>OU015499.1:100345522-100393022 GCA_907164885.2 Dolomedes plantarius | reverse complement strand
CGATCAAATCGGCTAAGTAGATAGGTATTAAAAAAAAAAAGAAATGGACGCTGAAAATTCGAACTATTGTCTATATATATTAAACAGTTCCGTAACTGACTGACTGACATATAACGCACAGACCAATCCGCTGGACCGAAAGGGTTGAAATTTTGCATGGCGATTCTTCTTATGGTGTAATTAATTAATTATATAATATAGAATAATAGTAAAAATATTTGATTTCTCAGTTGGTGCAGTTAACAGTTACAAAGCGAGAGGAGACACTGAACCACAGTTAAACATGTAAATGATAACGTTGTGCCATTTACAGAATAATTAAAATAACAAAATGTTGCCTCAAATTTGTATAAAACATGAAGTTATAAACAAATTGTTTAAACTCTTGAACAGCAGTAGACGAGGAAAATTTTTTTTTGGGGGGGTAAAATGAGACAATTCAACTTCTAAATTAATCTATATATTATAAAACAGTCCAGTAACTGACTGACTGACTGACTGACAGATAACGCACAGACCAAACCGCTAGACGAAAAGGGCTGAAATTTTGCATGGAGATTCTTCTTACAGTGTAGGGGTGCACTAAGAAAGATTTTTCTTCTTAGATATTTTTAAATTAAATTTTTAAGCTATTTTTGTAACATTTCTTTTAAAGTTTGCATTTAAAACAATAATTTGAGGGTTGTAAAATTTATATCACGAGAAAGATCATAAAAATTCCTTTGAAATGAAATCTTTTTCGAATCTTTACCTACATTTCCTGATATTTGGTGAACTTTTAAAGATTAATTTTTTTAATTTAATTTATTAAAAACTGATCACGTGGTTTCTTTTCAATTTTTGATACTTTAAACTAATTTTGCGTCACGTGCATAACATCGAAATAAATTGACAAAAAAATTTTGTTTTCTTTCTAATGTGATAAACGATTGGACATTATTTTAAAAAATATTAAAATGCAGTAAAAGAAATGTTCCTCAAACTGTACTATATTAACTGTACTATATTCTTTAGTATGTTCTATTAGATTTAATTTCAATATTTTCTTCTACATTATGTTGTCTATAAAATATCCGTTACGATTTTTTATAAATATATATTTTTTTGGCATTAATTGCATACATTGATCGTTGTATTTATTATAAATATATTCTTTCGTTCTTTTTTGGCATTAACTGCATATATTGACCGTTGTATTTAATTTGAATGTACTCCGTAGCGAAGCAAGGGTATTCAGCAAGTAGGTAAATAAGTATCTAATCGTAGTCTTAGAAATAAGGAAAAGTTAATTTTCACCCATTGTAAACCATGCAACTCTTTGGTGTTCAAAAAGCTTCACGTGGGAGACGGAATATTCCGTGTTTACTTTAACCACGCTTATTTCCGGGTTTTCCACTATACCAATTTCACGTTATAGATTACTAGAATAATTAACTTTAAAATATTAAATAGTTATCATAAAAATAAAATAAAATTAGTCAATTTAATTAAATTAGACAATGCAATCAATTTTTTAAAATTGCTTAATGAGTTCATTAGTTAATTAAATTAGTCATTGTTAAATTTTAAGTGTTTAAATTTCATCGTAAAACATAGTTGACCAGACTTATTTACATTTATTATAATAAATGGAAAGAAGTTAAAGTAAATAATAGTAATTTTGCTATGTCTTTAAGTTGTGTTGAAACTATTTATTGTTTGTGATGGTGCCAACAACTTGAAACTGCTGATAATGACGAGTACAAATTAGAACATACTTTTAAATTATGACTAAACTTTTATTAAAATTTCGTTCGGTTCAGAAGCACAGTACAAATTTCTGATAATTAATAATGTTAAAAAATTATTGTAATTAATTTTTTCACACACACACACAAATATATATATATATATATATATATATATATATATATATATATATATATATATATATATATATATATATATATATATATGTATATATATATATATATATATATATATATATATGTATATATATATATGTATATATATATATATATATATGTATATATATATATATATATATATATATATATATATATATATATATATATATATATATATATATATATATATATATACCGGGTGGGCAAAATGTCCGTATAAACTTTAAAAATTCATAAAAACCGGAAAAATAGCCAAAATAAAAAAAGGTTTGCAGGGTTAGCATCGCTAGGTCACGGGATTTTTTTTAAGACAGAAAAAAACTCAAATAACAGCCGACAGGTGGCGCTGACGTACACAAATCAATGGGGTGTATCATCCCGGTTGTATCTATGTGGTCCATCCAATCTGTTGGAACTGAAAGATGAGATCCGCCGAGAGGTGTTTTGTATATATTCCGACCTGCTGCACTCTACCGTTGCTGGATTTGTGACTCGCCTGCAATGTATTTATCCCCTGTGGTGGGGGTCATGTGGAACACCTACCGCTGTAATAAACGATTACGGGCCTGTTCACATAGGAGTCAGTTGCGTTGCGTTAAGGAAAAGATGACGTTGAGACGAAAATAAACCAATCATATGCCCCAAAACGATTAGCAATGAAATTTTTAACGCCTATGATTGGTCTATTTTCGTCTCAACGTCATCTTTTCCTTAACGCAACGCAACAGACTCCTATGTGAACAGGCCCTAACCCTTTGAGGGGCACCGTTTGCACAGTGCAAACGCCTAAATCTAGTCTTTTTTCACTCGCATTCAATGTACTCCAGTTAAATGAGCATAAAAAGTTCTAGTACTGCCATATGTTATCAGTTTAAAGAAGTACAAGCATTTTGTAACCTTTAGGGCCTGTTGACATAGGAGTCCGCTGCGTTGCGTTAAGGAAAAGATGACGTTGAGACGAAAATTAACCAATCATAGGCCTCCAAACGATTATCAATGAAATTTTTAACGCCTATGATTGGTTTATTTTCGTCTCAACGTCATCTTTTCCTTAACGCAACGCAACGGACTCCTATGTGAACAGACCCTTAATTAGAAAATTTTTCAAAATTCCTTAGATTAAAAAAAATCGGGAAAAAAATCGGCACCGTGCAAACGGTGGGGGTTATTGCCCCTGAAAGGGTTAAGAAGCATTCTTTTCGTTAATTTCGTATCTTTTCTTTGATTTGTGTACGTCAGCGCCAAATGTCGGCTGTGTTTTGAGTTTTTTTTTTTCCTGTCTTAAAAAAAAAATCCCGTGACCTAGCGATGCTAACCCTGCAAACCTTTTTTTATTTTGGCTATTTTTCCGGTTTTTATGAATTTTTAAAGTTTATATGGACTTTTTCCCACCCGGTATATATATATATATATATATACACGCACACATACATATATATATATACATGAATACACACACATATATATATATATATATATATATATATATATATATATATTTGTTACACTCACCTAATCAAATCGCACCGAAATAAAGCATCTTTATAAATTGTCTGAGGCCCTCATTCTCTCGCCACTCACGGTCACTTTTACCCACATGCTCCAATTAGAATATCCGCCGCCTGTTAATCGGAATATTTGGAATAAGTGTCATGTCGTGAGAGTGTCGTAGGAATTCAGATGTTCCATTTGGAACGTTTTCCTCATCCCCTCTGATCTTAGTATGACTTGTTTTTTGTTGGGGATGAAGGATTAAAGAATTTGATACTACATAGAAGACTTGACATTCTCTTACTGCCTTTGTACTATATATATATATATATATATATATATATATATATATATATATATATATATATATATATATATATATATATATATATATATATACCCTGTGACTGGGCAAGGTCTACTCAGCCTTTCATCCCTTCAGTGGGTCCATAAAATGAGGACCAAGCATGCTTGGGAACTAAACTCTGGGGGTCCCACGTCAGGTTGACCACCTGACTGAGACATATGCTGTATGGCACACCAAGCCCACGGTTACG
This sequence comes from Dolomedes plantarius, assembly GCA_907164885.2. NCBI lineage: Eukaryota > Metazoa > Arthropoda > Arachnida > Araneae > Dolomedidae > Dolomedes > Dolomedes plantarius. Next base: position 100,389,067 of record OU015499.1, on the reverse strand, counting down.
AAAGCGGAGATGGGTACCGCCGGCCCTGGTCCACATCGGACTGTTGCGCCGTGAGTTTAAGTTTATATATATATATATATATATATATATATATATATATATATATATATATATATATATATATAGTTTTGGAAGTTGATTTAAGAAAACACAGATTTTTAGCAAAAACTGTTTTCATATTCATTAAAAATGAATGAAATTTCCTACGTAATAATAAACAAAAACGTAGGGTCACAAATTAGACTTTCGTAACATACAAACATGGAAACTGATTTATGAAATATCACATTTCATTGGCTATTCTGAAGTAATGTGACAAAAATTTGCATAAAATCAAGTAACGTGACATGCGAAGTAGCATAAAAAGCGTTATATGAGGCGGTGAAAGGCAAAGTGGTGTAAGTCAGTAAGTCAAGTTGTGTAAGTCAAAAGAGTTTAACTGCAAAAACTACAAAAAATTCCACCATAAATTCAACAAATTATAATTCATAACAATTATTACAATATTGCAAATAATAACTATTTACAATTCCACCATAAATTGAACATGGAGATTACACATTTGTCCCCAAATGAAAAAAGTTGAAAAAGTGACTTACACCACTTTGCCTTTCAACGCCTCATATATTGGAAGCAATACGTTTCAGTCATACTTTTCACGATGGGTAAACGAAAGGTGTTGTCTGAGGACGAAAGAGCCAAAATCGATACATATCTAGAATGCGAAACATCTGTTCCGGAAATTAGTAAATTAATTAAAAGATCAGTTGGTGTGATATATAACTATAGAAAAGATTCAGCAAATTATGGCAAAAATTTTAACAAAATAGGTAATCCACGTTTAACTAAGATGGAGAGAAGGGTTATTCTTCAACTTCTATCAAAAACCGGCCACAGTTCAAAGCAGATTTGTGCAGATCTATCCCTTCCTGTTACTTCTAGAAGAGTTAGGCAAATTTTACATTCTTCATGGAGCTTGAGATGGTCGAAAATGAAGTCTGTAAAGATACTTCTGCGTCACAAGCAGATGCGTTTTCAGTACTGCGAGAAGTACATGGCAATGTGCAACAATTGGAAGGAGGTCATTTTCTCCGATGAAAAGAAATTTAATATGGATGGCCCCGATGGTTTGAAGTATTACTGGAGGGGACCTCCGAAAAGAGCCAAAATCTACATCCAGCAGAAATTTTGGTGGCGGAAGTTTGATGGTTTAGCCAGCTATTGCTTATGATGGCAGAAGTGAAATTGCCTTTTTAAATGGTCGCCAGAATTCATTTGATTACAGCTCAGTTTTAGAAAATTCCCTTCTGCCATATGTATGGCAATATTATAGTTTAGATTACATCTCCATTCAAGAGAATGCAAGTATTCACACTTCAAATGCAATGAAAGATTGGTTTGCCGAACACAATATTAATTTTTTAGATCATCCACCTTTTTTTTTTCAATGCGGAGGCACTTGTATAGTCCTGATTTGAACCCCATCGAAATCGTTTGGGGACAGCTTTTTCGAAAGGTTATAGTTACTTGTAGAATTGAAAGCTTCAATCTGTTAAAACTGGAAACTAATTCAACACAAGTACATTCAAAATCTTGTTTTATCAATGCCATCTAGAATAAAAGCAACTTTGATGAAGAAAGACGGCTTTACTATCTATTAATGTGAATGAAATGCGATATTTCATACATCAATTTTCATGTTTGTATGTTACGAAAATTTAATTAATGACCATATGCTTTTGTTTATTAGGTATTATGTATGAAATTTTATTTTTGTAACTCCTTTGTTATACATAGCATGTATAAATGTAGGAAATTTCATTCATTTTTAACGAATATTAAAAAGTTTCTGTTAAAAAATCGTGTTTTCTTAAAGCAATTTCCACCACTGTATATATATATATATATATATATTGATTGAAATTTCTGTAGCCGGCCACCCCACAAAATGGACACTTTTTTCCGGGACCATTACTGACCACCATAGGGAAGTCCAACCTTGTTCAACGACCACCCCACAAAACGAGCATTCCTTTCGGAAACTTACTGGCCACCATAGAGAAATTTCACTGTTTCATTGTTTATATATATACTAGCGGCCCGTCCCGACTTTGTCCGGGTTGAAAAAAATATTATACCAATAAATTTCCAGTTGATAGCCAATAAATTGTAAATATTTTTTTACCTTAAATGTCCAATAAAAAGCGTAGTTCCAAATGTAGTTTTCTTCAATAAACCCTTTAACGTTGCCAGTTTCAAAAATCCTTTTTGTATTTATCAATACCTCCTCTACTTGAATCTTAAAAATATTAAACCTTTTCCTTACGGGGTGGGATAGCATATATCTGAAGCACATACTCTCGAAAAATACGGTGTGATGTCTACAGAGATATAGTCTCGAATTCCACTTCGTTGTGACTTTCCTAACGTCTTTGCCCCCCAAAGAACAATTGGGTGACATTCTGGGAACGGAGGGTCAATCTTGCCGAAAAGGACTGAATAATAATATTTTGTCGTTCTAGCTAGAGGCTATTTCTTTTCAGGCGAGAGACATCAGAAGGGCGGTTCACCCGCGGTTCATCCATTTTGAGCCTTTTGAGAGATGAAAGAGGCACGGAGTGCCGATGAACTACTATTGAAATTCTTCTTCAATAGTAAGAAAGCAATAAGAAAGCAATTAACCACTCTTTCCCCTGACCCCCCACGCTGAATGTCCCCCACGTAAAATGGGGATAGGAAGTAGATAACATTTTCCCGCTGTAAAGAGCGATTTCGAAATACGGACCCCGTAAGCTAAAGGGTGTTGCTATGGTTACTTGACTGCGATTGACAAAGGAAAAGATGTAAGGTACATTTTAATGTACAAAAGTTGTACATTACCCTCCACATTACCCAAAAACCCTGTACATTACCCAAAAATCTGCTCTCTCTCTTTGTATATTATTATAGAAGTATAGATACACATTGGTATCTCAAAATTAGAATAAGAGATGAAATAAAATACAAAAATAAAAAAGAATTTTAAGTAAAGAATTTTTTTAAATTATTTTAAGCACCTAAAATAATATTCAAATTAATATTACGTTATTTATTAATTAAAGTTAATTTTTTAAGAAAGAGGTGTGCTTGAAACCGTAGTTTTATTCAAAAATAAAAAAGGATTTTAACTAAAGAATGTATTTTTAATTATTTTAAGCACCTAAAATAGTATTCAAATTAATATTACGTTAATTATTAATTAAAGTTAATTTTTTAAAAGAGAGAGGTTAAGAGATGAAATAAAAATACATAAATAAAAAAATGATTTTAAGTAAAGAATGTTTTTTTTTAAATAATATTAAAATTTTTTTCAAATAATATTCCTAAAATAATATTCAAATTAATATTACGTTACTAAATAAGTAAAGTTAATTTTTTAAAAGAAAAAGGCGTGCCGGAGAAAGGCTAGGTTCGAACCACTATCGTCAGAACTGAAGCCCACCGCGATAGCACCACGCTAAGGATCGTTGAAGACTTCAGCACAAAAAGCGGTAGAGAACAGTAGCGGTAACAATGGAAATTGTTAGGATTAAGCCCCTAACTTTATTTCTACTGATCAGATATACATAATATATAGCCTATGTCCATCTGGAATAATGTACCTTTCAAACATTGAAATAATTTTTCAAATAGGTGCAGTGGTTCTGGAGATTACCCTCCACGTACAAAATCGCTCTCTTTTTATACATAAATATAGATATAAGTATAGATTATAGAAGTATAGATACACATTGGTATCTCAAAATTAGAGTAAGAGATGAAATAAAAATACAAAAATAAAAAAAGGATTTTAAGTAAAGAATGTTTTTTTAATTATTTTAAGCACCTAAAATAATATTCAAATTAATATTACGTTACTTAGAAATTGTGTGCACGGCTGCCATCTTGGATTTTTTTGCGCCAACTTGGCGATTTTAACGTGTTTTGAGGAGTGGAAAATTTCTCGCCAATGTGTTTTAAGCGGTGTTTTCAAAACGCTGGACTTTGAATTTTTTTAGCTTTTTTAATAAAAACCACCTGTTTAAATTATGAAACTTAGAAAAGTTTTTGAAAAATCATTTAAACGTTGGACTTAGATTTATTTTTAGGTTTTTGATAAAAACCACTTTTTTGAAAAAATCATTCTCAAATATTGGAAATTTTGGGTTTTTCTTTTAGCTTTTTTAATAAAAACGACTTTCTTAAATTGTGAAACTTAGAAATATTTTTGAAAAATCGTTTAATCGTTGGACTGAGATTTTTTTGGGTCATTTTTAATTAAAAACTACCTTTTCAAATTATGATCCATATGAAAAATTTGGTCAAATGAATTTTACTTACAGATAAAATTTCAATGCCATCTATTCAGTTTGCCCTAACTCTTTGACTAATAGCAATGAATCACCAAAATATTATGTCAATATATTGTTAATTAGAAAAAAAAATACAGCATTTTCGTACCACCTAAATAACTTGCAATTTAAAAATTATCTAAAATTCAGCTTTGAAAAATGTAAAATAATTATGAACCCATAAATTTATGGTGAGTAACCAGATCCTCTATTTTTTTTTTGGGGGGGGGGGTTTAGGGCATTGTGGTAATGAAATTTTACTTCAGATTTGACCTTAACCAAATATTTGGTTCATACAATAAAATCGGGACAAGGATTATTTGACCATTTATCCTGCTGTGTTAGAAATAAGAAAAAAAAACCTTTTCCTAAACCAATAACTTAACCTTAACTAACTTTTAAACTTAGGTTCCTGGGGAGAGAGAAGTTGAACTTCAGTTATTTAAATTTATTTGTAATCCACTACAACTTGGAATTATAAAATATTTTAAAATATATTGAATTTAAAATGTATACTGTATTTTACATTTTACGAAAAAATGATGGCAGATAATTTTTACTTCAAATAAATGAAATAGTGTATCATTATAGTATACTAATTGACAATCGATAAACAAAATTAAAAGCAACTTAAATTTAATAAGTTAACGAAAAACTGATAATGGATTCAAAAATTTTCAACAAAAAGACTCTTAGTTTTAAAAATAATTTACTCTTTTGAGTATAGTCAATTTGACTCAGATTTCCTGGTCAAGGCCAAGATCTGACCTAAAATTATTATACTGTAATTAAAAGATCACATCAGAAATAACTGTTTGATCTTAAAATTAGAGAATTTAACATTGGGTTATTTTTACCAGAACGCAATAATTATCACCATGCGAAATGCGCCAAATCCTGCCGGAAAAATCCAAGATGGCGACCGTGCACACAAATCTAGAGTATCCCCCCTAACTTTATTTCTACTGATCAGATATACATAATATATAGCCTATGTCCATCTGGAATAATGTACCTTTCAAACAGTGAAAGAATTTTTCAAATAGGTACAGTGGTTCCGGAGATTACCCTCCACGTACAAAATCGCTCTCTCTCTTTATATATAAGTATAGATATATATATATATATATATATATATATATATATATATATATATATATATATATAATGAAATTGTGAACTACAAGTATTTTTCGATTAATTTAAATTATACTGCGTTCTGTAAGGAATACTTTGCCGAAATTAGCCATGCTTGCGAGATAACTGCTAACTTCAGCAGTTAACATCTGAGATGCTCCCCAGAGAATCATCTTGCCCAGGTTACAGCTGATCGGCGAGTTCTAATCACTGGGTGATAAAACTAAAGAAAGTATTAAGTGAACTTCGCCAAGAAAAGTCGCCCATCGATCGATCCGCCGAGAGCCCAGTTTATTGAAAGTTTGTACCTAATTTTTCTTTTTTTTTGTGTATCTACCAAAAACATCTAAAGAGATAAATTGAAGTGGAATTTTTTGGACGATTTAACATAAAAAAGCCATCAATTAATACCGCCGTTTAATTTTACTTCGGAAAAAAAATTTATAACGACATTTTTCCACCTTATCGTTCGTACGCACACGAGGGCAGGTCGTTAGGTGCTTTCAGACAAGAAAGAAAATGGCCGCCAACTTGTATCTATTCTTAATATTTTTTTTTCTAGACTTAATTTCAGGGGTGGAGTGTAAGAATGATGTAGCGTCCGGTGTGTTTCTGGGAGAGGGCTGGACAGGAAATCGGGCGGCATATTTATGAAATTTTATTATTAGCCCATTAATTGTTTAGAAAAGAAAAAAAGAAATTGGCGCCAAATTGCCATATTGTTTATATTTCATTTCGTTTTGTTCTGCCATCTTGAATTTGGCGGAGTATCAAATTATAAAATAAATAAATAATAACGCAAGTTGTTTGGACATGTCACTTTGGCATAAAGAAATAGGCGCCAAACTGATTTTTTCTGTTTCTATTTCATTTTGTTTCTTAATGTGTTCTAATAGGAAATGATGCCATCTTAAAAGTTGGTAGCTATCATGTTATAAAAAAATAAATTATTGTACAAAACCGGGGCGGAGTGTAAGAATGATGTAACATCCGGTGTGTTTCTGGGAGAGAGCTGGACAGGAAATCGGGAGGCATATTTATGTAATTTTATTATTATCCCATTAGTTGTTTAGAAAAGGAAAAAAGAAATTGGCGCCAAATTGCCATATTGTTTAAATTTCATTTCGTTTTGTTCTGCCATCTTGAATTTGGGGGCGTATCAAATTATAAAAGAAATAATTAATAACACAAGTTGTTTGGACACGTCACCTTGGCATAAAGAAATAGGCGCCAAACTGATTTATTCGTTTTCTATTTCATTTTGTTTCTTAATGTGTTCTAATAGGAAATGATGCCATCTTAAATTTGGTAGCTATCATGCTATAAAAAAAATAAATAAATGTACAAGACCGGGGCGGAGTGTAAGAATGATGTAGCATCCGGTGTGTTTCTGGGAGAGGGCTGGACAGGAAATCGGGTTGGCATATTTATGAAATTTTATTATTAGCCCATTAATTGTTTAGAAAAGGCAAAAAGAAGTTGGTGTCAAATTACCATATTGTTTGTATTTCATTTCATTTTGTTCTGCCATCTTGAATTTGGCGGCGTATCAAATTATAAAATAAATAATCATACAAGATGTTTGGACATGTCACCTTGGAATAAAGAAATATGCGCCAAACTGATTTATTCTGCTTCTATTTCATTTTATTTCTTAATGTGTTCTAATGGGAAACGATGCCATCTTAAATTTGGTAACTATCATGTTATAAAAAAAAAAAAAATAAATGTACAAGGTTTTGGAAATGTTACTTTGGCAAAAAGAAAATGACGCCAAACTGACATATTCTGTTTTTGTTTCTTTTCATTCTTTAATGTTTTGTACTAGAAAATGATGCCATTTTGAATTAGGTAACTATAAAATTATAAAATAAGTAAATAAATAGTTATACAAGTTTTTGGAAATGTCATCTTAGCAAAAAGAAAAAGGCGCCAAATTAACTGCTTAATTGATTTTTTTCAAAAACCCTTTAAACCTGAAAATATTAATGTTTCAGAATACGATATCAAAATGATGCACACTTTCAGAGTGTCGCCAAATTAAGACCCTGTTAATTAGCGAGAATAAGAAACGAGATTTTACGCTCCCGAAACACAAGTGGAATAATTCACATATCAAAACAAATCTCTAGAACCATATTTAATATACACTCCTCTGCACCAAAAACCCTTACGCAGGATATATTTAAATCAACGCAATGCATCAAAAGGTCACCCAAAACGCAACGACTATAACGTAGCCATCTACGAATGAAAATGCGGGCGCCCGCATGCAATCAACTCAACCGCTATTTCTTTATCGTCTGCTTTTGACAATAGAACGGCGAGCTGCCGGCACCGTGAGTTAGTAATGCGGAGTGGGTAAACCGGAATGATTCGTCGTGATGGAGCTTTTTTAAAGGAATTGTCTTTCGCAAAAAGAATACGGGTGAGTATTTGTTTTGATTAATTGTGGGAACGAGGAGGGATCTAGGACGCCCCACGCGAAATTCCGAGTACGGAAAGGGGCAAATTAATTCATGCCGCATTTGCAATTAAATTCTGCTCTCAGTTTTTGAGAAAAAGATTTCTGGGAACTGATTGATTAGCATCTCATGTTGTTGCTGATTCGGGAATATTTCGCTTCGAATAGATTAAGAGTTACTGAGGGCTATGAAAACCAGATTTATGCATTATTGGATTTGGTTTAATCGACCATGGATGAAAACGTTCATGCATAGATGCATATCAAAAACGATAATAGTTGAAATAAAGGTAACTGCGCCATTTTAAATGTAAGTAATAGAGAATGAATATAGAAAGCAAACTGCTTTTTTACTTTCTCTGTTTTTACAGCTTCGGCAAAAAAAAATTCACGGCAAAAGAATTTTATAAGATTATTAGCGAAATACCCGTACTTCGCTACGGAGTACATTCAAATTAAATACAACAGTCAATGAATGCAATTAATGCCAATATATATATATATATATATATATATATATATATATATATATAATAAATAAAACGATCAATGTATGAAATCGGTATAAAAGAACAAAAAAAATATTTATAAAAAAAATCGTAACGGATATTTTTATAGACAAAATAATGTAGAAGAAAATATTCAAATTAAATCTAAAAGAACATACCAAAGAATATAGTGCAGTTAATATAGTACAGATAGAGGAACATATCTGCATTCTAATATTTTTCTTTTTGGATAATTTCCAATCGTCTGCCGCATTAGCAGGAAAAAAAAAAATTTTTTTGTCTATTTCGTTGTTATGCACGTGAAGCAAAATTAGTTTAAAGTATCACAAAAAGATAAGAAACCATGTGATCAGCATTTAATAAATTAAATTATAAATATTGATCTTTGAAAATTCACCAAAAAATCAGAAAACGAAGGTAAAGATTTGAAAAAGATTTCATTTCAAAGGAATTTTAATTATCTTTCTCACGATATAAATTTTATAACCCCCAGATTATTATTTTAAATGCAAACTTTAAAGAATGTTGCAAAAACAGTTTAAAAATTTAATTTAAAAAAATCTAAGAAGAATTTTTCAAAAATATTTCTTAGCGCACCCCTACACTGTAAGATGAATCGCCATGCAAAATTTCAGCCCTTTAGGTCCAGCGGTTCGGTCTGTCTGGAGAAGTCTTTTATGATCGTTGACAGTACAAGAGATCAGACAAGTCTGATATTTATCGATTGTTGTCTCCTTCCCCTGCACATTCTAAAGAGACTTTTTGAAAATCTATGGATTGTAGCGTTATTCTATGTATAACACAGTAACAGGAATGAAATAAATTCTGAAGTCTCTTCCTCTTTCTCCCCCCTCCCACCCTTACTCTTTACATGTCTTACGCACAAATGTATTGCTCAACCACATGCATATTTATATATACACATATACTACATGTGTATGTACATAAACAAGGGTAGGCACACATATACTATGTATATATACATAAACTAGGGTAAGTACACTTATACTGTATGTGCCTAAACATAAACAAGGGTAAGCACACATATACTATGTATATGTACATAAACTAGGGTAGGTACATTTATACTGTATGTGCATATACATAAACAAGGGTAGGCCCACATATACTATGTATATGTACACAAACTAGGGTAGATACATTTATACTGTATGTGCATATACATAAACAAGGGTAGGCCCACATATACTATGTATATGTACATAAACTAGGGTAGGTACACTTATACTGTATGTGTATATACATAAACAAGGGTAGGCATACATATATATATATATATATATATATATACAGTGATTTCCGCTTATAAGAATCACGTTTGTTATTACTATTTTTGATTCTTATAAGCGGTTGATTCTTATAGCCGAAATTTAGGTTTTTGGACCGGCACACACACACCTATATCTATATATACATATATGAGATAATTTACCATAAAATACTGTTTAATTTACATTGAATATCTTTTATTAAAATTATTTTTTTATAATTTTAAAAATACAACTTAATTTCTAGACCTATAAGTAGATACACATTATAGTAAGAGAAGAAAAAATCCAATATTTGTTACAACATACCTTAACAGTTTTAACATTTCAACTACAGGAAGGGAGCAAGAAAAAGTTTTCTATAGTAGTTTGACGTCATGAAGTTTTCAGGAGGCTGTTTATACCTCTTTCAATACTAAAAGTCTCAAACGAAAATTCACCTTCTAGCTTTAGTTTCACGATTTGATAACGTGCTGAATCTACTAATGTCACGCTTGCCTAAGTGATTGTGGATACTTCGCCGAAGATTTATGTGTTTCAGGGTCCAGGAAGCCGTGACCAGGATGTGAGAGGTGGGAAAAAAGAGTCCCTATTTGTGTTTGCCAGTGGAGAAAAGTGAAATCGGACCCGGACGGGTAAAGATGCCCCCGGGTCAAGCTAATAGGACAGTGTTGTGTTAAAGCGTTTAAGGGGAAACTATTATGTTACGTCTAACAAAGAAAGGGAGGAATTTTACGACTATATTCCATCCCATCTTATCAATCTTTCTTTAAAAAAAAAGACAGAAAGAACTTCGTGTCTATTGAGGGTTTAAGTGGCCTTTTTGGAAAACTGAAAGGAAAGCGAAGAGTGTAAACTGATTCTTAAAACCGGTGGATAGATTCTTTAAAGCGAAAATTTTAACATGGAAATAATACATTTGTTTTTGTTTTCGCGATATTGATTCTTATAAACAGTTGATTCTTATAACCACTGACCACTATAAGCGGTGGTTACTGTATGTTCATTCTTGGGCCCGTATTCTTGGGATACATGCTATCAGATAGTGATGCAGATTGATGCACTCGTTCCTGGGCAGGGATTATCTATCCTCATCGCCCACAACTGTAAGGCTTGATATCAAAGATTTGTGCTCTAAGCATATATCGAAAGTCTCACATTAATAAAACAAAACTGTCTTTTAGAGATTTCCATCGTAACCCTCTGGTTCAGGGTTTCCCCAAACTTTTCCTGCCATGGAACACATCGTAAATCCTTACGTTTTAACCGAACACCTTGTTTGTTATGTAGGGTATGTAATAACGCATAATCAATAAAATTACTACTTATATCTTTTAATAAATAAATAAAGTCGGTAAGGGAGTATTTATCTGAACTTAAATGTTCTTGGAAATATATTCTACTTTGATTGAATATTTAAATATAGAAAGAAAAAATTTCAGGTAGTCTCTTCTAACGAAACTACCGCATTAGCGTATTATTAACGGAATAAACAGGAAATCCGACGTAAATAAAGCACAAATAGCAGTAAGATGCAATTATTTTGCATACGGCCGTTTTGAAGCTACAAAGGAGCTTCTTCATCAGTGCAAAGAACTAAGCCAAGTGCCGAGAACTAAGCGAAGTTTGGCTTAGTTTTCGGCTTTTTTGAGCTGTCACTAGTTCTTTGCACTGATGAAGAAGCTCCTTTTGTAGCTTCGAAACGGCCGTATGCAAAATAATTGCATCTTACTGCTATTTGTGCTTTATTTACGTCGGATTTCCTGTTTATTCCTCGAGCACAAAGGTTTTATCTTTTCTTTTCAAAATATTATTAACGGGTTATTAACGTAGTACAAGTAACGGGTACGTACAAGTAACGGGTTATTAATGTAGGATTACTTATTGTTGCTTACCTTTTATTTTTCAATAAAATTCCTACATACGAACAGAATGATGAATCAAAACCCTATGCAGAATAGGTGCTTGCTTTACCACGGACCGTTATGGAGGAACGTAATCGTCTGCTACTCTTGATTTATAACTTACGACGACGGTTTTAATGTCTAAAAATTTTGTTTTACCGCGGACCGTTATGGAGGAACGTAATCGTCTGTCACTCTTGATTTATAACTTACGACGACGGTTTTAATGTCTAAAAATTTTGTTTTACCGCGGACCGTTATGGAGGAACGTAATCGTCTGCCACTCTTGATTTATAACTTACGACGACGGTTTTAATGTCTAAAAATTTTGTTTTACCGCGGACCGTTATGGAGGAACGTAATCGTCTGCCACTCTTGATTTATAACTTACGACGACGGTTTTAATGTCTAAAAATTTTGTTTTACCGCGGACCGTTATGGAGGAACGTAATCGTCTGCCACTCTTGATTTATAACTTACGACGACGGTTTTAATGTCTAAAAATTTTGTTTTACCGCGGACCGTTATGGAGGAACGTAATCGTCTGTCACTCTTGATTTATAACTTACGACGACGGTTTTAATGTCTAAAAATTTTGTTTTACCGCGGACCGTTATGGAGGAACGTAATCGTCTGCCACTCTTGATTTATAACTTACGACGACGGTTTTAATGTCTAAAAATTTTGTTTTACCGCGGACCGTTATGGAGGAACGTAATCGTCTGCCACTCTTGATTTATAACTTACGACGACGGTGTTAATGTCTAAAAATTTTGTTTTACCACGGACCGTTATGGAGGAACGTAATCCTACGTTAAAAATTCTAACAAAGGTGCTTCCCTGAGTATGACAGGCAGTCATTTAATCCAGAGCGGACGTTTAATTAGAAGGCTCTTCATTTTGTCGGGGAAGTTGCCGTACAGTTCTTAAAAGTTTTTAAATGCTGTTCCGATTTGATGTAATCAATGCTTTAGTTGCTTTTTGTAATGCCAATTATGCAGTTTTGCACTCAGATTTTAAGGCCGTCTGCACACGGAGCAACTCAAAAGAAACTGATAACTGACTCGAATCACAAACCAGTCCGTGTTGAGTCGTCTGGTTTGTGATTCGAGTCAGTTATCAGTTTCTTTTGAGTTGCCCCGTGTGCAGACGGCCTAACAAAGAAGTATGTCTCTCGGCGTGTAGTTATCATCCAGTGAAAGATTACAACTAGCGGTTCAAGGAGAGAGAAATGGGGTGTTAGTAGTTACCCCCCCGCGCAACCACACTTCATTTTCATCCCGTGCTGAGATATTTTCAACACCGGCCTCTGTTTCAATACGCCGGTTCCACGGAAATGACAAATGGTCTTACGTCGCCGCGATATCAGTGATTGATCAATAAATTCTCAGGCTCGCCACACTCTGCCTAGCCATGTTTTGGAATTATCTACATCTCTCTTTAAAATATGCATTCGTGATGAAACCCGGTCGATCTCCCTCTCTCTCTCTCTCTCTCTCACCGGCAGTTAATATATTTCGCATTACATTCTTGAGCCCCCCCCCCCCTGCCGTATAATTTAAACTCGCTCGTTCCTGCCGGGCACGCACAGCTTAATTTTATCCCCGCTTTCTCTATCTGTCACGGTCCGGAGTTGAATTGTCTTCCTTCCGAGCGGCCCATTCTCCTGTCGCAACGAGGATAATGAGTTGTAAATACATGAAACATTTTACGGTTAGGATTCATTTTTGGCAACTGCATTTCGTCATCGCTGTTCTGGTTTGATTTTAACTTCTGGCGTCGCGACTCGAGGTAATCTCTCAAAATACCGAGAATTTCGACCGTTGCACTCGGACGGGGCGGATCCTCCATACCTGTAATTCCTACAATGTGATCTTTGGAACCAGTGGATCTCGCGATATGATGTGCATTTTATCAAAATTTAATAAAGCTTTTAAAAGCTTGAGGATTAAACTTTTACTTTCGGGGTGGGATAGCATGTATACGGGGCCAAGAATGAATATATATATATATGTAAAGGATTTATTATGGGGTGGGGGGGGGCAAACCGTAAAAAACTTTAAAAGGGGGTTTTTCTAGAGAAAACGGGAATTATCAGTTTTGTACTACTAATTTAGGAGGTATCGGAAAAGAAGCACCGCGGTGAAAACAAATAATGGGTTCGGATTTGATTGACAGCTAAGCTCCGACCAAGCCTCATTCTGTGGGCATACGTCATACAATATTCTAGAATTTTCTGGGGAGTGAAGCAGATTAATTTAAAGGGCTAAAAACGTCAGAGACAATGTAGGTTTCGATGTGAGCATACAGCTTTCCGGTGCGGCTCAGAGTTTTAATGGAATAAGACATTTAGATTGTTGGAATTTAAGTTTTACGGATTGATTCGTAAAGCATACCTTTAATTTCAGAGCTGAGAGTTTTGAAAAGAAGTAATAAATATATTTAAATAATCCTGGATTTGTCGTCATTCTGTTGAGAAATCATGTCTGCATTTACTGGTAAGATTCTACATTATTCCTAGCCTTCGGACTACCATCGAGTGCAACATAATCTAAAAAGGAGTTCGGACAAATTTAAAATATGGGCGTGAAGACTAAATCCGACATATATATATATATATATATATATATATATATATGTAAACTGAAATTGTATATCCGAGGCAGCCTAGTGGTAGAGCGTCGGCTCTCGGTACTGAGTGTGCTCGGGTCGAATCCCGACAAGCGCCGTTAAATACCTTGGTGACTAGGACGGACATGGGCACGTTAAATCCGTAGTCAGGGAAGTCCTTCAATGACGTCAGTGGGGGAGGGGAAGGTACAATCCCCTAAAAGATTGCCCCTGCGGTTATTCGGTTAAAATTGTGGTGGCACCCAGCCAAGTCGGACACCGACCCTTGTGATGGTATATATATATATATATATATATATATATATATATATATATATATATATATATATATATATATATATATATATATGTCGGAGCCGCACTACTCAGTCTGAATCCTATACGGACCTGGTTTGGAATTCCGGCCAGGGAGCATTAGGAACAACAACAACTCAAATTTTACACATTTTTTGAGTACAGCTTTCAAACAAATGAACAAAATTCCTTGAAACATTAAACTGTGGCATCTTTAAGCAATTTAGTGAATAATAAGTCAGTTGCTTCTTTCCCCCTCCCCGGATGTACCCACAAACAATATAAAATAAGATACAATAGTGAAAGCATAAATTGAGAGGGAAAATGCATTAAGAAATGCAATGGAAGAAGCAAGGAAATAGGGCGATGCATGAGAGTTCATAAAAATTCGGCCATCTGTGCAAATTAACTTCTGCACCTTGACTTAAATAACACCTGATCATCTAATGCATTAATACACCGTATAATTATGTTTATTGATCAAATGTCACCTAGCAGGACTGTTGTATTTTCTCACCTGTATCCACGTAGTAAATGCCTTAAATTAGCCATTTATGTTCCGAATATTAAAAAAAAAGGTTCTTTCTACTAACATTTCCAGTCGTGTAACCTTTGCACTTATACCAGGGGTTCTTAAACTTATGTAGTCCGAGGACCCCCTCTTGAACAACATTTCTTTTTGCGGACCCCATCCCAACTCTAGACATTTTAAGTCGTTTTTGAGATTTAATTTCTGGCTCAATAATCTCATAGGCACTACGCTATAATAAATATTGGTAAAAATGTATCGCTGGTTATTTTAATAAATGGCCTTGCGCATTTATAGAGACGAACATCTTTATTAGGACAGAGAATAAAAAACATAAAATGAATAAAAACAGTAGTAAAAAGAATTTTAAAAGTTACAAATCATAATACATTAAACTCATACAAACATTTCTTGGTTAAATATTGGTCAAAATAGATCTATCTTATTATAATATGCTTCCTGTAAATGTTTTTTACTTAATGAGATGTGTGCAGTGGTTCTCTTGAAACCAGAACCGCAATGTCAGGCTCTATGTTGGAAAGTTTTATTCTGAGGTCCGCTTCTACATTGAGTTTGTTTCTATACTTTGATTTCATATATATAACAGTACCGAAAAAGCCTGTATACATAAATATGTTGTGCAGAACGGAATCAAATGTTGGAGGGCTTCATTTGCAAGTGCAGGGCATTTTTGTTGAATTGAAGTTTCAAAGACGTATCGCAAGATAATTCCACGAAAATATCTTGTTCAAGTATAGATTATTAATGTCAAAATTGTTTCGCGGACCCCCGGTAATGGCTACGCGGACCCCCAGGGGTCCGCGGACAACAGTTTAAGAATCTATGACTTATACTGTAATAAAAGATAGAGTTGCATGTACAGTAGAACTTCGATATAGCGAACCTCGATATAATCAAATTCCTTGATAAATCGAAGTTTTTCCATTCCCCTTGAAGCTCCCCAACACTATAAATCGAACCTCGGTATATCGAAATCCTCGATAATTCGAAGTTTTCTCATTCCTCTTGAGGTTCGATATATCGAGGTTCCACTATATATATATGTATATTATACATATATATATTGTTAAGAATTTTGTAAATATTGCCTTTTGTTTCGTTAAAATGACTTCTATGGAAGAGCTCCTATAGCTACGTATTTAACATGGGAGTCTGGGAATCTCGCCAAATATGAGAGTTATCACCAAATTGGCAATGGATTTTGTGACTTATTTTTGTCGCCAGATTTGGCGATATTTCGTCGACCTGCCGACTAAACCTTTCTGGAAGCTTCTAGAAATATCTAACTGTGACTGACCTATAGAGGACGCATTGGAAATCTATAAATATACCTGACATTGGCATTGGAACGCAGTTCAATTCCCTAGAGAGAACTGATTGTATTGAAACTGAGTTAATTGGCGTGTATTGTATTGAAAATTCTGGTATCCTGACTTTTCTGCTGTTTTTAGAATTTTCTGCTGTATAGAAGACTTGTTACGTCTTTTATATTGACTTTTATTTGTGTATACGCCTGAAGAATTTACAAAATAATAAATTTATTTTGTGTGAACTTTCTGAAGAGATTTTATTCAATCCTAACGAACCCATGAAAACGGAACTATATATATATATATATATATATATATATATATATATATATATATATATATATATATATATATATAAATTGTTCGCTGTTAACTATTAATATATCCACCTAACAATGGCATTTTTGCATTGCCACGGAAATATAATAGGAAAGCTGAGAATTTCTTTGTCTGTAAATCGTATTTTTAAGACTATGATACCTTTCAGATAGAAAGAGAGAGAGAGAGTAAAACAGTTTTCATTAGAATTCAGTTCATTTTTTAATTATTTTTATGGTGCATTCATCATTAAGCTTAGACTGTCGTGGCTAAAACTGAATTCATTCCCAATTTTCATTGCTGTCATCTCTTTGCTGAAACAGGTATCGTTTTCTTGCGAAAAAAAAAAAATATTTCCAGACACACTTCGATATTTTTGCTAGATATTTAAAGCCCGAAATTAGAAATATGAACCACTATTTTGTGCTAAAAATGAACGTTCAAACTGTATAACCATTTAATTAAAAAATTTTACCCTTAATAATTCTTGAAAAACTAATTAAATTGGTAGCAGGTTTTCTAAATATTAGGTCTTTTAATTATGTCCTTCGAAATGTTTGTTGTATATGTTAAAACTGAATTTTGTCGTTATCAATATGTATAGAAGAAATCGATCAATATGTATAGGTGTAATGTGCTTTATCTTTAGCCGTAATATAATCATATGCATATGCATAAATCATGTTTATAAAATAAAATGCAGAGAAAATTCAAATATTCCGTGGTGACTCAAATAAAATTTAGTATTGAATGTTTAATGAATATTCAGTATTGATATTTATTAAACATTCAATATTCGTATTATATAGTTTCGTGGCAATAAAAAATTTTTATGGTTAGGTGGATATATTAATAGTTAATAGTAAGTGATATATATATATATATATATATATATGTATGTATAGAAGAAATATATAGCTGTATAGAAGAAATTAAATCTAATGTGCTTTATCTCTAGCCGTAATACAATCATATGCATACGCATAAATCATGCTTTTAAAATAAAATGCAGAGAAAATTCATTCAAATATACCATGTTGACTCAAATTAAATTTAGTACTGAATATTCAATAAATATTCAGTATTGATATTTATTCTGCTAGGAATAAATAACTCAAATGGGTAAAATTATTATCATAGAAAAAAGAACGGAGAATGCTAAAATGCTTTGGAGATTCGTTGGAAGATGTCAAATCAGACAAAAACGTTGTCATCAAAATTCCCTCTTTAGCGTTTAGAAGTAACTCCTACAAGCAATGAGAAATAATTAATTGTAATTCTTGAGTAACAGATAACGTAAATGGCATAAACTGTTTAATTAAATTATCTCAAAATGAATCTTCATTCGGTGCGGCATCGTAATTTGATTCAATTCATGATAAGCCGTAAAAAAGTGAGAGATCAAACCGGCCACGGGGGTAGAGAATGTTTTAAATTGTTTCTTAATTATTTGAGGAACGATGATTTACAAAAATCGTTATCTTAATGGCTTGCATGTCACACGCACGGTTTACAGTCACTCTTAAAAATATTGCATTGACATGAGACAATATCTTTTTTGTTAGTTTAGTATAGACAAAATTTCCTTTCGCACCCACAAAATAAGTCAAATTACTCTGGCTTTATTCTTTAAAAAAATTCAAGGAATTGCTTTTCTAGTTTTACGTCCAATGTCTTTCTAAGTAGAAGGAGGTATTACATTTATAATTTTATGGAATAATATTTTTGTTTAGGGTTCTAAGTCTGGTTTCTTTAAGTTACAATGATTTACAGAAACCATTAACTTAATGGCTTGCATAACACACACACAATTTACAGTCACCCTTGAAAATATTTCATCGGCATGAAACCTATCTTTTAACGTAGGATTACGTCCCCCCATAACGGTCCTCCGGAAAGCAAAATTTCAGACTTTAAAACTGTCCGTCATAGCGAGTTATAATTTAGGCAGCAAGCCAAACCCAGTCTGTATCGCTTGGGCAAGCAGTAGACAGTTAAACAGAAAAGTACCAAAATGCGTCAAAATTTTGGCATACATATCTGTATATATATATATATATATATATATATATATATATATATATATATATATATATATATATATATATATATATATATATATATATATATATATATATATATATATTTATGAATACATACATATATATATATATATATATATATATATATATATATATATTTATGAATACATACATATATATACATATATATATATATACATATATATATATATATATATATTTATAAATACATACATATATATATATATATATATATATATAAATGCATACATATATATACATATATATATATATATATATATATATATATATATATATATATATATATATATATATATATATATATATACATACATATATATATAGATAGATATATAGATAGATAGATAGATAGATAGATAGACAGAGAGAGAGAGAGAGAAAGAGAGAGAGAGAGAGAGAGAGAAAGAGAGATTGATAGATAGGTAGATAGATAGAAAAATAGATGCATAGATAGGCAGATTCATATATATATATATACTATATAACACATACATACATATATATACATTCAAAAGAGGTAAGCAACTATAAGTAATCCTACGTTAGTAACCTGCGGTAGTTTCGTTAGAAGAGACTACCTGAAAAAAAAATTGTATATGTAATGTAAAGAAAATTTTCTTTCACGCCTACAAATTAGTCAAATTACTCAGGCTTTGCTTTAGAAAATACAAGGAATTACTTTTCTAGTTTTAAGTCCAACGTGTTTCTGGAGAGAAGGAGGTAGACAATTGATAATAATCGTAAGACATAATATTTTCATCTAGAGCCTGAAGTCACGGTAGGGAAGTCTCATGCATAGAAAAATGCATGTGTCATGCAGAAATTTGAAGTAAAACAGCGGTGTGTCAACGATTCTGGAAATCTTTTGACTTGCTGCAGCTGGAAGAGCTTGATTTAGACCAGCTTAGTGAAATTCTCGTAAAGCACACAGCCGCAGAAACTGTTTAGCTTTTGCTGAATATGTTTTTAACGTACACCATCTATTGAATTTAGAATTCTTTTTGTAAATATATTTCATCAAATATTTATTCAATATCCAATATCAAATTGAATTTGAGACTTATTTTAATTTTAATTTTAAAAACACGATTCGTAGACATGCACGTGTTTGTATTGCAATACCATTGAAGAGAAAGGAAGGCATAAACAGTTACTTTGTCAAGAAATATGTTTCGTTTTTGTTATCATTTAATCATTTTCAGTGCTTCAAAATAATATTTACGACAACGGATTAAAAAATAAAAGATTTCGTTCAAATGTTTAATCTATCAACAGCTTTTCCATTCGGCCCGATGGAAGTTTGATTTCATTTCACAGTCACAGAGCTTTCGAATTAAATTATCAAATTTTTATTAATATCTTTCGTTATAAAATTAACTTTGCTACCAGGATGTTTATCGTCGACGTTCCAAGTAGTATTTACATTTTGTAGTACGTAATCAAAGAGGTTTAAAATTTGGTAATAGAAAATAACAGTGACAAACAACAACAAAAAATTTTACTGAAAGCGTGCAAATATTGACATTTAGTCAGGGATCTATGCACCACCCTTGGAATTAAACAACCTTAGGAACATCGGAATGCTTTTTCTTTCCCCTTTTTCAAATTGCAAAACGCTGTTATGTGTTTATGAAATTTTAAACTCCACGATAGCTTATTAGATGTGCAAATATTAATGTTTTTGTTAGGTTGTTACTTAGTTTGCTCTTACAGACGCGTAAATTGCATGAAACAAAGTAAAAAATGAAACTAAATAATAGTTAGTCATCCTAAATTTTGTGCTCGTAAACAACGCATTTTATGATAACAACATTTTTTGTCGTAAACACGCTTTATTTTGTCGTTACATATTTGTGTGCAAGCTTAATTCTGGCGCCGTAAATTCAAATAACGGATGAGATTTTATAGGGTCGAGCATTTTAAAGCTAATATTCAGTTAAAGATTCACATAAAGAATCGGGGTGCACTGAACGCATTTTTGCAGAGGCTTTCTCATGATTTTTATTACTAACGGTAAAAATTATTGTTTTTAGTATTAGTTATTATATTTACAATTATTTCCATTCACGCAAGACTAAATACGCACAAGGCAGTCAAATTCTTTTTATTATTTTATTAGCATAAATTATTATTCTTTTTTTCAATGCGGCAGCCGCCCAAAATTATTGTTATTATTATTATTATTATTATTATTATTATTATTATTATTATTATTATTACAGTAAAACCTCGTTTATCCGGATAACTGGGACCATAGGTAATTCGGAAAATCGAAAATATGGATATTACTATTATCATATTATTTTATTATTATTATTATTATTATTATTATTACAGTAAAATCTCGTTTATCCGGATAAGTGGGACCATAGGCAATCCGGAAAATCGAAAATCTGGATATTATTATTA
The DNA here is from genome assembly GCA_907164885.2 of Dolomedes plantarius. NCBI lineage: Eukaryota > Metazoa > Arthropoda > Arachnida > Araneae > Dolomedidae > Dolomedes > Dolomedes plantarius. Next base: position 100,367,798 of record OU015499.1, on the reverse strand, counting down.
TTATATTATTTTATTATTATTATTATTATTATTATTATTATTATTATTATTACAGTAAAACCTCGTTTATCCGGATAACTGGGACCATAGGCAATCCGGAAAATCGAAAATCTGGAAATTATCTATATATATAAAACGCGTAGGTATGAGGCACAAAAATCGGCGATATTTCTACATTCCGAATGGCAACGGCTGCAACTACCAGATGTAAACATTAGCGGCCGACCGCGTGTGTGTAGTGGTTTATTCTTTTGTTCCATCGGTTTTTCTAAATGTATGTTAGAGGACAAACTTTTGACAAAACATGTTTAGACCTATGAAATCCAGTGTCATGGACAGCTGTATGTAGGTTATCTAGAGTCCGTTCTTTTGATTCTGTCACTGTAGTATCTCCTATTTCTGAAATACTCAACTGTGTATATCAAGAAGTTTGAGGAATATCAGAGTAAAATATTAATAATTGCATTATAATATCTTAATAGTAAGTAAGAGTTAATTGTCTACACATTTTTAGGTGTACTTGCTGAATTTTTACTCCATTTTATAACTGAAGAAATTTTCCCAACAGTTTTTTATTTGGTATGATTAAGTGTAGATATCTGAATTGTGAACAATAGTACATATAAAGAGTGATGCAATCCACTCTATATTTTTAAAATCTTTGTTGTTGCGTTTCTCAGTCTTATCTTTAACTCTGTTCTGAAGTAATGGAAATTCATATTTTTTTTTAATCACGTTGATTTAGAATCATATGATTCTATGGATATCCTTATAGAGGATTTTGCAATGATTATAAATTTTTTGGCTGAGATCGCACTACCACTTAACAACGTATATTTATGATGACAGGTAATAGTAACATTCCTTACAGACGTTTCTTTCAGTTGAGTTTTTTTGCAAAAGAAAATATAAAACTAAAAGCGACCATGCTGGTCGCGCAGCGGTTAGTTATTATTATATTATTTTATTATTATTATTATTATTACAGTAAAACCTCGTTTATCCGGATAACTGGGACCATAAGCAATCCATAAAATCGAAAATCTGGATATTATTATAATTATATTATTATTATTATTATTATTATTATTACAGTAAAACCTCGTTTATCCGGATAACTGGGACCATAAGCAATCCAGAAAATTGAAAATCTGGATATTATTATAATTATATTATTATTATTATTATTATTATTATTATTATTATTATTATTATTATTATTATTATTATTATACCAGTAAAACTTCGTTTATCAGGACTAACTGGGATCACAAACAATCCGGATTATCGAAAATCCGGATAATCCGGATAATATGAGTAATAAGCAAAACAAAATCCTTAACTAAACAGACCGTTTATTACGATAAAAAATTATATTTTGCAACAAAGTTACATAATATTGTTTCCAAGACATTAAAAAATACAAAAATAACTTTTCCCGTCATTTCTTAACAAAGAATTGGAAAGTCTCGTAAAGCTTTCTTAAACTCAACAAAAAGCATTTTATTACGGTAATTTATTGCACAATCTATGCTGGATCTCTACAATGAATCAAACTAAAAAGCGAATATTTGGCGTACTTGTAGTTACGTTCTTGCTACCATAGTTAAAAATTATTATCTGGTGTGAACATGAAATAAAAAATGACTACAAATCTGATCCGGACTATCCGGAGATCCGGATAAACGAGGGCCGGATAAACAAAGTTTCACTGTATTATCATTATTATTATTATTTGTGCATAACCGGGCTACTTCGCACTGCAAAAGATTTATTAGTCATTGTAGACTATGCTTTATACTTTGGGTGACGCATTTTCGCCCCGTAACAATTTTGATGGAAACACCTCCGCAAAAACATGTTCCATGTTAAAATATCATAGTTTGTAAATATTTTTGCTCTATTTAAATCTGGGAGGTCTTAATTTATTTCTATGTATTTCATTTAAGTCTGACTCGATAACAGCCCTATTAGATCCTCTCGGTTAAAAAATTTTTCCAATGATTATCGACTTGGTTTAAATTTTTTTTAATTGCACTCCGTATCAGAGAAAGAAATTTTTGATTCGGGTATCTTTACCATTCTTTAAAAGAAACGCAAGTAATATTTTTCTTAATTTGAATTATTCAGGAAAAACATTTGATATACTGTGTTTAAACGCATATAATCTCCATTGGTGGACGAAATTTCTAAAATAAATAAAGTAACGAAGTACAATTTAAAATAAATCTTTAAATTCAAGTCGACAATCATTGGAAATTTTTTTCCATGGGTTAATACTGGGCCGTGCCAGTCCAATGTGGCTACTACCAAAACAGCATTACGCTGTTTTAAAAATTCTAGTCAGGGGTAAAATCATTGCGATTGCAAGTGATTATTAACTATTTCTCAAAATAAATTGTTTTCTTCATTTCTGTTAACATAAAACACTGTATAATGAAAATTTTCCGTGGGATGTGCCGTGAAAATTTCAAGTGTAAACTGCATATGAAAATTAAGTAAGGGGGCTCACAACCTTTGACTACTGGGAAATGACCCTAAACATGATCAAAATCGAGCTACTGAAACTCCAATAATATTAATATATATATATATAATTTTTTTGTTTTATATCAAAATTACAAGTCTTCAGTTATATTTTATACAAAAATAGAACTTCTAAAGCCATAAATAATTTTTAGATTTTATTTTTAAATGTACACATTACTAAAAAGGGAAAAAAATCATTGGATGTTTCGCGCATCATAAAATTAAGAAATATGCATACAGAAACTATTTTTTGGTCAAATTAAATTAATAATACACTCAAGTTTAATGTAAAACCAAAAAATATACAAAATATATAGTTTAAATTGAAAGATTTACATAGAATTTAAAAAAAATTTTAATTTAGCAATTTTTTAAAACATTTTCAAGTGTAAAAAATTTTTTTACAATTTTTTTTTTACTTTTCTGGTTTTAGTGTGTAAAGAAGCTTATAATACAAATCTGATACCAATTTTGTGTGTCTAGCACACATAGTTTGGGAGTAACAGTGCGCGCAATTCAAAAATTCACATATTTGAGAAAATTGAAGTTAAAGTTCGAATATACATGGCCATGGCAACAGAGTGAGCTTTACATAAACTCTCAAACTCGAGAAATAATGCAAATTTTTTTATGCGGTTTTTTGCATATTGTTCAGAAATGTCCCAAAAATCAGAATATAGCAAAAACCAAAAATCGATTTTTTGAAGTTTCAAAGGTTGTGAGCCCCCTTAGATATTTTCCTTTACCGTAAGTGGTGTGAATTGGTATAGACCACATTAGACACAGCTAAGAAGATTGGATTTTAATTATCATATTAGATTCGGACAAACCGTTCTGCGAAGCTTTAAAATGTCTTGACTGACTGACAAGCTCCTAATAAATTACAAATAAAAGTCTCTTAAAGTCCACAATCTAGCAAAAGATTGCAAAAGGGCTTTATTAAAGTAACTAACAAGCACATGGTAAATTGTCAATAACAGTCTCTCAAAATCCACCATCTAGCAAAAGATTGCAAAGGACTTTGCTAGAGTAACTGACAAGCACACGATAAATTGTAAATAAAAGTCTCTTAATTCCAGAATCTTTCAAAAGATTTGAAAATACATTGTAGGAGTAACTTGCAAGCACACGATAAATTGCAAATAAAAGTCTCTTAAAATCCACAATCTAGCAAAAGATTGCAGTAGTGCTTTGAGAGTGTAACTAACAAGCACACGGTAAATTGTTAATGAAAGTCTCTTAAAATCCACAATCCTGCAAAAGATTACAAAAGGGCTTTGGAAACGTAACTGACAAGTACACGCTAAATTATGGATAAAAGTCTCTTAAAATCACCAGTCCTGCAAAAGATTGCTAAAGGGCTTTGATAGAGTAACAAAGACTTGCTAAAGAGCTTTGTTAGAGCAACAAAAACTTGCTAAAGGGCTTTGTTAGAGTAATAAAAGTCTAAAACCAACAATCTAGAAAAATATTGCAAAAGGGCTTTGTTAAAGGAACTGACAAGCGTGCGATAAATTGTAAATAAAAGTCTCTTAATTCTCCAATCCTTCAAAAGATTGGGAAAATACATTGTCAGTGTAACTAACAAGCACACGATGAATTGTAAATAAAAGTCTCTTAAAATCCACAATCCTGCAAAAGATTGCTAAAGGGCTTTGTTAGAGTAATAAAAGTCTCTTAAAACCCACAATCCAGCAAAAGATTGCAGAACTGCTTTGGGAGTGTACCTGACAAGCACACGATAAATTGTAAATAAGTCTCTTAAAATCCACAATCCTACTAAATATTGCAAAAGTGCTGTGTGTGTGAAACTGACAAGTACACGCTAAATTGTAAATTAAGGTCTCTTAAAATCCCCAATCTAGCAAAAGATTGGGAAAATGCTTTGTGCATGTACCAACAGATTTTCAATACGTTAGTGTTTTCAAAGTTAAGTTCAAAGAACACTGTAATTAGCAAATGCTTTCAATCATTTTTAATGACGAAAGAAATTTATTTAGACTAAGTTTATTTTTTTATTTTTAAACTGATTAGAATAATGAAAACAACCAGTTTTGATGAACAAACAGCGACTTCGACGGATTCACGGTTGAGCAATTGAGGAAATGAAGGCATACTCATTTATTAATTAACACAAAAATACATCTCTTAATGAAAACAAATTAACTGCCTAGTTTAATTACTGAGCAGTTTAATTAACTTCCACTCTAATAATTCTTTAATATTTGTTGCAGCAATCTAGGACAAAATTAACTCAAAAGCAATTAAAAATTAAATTTTAATTCAGCGTATAGGCGATATTTAAATTATTTTGCGTGAAAAAAAAATAATTAATTTGCTGACTTCATTCAACCGACTATCAAAGTTAGCGCGAACAATATGGTCTCCTTAGCAGAAGATGGAGAGGTTTCCGAAGATTTTCCTTGTAGAAAAAGGGGTCGCAGCGCCATCTATGGATACTTATCGCAAGCATTAATTAGATATTTTATTTTTTTCCATTCGATGTCAGAAAAAAGGTAAATTACGAAAAAATTTAATGATAGCTTGTGACCAAAGTAATTGAAATTATTTTTTCCGTAATTTTTAATGAGAATTACTTATAACCTTAAATTATAATTATTGGAATTAATTATGGCGAGATGGTTATACATATACAGTGAAACTTCTCTAAGGCTAGTCATAGTTCCGAAAAAAGTTTCCGTTTTGAGGGGTGGCCGGCTATAGAAGTTTCGTTGTGTATATAGGTATATATATATATATATATATATATATATATATATATATATATATATCTGTGGCTTGGTACAAGAAGTGCCTAAGTCATTTTTTTCCAAACCGACTTTGTTTGCTTATGTCTATTTAAAAAAATATTCTTTTCAATGTAAGAAGTACCCAAGTCTGTTCGATGCTTTAAAAGCGTTTTCTAAATCATTGTACAGACTTTGAAACTTCTTACACAGAAAATAATATTTTTTTTAAAGAGACATAAGCAAACAAAGTCAGCTTGGGAAAATCTGACTTAGGAACTTCATGTACCAAGCCACAGATATATATATATATATATATATATACACAATTGGCTCTCTGTTTAACGACTTTCAAGGAACCGTAAAAAATCGTCCTTAAGTAGAGATCGTCCTTAAACAGAATTTGTGAAAAAATAACATTTCCCATAACGTCGGAGGGGCCGGGACTGGGAAATATCGTCGTTAAGTAGAGCTTCGTTAAGCAGAGAACAAACTGTATATATATATTTATATATATATATATATATATATATATATATATATATATATATTCATTCTTGGGCTCGTATTCTTGGGATACATGCTATCCCATCCCATAAGGAAAAGGTAAAAGGGTCTGAAACAGAGACGTGAACGGTAATAACAGAGGATTATATATATATATATATATATATATATATATATATATATATATATATATATATATATATATATATATATATATATATATATATATATATATATATGGGGGGGGGTAAAGGGTGATCAAATTCTAGAGGCCCTTGCCGAAATTCTTGTACAAAAAAAAAAAAAAGAATAAAATAAAAGTTTAAGGGTCTGAAACAGGGATATAAACAGGGGGGGGGGGGGGAGCCCAGGGTCTAAGCACCCTCCCAAATCTGGGTGTTCTTTCCACCTGCAAACGTAAATGAGAGTAGATATTGTATCAGCCGTTTATAGCGTGCACCGAACGCGCCAATATGGTTTTTTTCGCGACGTCATCTCCCACAACAAAAACAAGACCGTTCTTCCATTTGTGGAAGCAAAAACATTCCACTCTTATGAGCTCACCGGCCCGAACGTTCGCCGTTCCGTCTTTGTTTTAAAGGTCTCTCGACAGGCGCGGATCGTCAGAGCTGTTGTTTCGCCGGTCCGCGTCCTCCAAAAAACACCATCTGTGCAAACGCCTGCTGTCACACGCCAGCTCTCGTCTGTTGACGAGCAGACCGTGTGAGAGCGTCGCGCGTCTCTCATATTCCTGTCACGACAGTGGGGACGGTGCTGCCCTCCTTAAGGGGGGACAGTGGATTTTGAAAATTGTGAAATATGTTCAAAAATTCGATTTTTTTTTATTTCATTGAATTGTGAAACTACGGACGAGTAGGAATGTGTTGCAAAAAGAATTTTTAATTTTTGTATTATTTTCCTACAATTCTTTTACTGTTATACATACATTAATACATACATACATATATATATGATATATATATATTATATATATATATATATAAAATATATATAATATATATATATATATATATATATATATATATATATATATATATATATATATATATATATATATATATATATATATATAAATTTTTGTTTATATGTCCATTACCACTATCGCCTTTGTATGTCTGCATCTATATTTTTCCTTAAGGGCACAGTGGACTTTCAAAATTGTGGAACTTGTCCAAAAATTCGATTTTTTTTATTTTATCGGATTGTGAAACTACGGACGACTAGGAATATGCTGAAAAAGAATTTTTAATTTTTGTGATTGCTTTCCTAGTTATAGGCATTTGTATTTAATTTAGATATTATGTGGTTACTAATAGCAATAACTTTAAATGCGTTTTACTCAAAATAAAAATTTTCGTGTCATGCGAATATTCAAACTGTTCCAGGCGTATTTCTAACTATCGTATTGCTTTGAAATTTAAGTTTTATATACTTAACTGTATATCAAATAAATCTTATTGAAAATAATCATGCTTCGTAGCTCAAAATTTCTAAATTTTGTACTTGAAAAGATGATTTATAGGTATTTTACGTAATAAAAAGGGTGTTTTCACTATTATTATTTTATTTCTCTTTATATTTTTAATGGATGTTTAAAACAAGCAATAAGTTTCATTGTTAGTTCTATAAGGTATCTTGTAAATAAAAATTACCATATTATATGCAAAAGAAATGCGCATGGAACATTTTTAATGAGGCCAATTTTTGATATAATTAATAATTCATAATTCATAAATTATTAATATTTCATCATTAAATTTTAACCACTTTTACATATCTATGGTACTAGTCACATATTCAAATTTCAAGCAAATCCTTTCAAAACACAAAAAAGTTAGGTTTGAAGGTCCACTGTCCCCTTAAAGATGCTGTGCACTAACCTTATTGGATTCGCTCACCTCAATGTTACCACTAATGTTTCAACCCATTGAGAAAATGTGTCCAAGGATTGCCGACTTAGATTCAAAGATTTTTTTTTTAATTGTACTCCGTAATAGAGAAAGAAATTTTGCTTTTTGGGGCATTTTAAAAAAAAAATGCAAATAAGGTAAATGCACCTATAATGGGCCATATCCCTATAATGGGCTGGCCTTTAGAAATATCGAGAAATTAAGGGTCTATTGTTACCTAAGGCAGTAGAAGGGGTGAGGGTCATTGGCTACTAGTAGCCAATGACCCTCACCCCTTCTACTGCCTTAGGTAACAATAGACCCTTAATTTCTCGATATTTCTAAAGGCCAGCCCATTATAGGGATATGGCCCATTATAGGTGCATTTACCTTAATATTTTAAATTTTAAATTATTTGGGGAAACAATCTGGTGTAGTGTAGTAGTTTAAACGCTCCTCAATTCCTTTAGTGGACGAATTTTATAAAATGAATCTCCTGTTGCAAGGTGCAGTAAAGTTCGGTCTATCAGAAAATACCATTTTTATTGGATTATCCTCATTTATGCAGCTGTCAATAGTAGACATTTTCTACATAGGTTAACATGGAGGTGAACGAATCCAATAGGGTTAGTACATCTAACATAGGCGTAGTGTGCTTCTGACTTTTTTTTTTTTTTTGGGGGGGGGGGGGGGGGCTTGAATTGAATTCAGTTAGGGCCTTTCTCCGCGCATCGACTGCCTGGCGGTCCTTAAAATATGAAATATTAAGATTTTATTAAAATTGAATAACAAAAGAATTTATATTTGAGTAGTATTCAAGAGTCATACAATGATAAAAATAAATATAATATAAATAAAATGAGAAAAAAAAATAGCATCGAAATTTTGTGATGGATCCTATCATTATTAAAAACTATGTTTAGGCTAAAGATATAATCGGAATCTTCAGTCTCACAGTTTTAAAACGCGAGAAAAACCAACTTTCTTAAAAGTTTCCTACAATTTTCCGGTTTTAACTGAACTTGTATTATCATTTTAATTTATTTCGAGTTAAGTTGGGGGGGGGGGGGGGGTTTCGCTACGCCTATGACAACTAACCGTGAGCAGAATTGTATTTGATGAGTAGAGTTCCTGGGTCTATTGACTTAACTCCTGTCGCAAGATGCTTATAAATCAATGTAAATGTGCTCAGTAGAAAAGATTATTAAGATAAATTAAGTTTAAAGTTACAATTTAAGTTAGATTAAAAAAATAAGTTTAAAACCTTCCGCATAGAAGGGTAAGAAAAAGTTAGCAAATAAAAAAATTAAAAATATTAAGATTTAAAGATTAGAATTAAATAATAAAAAATTTAATGAGAATGGGAAGAAATAAATTAACAAGTTCAATCATTGCCAAATGTTGAAAATCTTAATAATGCGCAGAAACAAATTAATGTGTTTAAGTGGCCTCATGCTTAGTGAGTATCTAAAGCCAGATTTAAAAATGTCACTGAGCATGTGCAGAAAGCAATTTTTTTTAATTGTAAATTATCGCTAATTAAACAGCGCGAAATAAACAATTTCCATCAGGTTAAATGTTATATTTCACAAACATAATTATCATAAAAATAAAAATGGCAGAGAGAGGTCTAGAGAGAATCCTCGGAATGAACGTATTTAACATTAAAACATGTTACTGAGCATGCGCAGAAACAGTGAAATTCTAAAGCCAGAGCCACTGAGCATGCGCAGAAATCACCTTTTAGTCATAAATTATCGCTAATTAATTGAAATTGTGGTTACAAAAACCAAATTTGACAAACCTACATATTACTATCTTTCGTTTAAGACCAAAATGAAGCAAATTGAAGCAGTAGTTTTCTCTCACGGACTGCCCAAAAAGTCGGCTTAGCAGCTTAAATATATAGATTTTTACTTAATTGATTCTCTATTCATCTAAAACTATTGTTATATTCTTAAAGACTGTAAATTTATCCTTACCTTGAAATGTAAATTTATCCTTACCTTGTGTGGGACTCCAGTGTGTAAAGAAGTGAAGGTGGAAGTTATAAGGTAACCAAAATTCGTGTTTTTATCACAAAGCACTATAATCTGAACTAAAAAAAAAAAAGGCGGAAAGGGGGGGGGGAACGTGGTAAAGTGCCTCAGGACCTGGCTAGTGTTGGAGAGATTGTAAATTATCTCTATTTTATTGACAAGACTCTTAGATATAATTTTAAACCCTTTTTTTCGGTTTGGGTCCAAATAACCCTAAGTTACGGTACTGCAGTTAACGCTTGAAAGACTAAGGGCCTGTTCACATAGGAGTCCGTGGCGTTGCGTTAAGGAAAAGATGACGTTGAGACGAAAATAAACCAATCATAGGCCTCCAAACGATTAGCAATGAAATTTTTAACGCCTATGATTGGTTTATTTTCGTATCAACGTCATCTTTTCCTTAACGCTACGCAACGGACTCCTATGTGAACAGGCCCTAGTAGGGTAACGTCATTCGTACGATATTCAAAATAAAAATTAGTAGTGACGAAACTTTTGTATTAAACTTAAACTGAGGTCACAGTAGTACCGTGATAATGTATACTTGGGGGGGGGGGGGTTCAAAATACATTCATACAATTGACCTAGTCTGTATTAACCAGTATTATCTTTTTTTTTTTAAGTGAGACTGCGGACACAATTGTAACTGACTATCATCCAGCTTTAGGGCAGAAATGAACACTCCTGAAACAACATTCTATTTTAATATTGTCTCTCGCTAACAATACGTTTTCCCTATGACGTAGTATGCAGTTTTCGCGAGACTCGTTACTCACAGAGCGCCCGAAACGATCATCAGAAGGCGATGGTTCAACACAGGTGTTGCCATTCAGCCTGAACTAATAGATTCCAAATCACGATGACGCACGGTCGTTTCTTTTCTGCGAGCAACAAATTATTTTTAAAAAGCAGACGATATCTTCCTATTATTTTCGCGCTTCGTGTGGCAGTGTGCTAGTTCGAGTTATTTTGATGGAGTTCGTGTATTTTCTGCGAAAAGAAAGGTTTTTCTTTTTTTTTCAAATCAAACGAATTCAGAGAAACTTTTTAAAAAGATTGATTTCATTGAAATTGAATTGTCGAGAAATGAAGTGATTTTGAAATAGCTGTGAAAATTTATATTAGATTGGCGTATATGAAAACTCCTCGCCAAATATAATTCTTTTTTTTTTCCTCCTGCCATTTCAATAAACATTAAGTTTTCTATATCTGTGTAGTCGAAACGCTTTAAAGAAAAAAAATTTTAGAATTTACTTCCAGGTTCTTTTATCCCATTTTTAAAAAAATAAAATAAATAAATATATTTTAAGAAATAATAGCCTGTTTTTCAGTTGTCAGAAACACAGATTTGTGTTATTTATTCTAAAAACATCTGTAAAGGAAATTGAATTTCTCTTACGTATGATAAAGGGAAGGAGTTGTTATTATGTGAGTTATGTAATGAGGTATTGTTATTTTCGTTATATCTATAATTATGAATATTTAATTCTCTTCGGTAAATATTTTCGATTTTTTTTTTCTGAATTCATTCTGTAATGTCGCTCTTCAGATATTTTGAACACGAATGCTTTGGATTTCATCATACTCCGCCGTGAATTTACGTTTAACTTCTATTTGCAGAAAACTCAAAGTAGAGAAAATGTGTTAAACCGTTTCCAACAAATTTATCTGACACATGGGCTTTTGGTGAAAAACATTTTAATTAATAATTTGCGGCACAAAGTAATTAAAAAGTTTATTCATTTCTTAACATTGAATTTTTAAATTATTTTGAATTTATGTACATTTTCTACATTTATGTACATGACAATTTGACTAAGAATATGAACAAAAAATGAAAATTTTTTTAAAAAATGTTTTATTATTTTTGTACTATTTTAACTTTTATTTAACAAATATAAACAAGATTTCAGAAACACAGATTGTAATTGCACAAAAGTTCGATAAACACAAAAGTATATATATATTTTTTTTTACATCAATTGTATACATTGATCGTCGTATCGATTATAAATATATATATATATATATTTTGGCATCAATTGCATACATTGACCGTTGTATTTAATTTGAATGTACTCCGTAGCGAAGAGCGGGTTTTCAGCTTCTCAGTATCCGATCCGAGTATCCTCCATACCAAAAGCCGACGCGCCACCGATAGGCTACCTCTGGTCCCATAGATTGTTATAAGTTTTTAAAATAAGGTTTACCCTTTCTTGTGTTTGAAATAGAGAGCAGAAATATAAATTTTTTACAGCAATCTATGATAGAAGAGAAAGTATTTTAAGGATTTTTACTCTAAATCTGAAATCCTGAATTGAGTTATGTGGAAATAGAATAAAATAAATGTGTTCTAAAATATCCCGGCAATACCTGGAGAGGAATTTGAGATACATGCATTTAAAATGTGGCAAATCCTGTTGAGCTGCTAACGTACGGGGAAAATAGACCTAAAATGCAGATGTACAGCAGGACACCAAATATATAGTACCGCATTAGAATACTGTGTCTTGTAATGTAATCGCCGTAGAAATATGCTGTTCCCTAGATTTCATTCTAAAAGCTTTTGAAGTAGGCAAGAAAATAAAATGTGCTTTTTTTTAGAATTTTGTCTCCCAGACCCCGTTAAGTGATTTTTTTTGGGGGGGAAGGGGCGGAGACAATTTTTCCAATAGATACATCTTCGTCCAGACAGTGGCGTAGCGAGCATAACTGGCGCCCGGGGCACGACACCTTTGTGGTGCCCCCTCCCTGAAAAACATATAGTAATATAATATATAGACCCTATATTGGCGCCCTCGATTAACATATAATAACATACTATATAGACCTTATATTGGCACTCCCCCCCCGAAAAGCATATAGTAACATAATATATAGACCTTATGTTGGTGCCCTCCCCTAAAAACATATAGTAATATAATATATAGACCTTATATTGGCGCCCCCTACAAAATAATATAGTAATATAATATATATACTTTATATTGGCGCCCTCCCCGAAAAACATATAGTAATATAATATATTGACCTTATATTGGGGCCCTCCCCTGAAAAACATATAGTAATATAATATATAGACCTTATATTGGCATCCACCTCGAAAACATATAGTAATATAATATATGGATCTTACATTGGCGCCCCTCTGCGAGTGGCGCCCGGGGCATGATAGACCCCCTTGCCCCCCCCCCCCTATGCTACGCCACTGCGTCCAGATGCCAACTAAGAAACAATCCACGAATTTCTAACTTCTAAGTTTCTTTCTTGAATCAGCCCAGACGACAAATCTTTTAAATGATTAGAAGTCTATGACAGCTTTACTAAATAAGACAATATTCTAAACTAGTGGTTAGCCCGTCAAAAAAAGACGTGTTAATTTTAATTTTTATCAATTTACATCTGCAAATTCATTATAATTTGTATACTTAATAGCTTCTCTACTTTCTTTTATTTAAAATATACACATTTTTAATTATTTAAAATTATGCAATATCAGCACTATTATGATCCATTAAAGATGCAATTTTTTAAAAATTTAAATAAAATCTGAACTCCACATAATCGCATCACTTTACTTAATCTATTTCATGTATTAATTATGAAATATTAAATTCAGTCTGTTAACAGTCTGCTGCACGTATTCGGTTTAGCGATTCCTGACTTTGTCTTGAAAGCCATCTACATTTCCATTCATTGGTCTTATGACGCTTTTTAGCAATGGGACTTTTCGTCGACATTCATTTTAAATGTATTACATTGCGCACTAAGTAAATTTTCCGATAACGCTAAATAATTAATGCAAAAAATTTAACTTAGTTGTTTCATAATTTTAATTCATTAATGAACACGCGCCAAATATAAACAATTGAGGTGTTCGGTATATTTCATTTAAAGACGTTGCAAGTGGAAAAATATTTTTATATACGTATTTCGTTCGAGAGGAAAGTATAATCTATATGTATATAAAACAGTTCCGTACGTGACTGACTGACTGACTGACTGACTGACTGACATATAACGCACAGATCAAACCGTTTGACTCAAAGGGCTGAAATTTTGCATGGCGATTCTTCTTATAGTGTAGGGGTGCACTAAGAGAGATTTTTGAAAAATTCTTCTTAGATTTTTTTAAGTTAAATTTTTAAGCTGTTACTACCCCCCCCCCCCTGGAGCCGCCATTGACCCTCAGCACCGAAAACCAGAGCGCTGTACCACAGGGTCGCCGCAAGCCCGGTAACCTTAACTTAAAGAGGCCTATTAACTACAATTTCATGTTGTCCCCCATCGCAATATGTATACGTCCCCCTCCAACACGTCCAAGCTCCCAAGCTGATCACACTCTTACACAAGACGAGTGTAACGGACAACTCCGTTCGTGGAATGCTGGTTCTGGCGGGCAGGTGTGCGTGCATCGCGATCGCGCCCGACCCCCTGAGCAAACACGTCCTTTATTTTTGCGCTGTACAGGGTAGGGGACCCTTTACACGGCCGCTCCCGTCAGCTGCTAAAAAGATCGGTCATTATGGCACTTGCTGCGACCGGAATGAACCAGTCGACAGAAAAAGAAAGAGCGGGGAGGGGGGGGGAGGAACAACAGATCATTTCGAAAATGTCGGCCGTTTGTTGACGGAGCGTCGGCCTGGAAATCGAACGCTTGGGAAATTGGGGCTTGGCGGTTTATTTTTATCATTTCGTCGACGAGGCGATTTGGATTTCTGACTGTCTGGGTTTTGACTGGCGGCGGGCGAACCAGTACGTGACGTTTCAGAAATGTAACGGTTGTACGTCTCTCTCTCTCTCCAGACCACACACTGTTTAGAAGTGACGTGGAATTAAGGCCGTCTGCACACGGGGCAACTCAAAAGAAACTGATAACTGACTCAAATCACAAACCAGTCCGTGATGAGTCGCAACCTATGCAATTGAATGGAGCCACGCACACGGCGCAACTGGTTACAAACCCGTCGGACGGGTTTGTAATCAGTTGCGCCGTGTGCGTGGCTCCATTCAATTACATAGGTTGCGACTCATCACGGACTGGTTTGTGATTTGAGTCAGTTATCAGTTTCTTTTGAGTTGCCCCGTGTGCAGACGGCCTAAAGCTTACGCAGCTCCAAAATTAAGGTTCATATCGTTTACTTATAGCTGCTGTGTACTAACCTCAATATCAATCTATGCAGACAATATGTCCAAGGATTGCCGATTTGGTGTTAAAGATTTTTTTGTTTAAATTGTACTCCATAATAGAGAAAGAAATTTTACACCTTGGGGCATTTTTCGTTTAACCCTTCGGCGGGTGCGCCAATTTTTGGAACACCAGCAGGCGCGCATGGCACAAAGTGCAACGTCTCTTTCAACTTTGATTAATTCCTTTTTGTAATAAACTTTTTTTTTTCAAATTGAAAATAATAATTCTGCGTTTTATAACAATATATACAATGTTGATAATATTGAGATATATTTATAATTAAGGGCCAAAGAATGGATAAAGTTTGACTAAGGATTGCTGACTTGCTGGCTTGAGTTAAAGATTTTTTGTTTAAATTGTACTACATTATAGAAAAAGAAATTTTACACCTTGGGGCATTTTTCGTTTAACCCTTCGGCGGGTGCGCCAATTTTTGGAACACCAGCAGGCGAGCGTGGCACAAAGTGCAACGTCTCTTTCAACCTTGATTATTCATTTTGTAATAAACTTTTTTTTCTCAAATTGAAAATAATAATTTTGCTTTTTATAACAAGATATAAAATGTTGATAATATTAAGATATATTTATAATTAAAAGCCAAAGAATGCAGCTGAAATCGCCTTATTTCAAACCTGTCCGGTTTATTGGATCTAAGGACAACTTGCGAATGGATTCCTATTATGTCTAAAACCTAAAAAACAATGAGATTGTCCATCTTCGTGATATGTGGGATACCGTGTAATAGCTGCTTATGTTCTCGACTCCATCAACTCCTGATTTTGTCGTATTATAATCCAGTATAATCGCTGGTTTACCACTGTTAAATCACGACTACCAATGAATGGAAAGGAATACAAGGGTCAGAAAATCAGACCTGCATTAGAAAGGGTGTAGATAATCCTGATTTTGTCGTATTGTAATCCAGTATAATCGCTGGTTTACCGCGGTTAAATCACGACTAACAATGAGTGGAAAGGAATACGAGGGTCAGAAAATCAGACCTGCATTAGAAAGGATGTAGCTATAAATAGAAACTGCTTTGAACATTCAAACCTTACATGTAATAACAAACCATTCAAAATTACGAAAATGTTGCACTCTGTACACGGGTGCGCACGCTGAAGGGTAAAAAAAAATGCAAATAATATTTTAAAATTTAAATTATTCTAAGGGAAAAATCTGGTCTAGTGTGTTTTAAACGCTCCAAAATTCATTTGGCGGACGAAATTTCTAAAATGAATCGTGTTGTTAAGGTAACTCAAAGAATGTAAATAATTCAACACAAAATAATATACATAAAGCAGGCATAGACGGCCGAACAGATTAACAGAAAAACTATCCTTAGCGTTTAAAAATTTTTAACTTTTCAATAAAAGATTGCGCAGTTCCAACAAATCCTCATACTGGAAAAAGACAATTATAACTTGTAAAAAGTAAATAATTCAACAGAGATAGATAGCTACTAACAGGAAGCATCCAGACAAAATAAGCAGGAATCCTCCACTTAGAGCTAAACGCCCCATAAATGCAAGATTCTGTAGCAGTATAAGAACTAAACCATGTAACGAGGCAACCGACTGGTCTCTTCATCAGGAGGCTTAAACGAATCAGTTACCTCAAGAGTAATATATATATATATATATATATATATATATATATATATATATATATATATATATATATATATATATATATATATATATATATATATATATATATATATATTATTTATTATTTATTATATGTATATATATATGTTTCCAAAGCAAGCAAGTCCATAACAGAGAGCTAACTTTTTCTCAGCCTTAGCGATGTCTGTGCAGGGTAAATCTATTTACAGGTTAATAGCGGTGTTTGTGATTATCCATATACTATAATAGCTTACGTTCTTCCGCAACTGAGGCTTTCCGTAAACGCCGCTATTAACCTGTAAATAGATTTACCCTGCACGGATATCGCTAAGGCTGAGAAAAGGTTAGCTCTTTCCTATGGATTTGCTGTGGACCTTTAGGGAATTTTACTAATCGTTAGCAAATACACTTGAAGATAAACATTTAAATAAAAGGCGCGTCGTAAAATTGTAAATTTTTCAGCCGTCAGATTTTTTTAGGACATTAAATTATGGATGTCTATGGCAAAAGAATTAATTTCTTTACCGCAAAGAACAAATAAAAAATTTTTTAAAATGTTTGAAACACACTCACTTTAAAGATCGATTTTGAAATGCAAAAAACAGATCTTATAAATATGCATTTGCTTACATGTTATTAGAAACATAGAGAGGATTTATGGGCATTTAAAACCTACTTTACCAGATTTCTTTTCCTTCGAATAATTTAATCCTAAAATATTATTTGCATTTTTTTTAAACGAAAAATTTCCAAAGGTGTAAAATTTCTTTCTCTATTACGGAGAACAATTTAAAAAAAAAATTCTTTTAATCCAAGTGGACAATCCTTGGACACATTTTCTCCATATGTTAACATTGAGGTGAGTGAATCCAATAGGGTTAGTACGCAGCCTTAACGTTTAGCTTACGGGGCACATTTTTCCTATTCCCTCTTTAGACTGGGAAATTTCATACCCCTTATATATATATATATATATATATATATATTATATATATATATATTATATATATATATATATATATATATATATATATATATATATATATATATATATGGCCGCTTTTTCGGACCAAATCTTGTCTTGTAACAGAGGGCATGTTCATTTAATCGGAGCAGCCGGTTATTTGGACCAAAATGATCATGTCCCGGTGTGGTCCGATTAACCGGTAATCGACTGTATATATATATTCATTCTTGGGTCGTATCCCCGTAAGGAAAAGGTTAACTAATCCCAGTGATTTTATCTTGTCACCCACAAGTATCATAAAAGGGAAGAAAATTCCTCTATTAGATATTCTCATTCGATACGCCGTTTTGGTCTCGATACACCTTTATACTAACACGAACATATTAGGAAAAAAAAGCAAGTTTCTCCCTAACGCCGTCCTTTAAATTAAAATATCAGAGCGTGTCAAGTGCGGTGCCGGGCGATGTTGTGACGCCCCCTTTCTAATTTATGCTTTTCTGCCTTTCACGTGATATTGTCATTAGCATTCATTCATACATATTAATGAAGTATAACAGGAAAACCTCTGTTGGAACAGATTGCCCCCGAAGGAAAAAAGAAATGCGATTACCTGGGAAGATGTGTCGGGGCACTTCCTACTTTAAAGATTCCGTCCGTTATGACGAGTTTATTAGCGAGGGGCTTTTATTCGTGTTACACTTCTTGTCTTGTGTCGAGTGCGCTGCCGTTAGATTTAAAATTCTGGGACTTGAGGCTCTCTTACGCCTTGAAAGTGGAGGTTTTCCAAATATTAAAAATGACTCGGTGAAAGAAGGACCAGTGTGTAAGGAAACCGGAGTTTCTACATGTTTTAGAAACAAATGTTTTTACTGCAGAAAATGACAAGATTTCTTTAAATCTCATCTACACATTTAAGTTGTTAAGCCGACTTTTTTGGCAGTTCGTGAGAGAAAACTGCTACATCAATTTACTTCATTTCGGTCTTAAACGAAAGATTGTAATTTGTAGATTTATCAAATTTGGTTTTCTGTAACCGCAATTTCTATTAATTAGCGATAATTTAAAATTTAAAATTTGATTTCTGAGCATGCTCAGTGGAATGTTTATATCTGGCTTTAGAAACTCGCTGTCTCTACGTGTTTTAATGATAAACTCGTTTATTCCGAGGAGTCTCTCTAGATATCTCTGCCTGTCATTTTTATGATAATTATGTTTGTGAAATATAAGATTAAACCTGATGGAAATTGTTTATTTCGCGCTATTTAATTACAATTATATAATTTACAATTTGAAAAAAAATTGCTTTCTGCGCATGCTTAGAGGCATTTTTAATTTTGGCTTTAGATACTCAATAAGAACGAGGCCGCTTAAACACATTCCTTTGACACACATGATTTTCAACATTTGGCAATGATGTTGAGTATAATTTATATATTAGTACATTTATTTACTATCTAGCCGTCAGGTACCAACTAGTCGGTTTTAACTTGCAAAAACCTTGCTTTTTTTCTTCTTTTCGTCAAATAAAGATTGTTTCTAAATTCTTAGAAACCCTAGACTTCTTTTCAGTAGTAAAAATATTTGTTTCTAAACTTCTAGAAACTGGTTTCCTCACAGAGAGTTAGAAATTCGCTCATCAAAAACTTTAACAATTTTGGAAAAAAAAACGGAAACTCAGATTTTTGTTAATCTAGAAAAAGTGGATTCTGTAGTCCCAAAAGTCTCACCGATAGAAAGAAAAACTGGTTTTTTTCTCGTCAAAACCAATCGGATTTTCTCTCGCTCATCAAAAACGTTTACAAGTTTTCATAACAAAGAAGAAAACTGAGATTTTGGGCTAATTTAAAAAAAGGGGATTCTTATAGTTCAAAACAAAAGAAAGTTTGAGAATACTTATTGAAAGTCCCGGGGATAAAAGTACCACTGAAACCCTTTTTTATCGGTGGGACTTTTGGGACTAATGAATTTACTTTTTTTAGATTAGCAGAAATCTCAGTTTCCGTTATTTTTTCTGCAAAATTATTAAAGATTTTGATAAGCGAATTTCTTACTCTCTGTGAAGAAACCAGAGATTCTAGAAGTTTAGAAACAAATTTTTTCACTGCAGAAAAGAAATAATTTCTAAGAGTTTAGAAACAATCTTTATTTGAACAAAAGAAAAAAAAAGGTTTTTGCAAGTTAAAACCAATGAGATATAAAGAAATCTTATTCTTAGATTTTTAGAAACTTTGGCCTCCTTTTCTGCAGTAAAAACATTAGCAGAAATCTCAGTTTCCGTTTTTGTTCTGCAAAATTGTTAAAGTTTTTGATGAGCAATTTTTATCTCTATATTTCTTACTCTCTGGGAGGAAACAAGAGTTTCTAGAAGTTTAGAAACAAATATTTTTTTAACATAAAAGAAAAATAAGGTTTTTTCCAGTTCAAAACAGTGAGATTCTCTCTCGTTCATCAAAATAATTTTGCAGAATAAAAACGGAAACTAAGATTTCCGCTAATTTTAAAGAAGTGGATTCAATAGTCTAAAAAAAAAGAAATATGAGAATGCTTAATAAGTCTCAAGAATAAAAGAAGCATAAGAGTGTAAGGAGACTAGATTTTCTACATGTTTAAAAAAGGGTTTTTATTGCAAAAAAGAATACGGTTTGAGAGAGAGTCTAGAAACAATATTTCTTTGAACAAAAGAGAACGGCAGGGTTTTTTACAGTTAAAACCAATCAAATTTGTCTTGCTCATCCAAAAAAGTTATAAATTTTACAGTATGAAAAAGGAAAAGCAAGATTTCTGCTAATTTTAAAAAAGTGGACTCCTATAGTCGAAATCAAAAAGAAGTATTAGAATAATACTTAATGAAAGTCCCTAGGATAAAAGAAGGACCAAAGCGTAAGGAAACCAGAGCTTCCAGAAGTTTATAAACAAATTTTTTTACACCAGGAAATAAAACCAGGTTTTCAAAGAGTCTAGAAACAATGTGTCTAGAAAAATAGGTTTATTAAAGTTTTGTTACAGGGTATCCGATAACTTCAACAATCTCCAATCTACATATTTAGCTAGGGGAAATATCCTCTCTATTTTTCTAATAATAGGTAAACTAATGCATATTTCTTAATCCTGTATTTTGCATTTCAAGATCGGTCTTTAACCCTTCAGCGGGTGCACCAATTTTTGGAACACCAGCAGGCGCGCGTGGCACAAAGTGCAACGTCTCTTTCAACCTTTATTATTCCTTTTGTAATAAAATTTCTCTTTGGAAATTGAAAATAATGATTCTGAGTTTTATGACAAGATATAAAATTTGATAATTTTGAGATATATTTATAATTAAAGGTCAAAGAATGCAGATACAATAGCCTTATTTCAAAACTGTCCGGTTTCTTGGATCTAAGGACAACTTGCGAATGGATTCCTATTATGTCCAAAAACCTGAAAAACAATGAGACTGTCCATCTTCGTAATATGTGGGATATCGTGTAATAGCTGCAAATTTGATCTACTACATCAACTCCTGCTTTTGTCACATTGTGATCCAGTATAATCGCTGGTTTACCGCGGTTAAATCACGACTAATAAATGAATGGAAAGGAATTCATGGATCAGAAAATCAGACCTGCATTAGGAAGGGTGAAGCTATAAATATAAACTGCTTAGAACATTCAAACCTTACATGTAAAGACAAACCATTCAAAATTACGAAAATGTTGCACTTTATACACGGGATTGAAATATTTATTTTTATACAATTTTTTCAGTAAAAAAAAATTCCCTAGCCATAGATATCAATAATTTAACGCCCTAAAAAATGACGACTGAAAAATTTACAATTTTGTAAATGATGCGCCTTTTATTTAAATGCCTAGCTTCATGTGCATATGCTAACATGTGATTAAAAAAATTCCCCGGAGAGAATTCCCTATAAATTCAAAGCGAGTCCATAGCCGAGAGCTAACTTTTTCACAAAAAAGAAACCAAAAAATAATGAAGGAATTTTTGTTTCAACCGACAAATTTAAGGTGACTGCCTACGTTGAAAATGTCATTTTTTAACTATTTTGGTCAATTTAATTTTTTGCAAGAATCGTGTAATTCAATCTTTTCTCTTTTCAAAACTGTTTTGAATTTCATTCTACATCAATTGGAAGCAGAGTTATAGCTATTTAAAAGAACATCTTCTGCTACAAAGTTGAAGTAACAAACAACTTTAAACGAGTTTTTCTCAGAATTATGTTTTTTAGCACAAATCTCTATGGTTATCATGATATCTCACATAATAATGTATATAATTTGATAAAATTTTCAGGAAGTGTTTTAGATGCTATTGTTAATGAAACGACGCCCAATAATTGGTGTATAATAAATAGTTTTTCATTTGGGCCTGTTTTTATCAGGAAAAGAGTGACGAATCGGGAAAAATGTTCATATTGGAACATAAAATTGCATGTATTATTTTTGCATTTTAAAATATCTCGTAGATTGTAGGTCATTTTGAAGATAACTATAATATGTATCATGTGTGAGAAGGAAATTACAATAGTAGCATTAGGAATTTGTGCAGAGTGATAGACGTTTCAGCTAAATTTCATTAAAAATTACTTCAAACTGACCAATTTACAAAAAAGTATGATATTTACAGGTACGTTTTTGTTCCATTTTTTAATTTTAAGTGCTATTTTACCATAAAAGACCAAAAAATCCTTTTAAAATTATTTTTCTTTTATAAATTGTCTCCGAACGTAGGCAGTCACCTTAAAGTGCCATACCT
>OU015499.1:100328022-100340522 GCA_907164885.2 Dolomedes plantarius | reverse complement strand
TCTGAAGATTACCCTCCACGTACAAAATCGCTCTCTCTTTATATATAAGTATAGATAATAAATAATATTATATATATATATATATATATATATATATATATATATATATATATATATATATATATATATATATATATATATATATATATATATATATATATATATACTAGCTGAATACCCATGCTTCGCTACGAAATACATTTTAGGATAATTACAATGAAAAAATAATGAAATTGCTTTTTAGAGGATTTCCTGATAAACAATATTTTTTGTTTCTTCATTGTTCAATTCATTCACATTCAATATTACCAGGCTCGTCCGCGAACTTACGCGTGAGCGAGCTACGTAATGCACAAAATTACCAAGATGTCTAGTCAGCGCAAGTCCGCAGCAAGCTACATAAAATTGACCGTGGGAGAAACAATTTTCTCTTAAATCTACGCCAGCGTATTTTAAAATTTGACCTTGAGACTTATTTATCGTCAAGGCATAATTTGAGGGGAAATTGCAGTCTCTCATAGTCGAAGGGGAGGTCATTGGGTATTAGAGGAATTCGTGGCACGAACACTTTTTCTCATTGAGCACACCCGGTTAAAATAATGGCTTCGATTAAATTTTTATGCAGGGCTTTGATTTGCAGTTTAGTGCTATTATGCAATTTCGGTGATTTTAAATTCCGAAGGAGAATTACGGGTGTGCCCTTCTGCAATGAGAGCTTATGGTATGGTAGACCCGGTGGTTTAAGGCCGTCTGCACACGGAGCAACTCAAAAGAAACTGATAACTGACTCAAATCACAAACCAGTCCGTGATGAGTCGTAACCTATGTAATTGAATGGAGCCACTCACACGGCGCAACTGGTTACAAACCGTGTGCGTGGCTCCATTCAATTACATAGGTTACGACTCATCACGGACTGGTTTGTGATTTGAGTCAGTTATCAGTTTCTTTTGAGTTGCTCCGTGTGCAGACGGGCTTAGGGAATCTAAAAACTCTACCCGATAGTTAACGGCATCAACTGAATTACAGACAGTGTCTATCGACTTGTAGACCATTTCATCCCCATCAAAGGTCTTTACTATAATGTCATTAATGAACGAAGCTTGATCGTTTTTTGGAGTCAAAATGGCCCTTTAGCAAAACCACTCTATAGGCTTATTCTGTATTTGAGCAATGCCTGGATAAATGGGATCTATCAGTTCCTGGATGGTAGTCACTAATTTGAATTAAATTCCTAAAAAAACTTCCTTCTCAATTAGTCTAATAGAACATAGTAAAGAATAAAGTACAGCTAATACAGTACAGTTTGAGGAGCATTTCTTTTACTGTATTTTAATATTTTTTTGGATAATGTCCAATCGTCTGCCGCATTAGAAAAAAGAAAAAAAAATTTTGTCAATTTATTTCGTTGTTATGCACGTAACGCAAAATTAATTTAAAGTGTCACAAAAAGAAAAGAAATTACGTGATCAGCGTTTAATAAATTAAATTTTAAAATTTAATCTTTAAAAATTCACCAAAAATCAGAAAATGGATGTAAAGATTCGAAAAACCTTTCATTTTAAAGGAATTTTTATGATCTCTCTCGTGATATAAATTTTATAACCCTCGAATTATTATTTTAAATGAAAACTTTAAAAAAATTTACAAAAACAGCTGAAAAATTTAATTTAAAAAAAGTAAGACGGATTTTTCAAAAATCTTTCTTAGTGCACCCTTACACCATAAGAAGAATCGCCATGCAAAATTTCACCCCTGTAGGTCCAGCGGTTTGGTCTGTGCGTTATCTTTCAGTCAGTCAGTTACGGAACTTTTATATATATACTAGCTGAAAACCCGTACTTCGCTACGGAGTACATTCAAATTAAATACAATGGTCAATGTATACAATGTGTACAATGGTCAAATATAAATATATATTATATGATAAATACGACGATCAATGTAGAAGAAAACATTCAAATTAAATCTAATATAAAGAATACTAAAGAATATAGTACAGTTAATATAGTACAGTTTTTAGAACATTTCTTTTACTGTATTTTAATATTTTTTTGATAATGTCCAATCGTCTGCCGCATTAGCAAGGAAAAAAAATATTTTTTTGTTTATTTAGTTGTGATGCACGTGAAAATAAATTTAATTAAAGTACCAGAAAGAAATCACGTGATCAGCATTTAATAAATTAAATTCTAAAAATTAATCTTTAAAAATTCACCAAAAATCAGGAAATGGAGGTAAAGATTCGAAAAAGATGTCATTTTAAAGGAACTTTTATGATCTTTCTTGTGATATAAATTTTATAACCCTCAATGTATTATTTTAAATGCAAACGTAAAAAAAGTTTAAAAAACAGCTTAAAAATTTAATTTAAAAAAATCTAAGAAGAATTTTTGAAAAATCTTTCTTAGTGCACCCCTACACTATTAGAAGAATCGCCATGCAAAATTTCAGCCCTTTAGGTCCAGCGGTTTGGTCTGTGCGTTGTATGTCAGTCAGTCAGTGAATGAATGAGTCAGTTACGGAACTGTTTTATATATATAGATATTATGCTTCTTCCTAAAAAGCTTCGCGGTCCACAGAGTGAGTGCTAGCGGGCCACATGTGGCTCGCGGGCCGTAGGTTGTGCAGGTCTGCACTAAATGAATAAACCCACTGCGGTAGGAGTTAAGGCTTCTGTGTACTAACCCTATCGGATTCGCTCACCTCAATGTTAACCTATGGAGAAAATGTGTCTACTATTCACAGCTACATAAATGCTGATAATCCAACAAAAATGGTATTTCCAGATAGCCTGAACTTTTCTGCACCTTGCAACAGGATTCATTTTATACATTGCGTCCACCAAAAGAATTTAAGAACGTTTAAAACACACTATAATAGTTTTTTTCTCTGATTAATTTGAATTTTAAAATATTATTTGCATTTTTAAGAATTAACGAAAAATCCCCTATCGTGCAAAATTTCTTTCTCTATTACGGAGTACAATTTAAAAAAAAAAAATCTTTCAATCCAAGTCGGCAATCCTTGGACACATTTTCTCCATAGGTTAACATTGAGGTGAGCGAATCCGATAGGGTTAGTACACAGCAGTGTTTTCACGAGGTTGTGGGAAAATTAAAAGGCGTGCGCCACGTATTGCGTACGCTGAAATTTCCCACAACCAGGGGCCACTATGCGATAAGTGACGTCACGCCTGGGAAAAAGCGCACTGGGTGCTTTCTCTCCCGCGATTCGCTCCTTAGTGAAAGGAAATTGAGGAACATTTCTCAGAAGTTTCGATTTTTTTTTAATCGAATATTTTGTTTTTATCGTGGTTAGAAATTATCTATGAAAAATTGATAGTCTACATTCATCTCCGATGGTTCTTTCTCTCTCGACAGATTTTAACAAAATTTTTGAATTAAGTCTCCCATTCGAGAAATCAATACTCACTAAGTGATAAAAAAATTTTCTTCTTCAACATCAGCATGACAGCCTGGTACATATACATACATATATATATATATATATGTATATACATATATATGTGTGTATATATATATATGTGTGTGTGTGTATATATATATATATATACACTCAAGAGCCAAAACATTATGACCACCCCTACATTTTGCAATGAATTCGCCTGGATGACGTGGAAGGCACGTGATCAGGTGGAAGTGGTATTTAACTGCTGCTGGAGAGTCTGAAGAATCATTCTTTCACTTACTTCTGTGTGTGATGGGAAAGGCTGCGGATCTAAGCGACTTTGATAGAGGGCAGATTGTAATGGCTCGAAGGCTCGGAACAAGTATTTCCGAAACTGCACGACTCGTGGGTTGTTCACGACCTACAGTTGTTAGTACTTATGCAAAGTGGATGAATGACGGTGAAACCAGCAGTAGATGACATGGTGTTGGACGTCCACACGCTATCAAAGAAAAAGGTCTTCGGAGACTGTGTCGCATGGTGAAGCAAAACCGGATCCAGACAGTGGCTCAGCTGACAGCCCAATACAATGCAGGGCCAAGTAGAATAGTATCGCAGCACACTGTTCAGCGGACACTGTTGGATATGGGGCTACGCAGCAAACGTCCCACTCGTGTGCCCGGGAACATCGCGACTGGTCCATGGATCAGTGGGAGAGAGTTGCCTGGTCAGATGAATCACGGTTTGTCATTCATCACGCCTATGGCCGTGTCAGGATACGCCGTCTTCCAGGCGAACTGTTGCTCCCTCAATGTACAGTAGGTCATACACAGGCCGGTGGTGGCGGTATTATGCTTTGGGGGACGTTCTCTTGGGCGTCTCTGGGACCCGTGGGTGTGGTAGAGCAGACCATGAATGATACAGGGTATCTGAACATCATTGCGGACCAGTTACACCCTTACATGGCCTCTGTTTTTCCAGCTGGAAATGGAATGTTCCAACAGGACAACGCCCCGTGTCACAAGGCTAAAATTGTGTTGGAGTGGTTCCAGGAACATGATGCTGAATTCCAGTTAATGTCCTGGCCGCCTAACTCACCGCATCTCAATCCGATAGAACACATTTGGGATGTCATGGGACGGCAGCTCAGAATTCAAAGACCACCAATTCGAAATATCTCGGATTTGCGGGACCGTTGCTTAAACATCTGGTACAATCTGTCTCCGGCCATCTACCAAGGACTTGTGGCATCCATGCCAAAGCGGGTTGAAGCTGTGTTGCGCGCCAAAGGTGGGCCAACTCGTTATTGACAGGTGGTCATAATGTTTTGGCTCTTGAGTGTATATATACACGCTTTCCGCCTTTTTCAATAACATGCCGTTCAAATTTGACGTCATTCTCATCAGTGGTTCTTTTTTTATAGCGTTTTGAAACTTAAACTTTAATTATAATCACCCTGTATATATAGTTATATATATATATATATATATATATTTTATTATGTCTAAATCTTTCCTCCTTCTTTAACAATGCAGTTTTACAGCTGGTTAAAGAGTGACAGTTTCACCCCTTCTCCCCCCTCCCAAGGAAATTGTTATGCGCGGCTAGGTTTTGTATGATTTGGAGCGCTACGGTCAACTTTTTTCTACATTAGACCGGTACCTACAGTTTAAAGCCGATTCCGAACGTCTACAAACGTCCATGCCAACAGTGGCATTCGAACCCACAGGATCTGAACCGAATGCCAGCGTATGCATGCCTAGGACTAGGGTTTTTGGCCCTATGTATGTTACGGAGAGATTCTAAGAGAAGCTAACTTAATGTCAAAACTCTAGTAAAATTGTTCTATATTTGTTTTTAAATAATTTAATTTTTGGTACGATTCCGAAGGAAAAAAAAAATTCTTCGTAGCCCAAATTCTGAAAAAAAAAAAAAACTAAATTTCGTTTACATTGTCGTCTGGGTACTGCAATCTTCCATTCAATTAAAATGAACAAACGAAGGAGTCATTTTTCCGCGTAAATGTCTGGTCGCCTTGCTTGTTCGGTGATTAGTCACCCCTGCGCAATTTTACTAGTTTCACGCTAAGATGCTAACTTTCGTCGTCCTTGTGATTGTTATTCGGGCCGAGGAATAACATCCCTCTTCTAAAATAGAATAGTTATTCCTCGCATGGGATCTATTTCGCGCATGCACCGTGGCCGTGACGTCACGGTCGTTTTCGCAGCTGCTGCCACTCACGCGGAAGAAAATTCATCGCGGTGTGTGTTTTTAGCACATGCCGTTCGTAACACACAGGTGACAAACACACCACGTGGATCAGCGATACCGATTATTGCAGCGCTGTTTTGCTCCGTGGGGTTGTCAGATAGCGAGATTTATCGTCTGCGTGATCAATAAATCGTGCTCGTTACATGAGGTGGTCTTCTCTCGTGGCTCCGTTATATTCTACGGATTTAAAGTTGGTAAAATGCTATATAAGCACATTTTTGCATTAACAGACGATAAAAAAAGGGCTGTGTTTTAAGTCAATCCCATTCAAAACTTCGCTATAACGATATATTACTTTATAAATCAAAGACATACGGGAAAAGCAGATACCGGAGTAAGATGTGGATATATAATACTAAAGGATATCGATTAACATGTTATTTTCGTCGATATAAAACTTTCGAAAATGTTTTAAAAATTTATATCTCATTAGTTTTTAATTAATAGTTGTTTGCCCGGCGTTTCCCGGGTATTTTTGACATCTCGGTTTATCTCGGTCATCTTGGACATTTCATTTTTCATCTTTTCTCAAACCCCCCCCCCCCCCATGCAGAAGGTGCTGAACTTGGACTTAAACGGCAACGTGTCACCATTCCTCTCAACGACACCGAAAAATATGGATTTGACACTAGTATCAGCCGTTTTCGATTATTTTTAAATGTCACCCCCTTCTCACCCCACCCCTAGGGATGTCTTACCGACATAGTATTCTTTTACAGATTGTAAGTCATATGTTCACTAAGTTTCGTTGAAATTAGTCCAGGTGTTCTACAGTTATGCTGGAACATACATAGATACATGCATTTATATATACATACATACATATATATATATATATATATAAATGACACGAACGATTCTTCACGCCCTTCTTTGAACCTCCACTTCCCCAAATTACTCCATAAAGTAGCAGTCGACTGTGGTCCGGTGGCGTTATATTTAAGTTGAATCAGTCCCAGTAAAACAGTCATCTCATTCGGCATAAAACACAAAGTCAAATTCAGTACTTTTTCGGAACATTTATTAAATCCACGCAAAGTGTCTCGACTCCATTATCAAACCCTATCTTTTCACTAATTAATTATAACACTTAATTTCGATGAAATAAAATACCTATTCCGTTCATATCTATCTACTCCCGTTCCATTCAATCTCTTAGGCCGTCAAGCGGCGACCTTTACTCGTCGAAGTCCACATCATCTCTGAAGTCATTCCTTTGTTTCAAGCCCGGCAAGAATGATGTGATTGCGCTGCACCGAAAGTTCCACAGTGTTCTTTGCTTTGTCTGCAGTTAATTTTCGCGCGAAACTCTAAAAATAGCTCTGTACGTCAGCTCCCGCGGTGAGGTCTGTAATTCTTCCCGCTGAACTCCGTTTGCATTCCCGTGTTGCGCTATCAAATGTAAATAATCTGGCATTTAACGTTTTAATTCAGACTTTCCGTAGAAAAACCC
This sequence comes from Dolomedes plantarius, assembly GCA_907164885.2. Taxonomy (NCBI): domain Eukaryota; kingdom Metazoa; phylum Arthropoda; class Arachnida; order Araneae; family Dolomedidae; genus Dolomedes; species Dolomedes plantarius. The sequence goes on along the minus strand of OU015499.1, from coordinate 100,333,387 downwards.
CCTTTTTAACCCTTTAAATTCTACCGTCTAAAAAATCTCTGACATATATATATATATATATATATATATATATATATATATATATTGAATTAACGTTTTAATTCAGACTTTCCGTAGAAAAAAACCCTTTTTAACCCTTTAAATTCTACCGTCTAAAAAATCTCTGACATATATATATATATATGTATATTGAATTAACGTTTTAATTCAGACTTTCCGTAGAAAAAAACCCCTTTTTAACCCTTTGAATTCATCCGTCTAAAAAATCTCTGACATATATATATATATATATATATATATATATATATATATATATATATATATATATAAAGAGAAAGAGAGACTGTGAGAAATAACTTACAAGAATTGGATTCTTATGTCCTTGTTTTACATTGCTTTTCTGTGTTGTTCGTATATTTTCTAAGCTATAGATGAAGTCCAGAAAGGAATTTCAAAACAGAATGTAAATTCAAGTTTTCTTCTACTCATTTTGACTGGTTTCAGTCACTAGGGTAAAACTAAATCCCAAACAAACATGGACTTGTCACGAAACAGCAATATTTCCCCTGCTATGCGTTAAGGTAGAGCATCAGTTGACACTGCATATGTTTAACCTTCAAGTTCCTCTATGGGTAATGTTACGAAATTTTTCAATCGAAAATTAGCATATGCATGCTTTTGAATTCTGTTTCAGTAGATTTTTTAATTATATTTAAGTACATATTAAAAAAAGAGCGAGTCGTTCTTAATTTTTTAAAACTTTTCCGAGGTAGATTTTTTTAATTTTTGACATCTATCACCAAAAATTTGAATTTAAAAAATTAATTAAAAGAAAAAGACCATTGAAAATCACGAGCATTGCTTTTCAGATGCACAAAAAAAAAAAAAATGCCTTTGTATGTATGATCAGAAAAATAGTGAGAAAAAAATTCCCCATAGCCTAACATGGGGCATGAAGATCTGCAATTACATCTGATGTACCGCCCTAAAAAACATTCAGCATTTAGCCATCCGACGAACCTAAAATTTCCAAGCAATCTCGATCACGTTTACATACTTTTGGGTTTGAGTTCGGGCAAAATTAAATAAAAAATATTCAATATTTGTTACTTTGCATCATGAATTAAACTTTCCCGTGTTTATTCCCAAATTGCACCTCATATTTAAGTTGAGACATTCGAAACTTATCCTTAAAAAAGGCCAAAGTGCAGTTAATAATTATTGGAAAAAAAACTTTATTTTTCAATGTTGTCATTATGCGCCAAAACATCGCCAAAATTAAAAATGACGTCACGTTTCAGAGTTTAGAATAGCGCGATAAGCTCCCATTGCTTTATTCTAAGCATTTTTTAAACATCATGAGATGAAATCAGCATAGATTATAATCATCATATACGGCTTCTTGTAATCATAATACGTTATGAACAATTATATTGACAATCTATATATTTAAAACAGTTCCGTGACTGACTGACTGACTGACTGACAGATAACATACAGACTAAACCGCGGGACCTAAAGGACTGAAATTTTGCATGGCGATTCTTCTCACAGTGTAGGGGTGCAATTTGAAAGATTTTTGTGAAATTCTTTTTTGATTTTTTAAATTAAATTTTTAAGCTGTTTTTCAACATTCTTTAAAGTTTGAATTTAAAATAATAATCTGATGGTTATAAAATTTATATCACAAGACAGATCATAAAAATTCCTTTAAAATAAAATCTTTTTCGAATCTTTACCTCCATTTTCTGATTTTTGGTGAATTTTTAAAGATTCATTTATAGAATTTAATTTATTAAATGCTGATCACGTGGTTTCTTTTCTTTTTGTGATACTTTAATCTAATTTTGCACCATGTGCATAACAACGAATTAGACAATTTTTTTTCTTGCTAATGCGGCAGACGATTGGACATTATCAAAAAAAAAATTAAAATACAGTAAAAGATATGTTCCTCAAACTGTACTATATTAACTGCATTATATTCTTTATTATGTTCTATTAGATTCAGTTTGAATATTTTCTTCTACATTATTTTGTCTATAAAAATATCCGTTACGATCTTTTTTTAATTATATTTTTTTTAGCATTAATTGCATACATTGACCGTTGTATTTAATTTGAATGTACTCCGTAGCAAAGCACGGGTATTCAGCTAGTGTATATATATATATATATATATAGAGAGAGAGAGAGAGAGAGAGAGAGAGAAATTTCTCTAGCCGGCCATCCCTCAATATGGTCACTTTTTATCAAAACCATTACTGGTCGTTATAGAGATGTTCCACTCTCTCTCTTTATATATATATATATATATATATATATATATATATATATATATATATATATATATATATATATATATATATATATATATATATATTTATATATATATATTTATATATATATATATATATATTTATATATATATATATATATATTTATATATATTTATATATATATATATTTATATATATTTATATATATATATATATATTTATATATATATATATATATATATATATATATATATATATATATATATATATATATATATATATATATACAAAATACTGTAGTTTTTATGTCTAAAAATATAAATATTGTGACTGCGTAATGTCGTTTCAGTCAAATGATCTGTTAGAAATATTTTTATACAGTCTGTAAATGATTATCTCAAAGCCATCCGGGCATCTTTTATAACATGTAACTAGAGACAAATAAAAGGAAGGTATTTACAATTGGTGAAGTTTTAACCAGCTGTAAAACTGCATTGTTAAAGAAGGAGGAAAGATTTAGACATGATAAAATATTTATCCTATTTATTTCCTTCCTTTTCAATTTCGACTGAATAAATTTTCCCCTGTCAAAAAAGGAAAAGCAGTTCGCCATAAATCTTTCGGTCTCTTTTTTCATTCTTTTTTTTCTTCAGAAGTTAATGCTGAGTGCTTTATTTATACGGATCTTCAAATATGCATCTGTATATGATGCCATTTTTTTTTCAAAAAAGATCTGCAGAATTTTACATTTTTAATGACGTCATCTCCCTGAAAACAATCGTCTGTGGGTCGACGGGCGTTTCTTCTGAGAGAAACTTTTATCTTTTAACATTTATAAAAAAAAATTTGACTTTGAGGGAAGATAAATAAACCAAGAATTGTTGGTATCTGTAATGTTTTTAAGCGAATTCTTATAAACATTTTCTTCATTCTTAAGTATTCTTACACTATTATATGAATTATTTTTCTATTATTTCATAAAATATATTAAAATTTTAATGTATGCACGTATACGGGCTTCAATAATTAGCTTTGACAACTGGGTAGAGAAATTTTATGATGTTTTATATAAGTAATGCACCCAGAAAGGAACTTTAAGGTTGAGGGAGGAGGGGTAACATAAGACGAGAAATATATATATATATATATATATATATATATAAGAGCTCGTCTGTTTGTTTGTCCGCTATGGAATCATAGACTGTTTCACCCACCGGGACCAAATTCGGCACAGTTATTGTTTAGGACTAGAGAAACTTAACGCAGCGAAAACGAAATTTGGGGCTCAATTAGTTTTTTTTTAATTAATTTTTTAATGATTTTTTTGTGCCCCTAAGAGGTGCGCGTACCACTTAAATGTGGATACAGCCCCTTTACCACAACACTTTATTCACCAAGAAGAGTATTTCTGCATGTTAAAAGATGGGCGCTGTGTTATCAGTGAAATTCGATGCGCGGGGGAGAAGAGCGTTGGTCTGGGGGTGATGGGGGGGGGGCGAAGTGTTTATTTTATTTTTCTTACGTTTAGTGGAGTCGTGGGTCTTAAAAGGTTGAGAACCGCTGCTTTAGACAATTTTAGACAATAGCGTTTAAACTAATAGAATTTAATAAAGTTTGGAAAAAAAGGAAGAAAAAAAATGAAAAATTAAGTTCTGTCCCATGGCCAGTTTTTGGAAGCCTTCTGTTAATCTAAATATATTAATCGTTTGAGGATCATAAAATGGGAAGAAGTTTAAGAGTTCTACAGGTTTTCCCCCTAAATTCGCGAACGACACACGATATGTATTTATGTATACGATATGTATTTGAATTACTTATTCCGTGAAATCATATAAAACAAATCTTTTAGAGTTTGGGGATTTTTTAAGCAGTAGGAGGAAAAGCTCTTTAAACAGAGAAACATAATGACACATAACTTTCATTCCGAACTATTAGTCCATTAGATATATTAAGGCCTAAAAAAATTAATGAAATTATTTTAAAAGAATGATAGCCCGGCGTTGCCCGGGTAGATATATAGATATAAAATTTTTCATGCATTCCATCAAAAAAATTTTGGGCTGCACCCCCCACTCTTCATGTTCATCTGGTCAGACAGAATACGCTTAGCACGTTTCTACTGAAATGATATACACTGCTGGCCACCCAAATTGCAACACCAAGAAAGACAAGAGATATCACAACAAAATTTATTTTGTAGATAACATGTTGACCAAGTATCAAATGATTAAATTTATAGACTTCTGTGAAGTGTGGTTCCTGCCAAAATCAGTAGCCAGAGTAGCCGCCATTGTTGGAGATCACCGCTGCCACACGCCTCGGCATTGATTCAAAGAGACTTTGGATGAGTTCTTGGAGTAAAGCAGACCAAGCAGCTTCCACACGTTGCCAAAGTTGATCTGCTGTGGCAGCTGGGGATGGAATCTGGGTCAATCGTAGAGCAACCATGGACCACATGTTTTCTATTGGCGAAAGATCCGGAGAGCGAGGCGGCCAGGGAAGCAATTCAATCTGGCGATTGACGAAGAACCGTTGGACAATGCGTGCCACGTGTGGTCGCGCATTATCCTGTTGAAATATGGCTGTGGGCAAGCCCTGAAGGTAAGGAAGGACAACTGGCTCCAACACCTCGGAGATGTAGCGCTGGCTGTTTAAAGTACCGGCAATGCGTACTAGAGGTGTGCGAGAGTGATATCCAATACCGCCCCATACCATAATACCCGGTGCAGGACCAGCGTGGCGGTGCATAACGCAGCTGTTCAGCATTCTCTCTTCACGGTGTCTCCAGACTCGAATGCGACCATCGTGGTGTTGCAGACAGAAGCGTGACTCGTCAGTAAAGGCAATTTCATTCCATTCTGCCCTCCACATCCTTCTGTCATCGCACCATTGGCGGCGGAGACGTCTGTGGTTCTGCGTCAAGGGTAGACAAAGGAATGGACGTCTTGCGGACAGACCAATCTGCTGTAAACGGCGTCGAATGGTACGCGCAGACACTGGATGATGGGTTACAGACTGCATGTGCTGTGCTATGGTTCGTGATGTGACTGAGCGATCCGTCACTGCCATGCGCACAATTTGCCTGT
>OU015499.1:100133022-100323022 GCA_907164885.2 Dolomedes plantarius | reverse complement strand
CTGACGATTTTCAATGAAATAGGGGTCTATCTATTAATTAAAATGAATATTTCAGAATGGTATATAATAATAAGATCTATAATCTATTCTTAACAAAACTACATAAAATATTTTGAAAACAAAGTAAAACTTTTTTTAAGAAACCAGTAATCAAAAAGTAACAAAAGCTTTATCTTACAAAAGTCATCGCCCCATTCTTAACTTTCCCTCCAACTTCTTCTGAATTCTAAATTCTAAATTACAATTGCCGGCGCTTTCGTTTCTGACCTGTCATTTTTTGATGGATTGACCCTCAAGACTATCTTACTGATTTTTGCTTAATTCTGTCACATTATATAGTTATCTATATATATGAAACAGTTCCGTAACTGACTGACTGACTGACATACAACGCACAGACCAAACCGCTGGACCTAAAGGGCTGAAATTTTGCATGGCGATTCTTCTTATGATGTAGGTGTGCACCAAGAAAGATTTTTGAAAAATTCTTCTTATATTTTTTAATTAAATTTTTAAGCTGTTTTTCAATATTCTTTAAAGTCTGCATTTAAAATAATAATCTGAGGGTTATAAAATTTATATCACGAGAAAGATCATAGAACTTCCTTTAAAATGAAATCTTTTTCGAACCATTACCTCGATTTTCTGATTTTTGGTAAATTTTTAAAGATTGATTTTTAGAATTTAATTTATTAAATGCTGATCACGTGATTTCTTTTTCTGGTACTTTAAATAAATTCATCGTCGCGTGCATAACAACTAAATAGAGAAAAAAATATTTTTTTCTTTCTAATGCAGCGGACGATGGGATATTATCCAAAAAAAAATAAATATCCCTTACGATTTTTTTTATAAATAAATAAATATATATATATATATATATATATATTACATCAATTGTATACATTGATCGTCGCATTTATTATAAATATATATATATATTTTTTTTTTTGCATTAATTTCATACATTGACCGTTGTATTTAATTTGAATGTACTCCGTAGCGAAGCGCGGGTTTTCAGCTAGTCACTTTATATTTATTTATTTATTTATTTATAGTTATTATTAGTATTACTTATATTTTTTTTTTATTTTTTTTATTATTATTATCATTTTTTATTTATTTATTTATTTATTTTTTAACTTTGAAGTCAACACTTTTCTTTTAATCCTGAGAACGGAAATATAGCCGCAAAAAACTATCCATACCGAGGATATCGAGCCCTGCTCTCTGGTGCAACGTTAATGTACCATTCTATGTCTATGACACTGAAATATTTTCGGATAAATTCATAATTAAAATTATCGTCTGGCGCTTAATTTTTGCTTTTGAATTGTGGTGGCATTTAAAATATCGTTTGGCTTTAATTTTTGCTTGCCTACTCCGAAATATTCTATTTATTATTTAAAAATGGCTGGTAGTCGTAAAGAAACAACAAACAGCATTCGAAAATTGATTAGTTTTCATCATAGTAGTGGTAAATCAGTTCTGAATATTGCTCAATTACTTAATTTATCCCATTCTACTGTGCAGTATGTGATAAAACGCTTTAAAGAAGAAAATCGGATCGAAAACAAGGTAAGAAAAGGTCGACCGGCAAAGTTAACAAAACGTTATCAGAGATTTATAATTAGAAAATTTGTGAAAAATCCACGTTTGAGTGCTGTAAAAGTTTCTGCAGAATTTAATGAAATATTTTCTACTTCAATTTCACCTGAAACTGTTCGACGACTTCTCAGAGCAGCTGGATTACATGGGCGTTCTGCCCGTAGAAAATTTTTTGTGAGTGAGAAAAACAGAAAGCTTAGGCTTTCCTTCGCACTATCAATGATAAATAAGCCCCAAACCTATTGGAATAATGTCTTATTTGCCGGTGAACATTTTTGGTGCTGATGGGCGTATAATTGTATGGAGAAGAAAAAAATGAGGAACTTAATCCCAAGAACTTAGTAGGAACAGTTAAGCATGGCGGTGAAGGTGTCCTTGTGTGGGGGTGCATGTCGGCATCAGGACTAGGTAATTTGGTATTTATTGATGGCATAATGAATCATGCTGTTTATATAAATATTTTAAGAGACAATTTAAAATTATCCGCCCAAAATTTGGGTATTGGAAAAAAACTTTGTTTTTTTATCAAGATAACGATCCTAAGCATACGGCTCTCAACGTTCGCCTCTGGTGTCTTTATAATTGTCCACAAGTTTTGAAAACACCACCTCAATCGCCAGATTTAAACCCAATAGAACATATTTGGAGAGAACTGGAGGTTCGAGTACGAAAACGCGACATTCACACGAAAAGCGAACTAAAAATAATTATGATGGAAGAATGGATGAACATTGATGCAGAAATTACAAAAGAACTAGTGCAATCTATTCCCAGACGTTTAAAAGCTGTTGTGGATGCTAAAGGATATCCTACTAAATATTAATTTAACGAAAAATTTGAATATTTACTAATATGTAGAGATTTTTTACAAGTGTACGATACTTTTGTGAGATAAAGTTTTTGTTACTTTTGGATTATTGGTTTCTTAAAAATAAAGTTTTACCATGTTTTCAAAATATTTCATGTAGTTTTGTTAAGAATAGATTATAGATCTTATTATTAAATACCCATTCTGAAATATTCATTTTAATCAATGGATAGACCCGTATTTCATGGAAAATCGTAAGTGTACGAACCCTTTTGGGAGCCTCTGTATATACAAATCTTTCAGTGATACTAAAATAATATTTTGTGTACTCTACATAATAGACAATTAATTTCCAGTTACTTTATAATATGTGGCCATTTTAATAAAAAAAATCTCAAATCCACCACACAAACAATTTATTTACGTCATAGAACAAACGATTAATTTTGAACAAGATTAAGAAATGTAACCAGTATCTTAAATCCGCGATGAAGATAACGATTTATTTGTGTTACGAAGCAAACGATTATTTCTTATACTAATTTTTTTTAAATAAAAAAGAGCGGGACTACTATTATTAAAGCCTCTTAATTGCGCAGTGAAACTAGAAAAGATTAATTTGCTTTATGCAGCCAAACGATTTATTTCCCGCGAGTATTAAAAGAAAAAGGGGAAAAAATCGTTTGCTTAAGGGGACTCGGTACCAAAAATTTTATTTTTGTAAATAACAATAATATTTAAGTTTTTGGATGATGTTTCAATAAAGCATAATCATTACATACAATAATAGACCTTAAATTGATAATACAATAGTAACTTTTTTTTTAAATTTAATTTTTTTTAAATTTTTTAACACTTTTAAAATTTCTTCTTCTTTTTTAATTTTGGTGTTTGAAACAAGATTTTTTTTATCTTATACTCAGGGTACTCTTTTCTACAAAAGTAAGCATCAGAATTTTTGATATAAAAATTAGATCGGAAGAAAAAAATTAATAATTGGATGTCTATGGAAAAACCCCTTGAAAATAGCATATATTTCAAATTCACATTTAAAAAAAAAAATTTTTTAAAGGTATCAAAAAATAAGATGCTTACTTATCATTAATAGAATCTAAAGATACACTAAAAAAAGTTTGAGATAATTTGCTGAAATATTCTGGAAGCCTTCGCATTTTGATTATACAGGAAATCTGAAAAATTACGAACTGAGAAAAATGAGTTTAAACATTTCATTTACAAAGAAACAATACTAAATTTTACCCAAATGTCTCCAAACTTTTTCTCAATGAATAATGGAACATTTTTTTTAGTTTTCCTCACCAGAAGAAAGTGTTAGATGTTAAAATCATGGAATTAGAAGCTAATGTATATGGTAGCACATAGTTATTAAATAAACAAAATTGCACATTTTCTGTAGAAAAATACTCCACAATTGCAAAAGTAGACATTATAATCATTTTTAATTTGTTATATATATATATATATATATATATATATATATATATATATATATATATATATATATATATATATGTGTGTGTGTGTGTGTGTGTGTGTGTGTGTGTGTGTGTGTATAATAATTATACTTATTCAATAAATCATGATAAATTATTAATAAAAAAAATCATAGCTCATATTTATATTTAAATTAAATGTAAATACCAATACTTAAAAAATTTCATAATTATTTAAAGGGCACCAATTATAAATTTAAAAATAACCAGGTCTATATGTAATGCCTTCTCGTTTCTTTTCTAAACGTTCTCTTTTAGTTATGGCATCTTTCACAAGTTTTCTTGCTCGTTGGTACTTAAATGTGCTTCTTCGCAATCTAAAAGAATTTTTTCGCAAGTCTAACATTTTTGCAAGTCTGGCAGTCTGGTACCCGAATTTTAGTTCTAGAGTTTTATGAATTTCTCTTAGAGTAGAAGTGACACCTTTATTATATTCACAAATCACTTCCCTCACTGATCTATGTACACTCTTTTTGTACACAAATATGTCTTTCGAACACCTAGCCCATATCATACTATGCAACCTTTCATTTGCATTTTTAGTTTTGCATCTGATACATCTTTCTAAAAGACCATTTGATGCCAATCTTTGATAGACAGGAAATATTTTTGGCAAATATTCCTGGTTAATTGGTGTACCAACATGAAACACCAGAGAGTGTAAAAACCAGAGAGTTGGTTAGTTTTTCAACTGTAAACAATGAAGTAGGTGTGGCATTTAAAGGGACATTTAAAAACAGAGGTTTGCGAAATTAACCATATCTCCTTTACTATTAATCAGATCATCAAGAAATTTAGTCAGAATGTTCTACAGATGTTAAGGTTCATTTTGGGGTAAAAATCTGCAATTCGACAATTTTATCATTTTTCGTCAAAATGAGAGGTACTGAGTCCCCTTAATAAAGCGAAATGACGTTTATTTGCAGTTATAGCAACAAAGGATTAACTTACAACAGATTAAAAAAAAAAAATTCTTTGACTGTTTTAACAGTACGGTTTGAGTTTGGAATATGCAGTCGAATCATTGAGTCAATCAACAAGGAAAATTTACAGGATATTAAGTTGAATCAACGATCCAGGTTAGTGTGAATAGAAGGCCGGTATAAAATCTTAGGGCAAGTCTGCTCTTGTATCATACAGCGGGCAAATGTAGACGACGCAAATGGATGCAACGTATCACTGTCATCCGCTAGGGATAAGGAAGGGAAATGGCTAGAGTTTTGAAGCAACTCAAGTGTTAATTTAGCATCCTTTAATCACAATATACATATATATGTTAATTAATAGTCGGGCGTATGGTGAATTGGCTGACCAAAGCCCGATGTAATTGGAAATTCTCAATTACTTCGGGAATAGGCCAAGTGGCTTGGCCAATGCTAGAAGTGGCCAGCCATTTCGCGAATTGGTCAGACTTCGGAGTTTGGCCGTAACATATATATATATATATATGTGTGTGTGTGTGTGTGTGTGTGTGTGCGTGTTAGTTATGCCAAAAAAGTATTTCTAATTCTCTAACTTAACCTGTCCTATAAATTACTAATTTTTATTAATTCCTTTTAAACTTTTCGTAATATTTATATTTACCCTCAGACGATCTCCGGGTGAAAAATAACCTGTGATAAAATAGGCAGCTTGCAGTTTTAGACTACAGTGCACTACCCTTTAAGGCAACACGTAACTTCAAAATTTGCTGACCTAATGACAATTTTGGTGACAGAAAGGGTCCACTTGTTTATCATACAGGGGTGGATGAAGTATAGTATATAAATAAGTTTTTATCACCACTGCATAAGATATATACAAATTGATTTTTCTTTATTCAGAGAAATATAATAGAATGTTATTCATGTGAGAGCTTATTAATTCCGTTTCTGGAAACATTTATTTACTACTAGCTGAATACTCGTAATCCGCTACGGAGTACATTCAAATTAAATACAACGGTCAATGTATGCAGTTAATGCCAAAAAAATATATATATTTATAATAAATACAGCGGTCAATGTATGTAATTAATGCCAAAAAAAATTTTTATAAAAAAATCGTAACGGATTTTTTTATAGACAAAATAATCTAGCAGAAAATATTGAAATTAAATCTAATAGAACATACTCAAGCATATGGTACATTTGATATAGTACAGTTTGAGGAATATTTCTTTTACTGTATTTTAATATTTTTTGGGATAATGTACAATCGTCTGCTACATTAGAAAGAAAAAATCACAATTTTTTTGTCAATTTATTTCGTTGTTATGCACGTGACGCAAAATTAATTTAAAGTATCACAAAAAGAAAAGAAACCACATAAAGAGCCTTTAATAAATTAAATTCTAAAAATTAATCTTTAAAAATTCCCCAAAAATCAGAAAATGGAGGTAAAGATTCGAAAAAGATTTCATTTTAAAGGAATTTTTATGATCTTTCTCGTGATTTAAATTTTATAACCCTCAGATTATTATTTTAAATGCAAACTTAAAAGAATGTTGCAAAAAAAGCTTAAAAATTTAACTTAAAAAAATCTAAAATTTTTTTTTCAAAAATCTTTCTTAGTGCACCCCTCCCTACACTATAAGAAGAATCGACATGCAAAATTTCAACCCTTTAGATCCAGCGGTTTGGTCTGTGCGTTATCTGTCAGTCAGTCAGTCAGTCAGTTACGGAACTGTTTTATATATATAGATGAACTGGTCTTTATTTTAACCTTTCATTTGCTTTAAAACAGAATTGCATCATGTTTTCATGATTCTATAATTATAGCTTTACATAAAAATCTATTAAAATATTGAAATAAAATTTCGTAATTTTCTTTTATGACTCGTTTCTCTCAGTTTGTATGAACGGTTTAGTGATGTGCATTCTATACGTCTGTTATATTTCAGTTTTTAACAAAGAGATAGTCTATTTCTTAATCACGGGTCGTTTTGAATTTTAGTGGAATTTGATGTCTACATCTGGCATCCGAGAAACACCTGCTTTCTACTCCGAGAGCGTAAATTTTTTTTTCCTTTTATGACTGTGCAAATAACGAAAAGTTACAGTCAGGAGTCATGTCTAAAAATTGTCTGCTTTTTATTTGTTCACATCGACGAGTATCTAAATTGAAACAGTTACATCTAGGTTTTATTCAAAGATGAGGTTATTTTTCAACTAATACATGCCATCAGTGATCAGAGCAAGACTCCCAGTGCGAAAAATATAATAAACCAAGATTGTAATAATAAAAAGAGCCAGGTTTTGGAAAAATGTTTTTTTATAAAAAGTGATTTAAAAAAATTTCAGGTAGTCTCTTCTAACGAAACTTCCACGGGTTTTTAACGTAGGAATACTTGCCGTTGTTTACCTCTTTTGTATGTATATATGTACGTATGTGTTATGTATATATGTATCTATATATGTACGTATGTATATATATACAGATATGTATACCATAATTTTGACACATTTTGGTACTTTTCTATTTAACTAGAAGGTAACCCGTCATTTTGACGTCATAATACTAACAATGACGTCATAATGGAAAAAGTATATGAAAGTTAAAATATATCCCGAATTATCTAACAATATTGCATTTAATCCACACCTTGTAAAAGCAAACCCTTTCATTATTTTTTTATTTATTTAGTTTTTCATGCGATTGGAGTAGTAGACTGTCATCCAGTTTTTTACAGCTCATTACGCGATATGAATACTTGAGCTACTTGATTCATTCACATTCAAGTTTGTTCATCTTTCAGAATTCATCGCAAAAGTAAACAGATTTTTAAAAACTGTTAAATATACAGCTAAAAGCATCCAATTTTTTTTTAGTTCTGAATGTTTTATAGAAAAATAGGCTGAACAAACGTGATTTGATGGAGAAGATATTAGTTTTTGGGTAAGAAAAAATTCTGATCCACATCTGAAATTGAAATTAGGCCTAACCGGCCGTTTGTTTACTGAGGGCTTCAATTGAAAGATGAGTACAGCCCGGAAGTGTTATACAGAGACAACGGCTATTATATATATAATTATTTACTGCTTCTCCAAGTGATACAGACTGGGTTTGGCGCAATGTCAAAATTATAACTCGTGAGGTACGGGCAGATGGTTTTAGCGTCTGAAATTTTCCTTTCCGGAGGACCGTTATGGAGGAACGTAATCCTATGTTAAAATACTAATAAGAAAATACACACCATATTTTCTAAGATTGCTGGAAGTTAGTTAAAAGTTATTTTACTTAAGGCTGTTGTGTACTAACCCTATTGGATTCGTTCACCTTAATGTTAACCTTTGGAGAAAATGTGTCTACTGTTTACAGCTCCATAAATGCTGATAATCCAATAAAAATGGTATTCTCAGATAGCCTGAACTTTTCTGCACCTTGCAACAGGATTCATTTTATAAATTTCTTCCACCAAACGAATTGATGAGCGTTTAGAACACACGATACCAGTTTTTCAAAAAACGAAAAATTCCCCAAGGTGTAAAATTTCTTTCTCTATTATGGAGCACTTTAAAAACATCTTTCAATCCAAATGAGCAATGCAAATGGATACAATATCTCCATAGGTTAACATTGAGGTGAGCGAATCCGATAGGGTTAGTACACAGCCGCCTTAAATGCTTTTTATTGCGTGCTATGTATTGTCTATAATAATGATTCCCAACTATATATATATATATATATATATATATATATATATATATATATATATATATATGAGGTCGTGAAAGGCAAAGTGGTGTAAGTCCAAAGCATTTTACTGCAAAACTACAAAGGATTCCTTTATAAATTGAACAAATTATAATTCATAATAATTGTTATTATATTGCAAATAATAATTATTCGCAATTTCACTATAAATTGAACATGGAGATTCCACTTTGGCCCTCCAATAAAAAAAGTTAAAAATGGGACTTACACCACTTTGCCTTTTATCGCCTCATATATATATATATATATATATATATATATATATATATATATATATATATATATATATATATATATATATATATACATACATGTATGTATATTTATATATATATATATATATATATATATGACAAATACAAAATTTCTGGGGGGGGGGTTGTAAGCGGGAGGTATATCACGATTCAGTCGAAATGATCTCCTCTTGATTCATTTTACATTCAAACACATACTAATGTCATTTTAAGCTGTATTTTTAAATTAAATAGTTTTATTTTTATTTAAATTATTCCTATAATAAGAAATAAATATATTCCTTTCTTTTTTCTTTTTTTTTGCTATGCTTTTAACTTTTCAAAGGAAAACCTTAGATTTTGAGATGTTTTCGAGAAAAAAAAAAACCATACCTATATGGTCATCGAAAAATCCAGGTCTGGGAACCCTGGGGTAGAGCCAAAATGTTCTCCCTTCTTGTCTCATTTACGCCAAAAACAACTTATCTGACAACATAGATTTCTTACCAGGATTTTCCTTGTGATGCTTTCTTATGTTAAGTTTCCGCCCTTAATGAAGACTAAAGTATTTTTCCAATGTATCGGAAAACCTCTAATTTTGCTCTAATTTAACGGAAAACCCTCTAATTTTTCCATGTTTTAAGGTATTTTAAATTTTGTAAAAATAAAGAATAGTTTTAATGGATTTTAACCGAAGTTGCCGGGCGTTTTATGCGATTATGTCCAGATGTTTCTGGATATTTCATTTATAAACAGATGGAAAGCCTTTAAAATATCGATTTCTAAAGAACCATCAATTTTTCTCTCGATTCCATCCTTTGTTTTTCCGTAATTCCTCAAAATAGTTTAGGAAAAATCTTGAATTTATTAAAAATGGAGGGTGCATGTATATGTCCGTTTTTTGTAGTCATCGATTTTTACATTAAGTTTATCTTTATAATGCACCATCTCCATATATTACTGTATCGAAGATAGCAACATCCAGACCCATTCTTGTCCCATCATCTTGACCAATACTCTCCCACCTTAGAAAGACTATTTTGTTCCATGGTTTTAAAGGGTTAAAATACAGCTACATACACCCTCACCATAAGCGACAGGCAGTATTTATTCCAACAATACTTTGCTCGTTCTTTTAATGCCTTTATTTTACTATCCTTTCGAAAATACGCCTTAATGACGTCATGTGACAACAATGGGATAAATGACAAATGTTTCTCTCTTTTTCATTTTTATTTTCTTAGTTCTTCAAAATATTTTGTGATAACCAAACTATCGTCAAACTCCTTGTATTGGAAGGTGACGACAGCAAAACTCGTACCCATAACCATATTATGACGTCACATTGTCGGATGAATATCTCTGTGTGAAAGAGCAGTGAAAATCGTTTTCCGGAGCATCATTATTCACATTTAAGGACATTAAATATTACTTCACTCAGTTCAACTCATTACTTGCCACTCCCTCCCGCTCCGAAAACGACTTTTTTATTTATTTATTTATTTTTTTAAAAAACCTGGCTCATCAATAATCAATAGATCTAGTTTCCTTTGTTTTGAACATCTCGTCACGGCTTTAAACTGCATAAACGGGCACACGATGTCAGGATTCGCTCAAAACATCAGTTTTATGAGAATTATTGATATTCGTTATTTTGGGGTAAACAATTCATTAATTCGATGATGGAGTTCTACGCATACGGAGTCAGCATCATATAAAAAAAAAAAATATTGAATTGTAGAATTCATTAAATCGCGTTTTGTTATACGGAGGTATCGGTATAAAATTTTAAAAAATCATTCTGCACTTACTGTCTGTCATCAGTCCGTTACAATTGGTGCGTTGTAACGTATACAGTTATTTTTAGAAATGAAACGAACACAAGGCGCATGCGCCTACACAAGAGAATGGATGTTTAGGCGTCACAGAGACATTTTTGAATCATTTTAATCGTTGGTTTTTCGTCACACTCTGTGCGAGCAAGTTTTTGCTCTTTTTTTAAATTTGTGGGCACATTCCATGAAGCTTCATGGTACATTCTTATTAATACGGCCTTGGCGATATAATTATAAAAAGAGTCAGATTAATCGCCAAAGTTAACAACTTGGCGACTTTCAAAAACACTTCGACTTATTCTGGGGCGATGTTCTAATTCGCTTTTGCCATAAAATGTAAAAAAAAAGCGTTCTAAAGATAAATATTTTCACAAGAGTTTTTTTTAAAACAGATATACAAATCATATTCAGCATTTATTTTACTTTGAAATTAGTTAATGGAAACTAATTAAAAACATGCTTCTTGTGAGATTCTTAACAGAGCAATTGAAGACATCAAGATAACGAGGTATTCATTGTTCATATTTTTCTCTCTTTGTAAATTGAGAAATAAAGTTACTAATAAATCGAATTCTACTAGCTTCTTTCTTTTGAAACTGCAGATGATGTTGGAGACGGTTATAGTTAATTATTGTTCTTCATATTTCATTTAAAAAATCGTTCCTTAATCGTTTCTTTAAATCAACGGTAACTTTATATTTAATTTTTAAAAATTGTTTCTTAACCGTCTTCTTTAAATTAACGGTAACTGTATATCAAGATAAGAAAACGATATATTCTTTTATTTCGTTGGAATAAAACAGTAAAAAATTGGTCTCACAAGTTCTTTGCTCTTATTTTGTTTGTTTCTTTTTAAAAAGTATTTTTGAGTAAAAACGCAACCTGTAGGAATAAAAATTTGTAACGGAGACCCGTTTCAATGACATAACATATTCCTCTTTTTCTCGCCAAGGCCGTTTCAAATTACGCCAAGGCTGATTTAATAAGGAATTAGCAATTTTTGTACATGTTTATATATTTGTTGAGTGGCCGTGTACTAAAATATAAAAAACGCTACCTGATGTTTCATCATATCTGGAATTTATTCGGTAATGGTCTCACTACGGTACAATGTCCTGCGTTTTAAATTTTTTTTTTAATTTAAGCCAAATCGCATAGAAAGCGTTCAGTGTTAAGATAGGCCGTTCGTAAAATCGAAAGTACTAGTAAGTGAAATCGTTGCAAAAATCGAATATTTATCAAAGCTTTCAAAGTGATTATAAATCTACGATGATAAGATCATCCCTTTTCCACTGCTATTAAGCCCTTTCTCTTGTAGTACAGAGAATTTTGATATATATATTTCAGAATTCTCTCTTCTTTGAAAGGTATGAGAGTTATTTATCAGTGCCATTTTAATGGATGATGCAGTGTGGAAAAGAAAAAATATTTTCTAAACTCAAGCATGGTCAGACGATTTTTTTCCCCTGTAGATTTGAAGAAAAAGTTGTGCTTCTCCATTTTATAAATTGATTCTGTGTTGATGGTTGTATTAAATTCAGGGAAATGGATTGCAAATCTGTTTTCCATCTCTTTCGAAGGGAAAGAAACAGGCTGCACAGTTTGCATGTCTGCGTTTCTTCTCACACGAGTTTGATCGAGGTCCTTTCCTTCTCGTGAGAACATATTAAAAAATAAGCTTAGATAAATAGAGGAAAATGGACTCTATCAAGTCTGAATGATTGCAAATTAAATAGAATAAATTTACCAAAGTAAACTAAAGGATAAAATAAAATAAAATAAAAAAGTAACCCTATATTTCATGATCTCAAACTTCGTGTTCGAAATTTCAAAAAATAAATAAATCACTTGTTTGCATTTTATTTAGAATTCCTAACGAAAACAAAATTACCGTTCATAAGTAACTAGCTGAAAACCCGTACTTCGCTACGGAGTACATTCAAATTAAATACAACGGTCAATGTATGCAATTAATGCTTATATATAATATATATATATATATATATATATTTACATTTATAATAAATACAAAGATCAATGTATGCAACTGATGTAAAAAAAAAACGAAAATATATATATAAAATCGTAACGGATATTTTTATAGACAAAATAATGCAGAAGAAAATATTCAAATTAAATCTAATAGAACATACTAAAGAATATAGTACAATTAATATAGTACAGTTTGAGGAACATGTTTTTTACTGTATTTTAATATTTTTTTGGATAATGTCCAATCGTCTGCCGCATTAGCAAGAAAAGAAAAGTATTTTTTTTGTCTATTTAGTTGTTATGCACGTGACGATACATTTATTTAAAGTACCAGAACAGCTTAAAAATTTTATTTAAAAAATCTAAGAAGAATTTTTCAAAAATCTCTCTTACCCCTACACTATAAGAAGAATTGCCATGCAAAATTTCAGTCCTTTAGATCCAGCGGTTTGGTTTGTGGGTTATATGTCATTCAGTCAGTCAGTTACGGAACTGTTTTATATATATATAGATTATCGTTTGCTCAGAAAATTTCGGAAACGGAACATTTTAATAAAAGAAGCTCGGTTTAGATGTTTTAAAAGTTTCACCTGAAATGAAAATTCCGTTCTTAAAAAAATGTAATACCTCAAAGTAATTCCAGAATTTTCCCCAAAGGATAATTTTTACGACCGCATTATAAACACGTATTTACACAGCAATATTTTTAGCACAAAGGTGATATTGTTAACTTTATTGCGCTATTGTTTTCACTTTGACGGATTTTCGTATCAATCTTTTTTTCATTTATGCAAAATTTCCAATAGAATAAGTAGTATAACAATGCCTTGGCCATGTTTATCAAAGGAAGAAAAATATGAATTTTATCAATAACGCGTTGGTGTTTTGAAAATTTGAATAGAGTTTCTTTTATATAGCTTTGAATTAGATTTATTTTTATTATTATTTAAATGTAATTTTTTTTAAGAAATAATTTTTATGGCAACCTTAAACTTCAGTTGCTTGATAAGATAAACTGAAGGCATTGGGCATTAGTCTCGGTGCATACGATAATTTTGCCGCACGACCATGGCGTCATCGTGATGTATATTTGTAAATTCTACCAATGAGCAATGTTGCAGATCAGCGTTTCTCATCCTGGGGGCCGCGACTCTCAGGGGAGGTCGCGAAAGTTCTCTAGCAAGGCAGCTTAATAGTTAGAATTTGTCGCACGTGCAATTATTTATTATTATTATTAGTAAGTTTAGATCTGAGGGGGGGAGGTCGCAAATGGTTTTATTTTTCTTAAGTTTAGTGGGGTCGTGGGACTAAAACGGTTGAGATCCGCTGCTGTAGATTAAGATTAAACGTCACGAAGACTCCATTTCTGTTTCGCGAAATTTTCGTATGCCTCCAGACTAAAGCAGCTAGTACCATGAACTTGGGGCTTGTAAAAGTGTATTGTACGAATATGACGTTATCTATATATATAAAACTGTTCCGTAAGTGACTGACTGACTGACAAATAACGCACAGACCAAACCGCTGGACCTTAAAGGGCTGAAATTTTGCATGGCAATTCTTCTTATAGTGTAGGGGTAAGAGATATTTTTGAAAAATTCTTCTTAGATTTTTTTAATATTAAATTTTTAAGCTGTTTTTGTAACATTCTTTGAAATTTGCATTCAAAATAATAATCCGAGGGTTATAAAATTTATATCACGAGAAAGATCATAAAAATTCCTTTAAAATGAAATCATTTTCGAATCTTTACCTCCATTTTCTGATTTTTGGTGAATTTTTAAAGATTCATTTTTAGAATTTAATTTATTAAATGCTGATCACGTGGTTTCTTTTCTTTTTGGGATACTTCAAACTAATTTTGCGTCACGTACATAACAACGAAATAGACAAAAAAAATATTCTTTTTTTCTTGCTAATGCGGCAGACAATTGGATATTATCCAAAAAAATATTAAAATAGAGTAAAAGAAATGTTCGTCAAATTTTACTATATTAACTGTACTATATTCTTTATTATGTTATATTAGATTTAATATGAATATTTTCTTCTACATTATTTTGTCTATAAAAATATCCTTTACGATTTTTTTATAAATAAATATATATATATATATATATTTGGCAATAATTGCATACATTGACAGTTGTATTTAATTTGAATGTACTCCGTAGCGAAGTACGGGTTTTCGGCTAGTTGTATTGTATATTTTTACCCGACGGTAGCGATTATTAATTATTGTTATTAGCAAACTTTTCGATAATGTTAGTTTTCAGAGGGTAAGTTTCGCATTTCTTAAGATTACGGCCCTAAATCTTGAAGATCTCAGATTCTAATATTTTTTTTTCAAAATTGCAGACGCAAAATAAATTTCTTTTGATTTGAAATTCTGAAAAACATTGACTTATTCAATAAATAACAATTTTACAAATACCTTTATTGTTTTATTTATTAAGTGTTCCCTGACGCTTTAACATTACGAGTTATTGAAGTGTCCCGTCAAAGGAGCTTTATGTAAAAAATCTCCTCATACTGACTTCAATATTTTTTGCAAAATTTTTTGTTTTCTGATAACCATTTTTAGTGCTGTGTGAAACTAAAAATTTCTCATCTTTTCTTATCTTTACAGACCTCCCCACGGGCCTCAAAATGCCGGATTCTCCGGATAGCCTAATTAAAAACCAAATTACCTCCAGCTCTTCAAATGGACTTCCAGGTCAGAAACTCTCTCTTTTTTTCTATCATAACGTAATAAGTTCTTTTCATAACTCCTTCTTTTATTCTTTCACTTTTTAACTGATTTTTTCCCCTTTCAGTGCTTATTAGCTTTATAAGTGATATCCACTGGTAAACCTTAAAAAAGACACCATTTTCGTGTACATGCAATGGCATTCCCTTTTTGCGTATACAATTAGATCGTATACCTTGAAAAAGGCTATTGTAGTATACAATATTATATGTATACAATATTATGTATACAATAATTTTAATAGTATATCCTTAAAAAAACCTTTTAAGTTTTTAATTCAATTCTTACATCTTAAAAAAGCTAATTACATATACAAATCAATCCTTTTAAAAATCATTTACGTGAATAATACAATGGTAAAATTCCAATGGTATGCATAAAATGGCTATTTACACATAAAATTTAATTATATACCATTGAAATAAATTCAGAGAAGCCTTTTACGTAATTCAATAGCATAATTCTCGAAATCCGTGTAAACAATTTAATAATGTACCTTAAAAATGTCAAAATACTTTTAAATGATATCTCAAAAGTATTTTGATGTAAAAGGCCCTTTGATAAATTGAAAAGGCCATTTAGGTATGCAGTACAATGGCATACCCTTAAAAATAATGATATACATTTATGTATAGAATTCAATTCTTACATCTTAAAAAAGCCAGCGACATACACAGATCAATCCTGTACCTTTAAAAAGCGATTTAAGAAAACAATACAACACTATATGGGCAATGGTACGCCTTAATATGGCCATTTCCACAAGTAATTCAACTGTATACCTTTGAAAAGCCTGTTACATATATAATTCAATCGCAAACTTCTCAACAGCCATTTACGTAAACGATCTAATGCTATACCTTAAAATGCCAAAATACTTTTCAATGGTACCTTAAAGATATGCCTTTCTAAAAACCATTTACATGTACTACAATACAATTGTATACCCTTAAAAAAGCTTTTACGTGTATAATTCTATTCTTAGACCTTAATAAAGCCACCTTAATAAAGTATATATAAATCAATCCTGCACCTTTAAAAGCCATTTACGTAAAAATAAAATAGAATGAGTGCAATGGTAAGCCTTAAAATGGCTATTTACTTATACAATTCAATAGTTTACCCCTGAAAAGCCTTTAACGTATATAATTCAATTGCATACTTATGAAAAGCCATTTACGTAAACAGTTTAATTATATGCCACGAAAATGCTAAAATACTTTTGAATGATACCATAAAAGTTTACCTTTCTAAAGATAAACAAAAATAAAAATTGACTTTTACGTCTACAAACATGGTATACGGTTTGTTTTTCTATTCATGTTTGTGTGTCATCTTATTTACCTAACAAACTAACTGAATACAACTTTGATATTAATAACAGTAATTAGTAAATCGTAATTAATCGCAAAAATTATTTTTAGCTTTCCACTTAATGGATAATTAATTCCCTTTAGAGAGAGAGACATTACGAGTTTTACTTTCAAAACTCCTGTAAAGTTTGGAGAAGTATTTTAATCTATGTTTAAAAAACGTAAAAACCACATTATTATAAAAAAGGAACAAAACAACAATCATAATGTAGTTCAAAACTGTATATCAGGGGTATCAAACTCAAAGGCTACCTTGGGCCAAACAAACAAGGTTTAACTATAGGTGGGCCGCAAAAAAAAATCAATATTAATAGAAACGTAGGTTTATTTACCTAATTACAGTATATTAAACATAAATATGTACATTTTGTTTAATAATAACAAAAAAAGAGTATCATTAAAAAAACATTTAGCGAATTCTTCCTATCTTATTATAATTCTGTGTCGGTTATTTATTATATATTATTGTGTGCCAATATATTGGCCGAACCACAAAAATGTTCGTCGCGGGCCGCGAGTTTGACAACCCTGCTGTATATGCTTCTTGCTTAAACTCTGCTTCTGAGACAATTACCAAGTTATCTCTAAGCCGTACAGGAAGTTACCATCAACGTTATCTAATTCACAAAGTATCATATTTTCTCTTACTGTCATTACTATTCTTTAGCTATAAGCAGTCTCATTTCCGTACTAATTTTTTCGTTTATTCTCGTTTGAAAAACAAAAAATTATTTGACACCAAGTTTTTTATGGTTCTTTTGATCATGTAACGTGATTCGCTGAGTCAATTACTTATTGCAAGTCTGTTCGTTTTATTCTTAATTAAAAAATCAAACTAGTTATCATTTGAGGCGGTGAAAGGCAAAGTGGTGTAAGTCAGTAAGTCAAGTGGTGTAAGTCAAAAGAGTTTAACTGCAAAAACTACAAAAAATTCCACCATAAATTGAACAAATTATAATTCATAACAATTATTACAAAATTGCAAATAATAACCATTTACAATTCCACTATAAATTGAACATGGAGATTACATATTTGCCCCCAAATGAAAAAAGTTGAAAATGTGACTTACACCACTTTGCCTTTCAACGCCTCATTTATAGGGATTATCAATTATACTGTAGTGCCACCATGGTCTCGTGCGATTTGCGTGCGAGTGAATCGCACACTTGCGAATTCCAATATTTTCCTTTTCAGTTCGTTTGCGTATGAACGATAATTATTTTATGCTTATTGATGGCAACTTCGAATACTTTCTATTACCATGAGCTGATGCATCGATTGTAGCTTCTTTCTATAATTCTGGTGAATAAAAGGGTTTACTACACCTCTGGCTCCAAATTCTTCAGTACAAAAATAGTCGAATGCGTCACGTTTTTTTCCTCATTCCCACATATTGTATATATGTATATATATGAAGGGGAAGTATTTATGGTTATAATGTTAATCGGAATCACCAGACTCTCGTTTTAAAAGAACCATTCTTCATCAGTCGTTATGAATAGGGAAAGTACTGAAAAAAAAAAACGATATATCGGGAAAATGCTGCTTTCATTTGAAGTACATTTTAAACAAACGCCGCCATGCCGACAGAGTGCTAAAAAAATATCATCGAAAGGCCAGTGTTTAGGAAACTGAAACCGTATTTATACAGCTTGCACTTGCTTAATGCCGGGTTACTAACGACGTGTTCAAACAGTTTGAGTTGCCAAATTGATTTCGCGTAAAGCAGGAAAGGTGCAAGGAAAAGCCACATCGGGACATAACGGCGTATCCACTCCTGATTAATAATAGAATGATGTTTCAGGTGTCAATGGAACCCACTCGCCTCACCCGCCGGGGGACACGCCCTCCCCGCCCGTCACAACGCCCTCAGCCGTCCCTCATCATTTAGACATGCCAGGTGGCAACAGCAACAGCACGAGGGGCAAGCACGTCATCAAAGTGAAGAGGTTCCTGGCAACCTTACAGCAGTTCGCCACCGACATGTCTGCGGACATCGGTGAGAGGGTGCACAGCTTAATAATTGGACTAGTCGTAAGTATGATTTGAAGAAATTGTTTCTACTTCATTCTTTTACTAGATGCAGATGAGGCGATGTAGACGCCATGGGAGGGTTTTCTTTCCAACGTGAATGGAATTTGGACTTCTCATGGCCCCCACGTCCTCCGAATATAAGTCATCTTTCTATACGCAATAATTTGTGCCTGGAAAGCAGTTCTTGTCTTTCAGCCCGCCTGCATCAGGTAATTACCCGGTTTGATGGTACTTCGGTACTCGATCTAGGATACGGCAGTCCAGATTAATTTTTCTAAAGTCAGTGGCCGATGAAGCATTTGGAGGCACCAAGCGCAATCTAGTTCTGAGGCTCCTCGTTTGAATGCCATTAATAAATATTATTTATTGCTTAAGATAGATTTGTGCCTGGAAAGAAGTTCTTGTCTTTCAGCCCGCCGCATCAGGTAATTACCCGGTTTGATGGTACTTCGGTACTTGATCTAGGATACGGCAGTCCAGATCAATTTTTCTAAAGTCAGTGGCCGATGAAGCATTTGGAGGCACCAAGCGCAATCTAGTTCTGAGGCTCCTCGTTTGAATGCCATTAATAAATATTATTTATTGCTTAAGATAGCTTTGTGCCTGGAAAGAAGTTCTTGTCTTTCAGCCCGCCGCATCAGGTAATTACCCGGTTTGATGGTACTTCGGTACTTGATCTAGGATACGGCAGTCCAGATTAATTTTTCTAAAGTCAGTGGCCGATGAAGCATTTGGAGGCACCAAGCGCAATTTAGTTCTGAGGCCCCTTGTTTAAATACCATTAACAAATATTCTCTATATTGCTTAAGATATTTTTTAACGGTTGAGAAGGAGTTATTAGGTAGTTTAAACAGTACGCCGTTTATCGTTCGACGAACAGTAAATTGCCTACATGAAGATGGTATCTTTGCCTGAGATTCGCAGAATGTCTCTCTCTTTGAAATGCCGCTAACTTTCGGAGGCCCCCAAGCGCGCAGTTCTTTCACCTGTGCGATGATCCGCTACTGTCTATAGTTAAGAATTTATTGATCAATTCCTATCACTTTAAGTAGTCGTTGTTCCTAATGCCCTGTGATCAGAAGTTCCAGACCAGGTCCATATAGGCTTTAGGCAGAGTAGTACGGCTCCGGTTAATAATAGTACCACAAGGGTCGGAGTCCGAGTTGGCCAGGTGCCACCACAATTTTGACTGAGCAACCCCAAGAGCGACATCTGGGGGATCTACCTTCCCCACCCACTGACCTCATAAAAGGACTTTCCAGTCTACGGATTTTACGTGCCCGTATCCGGCCTAGACACGAAGGAATTTAACGGCGCTTGTCGGGATTCGATCCGAGCACCCTCATTACTGAAAGCCGACGCGCTACCGATAGGCTACCTTGGGTCCCATTTTAAGTAATAGATCTGTAGAGCAAATTTGGAAATCTTTACTACTTTCCAGGCAGATCTGATTGCTACACGCATAGGCTTACGCATATACACATTTTTTTTTATATATACTCCTTGTAAATCGTGCAGTTTTCAATGGCGAATGTAATATTCTGCTTCCACACGCCTAACTATTACTTCTATTTACATTAGCATCTATCTAGAAACAAATTAATTTTCTTCTATTCCCCGTTAATTATTTCATTTATGGTAATCAATATAAAAATTCGCCAAGAAAGCACAGGGCAACGGGAAAGGGACTCCCCGACTTTTAGGTTGGAATGTCTTGAAAATAACTTATCAGTAAAGAAAGAAAATAAATCGGCAAATGTTTATAGAGGATTCATAAATGGATTCTCCAGCTTTGATTAATTTACGGATTATATACATAGATGGGGCAGCAGTCTTTTAACCGCGGGAATCAATCGGCGTTGCCACACTGGTGGTGGATTTTTCCGCAGTTCATTAAGCATAGTTTTGTTTGGTGATCGAAACGGGAATGACTTGGATGTTAATTGTGTTTTCGTCGGAGAGGGGAATCTTCCATTTTCTAGAATTCAATCGAATGATACGCAGATCTGTGAGCAATAAATTTATCTTAGAAGCTACTTGGGACTAAAGTAACATAAAAATGTGTGTAGGAGCTTAATACATTACAGAAAATCCATGCATTGTTTTCTAATGTGATGGAATTTCTCTGCTATGTAACATTTTTTTTTACTCGTTTGTTTATTTTTTAGAGTTCTTCGGTGTCTATTGAAGATTTCCACCACAAAATACAAGAAATTACAAATTATCCTTTAAGGCCGTTTGCAGTTCCTTTTTTAAAAGTAAGTAGAATATGTAAATTTGACTTTTATCTTTAAAGCAGCAGTAGAAATCAAGCCACCTAAGGAACGACACTGATAAATAGCTTTCAGGCAGCAATTACCGGCTGCTTTTAAATCATTTGACGTTGATTTACATTAGTTTGATGAAAATTAATCTTGTCTTTTGTTACATCGACATTTCGTTGGAAACTGTCAAATAATTTTTTCATGTACAAGAGCCGCCATAATTTTGACAGTAAGCTTTTAACAACATCTGGTGTGTTTTACTTAAATCGCGATTTCTGTATAAGACATGCATTAACCTTTCAGAGGGCGCGCCAATTTTTGGAACACTAGCAGGCGTGCGTGGTACAAAGTGCAACGTCTCTTTCAACCTTGATTATTTCTTTTGTAGTAAACTTTTTTTTTCAAATTGAAACTAATAATTCTGCTTTTTACGACAAGATATAAAATGTTGTTAGTATTGAGATACATTTGTGATTAAAGACCAAAGAATGCAGATACAATCGCCTTATTTCAAAACTGTCCGGTTTATTGGATCTAAGGACAACTTGCGAATGGATTCCTATTATGTTCAAAACAATGAGAAACTAAAAAACAATGAGATTGTCCATCCTTGTGATATGCGATATACCGTGTAATAGCTGCACATTGGATCGACTACATCGACTCCTGCTTCTGTCGTATTCTAATCCAGTATAATCGGAGGTTTACCGTGGTCAAATCGCGACTAACAGTGAAAGGAGAGGAATACAAGGGTCAGAAAATCAGACCTGCATTGGAAAGGGTGTAGCGACAAATAGAAACTGCTTAGAACATTCAAACGTTAAGTGTAAAAACAAACCATTCAAAATTACGAAAATGTTGCACTTTGTACACGGGCGCGCCCACTGAAGGGTTAAAACTTTCAAGGGTGCAGACGTTGATACTTACACAACGTGTAACTTGTGACGTCACAGAGTGACCAGTCGGTGACAGGCAACGACTTCATAGTGAAGTCACTTGAAGGACACACATAGAGACTAGACTGTGCAGCCGATATTTGGTCACCCTTGTGACTGTGACTCGATGCGTAGCCTGTCTTATTAAGGTTCTAATATTCCGTTTCCTCCCGCAGTCTCACCTCCCCTTGCTTCAGACAGAGCTGCTGCACTTCTCCCGGCTAGCGAAACTCACGCCCCAGCAGTACCTAAGACAGCACGAGCATCTGATCCTGGACGCAGCACCTTCTCAGCAACCCGGGTCGGAACCTTTCGATCTCTACCCAGCAGAAGCCAAAGACAGTGGTGGACCAAAGAGGCGGTCGCCCTCCAACAGGTATGGAATAAGCTGATTAGCGCATAAAACTACTAACTCTTAATACTGTGGCGTCGTAGGTAGGTTATTTCTCTGAGGCTTTTTTAAAATTAACAAAATCGTGTCCAAGAAAAACAGAGTCCGAGTCGTGAATGATAAGGCCACATCTTAAAACAGAAACTTAACAAAAATTTAATAACAAAGAAAATTAACATTAAACAAGTACAACATAATCAAATGAAGTTTAACTTAAGTGCAGATTTAACAGCACGCTCCGAGACCCAATTAGCCTCTCACAGGAGCTTAAAAATCACGACCGCCTTGCCTGGCCGTTACAAGGGGGATCTCCCCAAAAATCTCCAAGTCTCTGACTATATCTCGCGGCCCTTTCTTTGACGGCATGTCTTGAAATTCCTCAGAAGGCGACTGTTTTCCAGAGCGGGGGCCGGCAGATTAGCGGGTGACAGTTCTTCTTATCGACGAATATTTCGGCCATCTTTATTGCGCTCTAGTGTCAAACTCGCATTGAGCTATTTCTAAGAAAGACAGTTTTACGAGGCGATGGGAGACGCTTCTGTTTTTCAAAACAGATATTCCCACATTTTGCCCGAGAAACCGATATGCCTGGGCTTAACCTTCAGGCTAAAAATTCTGGCGGCATTTGCTGGTATCGTTTTTTTAATCCGCTCGGAATTCACACACGTGTTCAAAACGATGGGAACTGGAAAATGGTATTCCGATAAGCACGCAGCTGTGTTCGTGCACCCTGTGAGGTCTTGGGAAAAATAACCCCATACTTTCATGATGCTACAATACCTTACAACTTGAATCACGAAAAAATATGTCTTCTGCTTGGTTTGGAATGCAAAAATAGGCCACGAATCATTATCATTTTCTTTATATTAGCAACCATTGGTACCATTGAGTGGAATATCCTTTCATATTCCACTATCAAAGGATATATTTGGAAGTTAGCAACTTTTTCCAATATATTCGAAGTTAAGTAACTTTCGAAGCTTAGTACATTAACAAATATACGCTACTAATATGCATTTTGCGTTAGCAAAAGTGCCCTTACAATTGATCGGTCAATTGAAAGGTTTTATATTTTTATTTATACATATGTGTTTAGTGTTGTACTTTAGGATTTCTTAAATTAGGGACAGTGATACCAGAACTGCAAATGTCCCTATTGAGTCACCATATTGAGTAGGAACGACTTTATTAATTAGGAAAATTTAATAATATTCGGATTTGAGAACTAACAATATTTTTCATTACTGGCTTTTACCGTATTCCCAATACGGACTTTTTTAGCAGTATTTTTTCATTACTGGCTTTTACCGTATTCTCAATGCGGACTTTATTTTAGTAGCATATTTTCATTACTGGCTTTTACCGTATCCACAATACGGATTTTATTTTAGTAGTATTTTTTCATTGCTGGCTTTTACCGTATTCCAATACAGACTTTTTTAGTAGTATTTTTTCATTACTGGCTGGACATTTTTAGCAGTATATTTTTCATTACTGGCTTTTACCGTATCCCCATTACGTACTTTATTTTAGTAGTATTTTTTCATTACTGGCTTTTACCGTACCAAAAAATTAATCGGCCAAAAACGTCGCCAACAAGCCAATATCTCGCCAATTTGGCGATATACCACAGAAACCCTATGTTAAATGCATGGTACTGTAGAAATTTAGCTAGTACGATTATTTACATGGAACAAACGATAATAATGAATTATTTTACAAACAGAATAATTTTATCGGTAATATAAGCTAAAGACATACATTAATTTACAAAATTCGTAACAATCTATATATATATATATATATATATATATATATATATATATATATATATTGATATCTTATAGAATCCGCACCAGTGAAATGGTTGTTGTAGTCTCAGAATCCATAGATTTACCAGCTTGGAATAAATATTGGGTTCCAAATGGATTTTCAAAAAATCTCAAATTATAGTATCTTTTGCTTCATTTTTTTTTTTTTTTTTTTTTTTTACTTTTTTTGCTATTTTGAGTGATCTTATTCATGGTGTATTTTGATAACATTAAAATAACGTTGCATTTTGTATTTGTTGCTAATAATTCAACTAATTCAGTTCAGAAAGAAATCCACGAGTATTCTTCGAGTCTTCGCGAATGAATTAAGGCAGCTTTCACAGTTTAAATCAGGTATAAAGTTTTCCATGGTCACCTGAGATATAAACTCGACTTTCGTAACTCTTTTCAGGAATGGTAAACCAGAGCCTGATTATGTAGACACAAACGGGGATGGTCCTCCCCCAGCCAAACGTCACCATCCCCTCCCTAGTCCCACCATGGGACACCGGACGAGTCCAGTGGCCGGAATGCCACCCGGTCTCAGCACCCGGCTGTCAGACAGTGACCATGGTTACCGGGTGGAAAGGTACGACAGGTTCGACAGAGACTTCTATAGGCCTTTCTATGGTAAGAGTGAACTCAACCGTCTTCTCATTTCATCAATCTCGTTTTTACCCATGTTTTTTTTTATGTTATCAACTTATTGGGTTGACCAAAAAGTTCGTTCGGTTTTTAAGTAAAAATAAGACATACATTTTCAGTTTTCATCAATAACTTTATTGAACAGCATGTCTACCGTTCTATTCCGCTACCTTCTACCATCTTTCAGGCATCTGCATAATTCCAGTATAATAAAGCGTAACATGTCGAAAATGTTGCTTATTTTTTCCATCTCCAATATTAAAATGGCTACACAAAAATTACCCAATTTTTGTTCTAGATGTCCGCTGATAGGACAGCTGTCGCAACACAATCTAACAAAATTTTTCCGAATGGCGTTTAAGACGACTAAGCGCTACTGGACTCATCTAAAAAAATACGAACGAACTTTTTGGCCAACGCAATAAAAACTGGATTAACTGGAAGAAGAAAAGATCGCTGATTCAACTACTTGAGGGAATTTAGAAGCTAAATATGAAAAATAAAATATTTATTACATAAATTTAACATTGATAATACGACTCGTACAAATTAAATAATAACATGCATGCCAAAAATTACGAATGAAAAAACATAACAATGAATACAGAACAATTATTTTTTCTGCTATTCTCGTATCGGGTCATCGTTGTTGCCAGGCAACTTCTTCAAAACGTGAAGTACAAATATTTTTAAATGTCGTCTGCAGCGGGATTCGGCTGCAGGCTTGCGATCGCAACACTAGCTTCTTTAATTGTTAAATAGATATCAAGAAAGAAATGTTTTGTTTGGTAATTAAAACTTTTACTATTGTAATATTTTACTGCTCTCAAATGGTTGCTGCCTACCTTTGGCTTCCTTTTACATCCTTGACTAATGAGGAAAATACAATTTGTTTTCAAACAGGTGGGTTCGCTATTATGACGTCATTACTCATTCTCATTTTGTCTATCTGGAAGTTGCAGTGATGCCAGTGAAAAACTTCCTCCAAAGACTTAATTCGAATACCTATAGAGTGTATGTCTTTCACTTGTACGACAGATTCATTGACGTAACTTTTACTGGTCTTTTGCGAACAATCATTCGGGAATGGTGGAAGTTACAGTGACACGAAGCAGCTATTCGTATTTGTTAATGACCTCTTTAGGATACTGCCAAGAATAAAGATTTGCTGAGGGTCTTTCAAAACAATCATCACTTAGCCTTCTCCAGTTCACACTCTGTACTGTTAGGTAGTGGTAAATGGTACCATGGAAGACTTCCTTAGAATATGAAATCCGGTTTTACAGCTATTGGTAAATGGTACCATGGAGGACTTCCCTAGAATATGAAACCCGGTTTAACAGCTATTGGTAAATGGCACTATGGAAGACTTCCGTAGAATATGAAACCCGCTTTTACAGCTATTGGTAAATTGTACCATGGAAGACTTCCTTAGAATATGAAACCCGGTTTTACAGGTATTGGTAAATGGTACTACGGAAGACTTCCTTAGAACACGAAACCCGGTTTTACAGCTATTTAAGGGGCACTAAACTATCTTTCAACATTATAAAACTTCGACTGAATAAACTGTAAGCGGGAACCGATCTAAAATTTTCTTTTGAAAAGTAATAATCCTTGCTTCCAAATGAACATCCCTCGCATATATTGTTTATTGAGCACAGTCACGCTCTACGTCTGGTGCCTTTAAATACTGTTGACTCAAAAATGCTGCAAAAACTCAAGAACACAAGGTTGCAAAGTCGAGATGACAGCTGAAATGACTAAACCTTTTTGCAAAGCAAATCTTTACGATACGGTTGCGAACATTGTAGGTTTAATAGCTTAGACAGTCAGTCAATAAATGTTTATTATGCCCTGTTGCGCTCAACATGGCGGAAGTATATGTCGATGATTATAACCGTGTTCATCTCTCTATCCAACAGGTAATGTACAGATGAGGGACTACCCTGAAGATAGAGACATGGACGAAGAATGGAGGAACATCCACACGGTAAGCTGGAATATGTTTATTACCCGAGGTCTTGCTAAATAACATGTGGATTTCCGTAGCAAGAACGTTAAAGAAATATAAGATTAAAAAATATGAAATTGATGTACAATGAAACTTCTCTATGGCGGCCAGTCATAGTTCCGAAAAAAAAGTGGTCGATTTTTAGGGGTGGCAGGGAAAAGGGGGTTTCTTTCCGTAACATTTGTTCTATGGAGTTTTTAACCGGGGGGGGGGGGGGCAGCCGCATAGGGGTCGCTGGCTAGTTAAGTTTCAATGTATATATATATATATATATATATATATATATATATATATATATATATATATATATATATATATATATAGAGAGAGAGAGAGAGAGAGGGAGAGACTCCAACTGGTCATCATATGACGTCACATGCAGGCCAAAGATACTCTACAGTGAAGTCCCCTGTAAGCACTATAACTGCTTCGGAGTGAGTTAGGTGTGACTTCACGTCCACGCCCCGTGAAAAGAGATTAATGCTGCTATGTACCAACCCTGTTGGATTCGCTCACCTCAATGTTAACCTATGGAGTAAATGTGTCTACAATTTATAGCTACATAAATGCCGATAATCGAATAAAAATGGTATTCTCAGATAGCCTCAACTTTTCTGCACCTTGCAACACGATTCATTTTATAAATTTCGTCCACCAAAGGAATTGGATGAGGTTTAAAACACACTAGACCAGATTTTTTTTCCACCGAATAATTTAAATTTTAAAATATTATTTGCATTTTTTTAAATGAGAAATCCCTCAATGCGTAAAATTTCTTTCTCTATTACGAAGCACAATTTTTTTAAAACAATCTTTCAATCCAAGTCGGGCAATCCTTGGACACATTTTCTCCATAGGTTAACGTTGAGATGAGCGAATCCAGTAGGGTGTTTTAAAAGCTCATCAATTCCTTTGATGGACGAAATTTATAAAATGAATCCTGTTGCAAGGTGCAGAAAAGTTAAGGCTGTCTCAAAATACCGTTTTTATTGGATTATCGGCATTTATGAAGCTGTCAATAGTAGACGCATTTGCTCCATAGGTAACATTGAAGGGAGCGAATCCAATAGGATTAGTACACAACAGCTTTAAGCCGCGATGTCTATTTCTGGTAACATCTAAGTTTGTACACGGAAGCATCCGTGCAAAGTGTGTGTGTGTGTGTATGTAAACAGAACTCTTTCAAACATTCCCGTCTCTCCCTCCCTTAGATGCTAAACTGCATCCTGGGCATGGTTGAGAAGACCAAGCGAGCCCTCTGCATCCTCCAGCACCGTAGTTATTCGGAGCGGGCCGCGGCGGACTTGTCCGGCTGGATCCGGCACGCCTCGGACCTCGAGCACAAGAAGCCGCCCGCACGGACGTCCGGCGACCTCGTCTCTCATCTCAAGATAGCCGAGGACAGGGTGTCCGAAGTCAGGCGGAGGGCAGGTACGGAATCCTCTAATATACCTCTAATATCCTCTAATATGTATTTCACTTACATCTACTCCAGAATAAAAGTGTTGAAATATATTTAACCAATGAGAAACCTCCAAATGATTAGCCACAATACTGTTAAGGCCTATGATTGGTTTATTTCCGTCTCAGCGCCATTTTTCCTTTCACGCTTACGCTAACGGACTGCAGTGTGAGCAGGCCTTAACAGTTCATTGAAGGCTCTTCAGATTGCAAGTCCTGTAAGGACTTTGCCTTAAATAAAAGACTGCCAGCTTTTTTGTATTTAATGCTTTAATTGCATTTCTCGACTAAATACAGGCTATTTACAATAGATTAAATTCGTGGGTTCACGGCATCGACGAGGAAGGTCAGACTTGAGTTGACGCTGCGCTCATTCAAGTCTATCTAGGCCCGACAGTATCTCCTTGTCTCCGGCTCCAGAGTCACTCTGAATAACTTAGTCTCTGAACCACTAACATGAAATTAACTCGCGTCCGGCGACTTTATATACCTTCGCTGAACGTTCTCGAAAGGTCTGGAAAACGCCGCCTTTCTTTATTCAGTTATTGTTCCCAGACGACTAGGCGAGAAACACATGATTCACATCCCTCCGTAAGGCCACTTCCTTTTGGTAGCTGACGAACTGTTTTGCGAGCTGTCGGTAGCACTTCCGGTCTTTATGACGCCAAGACTGTCTGTCTCCAGCCTTCTAAATCGATTACGTAGACAAACAGCGCGTTGGTTGGTCTTCCCGAAATTTCCACGCACAAAATATTCTCTATTGTACGGGAGTCGTTACAGTCCCCATAATACTCGGAAATGCCACACTTTCAATCTACGAAAGAGCTTTATTAACTCTCGAGGTTGCGTGACATTCAGGATGACGCCAGTACTCATATTGCGGTCTCATCTGCAGACTCGCAGTACTATCTGCAGGTGACTAACAATCCCTACAGGATACGTCAAAGTTCTGCCCCATCAAAGAGTTAGGGCCTGTTCACATAGGAGTCCGTTGCGTAGCGTTAAGGAAAAGATGACGTTGAGACGAAAATAAACCAATCATATGTCTCCAAACGATTAGCAATGAAATTTTTAGCGCCTATGATTGGTTTATTTTCGTCTCAACGTCATCTTTTCCTTAACGCTACGCAACGGACTCCTATGTGAACAGGCCCTTATCGTATTGACATGTTTTAAACCAATCACAAGCTTTAACAATTTCGTTGCTAATCGTTTGGAGGTTTGTAATTGGTTATATTTTAATAAGAGCAACGCTGACGCTGACAGATTCTATCTGAACAGGCCCTTGCAGGTGATTCGTAGCATATACAGGTGATTGACCATCCCTCCAGGAAACGCAGTGAAGTAGCGAACATAACTGGCGCCCGGGCCACGATACCTTTTTGGTGCCCTTAACTGAAATTTTCCAGAACATCTTGTTTGTCTTGGGGACCATTTGGCGTCCCTATGCGAGTGGCGCCCGGGACATGATAGACCCCTTGCCTCCCCCCACCCTCGCTACGCCACTGAGGAAACGTTTAAGTTCTTCCGTTACTTTCCCATTTACGGTCTGGCCGGTAATGAAATAAATGATTGGCAGCTTTTGAAACGCTTGACAGTCCCTCCAAAAAACGTCTAGATCCTGTTTTCTTTTTTACGTTAGGGTCTCCCCATCAAAGAAATTTAGATTATTCGCAGTTCTTGCTGGAAATTGAGGGTCCATCCGGTAAACGTCTTAGTTCTGCTATTCAAAGCCTAAGCCGTTGCCTAAAATGAAGATGATTCTTCGAATTCACCACCTGAGGGTTCTTCACTTTTATCATTTAACAGTAGACGTTTTTTTTAAACACAGATTAACAAAACCATGTTTTTTAATTCTGTTTTTTGGCCATGAAGGTGGACGTTTCTATAAAAAGCCTTTGGTTTTCATACTATTAATTTTTTAGCAGTTAATTTCTTATAGGGAATTAAATCATTGATATCTATTGCTAAAAACTGATATTTTTTTCTTTTTTTTCGTAACATTTAATAAAGTAAAGCAAAAAGATTTTTTTTTAGAGAGCTCTTCATTTAAACATTGAAAGATCTCAATTCAAATGCGGAAAACAGAATTCAAAAATATGCATTTGTTAATCTGTAATTAGAAAAACACCGAGAAAAAAATTCCCCTTTGTGATTGAAGATCTGCGAGTTTTACTGATGCACCGCCTTGATAGAACAAGATCGTTACACCTCTGACGTTTTCCACATTCCGAGTTGAGCAGTCGCCGCCCATGCAGCAGATGATAACTTTCAAAAACGTGGATGGATATTTAAAATTCTCGCTCACTTTTGTCCTAATTTCTCTTCCGACATAACCCTACATCTGGGCTGTTTTAATTAAAACCAGTCTTCGAGAATCGTCAAAACACGAAAGAACATTCTTTGTCTAAAACAAGAATACTTTTATCAGCAAATATTCAAAAGTATTACGCTCATATCAAAATCGTTCGATGAAAGAGTAAGTAACATCGATTTCAGAGTTGATTTTGAGCCCACGGTTCTTCAGCGGAATGTACGTAATTATGTCCGTGCACACCTATGCATAATTATTCACACGGCAAAGATTTTCAAACATGTTCTTAATAACGGATGATAAAAACTCCCGGAATTTTCCTTTGATCTTGTAAAGGCCGGGATAATTAATGCGTACATTTTAGCGTGAGCTAGGCGTTTGCTGTTGAATTTATGGGGGGCATTTACATATTTAAATAACGCTGTTCTGGTGAAGGTATATCACGGCAGTAGAGGGGGGGGGGTCGCAGTATTTTCCCGGAACTGGTGTCTCGTTAGTCTTAATCTCGAAGTCAAAGATCAATGGGAATTTGTTTTTAGTGTTTTTAAGCCAACGTTCTAAATGTGGTGCAACCTAGGAAAAAGTACCTTTAGTCGGGAAAATCGATTTCCTGCTTTTGATTACATCTTATTCAGCAGACTTTAGAGAATATTTTTAAAAAAAAGCAGCGTTCTCGGTCAGATAATAGGTAGGTACAGCGTTTTAAAAGCAGAGTTTAAAGAATCATAGTTTTAAGAAAGACGACTTTGAATGTTTGGATAGAAAAAAGAAAAGAAAATTCGAAACCGTATATCTCGCTATACGGTCGATCTTTATAAGACATTTCGCTATAACGACCTTTTTTAACTATGGCACTTTTTCGATTTACGGCCCACAATGTTTCGTTATACGGCCACAACAGCGGAAAGTGATGATGGCAGCATATTATAGCTTAGTGATTCTTCATTTTAATGTTCTTCATCACATTAAAAGTTTTTAAACATTTGGTTTTATGTTTTTTATTATATGTATACATATATGCATATGATATCTTTTTTGTTTATATGTTTATTTTTTTAATTTCTGTTTATTATTACATTGTTTTGCACTTTTATTTTTATGTAAGCATTTTTATAGGAAATTTTAAAAAAAATGTTTTATGAACTAAAAACTACATTATTTATAAAAAATTGGAACAGATCCAATTAAATTTGTATGGGTTTGTTTCAAAATAATTGATTCGTTATACCGCTTTTCGCTTTACGGCCAACTTTTCCGGAACGTATTTAGGCCGTAAAGCGAGTTATGGGTGTACAGAAATTCAGCATTAAAACTGTATTTTCAGTACTCTATTTCCAGTACTTGAACGCATCTTGTGACGCAGACCTGAGGGAATTTTTTTATTTTTTTTTAATAGCTTAAACGGTTAGAAATGCGCGCAGCTGCGCAGTAAATGTAAGAATAGTATGTTTTTTATTGGCTGCAAACGTAACAAAAGAATTCCAATTTTTTTTCTTGGGAAGTGCAAGTAATTAACAGGAAAAAAAATATTTCAAGGAGCGACACTGGTTTTAAAATAAAATCGAAGTATTTAAAACCTGGTTTTAAATACTTCGAACAAAAATGCATGTATACAATATATTTAAAACCTGGTTTTAAATAGATTGTATACATGCATTTTTGTTTACCTCGTCATGCTTTAAGGCTATACTACCAACGCATATTCAAACTTCCTTAGGCTTTGTTCACATTACTTCCGGTGCATGGCGAAAGTAATGTGACAGTACTGGCGCCTCCGTCGGCGCCAGTACTGTTGAAATGACCTGTGATTGGTTCGACTTATCACGTGGTCATTGTGTTTGGGTCTGTGATTCGTTAAAATTGTTATCACTGGCACCCCGCTCCCGAGGCAATGTGAACAAAGCCTTACTCTCTTCTCGACTTCTTTTACAACGTGAATACTCACCGATATTAAAGCTGCTGTCTACTAACTCTATTGGATTAGCTCATCTCAATGTAAACCTATGAAGAAAATGTGTCTACTATTTACAGCTACATAAATGCTGGTAATTCAATAAAAATGATATTTTAATATAGCCTGAACTTTTCTGCACGTTGCAATACGATTCATTTTATAAACTGCATCCACCAAAGGAATTTAGGAGTGTTTAAAACACACTATACCAAATTTTTTACTCGAGTAATTTATATTTTAAAATATTATTTGCATTTAAAAAAAATGCCCAAAGGTGTAAGATTTCTTTCTCTATTACGGGGTTTAATTAAAAATAATAATAATCTTTCATTCCAAGTGGGCAATCCTTGGACACATTTTCTTCATTAAAGTGAGCGAGTCCAATAGAGTTAGTACACAGCAGCGTTAATCTCGACTTGCACGCTACTCGCGAGTCTTTTGACAAGTGCGCTTCGCCGTTCCATCGTTGTCTAACCTCAGTTCTCTTTCTTCCCTCTCTGCTGTCCCAGAAGAAGCGGTCAGCGAAGTGAAGCGTCAGGCTGTAGCCGAGCTGCAGAAAGCAGTGACGGCGGCTGAAGCCAAGGCCAGCGAGCTTGTGGCTGCAGAAAGACTCAAGATGGAGAGGCTGCTGGCCGAAGCAAGGCGGCAGGCAGCCGAGGACGCTATGGCTGCCGCCACTCACCAGGAAGAATCTACAGAGGTAAGAGGAACCACACCTTCTTATGCTCACGGCTTTAGTCGATTTCAAATTGATAGATCCATTTAGCTTTTCGCTAGGCGTGACGTCGTTTTTCTCTATAGAGCTCCCAAATATCCAGGCTGACTCACAAACCTTCATCTTGTTTCGCAATCTCGCCGAAACATGTGCCCCGTAATACCATTGTTGTTGTTTGTTTAAGAAACATCCATGGCAAATCTTCCCCAATTGGCTATTTTTAGAATTCCATTACCGTTCTCCGTAAGCTTAAACGTTGCGTATATATGTCAATGTATAATTCATAGTAAAATGCTCTTATATTTGTAATGTCTATTTACGGGGTAAAAGATGTCAAAAACGGCTGGGTTTGATTGCAGAATATGGGTTCTCCTTCATTTTATTTTATTTTACTTCATCGCCAACTTGGCGAGTAAATAACCCGCCAAGTTGGCGACAGATATCCTAAATCAAGTTACTTATTTTTTAGTACAATCGGAAGCACCGGTTTGAGTTTCTGTAACTCCAGCGTAAGATCCAACAAACGTACGCTCTGTGGAACT
This sequence comes from Dolomedes plantarius, assembly GCA_907164885.2. NCBI lineage: Eukaryota > Metazoa > Arthropoda > Arachnida > Araneae > Dolomedidae > Dolomedes > Dolomedes plantarius. The sequence goes on along the minus strand of OU015499.1, from coordinate 100,289,132 downwards.
TCTAGAGACCAAGCCACCTTATTCATAATGTTGTTTATTCATAATACGTTAAAGTTTGAATATATATAATTGATATAATGAATACAAGAACGTATATGAATACAAATGTACTCATATACGTAGCGTCAGCGATAAAAACTCAAACCAACCATAGTGCTCAACGCAATGACCACGTGATATGTCAAACCAATCACAGGCCGTGTCAACAGTCTCGGTGCCAAAGGAGGACTGACACGCTGCGCTTCAAAGGTAATGTGAACGAGGCCTTAAACTGTAGGTCCTTATCTAAATAAACCCTTGTGTAGCAAGAGTTAACCGTAGCTCTCTTAACCAACCATGTTACATTGGTGGGCATATCCAGCCTTTCTGTGTCACAAAGCGAGGTTCAGTTTGTTATTCACAAACAGGAACGTTTCCAGCTTTACTTTAAACAAACAGGCTTTTCCACGATTACAGGAAAAGATGACGTCTTCCACCAGTTTGAATAATTTACTCTTCTATATTCGCCATTACGTCGATCGTCAAATGCGGCGGCTGTTTTCAACCTTGAAAACTGTGGAGAATGCGGTCTGAACCAACACGGAAAAGGGAAAAATTGGGAGTGCTATAGTCCTAATTAAGGGCCGCCGCATCACCTGTATGAAACGTCCACAGAGGAAGAATGAATAATCGTTTCCCCAATAGACTTTTATTTTCCGGGTATAGACTGTGACACAGAAGTCGGTTCTCGTCTGCATGAAAACTAAATTTCGGTGTATCTGGTTTTCTAGCGAAATCTGTCTGGACTAGCGCCTGTATTCGGGTTCCACTTGTTTCAATGATCGCTCTTTATGCCCTTTACTCCATAAACATAAAATGAAAAAAAAATGGCATATCCGAACTAGTATTGTATTTTCCCCATCGAAAATGTATCGATATTGAGAAAATCCATAAAACGAAGTTAAAACTCGTATTGAAAAATATTTAACCAATTACAAACCTCCAAACGATTAGCAACGAAACTTTTAACGCATATGATTGGTTTATTTTCGTCTCAAAGCGATCTTTCCCTTTGCGCTTCCGCTACCAGACTCCTATGTGAATAGGCCATGGCCTGTACCACCGTTTAAAACACACTAGGCCACTCCCCCCCCCCCCCGACTAATTTAAATTTCAAAATATTATTTGCATTTTTTTAATCGAAAAATGTCCCAAAGTGTAAAATTTCTTTCTCTATTATGGAGTACACTTTCATTAAAAAAATCTTCCATCCAAGTCGCCAATCCTTGGACACATTTTCTCCATAGGTTAACACTGAGGTGAGCGAATCCAATGGGGTTTGTACACAGCAGACTTAAGCTATGCGAAATTTTTGTCTTGGTACTTACCTGATTTCAGATTAGCAAATGCATATTTTGGAACTCTGTGTTTCTGTGTATGATTGTCAAATTAAAACAAAACGATTTAAGGGCCACGTTACCTGAACATTATCTTTCCAATCGTTTCCCCCTTCTTCCAGGATATTCAGTTCAAATTTGAAGTCATTCTGACCAGTGGTTCTTTTTTTTTTTTTTTTTGGCAGCCTTTTGAAAGTGGGACTTTAATTATGGACACTCTGTATTAAAAAAAAAATGAATAAGATCGTTCTTTCTTTGTACCTCGAACCGTCTGCTAAGAATTCTTTTTCGCCCAAGTGCATCTCATCAGACTTCCACTTGCGTGCGTCGCGGAATGTTTTGCAAAACACTGGAATGAACTCAACATGCAATCCATCAATAAAAACACACTGTGGCTGCCACTTTGCACCTGCGGGTTTGCAGGTGCAACGGATTGTTCCTTGTGACTGCGGCAACATATTTCGGGCACAAGTGTAATGGGATACGCATGATTCGAAACGGGCTGTTTTTAGAAGTTTTCTCGATTGTATCGTGTATCCTGTCAGCGGTCTTTTTCTCAATCGAATAGCTAAACTTTTAAAGATATAAAGCTTATTGTCTTATTTTTTTCTACCCTCTCCGCTGTATCAAACTTTACCTGCCACGCGTGTAAATTAATGACCACGTTTTTATTAACTCGCTTTCTTGTTTGTGTGTTTGTCCAGTACAAATCTTGCAATCGATTTTCAACTAACTTCCCGACTAGCTAGACATTTGAAACTTTTAGAATAGCTCAGAACACGATGACAATGCATTCTCTTAATACTTTTAACCATCTTTCAGTTAATTTTGTTTTGTATGGAAAGTTAGTTCGGAAAAAAATCCGCAAGGGGGCGCTTTGGTCGAATTCAATGCTTGAACTTTTGCGTAACGGCGTTTGACGATTTTGAAAACAGAATACATGTGAATTTAGTTTGTTTACAAAAATATTGTGCGAAAAATTTAAACAACTGATATTCTTCGGATGTAGTTACATCCGAAGAATATCAGTTTTGCAACGGTACTTCAGTGATCCAGTAATCAGTCCTCAAAGTATTTAATTAAGTTTATTTCACACCTATTTACATATCTACAAAGTTTAATACACTGAGGGTGTTAATTATTAGGCAACCCCAATCCTTACACAACCTACATTTCCATTCGCCTGCCACACACTGGCGGAAACTCGAAAAACATACATCACCCTCTCGCGGACAAAGGAAGAAATCCGCAACACCCAGAAACAGGTAGCTTTTTAAGCCTGAAGCAGCATTTCGTTTTTCCATTGTAGTCCTCCCTGATATAAATTCTGGCGAAAGCCATACTGCAAATAATATCTTGTACAATCGCTAGAAATCATGTTTTCTCTGTTTTGCAGAACTGCTGGAACTGCGGGCGCAAAGCCAACGAGACTTGCAGCGGGTGCAACGTGGCCCGCTACTGCGGCTCCTTCTGCCAGCACAAGGACTGGGAATCTCACCACAGGGTGTGCGGGCAGTCCTCGTCCGCCAACCACCCCTCTACCTCCTCCGCCAGCACGCCGCCGAGGACCAACTCCGACCACAGCCCGAGTCCCTCGAGGACTGCCAACCTAGTCGACGTCAAACCCATCAAAATAGACACCATGTGAGGAGAGGAGACCCCACCCCCCACGTGGCTATTTGTGCAATTCTTTTTCCGGAACCCGTGTCTGTTGATTTAAGTCGTGGAAAATTGAACAGAATTTCTGGCGTATAGTACGAATAGTCTCTCATAAGATGCTTTCCAGGTCAATCAGAGTCCGTATGCTAAGTCGTTATTTTGCACGCGAAGGCTCTGTTGTCGCAGATAAAAGCCATACAACAGGGCGAAAATTTATCATCCAGTTAGGATACTAAATATTCAGGGACTACATATGAAGTTTATTATTATGTTCACTCGATATTTATTGACGCAAAAAACGCCTGATAAGAGAGTGAAAATTTACTATCCAATTATCAAATAATCTTTTGTGGCAGAAATAGGCATTAATTTTTTTTGATTAGAAAAACATAATAATACGTATCAAGGTTCAACTATTATAAACAACCTTGCTGAACTTAGAAATTTTTTAATTCAGTAATCAAAACTGCATAACATGTACTTGAATACAGTTGAGTTTTATAATTTTCAAGAATATCGTTTCGCAACCAGTTTCCTTTTTTTTTTTTCATATTCCCTTCCAGATAGAGTTCTTTAATTTGTAAGGAAGATCTTTTTCCTAGTTAGTCTAATTCTTGCACTATCAAATATAAATACCCAAGAGTAATAAATATTTTGTGATATAATTTCAGTTAAGCAGCTAGCTGAAAGTAAATTTAATGAGGATGTCCAAGGAAGTTAAATGGCGCCATCTACTGGTGAGACGTGCAGTTAGAACCCGAACAACAGCTTTTCTTTTCTTAAAACATTTATAGACAGCACTCTGGGTCTCCCATGTTAACGAAAAAAATAAAGTCTTACAGACAGAAATTAAGTCTTTCACTAATTTGGTATTTGCTAAACATTTGAACAAAATAATTAATATTTTTATAACTAACAGAAAGCTACTGAGAGGTCGTAAGCGGAAAAAACATTGATAATTTACTTTATTAGTGTGTATTATGAGCAAACTTAAGAGACAACTATAAAATCTGCACGACATTACGCAAGGGGTTCTGTAGAGATAGTTAAGCGCCAGTTAATTTAGACAATTAATAAAAAAAAATCTAAGTACATGAATTGTGGTTTGATATGATACAACTTCTCTGTCAGGCAAAATATGGACATTCTTCTGGGGAATTTAGTTTTGTACCAATCAATGGTAAGATTCAAATATGCAATGTTTATTTGTATTTGGGTAAATATTCTCCATTCTCACATTAGAAATATACAGAAAAAGATATGTATAAAACTGTTTAAATCTCACACATATCTCAAAATATTCAAAACAGCATGACGGTATGCTTCAGTACTTTTTATACTGCCTATCTCTGTTGCCTGAGTATTACAAATAATTATCCCGATGTGTTTGCATAAACACAAAACATACATTCTTAAATTAGACTCAGTTCATGAAAATTTATGTCTGACAAAATGCAAAACTCAAAAGGAGAAAAATACTTTACCCTTTCTCTTTGCAAACATTTACAATGGAAACAAAATTTTATTCACTTATCCAGTTTTTTTCTAAACCAAATATCAGTTTTATATATGAAATTTGTCATAACTGAACAATAGTTAAAGAGAAAGTAACTTATCACAGTACTATGAATTATGACTTATAAATTTCTTATATGCATTCTGAATATAAACATATGCTCAACAGAATATTCCGTATTGGACTACATAAAGTGGACTTCATATCACTGTATTTCAAAACTGCAAATAGTTAAAAAGCATAATCGAAGACTATATTCAAATAAATGCCTTTGTCTGATATTAGAAGAATAAAAGTTTGATCCAAATATATATTTATAATTTTTTATAATAAAATAAATTATCAGATACCCTATAAATATTAGGGAACTGTAATTTTTTTTATGCTTGCTTTATAATTAGTTCTTATATGAGAGTGGCACTGCATTTTTATACTACATAAAAATAATTTGAATATCCGTACTATATGCCAGAAATTACAAATATTTGTTTTAAGACCATTTTGAGGGCATATGCATATAACGCACAAATGAAAAGCCCAGATTTTATTTCATATATTTAGGGCTATGGTTCAAGTGTTCAACATTGTTCATTATATTTCAGTTCCTCCTTTATTCACATGTTACTTGTTTAGTTCATTTTTATTAAAGTTATTTTACAGCATTTTCAATTATTATCTACGAAAATCAAATAATGTATTATCTATTGAAACAACTTTTTTTCTTTGAGAGTGAAACATCCAATATTTTCATAGTTTTACTTTTTATGCTTATATAGTTGCAAATATTTAATTTTGTGGCAATGAAACTAAATTATAAAAAATAAAAACCCAAAGAAAAAGAAAATGTTTATCAGCATAAAATTAAATGATGAAAAACAAAGCAATGTAATGATTAAAACTAATTTGAAGATCATTAATTATTAATTTCATACCATTATACATCATACAGTTATTCATTAATATATGAGCAGATATATGAATATTTAAAATAAACGAGTCTGTTATATGTCATAAAAATAAATATATATATATATGTATGTGTGTATATATATATATATATATATATATATATATAATAAGGTACAGTCAACAGCATAATTGATCGTAAGAAAATTTCTGAGTTAATATTTAACGAAAGGAAAATCCAAGGAATTCTACTATCTTAAATTTATGTTGTTCACTGAATAGAAGAAACTTTTGACTTCATACAGACTACATTGATATATTTTCTAAATTCAAACTCATATTAAGCCTAGTATTTTAGATGAAGTAACTGGCCTGATATAGCTAAAAGAGAAAATGCCTTTAACCTTACAGCAAAACAAATTTTTCTGAGATGTTTAACAAGTACTTTGTTTTCCATTAAAAGACTATTTAAAATTTAACAATTTAGCACCATAAAATATTTCAAAATGGCTACTAAATTACAGTACAAACAGGAGTATTTTCAATAATCCATGTATATTATATTTAAACTATACTGCATTGTATAAAAAAAAATTTATTTTAAAAACAGAAAATATGAAAAATTTCCTTTTTTAATACAGTTTGATAAAAACCTTATAAAAAAAGTAACTTTAAACAATTTTTTTAAATTTATGAAATTTCGTAAATATGAACTAACTTTATCTCTTTTAAAAGTGAATCAGCAACAAGGAAATTAATTTCAGCTTTTGAATAAAACTTCACCTTATAACTCAAAATCAAAAATTAAACCAGCTATAACACATATCTGCATTTCAAGCAGCAACATAGCTATAACTGGAGAAAAAGCATTCAAGCATTAAGAAATATTAAATCTTTCAAATAAGTGACTTTTTCTAGAAGAGAGGAAATATTTCAAAATACACACAAAAAGTTAATTAAATTATTACAAACATTTTATTTTCACAACTTAAATCAGGCTAAACTATATTTTTTAAAAACCCTGTTCATAACATTAAAGAAAATTTTCAGTGGAATAAATCTAATTAATAATGACTAATTACAAAACCACATTTTCTAATTTTTAAAATTCAATCTTAGCTTCAAATAAAATTGTTAATTTTTGAATGACCTTTAAAATTCAAATTTAGAAGGAGCCTTAAAATATTTAAAGCTCTTTTTCTATAACATACTTCCATATTTTCTTTATAGTGTGGACATAATGAGTTCATGTCACATTTATTATTGATAAAAGAGGATGTGTACCTATCGAGTTAATCCTATTAATGCAGAAAAAAGGATACCTTTATTTCATAAAAAAGAGAACATTGTTTGAAAATCATTTTGACCAATTTAACAGCTACAAACACTTAAACTATTGCCAAAAAATTGATATTTTATGATTATACTTTGAATATGGATACAAATGTGTTGAGATATAATCAAAAGAATTCAAATTCTTTGTTGTTCAATACCTGATATCATCATGAAAAAATATGAAAATTCCTTGAGTATAAATAAGGAAACATTGAAAACAATGAGTTGGAAATTTTCTTAAAATGTTTCTATAATTTAATAGAAAATCTGTAGATATATATTATAAAAGTCTGAAATTTATGCATTAGTTTGTACATACTCATTAGTTCCTACACACTTTGGTGCAAGAATACTGTTTTCTTTAAGACTATAAAATTATTATTGTATATTATACACTGATTGTTTATTAAAAATACAAATATTTATACGCCAAAGAAATTGCAATGCCAAAGAAAAATCCTGTATATATTTGCATCTGTATATACGTTTGGTTTTTTATTTTTTAAAAAGTATTAAGTATTTGGAAGAACTGAATAGTATTAAAACACTCGTGCTTTCTAGGTGTGAGTAAACTGATAAATAAACTTTGTAATTAAATACATCATTAATAATTTGGAGCAAATTAATGACTTCTAACCAATCATATAACATTAATTTGATATGCACCAGAATTTTAAAAGCTGATCAATGATCTATTTAACAAAATAATTTTTCTGAAGAAATTTAGTATCAAGACTAAAACAGTTAAGATCTGTTATTCAAAAAAACTAGTCGGAAACAGAAAACAAAATTCAACATCATCATCTAACTGATTCTCATACTTCTGTGTAAATTATGAGTTTTATGTCTTTGGTACATGCTTCAACATACCCACTTCACCTTTGGGAAAACAATGAATGTGATCCTTTGTATTTTATCTAGTCATTGTGTCAATGTTAGTGTTCGAAACTGTACTTGTATACCTGAAAAATCGTATATAAAATTTATGGAATAAAAGTCAAAAGATGCTTTAACAGTTTTGTTGATTTCTTACATTTGTTAAAACATTTCAGCCTCATTCAAGGGGTACTAACCCTATTGGATCCGCCAACCTCAATGTTAACCTCTGGTGAAAATTTATCTAAGGATTGCTGACTTGGATTTAAAGTTTTTTTTTCTTTTTTTTATTGTGCTCTGTAATAGGTTTGGTTTAGAGTGCTACGGTCAATGCTTTGCTACACTAGGGCTAATTAGACCGGGACCTACAGTTTAAAGCCGATTCTGAATGGCTACAAACATTCATGCCAACCGTGGGACTCGAACCCACAGGATATGAACTGAATGCCAGTGCCCTAGCCATTCAGCCATCACCTGGCATACTCTGTAATAGAGAAAAGCACCTTGTAGCATTTTTCTTTTTTTAAAACAAATGTGAATATTTTAAAATATAAATTATTCGGAGAAAAAAATCTGGTCTAGTGTGTTTTAAAAGCTCATCAATTCATTTGGTGGATGAAATTTATAAAAGGAATCATGTTGCAAGGTGCAGAAAAGTTCACGCTATCTGAAAACACTATTTTTATTGGATTATCAGCATTTGTGTAGCTGTAAATACTAGACAAATTTTCTCCATAAGTTAACATTGAGGTGAGTTAATCCAATAAGGTTAGTACACAGTAGCCTTAAGTATGACATACATACATTAAATAATATATATATATTTTCTTCATTAGGGGAAGTCCAGTGATCAAAATTCCCCATGGGCTGCCAGTAGAGTTGTGCTCTCTATAATAAATATTTGTGACTAAAAAGTGCTCGTCTTGTAGAGGACATGTTAAAAGGTGGTTAATCCATTAAGTTCCCAGCAGATCAAAGGGGGCAATCAGGAGAAGATGCAACAACGATGCGATGCAAGTGTCCACATAAAAAAAGTCACGAAATGTCACTATTCTAAAATTCGCAACAGCAAAGTGTACGAAATGTCACTATTCTAAAATTCGCAACAGCAAAGTGTCTTGGGAGGTTCCGAGGGATTAGGCAAGACAGCAGCTCACTCCAAGTCTTACACATGGCTTGCAGTTTATGTACATTGCCAACTGCAACCCTGAATATTTTGTCTATCTCAGCAAAAGCTCAGAGATAAGGGAAAGAGTACCAACGGCAGCTCCAAGAGAGGGAGAAATCCCCCCCCCCCCCCAAAAAAAAAGCCTGGCAATTTTTTTTTTTGTATAGCCTAAAATTATATAATCCTAGACCTAATACTAAATGAGTTTAAATTTAAAATGAGAGGATGTTTATTTCTTATATATATATATATAACTGTAAGAGCCGACATTGCCCCCCCCCCTTAAATCTCTGGACTGGAGCCGCCACAGAAGAGTACACAGGTTACCTACAAACCTCTTTAGCAAAAAAAATAAGCTCAAGACAAAAGATTTACTCATTTAGCACTATCCAGAAGGAATGTGCATCTACACATTAAATAATATAACAGGGGCAGCTGAGATAAAGAGCCAGTTGGAAATGTAAACATGCTTAGAAGAGAAAAAAAAAAGGAAGGGGGTTATATTTGACATGCAAGAAATTTTAAACAGTTTTTTCCTAATATTTTTGTCAGACTCACACCTGACATTCTTAATTAGGACAGATGTGGACTTAAGTATGATCGACAGGATCATTAGCACCTCAATGGGATTTTTAAAAATGACCATTGCTAAGTGCCACATCATTTAGAATAGTCAAGCAAAAGACCATTAGCACAGGAAGGGAGACTATGTAAGAATGGGAGAGCCGAGCTGATGCAGCGGACAAAAGACGGTGAATACTTAACCGCAGAAAAAGGCGATGCCGACAAAGGACGAAAGGAGTGACTCTCGGGAGATGTGAAGTGGTGTGGTAGAACGTACAAGAATTTTCCAGGAAGAAAGAAAAGGAACAAGACAGCACATTGCAGGGAGCATTACAGACTGCACTTTGATGAGGTAGGGACATACTGAGAGAGCGTGGGAAATTAAGCAGACGTGAAGTCTCGATTGAACTGTAATTATGAACCCCGCTCTCCATAATCGATGTTACTAGAGTTCTATGAAACAAACTCATGTATATTGGTATTACTGTATATAGCTCATATTAAACGAGATGTTAATAGAGCTATTAATCCATCTCTACATTAATACTAAGAGTTACTTATATATCGGGTCACGGTGATCTGGTTTACAATTTTTATTAAATATATCATTCTCCAATTATAATTAATGTCAAAATTCTTAAATAGTCTTACTAGCTTTAGTAATTATTTTTCTTTTAATTGTTTTGCTAAATCATTCCAATCTGGCATATACTGAGTTGCTGCAGTTCATAGTAAGTAATTCAGTTATTAAATGTTAATTTATCAACATTGAGCGTTAATTTTTTTTCAACTTAAGTGTAGAATACAAGGATTCACAACTATAAGATGTGCCAAAATGTAGAATTTTCGACATGTCTCATTTTAATTTTGGGTATTTTGATTTTGAGAGCCAAAAAAATGAAGAGCTTCAAAGGTGAAAAAAAGCCATCTGTAGCTAGTTTGGCCACCTCTGTAATATAAGATGACAATTACTGTACAATTCAATCTTAACTGGAGCTGCAAATCCTAATATTGACAAACAAATAAAATATAAAGTTAACAGAATGGTTAGTTTCATAATCAAAGGAAACCTCTATTATCCCACATAGTTTTTTCAGAAAAAAAGTCAAATTGCAAAACCTTGATTCTCACCCTTTTACCACAAAACAATATATCTATACAAGGTGTAGCCATTAATTTCCAGGACTGATCCTGGGGGATTTTTAAAAATTTTTTTCTTATATTGTTAGTTAGTTTTTGGGAACACTCATGGGAAAGCTGCACATGGGATAGATTCCCAATACAAAAATAGTATGGTATTATGCAATAACGATAGCCTGCATATTCTCAGATAAAAGCTGAGCCTTGTGATCATAGACATATACAAACCAAAACATAAATAAATATAATACCAAAATTAGCACCAAAACAGGTCAAGAAATAGAAAAACCTTCACTAAATCACTGTAAATTAAGCTCAATTTGAATTTCTAAATCGAAATTTGTGTCACACTTAATTCAGTTATTTATTGTGAATTAATGACAGTTTTTCTCCTCTCGATGATTATACTCCCAATTTGATAAGGGAACAAGATTTGAGGATGTCAAAGCCATCAAGAAAACGGTGACGTCCACATGAAAGAGCATTCTGGAAGAGGACTTTAAAAGTTGTTTCCGAAACTTATACAGCCAAGCACAGAAGTGCATTATGGCAGGTAGCAGTTACTTCGAAACATATTAAATAGGTATGTATTTCATGTAATATTTTCTGGAGTCCTGGATCAGTCCTGGAAATTAATGACCGCACCTTGTATATATATATATAAATATATATACAATATAAACAGAAGCATCATTGCAGGAGAAATGGCTCATCCATAAGACAGGCCCTGATTATATGAATTACTATATATATTATATTAGATTATATAAGTGAGTCAAAGAGAGTGTTTTACTTTAATTTTAGATGTTTTTGGTTCCAATGATATCCAGATTTCTGGCTCTAAGTTCAAACTTCCAACTTCCCCGCCCTGATGCAAAAAATGAATTCAAATTTTTTAAAAACACTCCAATGTCTTAATATAAAACTTTAATTTAACATAATTTAAAAAAGAGAAAACCCATTTAGAGCATTCACTAATACCACATAACATATCATTTTAAAATCAGAGATTATCCAGTATGTATAAAGATAAATAACTTTTTTTTTTTTTTTACATAAAGAAAGCCTTAAGCAAAATCTGCTTCACAGGTAATTAATAATTTTATTATAAATGGCATAAACATACAATATAACATAGCATTACTTCTTGACATATAAATTTATACATTTTGTACAGAGTAACCTAAACATAACAAAACTCAGATCGAATGAAAAACTAAGCCAGAAAAAAAGGTTAGCTATATAACTTGGCTACAAAGACCGACATATAACAATAAAATTACTTAATACTGATTATGCAAGAGAATCACTAAATATAATGAACAAAATTAAAATTAAGATTTGGGAGCAAATAAAGTATGAATGAATTACATCAAAAAAATTCATTTTGTGATATTTATCGATTCTGCATCACTTAATGGAAGACAGCACTATTAAATTAAGAGGTGTCACAGCAATAGAAATGTTTGATATAAATATTAATAGCTAATAATCACAGGAACAATGGAAAAAAGTAGCACCTTATTTTATTCCTTGCATAAGATAAAACTATTATTACACCCAAGTGCTTGAAAGTATATTTTATCAACTGCGCTTCTCGCAACTGCCCAGGTTGCTGCTGTGGCCCTGCCATGTGGGTGCTGCCAGTTGTCGTGTATGGGAGTGGCTGCCTGCTGCGGTCTCCCCTCACCCGTGGGGATTCATCCTGTAGGGCCTTAGCTGCTATGACAGGCCCCATCTGGTGCAGTGAAGTATATTTTATCAAAACACTCAGCTCTACCAAGAACTTGAGACTTAGTGGTTTTTAATTCGAGACTTGAATGATAATTGAAATATTTACCACTCACAATAGTCAGAATTAAAAGGTTGGTATGAATATCTAAGTGGTTTTTAATTCGAGACTTGAATGATAATTGAAATATTTACCAATCACAATATTCAGAATTAAAAGGTTGGTATGAATATCTCTTCAGTTTAAGCACATATCTCAAATTATGTATCTCAATACTATTTCAAATCATTATTAACAATTAAATTACCCAATAGGAAAATTAGTTAATGTCTATCAATAAATGGAATATAAAAAGTTTGAATTTTGTATTTTGTACTTTAATTAATGAAAATTAATGAACAGTCTCAATGAAATTAATATACAAGACTGGGTTATGTTCTAACTTAATTAAATACTAACTGGTGAACAAATATTTCTAATCCAAATATCTTATGCAAATCATTAGCATCAAAATTTCAAATTGTTTTTAAGCCTTTCTATTAAGAAATTGATTTTCCTTTCTAGAAATTTGATAAATAACCCCCCAAAAAATTATTTTTAAATTTTTTCTTATATTGTTAGTTAGTTTTTGGGAACACTCATGGGAAAGCTGCATGGGAAAGCTGCATGGGAAAGAAGGATGGGATAGATTCCCAATACAAAAATAGCATGGTATTATGCAATAATGATAGCCTGCATATTCTCAGATAAAAGCTGAGCCTTGTGATCATAGACATATACACACCAAAACATAAATATAATACCAAAACTAGCACCAAAACAAGTCAAGGAATAGAACAACCTTCACTAAATCACTGTAAATTAAGCTCAATTTGAATTTCTAAATCGAAATTTGTGTCACACTTAATTCCCAGTTATTTATTGTGAATTAATGACAGTTTTTATTCTCTCGATGATTATATTCCCAATTTGATAATTAAAAAAATTTTTTTTAAAGATCCTTAAAATCTTAACAGAAATATATTCTTCAACTTACCTTGACCTTGGAACTCGTAAAAATATCTAGTTCTATGAAAAAAACTCTCTATCAGATCATAAACACAAACAACAGTAATCTTCACTTAATTAAAAACAAACGGATGTATTATATGAACCAATATTTAACGGTCTGAAAACAGCAGTTCTCAACCTGTGGTTTGCATACTGCTTGGTGTACATGCTGGACAGTTCAGGGATACGTTGAAATTTATATAATAACAGAAGAAACCTCAGCTTGTAATAATCAGCACTGAATCAATTATCGCATTGGTAAATACAATAAAAATCACACCATTGCTGAGAATTTGATTTCATCTTGAATTAAAGATGCTGTCCTAAGTATATTTGGTGAAGAATATATTTACAAAACTGATGCTATTCCATTGGCAAACAATACAGTTATTTTAAAGAATTCAGGACATGTCTGAAGATATTGAATCAACAATAATAGGTAGAATTAAACAAAGTAAATGACCGTAAACACATGATAATTTGCAAATATCTTAAGATGAAGGTGGGATGGGGGGCTTTGAACCCCTGATATAGTACAATCAGTGAACAAAATTTACCAAGGGATACATGGTTAGAAAAAGGTTAAGAACTGCTAGTCTAAGATATTTATGCCCACATGTTTAACTTGAAATATCTCATACATTCGAAAAGACATTTAATGCCAAACTTATTCTTAAGTAAATTTGTAATGTCACGTTTTTCATAACATTAAACTTGAGTTAATGCATAGCTTCATTTGCACCCAAACCTGGAAATTCATTGCAATTTTAAAAATGGCAAAGTAATTCAGAAGAAAGAAAGAAAACAATGTAAAATCATATTCGAAAAATAAAAAAGGAACTGGCGGGGTTACAGTACATCATTTATAGTATCTAACTGGACATTACTCTTGAACAGGGTTTATACTTGTTTTCACATGTCAAAAATAAAGAGTTCTCAAGGACTTGCAATGGAATTTTTAAGGACCTCAAAAATGATTTAAAATATTTAATAAACAACTTAAAAATATTTAAATTTTAGCATCCTATATATACACTCAACCTCAGAAAATTTTCTAATATTATATCAACTTAATAAATTTAAAAAATTAATAATCCTTTTCCAAAATGACTTTTACAGATAATCTGTTTGGTTTACCCTGCACTTAACTTGATTAATTTATATATACAGTACAACCTCCCAAATCCGGAAGTTTTAATAAACAGCCAATTTTACTTTTCCATTTTAACGATAGATGTCACTACCAAAATGATTGGTAAAAAAACGAGTTTCCTTTGAAGGAAGTGACAGCAGCGATTTTGAAGGCTTTCAAGTGTCTAGGAAAGAAGCTGAAATAGCAGAATTAGTGGAATGTGCAAATAAAGCCAACATTAATTAGGATAAATCGAACATACAGGAAGTTTTAGACATCAACGAAAATGTGCCGATCGTCGGTTCTCTGGGCGATTCTGAAATTATTGATAGTGTGGTAAATAACAAAGGTTATGATGACTGCAATCGTGAAAGTGATTCAGAATGCTGCAAAAACAAAAGAATGTCAACAGAAGACCTGATAAAATCATTAGATAAAACAATATTAGACTTAGAACAGCGGAATTTTATCTTGGAACATGAAATTATGGCAGTATATAGTATTCACGAAAAAATAATTTCTAATAAGCCAAAACTAAATCAACAGACATTATTGACTGAAATGTTTAAATTATAATGTAATTATATGTTCTGTATTCAGGTTTATTTAATAATTAAACCATTTTACATGCTTTTTTTTAAAGTGCATTTTTTTTTTACTAAAATTTTGTAGTGTTACTTAAAAACCTCTCAAATCCAGAAAATTCCCAAATCCGAAATTTCCATGTCTTGAACGATTCCAGATTTGGAAGGTTGTACTGTATCATGGTCACTAAAGCATTATATTTTGGAGCAGTGAGATAAAAGCGATAATCCCACAAAAGCCTGAATAACAATAATGCAAAGAATACAAACACACAAAAGTATACCTGCATTCTCCCAAAGTATTTTGATGACAGTTAT
The DNA here is from genome assembly GCA_907164885.2 of Dolomedes plantarius. Classification (NCBI taxonomy): domain Eukaryota; kingdom Metazoa; phylum Arthropoda; class Arachnida; order Araneae; family Dolomedidae; genus Dolomedes; species Dolomedes plantarius. Next base: position 100,273,776 of record OU015499.1, on the reverse strand, counting down.
GAGCTGAAAATTCTTGTACTTTTCAGCTAGAAAATAAGAATTTTTTAAGGAACAGAGAATAAGCGAAAAAAAAGTATGGACTTTAAATACAAAAATAAGGACTTTTTAAAAGGCCCTTAAAAATTGAAACTGGAAATAAGGAGTTCTTAAGAACTTTTAAGGACTGTACGAACCCTGTTATAGTAACTATGAATAAAATCTGCACACATCATCAATGTCTGTTCAGTTGCATGTTTAATATCACAGATCAGAATTGTAGACTTGTGAATGAAGAGATTTAAAAGTTATTGAAAGATATAACTAAATATTTTTCCATTTTTGTTTGTTTGTTTTGTAATAAGCTTCAATTTCTTTGCTTAAACAAATTATGAAAGGAAAATTCTTTACAATGGATTTTTAACAATTATGACAAAATAGTTAAGTAACATTATATTATAATGTAAAATTAATGATATATAAAAAAAAAACACACTTACAAATTAATTGCATTAGTTGTTAACCCTTTCTGGGGGTGCCATCTGCACAGTGTGAATGCCTAAATCTAGTCTTCTTTTCACTTGCATTCAATGTTTTCAAGTTAAATGAGCAGAAAAATAGCTACTACTGCCATCTGTTATCAGTTTACAGAAGTAAAAACATTTTCCAACCTTTAATTGAAAAATTTTTCAAGATTTTTTAGGTTAAAAAAAAAATTGGAAAAAATAACTGAACCGTGCAAGCGATGAAAATTCTTGCCCCTGAAAGGGTTAAAGCACAAGTTTTAAAATTTTACATTATCTAAGTAACTGAAATTTTTTTCCATAGTGAAACTAAATTACAATCAGAATTTGTCGATAGCGTATCCATGGCTTTTGATTTAAAAAATTTTTTAGAAAGAATATCACAAAAAATTAAAAATTTCCAAACAATAAACCAATAAGCAGTAACTTTCTTTTTAACTATGAAATCCAAACACTTGGATTCTCAAATTTTGTAAAATAAAAACATTTCACGACATTTTTAAAATTCCTATACAAATAACCAAAACACTTGATTAAAATGATACATATCTGGTGGGATTAAACTAAAGATTGTTAAAAACGGTACACTATGTGTTATTAATTCAAATATTGTGCCCCAAAATATCGGATACAAATAAAATGGTAATAAATTACTATGACTACTGAGCAATAAATACCTCACAAAGGAATTACATGATTTGATTGATAAAAATATATGTCAGTAATGTTGATAATATAATGATAGACATTTTTCAACCGATACAGTGCTCCTAAATACAAACATTTTGCATCCTGTTTAAATTCAGATCCAAGCAATCAGACATACAGTGGATGGTACAGTAGAGACCTAAAAGACACTTCTAATACTTGTACAGTAAAAATGCAAAGGCTTGTAAATAGATTAAGGGTAGCAAATTTTTAAGAAAAAATTAAGATATTTCCATGTATGAGGACATTCAGTACAAAACTATATCTAAATTAAAACAAACTATTCCTTAATTGAAGACTGTGCATGAAAAATGGTACAAGTGCCTAAAAAAGAGAAAAAATTCAAAGAAATTGTTGCATTTACTCATGCCATTACAATGGTAAAAGGTACAAGTGCTGATCACCATTCTGTTAGTACACTGGTAAAAGGTACAAGTGTCGATCACCATTCTGGTAGTTCCAATAATAGTTAATACAACATATTTCATAATAAAACATATAAATTTTGCATTTTTTTCCCCTTTATTGAAAATTTTAGTGTTGAGCACTTTACATTAGAACTACCATTTTCCCATGGACAGTCTTCAGATCGAATGAATACGAAAATATTAAATTCAAACATTATTATAACTCAAAAGTAATAAACATATTAAATAACTTTAAATACAACATAAAACACAGTCTCATAACAATTTTTAAACAAGATATAACTTTTACATACAAACAATCTATTTGTTATAAAATCAATCATATATTCCACAATTGCCAATTACAGAACGTTTTTTAATTGACACCACCCAACATAATGATTTTGTTGTTTTGATTTGAATAGTACACTAAGTCTCTAATTATATTCTTCTTGTCTTTTTCCTTTGATTAAATGTACTTAAACTGATATCTTGCCTGCTTCCAAGAAATCGAACTATGCAAATACACAATGCTAGAACTACAAGGCATATTGATGAAATAGCTAACATAGAGTAAGCAGGGGTACTTTGGTTTATTTTTTAAAAAGCTGTTAAAATTATTAAATGCTTTATTAACTTTTTCAATTAATTTTTATCCAAAAAGCAATTGAAATGCATGTTAAAAAATTGAACGAAATCAAAATCTCATGCTTTACAATAAAATCGGCGGGCTTGTGGCGGCCCTGTGGTACAGCACACTGGGTTTCGGTGCTGAGGGTGCTCAGATCGATTCCCAGCGTTGCTCCACGAAAAATGCCTCCTTTTGTGACGTCACTTCATAGGGGTAACGATGTCCGTCTACATGGTGCCCCTATAATAAAATGGGCAGTAAAATTGTGGCGTAGTATAGGCCAATGTTTGATTACAAGTGCCTCCGCATTGGTTTAATAAAATAATAAAAATAAATAAATAAACAATAAAATCGGCACTTAAAGAAAAAGATATAAAGTTTTTATGTAGTCTAAATTCTATAGAGTTCATAGTTTAAATGTTATGTTAAGTGCACATTGGGGCATATAAAAAATTCTATACTTCTGGTCAAGGTTTTTAAGGGCATAAATGTTAACCTTGGAGGTCCTTCAAACCATAAAAGTTAGTTGGTCATTCCTATAATAGTAAATTGTGTAAATTAACAAACAATTTTTACCTCAATTAGGTACATGATTTTTTTTTAATAACATACATGGCAAGTACTCAGCAGATTAAAGAAAAAAAAAGAGGGTATTCCCATGACTCCTCAGGTGTATATTTGAGTTTTTTGTCATGTGTATATTTGAGTAAATTGTGTAAATTAACAAACAATTTTTTCCTCAATTAGGTACATGAATTTTTTTAATAACATACATGGCAAGTACTCAGCAGATTAAAAAAAAAAGGATATTGCCATGACTTAAAAAAATTAAGCTTTGAAAAAACTCAAATATACACATGAGAATGCTGATGAAATACATGCATGTTACATGTTCATATTTTTTAGAAAGTTGTAAGAGGTAACAAAGCAAATATAGACATTCAATAACTATGAGAGAATGATGACAAGAAATTAAACTAAAATTTATTTGAATTCTTTAAACCTTTCCAATCCTAAATAAACAAGCAATTAACATATAATTCTGGCCTTATTTATTAACCCTTTCAGAGTGCTGTTCGCACAGTGAATGACTAAATCTAGTATTCTTTTCACTTGCATTCAATATATTTCAGTTCAATGAGCAGAAAATGGCTAGTGCTGCCATCTGTTATCAATTTAAAGAAGTAAAAACATTTTGTAACCTTTAATTGGAAAAATTTTAAAGATTCTTTAGGTTAAAACTTGAGAAAAAAATCTACACCGTACAAACGGTGGATTTTGTTACCTCTGAAAGGATTGAGAGATTTTGATGAACAAAAAACAAGGGAATTATGAAGAAAGACATTCAATTTTACAAAATAAAATTAAATATATTATAGCTATGCCAAAAGTTAACTTAAATATAATCCATTCCGACTTTAAACTATAAACAGTGCTTTTTAGAACTACTCAATTTAAATTACTCTTTTCACATGAAATGTGCATGTACTACAGGTATAAAAATCTATTAATGTAATTAAAAAATAAAACTTCTTCATGAGCGAAAGTGGTCACCCAAACTCAAATTTTTAGCAATATAAATTTTGTTGCTAAATTTTAATATGCAAATCTGTACAAACTCGCATTTTAAGAGTTTTTAAGATTTTTTTTTGCTTTGTGTTACCAAATTACTAGAAGTTTTCACAAAAAGATAACCTTCTAAGCATTTAAATTTTCAATACCGTGCACCTGTGCAATTTTAATTTTAAGATAAATCTCAAAGCCCAAAACATAGGCTTCTGCAGTGGTGTTTCCTTTGTAACTGGATTAAAAATTTACAGTCCTACAGATTTGATGTATAAAGGTGATCAAACTATGGTAGCATAAATCAAAATAAATATTTAAAAACATTTTTTTAGTTACAAGATATTGGTACATGAGTTAAAAAAGCATATAAAACAGCAGAACAGCATTTATAAGAATAATTTAAGCCCATTTAAAATTTAGCGTCCCAATTTTAAGCTTTTTTTAAATATAAAAATTTAATGAGAGCTTACAGTTATGATTTGTCTATTTTTTTATAAAGAAATAAATATATTTCATCTAGTCACAAAAAAATTTACAAACTAGATTCCGTAATCGTAATATTCGTGGATACTTTTAACTGTAATAAAATTTATGTTTAGAATAGCCTTCCATATGTTTTACAAAGAAAAATTTCATCAATATAGTGATGTAAAATTGCAGGGCTGATTTGAATATAAAAATTTTTATCTCAACAAATATCACATAATGAATAATGCCCATATGTATGTAATTGACCTATGTACTATAACTTTTTTCTAAATTACCATAAAATGATTAAAAAAAAAACATTTTTATAAGACAGTCACAAGCAATATAATGAGTGAAGACACAAGCCAAAAATTCAATATTAATTCATTCATACAAAATGTACAATATGTAGTTAAAATTCCTATTCATAGCATTGTATTGTACAATCTATTTACGACACTTTATCTTCCTTCAAAAAAACACTTGAGATAAAATTGTATTTAATAATACACGTTCAGCTTTCAAATCGGATTAAAAAATATAGAAAAACAAAATACTGAAAAATATTTAAGCACCTGACTGGTTTGTTTAAATAAGCAGTAATTTTACTACCTTAAGAGAAGCAATTTGAATTACCGTACATAATGTGCTTTTATACAGATAAAACTGAAAAAAATTTAACAGTAGGGCTAAATTTACTAAAGGACTTCTCAAATTCATGACTTCAAGCGAAAAATCAATATTTATGTAACATCTATTATACAAAAGAAAAACTTATCTCCACAATAAACTAAATATATACACTTATCCCTCGATTTACACGGTTTCGGTTTAACAAGGTTTAATTTTTATTTATTTATTATTATTATTTTATTATTTTTTATTTATTTATTTCCCATACGGGAATCCATAAATTTATAGGTAGATGGAAGATAATTTTATCTATCAGAATTCCATTTTCCCCATGGTTTGTTTAAATAAATTGCAATTTTTATATTGATTAATAATTTATTAACCAAAACTATATGTACATATAAGGCTGTCTACGCACGGAGCAACTCAAAAGAAACTGATAACTGACTCCAATCACAAAACCAGCCGTGATGAGTTGTAACCTATGTAATTGAATGGAGCCACGCACATGGCACAACTGGTTACAAACCTGTCGAGTCGAACTGGTTTGTGATTGGAGTCAGTTATCAGTTTCTTTTGAGTTGTTCCGTGTGCAGACAGCCTAAATTTAACCTTTTTTTAATCATTTCTTAGTCTTCAACTACATATTCTTTTTCTGGACCGCATGTTGCCATTTTTTATTATCCTATACACTCTTGTACGTACGTGCTTTTTGAAGGTTTGTTACCTATCTCCCAGTTTTATACAATTTCCTTAAGATTCAATTGCTGTGATTTCGCTTTGATGTGAAACATATCTGTCGCATAAATCAAGGGATGGATGTATTACATACCAAATGTTTGAACGAAGGTTATAGAGAAAGAAATTTTTAAAAAATTTAATTTTCAATTTTAAAATTTTATTTATTCTTAAGTACAAAAGAAAAACTTTTCCAAAAGCTCAGAGATTCAAGTGAAATACTTATTAATGTGCATTTCAACCTGCAAAAACTAGAAACCAAAAATAACAGGGTTAAAAAAAATAAAAATAATAATAAATAATTTTAAAAAACAAATATTATAACCATTAGTATCTAAGCCTTTAGACTAACTGCTTATTAGAACACACTATTCAAACAGGACTAACTTTAAATTAACAAAATTTTAATGAAATTTTTAAAATTATCCAAAAACTCAGAGATTCAAGTGAAATACTTATTAATATGTATTTCAACCTGCATAAATTAGAAACAAAAAATAACAGGATTTCAAAAATAATAATAATAAATAATAATAATAATAATAATCAGATATTATAACCATTAGTATTTAAGCTTGGCTTGTGGCGGCCCAGTGGTACAGCGCGCTGGTTTTCGGTGCTGAGTGTGCTCGGATCGAATCCCGGCGTTGCGCCACGAAAAATGCCTCCGTTCGTGTTCATAGGGGGTAATGCTGTCCGCCTATATGGTGCCCCCACAATAAAATGGGCAGTAAAACTGCGGCGTAGTAAGGGCGAATGTTTGATTACAAGTGCCTCCGCATTGAAAAAGAAAAAAAGTATTTAAGCCTTTAAATTAACTGCTTATTAGAATACACTATTCAAACAGTGAAGACCGACTTTAAATTAACAAAATTTTAATTAAATTTTTTAAATTATCCAAAAACTCAGAGATTCAAGTGAAATACTTATTAATATGTATTTCAACCTGCATAAATTAGAAACAAAAAATAACAGGATTTCAAAAATAATAATAATAATAAACAGATATTATAACCATCTATATATTTAAGTTGCTTAGCCAACTTTTTGGGCAGTCCGTGAGAGAAAACTACTGCGTCAGTTTACTTGATTTTGGTCTTAAACGAAAGATTGTAATCTGTAGATTTGTCAAATTTAGTTTTTGTAACCGCAATTTGTATTAATTAGCGATAATTTACAATTAAAAATTGCTTTCTGCGCATGCTCAGTGACATTTTAAAATCCGGATTTAGATACTCACTAAGCACGAGACCGCTTAAACACATTAATTTCTTTCTTCACATTATTATGATTTTCAACATTTGGCAATGATGTGTTGAGTATAATTTGTGTATTAGTACATTTATTTACTATCTAGCCGTCATGTTTTGACGGGTACCAACTAGTTAGTATTTAATCCTTTAAATTAACTGCTTATTAGAATACACTATTCAAACAGTGAAGCCTGACTTTTTAACAAAATTTTAATTAAATTTTTAAATTATTTAAAAACTGCAGTTTTCTTTCAAGTTCAATTAATTTTACTTACATTTTAAGCATTCATAGGTGACTTATGATGTACGTTAGCTAAAACAGAAAATTTTAAAAGTTATACTAATATACATATAGCTTTACTTAAAGGTATAAGTAGTTATGACTATAAATTGAAGCTTTTAAGTGACAGATTACTAAACAGTAATCTGAAGTTCTACTAGTTTTAAAATGACGGTTTATTTACATTGACATAAGATTTAGAAAAGCCTCAAGTAATTTTGTATGTATGTATGTATATATATATAAAGTTAAGAAAAGCTTCAAATAATTTTATCAAGAAACGTAAAAAGAATTACTTTACAAACTGCAAGTCAAACTGCATAAGAACAAATTTATATATATATATATATATATATATATAAAGTTTAGAAAAGCCTCAAATAATTTTATCAAGAAATGTAAAAAGATAAAGAATTACTTTAAGAACTGCAAGTCAAAAATAAGTACAAACAATAAAAATATTGTAATAATTTAAAATATGGTTTTATAAAGCATATTCAATTTTATTTATTGATTTTTATAAATGAATAAAATATATCAAATTTATTTTTAAAAAAATTAAATTAAAAATATAAATTAAAAATATTCTTTGTATAAACTAACAATTTTTGAAGCAGATAAATTCGAAAAACCAGAAACTGCCTGTAGAAAACACTCCAACAAAACATCATGATTAGATTTGAGAAGCCCTTTCATACAAGGAAAACATAGTAAAAATTCCTCTGTTCCAAGCAAAAATCAAAAATTTAATAAAAAAATAAAGAGATATATATATATAAAGACATTTCTCTTTGGTATCACATTCAGAAATTAAACGGAAAAAGTTAAATGCTTTTTTGGACACCTTAAGAAAATGCCTCACACATACAAACTAGTCACTTCACAGTATTATACACATATTTACAATCACTGTTCTGTGGCAGTTCATTGGTTAGGTTGCATTTAAAAAAAGAAAGCCTATTTTGTTCATTAAACAACTTTTGAACAAAAGGAACCCAATTCAGCTTTCACTAGATCATTCACAAAGCATGCTGTACAATATATGGTCTTTTAATTTTTTAATAGTTTTTATTAACAAAAGTATGTAAATAATGCGTGATCATTTGTTTTTCACTGACATGGGAACCCTCTTTGTGACTCTTCCGCAAAATAAGCCCCCAACAAAGATTCCTAAAATAGAAGCCAAGGTCACTGCGAGAAAATAATTTCTTGAAGGTGAACTCAACACCTGATGAACAATTTCTTCAATTGTTTCAGCTGGAGCAACCTGTTAAAAAAAAAAAAATCATCATTAAACATGCAAATAGGAAAATACACTTTATACACTTTTCTCCGCAAAGAAATGCTAATAACTTAACAAATACATAAAAACTTTATACCAGTGGGTTACCAACCAGTGGTCCACGGACCTCAGGAGTGGTCTGGCACCACATATAAAAAAGTTACCAAATAAATGGGGAATTTGAAAACAATGTTCATTGAATACTCCCCATACCCCCCCCGGAAGTCACTGCTTTATACCATAATCAAATAGAATTCAGGGTTATCAGGAAAGCATCATCCGATTACAAAATTTAATAAATATTTTCCATAATTACAAACAGAAAATTATAATTAACATGTCACTGTACAGGAAAAATGATTTTTTTTTTTTTCCCACAGGTGTTCGATATGACTTCCTTTAGTCATCAGTATAATATTAATGCGATAGGCCATTTCTTGCCAAACTCGTAATGTTTCACTATTAACTGTTTGTAAAGCATCACAAATGCGTTGTTTAAGTTCGGGCAAACTTGTAGGCAAAGTGGTATGAATACAAGATCTTTGACATATCTCTAAAGGAAGAAGTCGCATGGGATTAAGTCCGATGACCTTGGAGGATAGCTGTGTAGCCGATTGGTCGCAGTGCAGCTGATGATTTGGTCCTACACAGCTACCCGCCTAGGTCACCGGACTTAACCCCATTCGACTTCTTCCTTTGGGGATATGTCAAAGATCTTGTGTTCATACCACCTTTGCCAATAAGTGTGTCGGAACTTAAACAATGCATTTGTTGCTTTACAAACAGTTAATAGGGAAACATTACAATATGTTTGGCAAGAAATGGCATATCACAATAATATTATACGGCTGACTAAAGGAAGTCATATCGAACAACTGTGAAAATTTTTTTTTAATTTTTCCTTTAGAATGACATATTAATTATAATTTTGTGTTTGTAATTATGGAAAATATTAAATTTTGTAATCATATGATTCTTTCCTGATACCCTGTACAATAAAATTAGTAAAAACTAAGAATGCACAAATGGTGTAAACTGGATGTATAGTGAAATAAATGAACTCCATGCACAATAAATTACACGACTGTATGTAGTGTCATTAGTTGTCTAGTTCTTAAGAATTTGCGGGTATAGCGACTTTTGGATCATTCTGTATAATGAAATCAGTGTTATTCTATGTGAGCTAAGTAAGATCTAAAATCTTCAACAATTAGTATATACAGTTGGCTCTCTATTTAACGACTTTCAAGGGACCGTGGAAAATCGTCCTTAAGTAGAGATCGCCCTTAAACAGAATTTGTGAAAAGATAACTTTTCCCATAACGTCGGAGGGGCCGGGACTGTGAAATATCGTCTTTAAATAAAGATTATCCTTAAGTAGAGAGTCGTTAAACAGAGAGTTAACTGTATATGTTGAAACCAAAAGTCAATGTTCAAAACCAAATAAAATTAAGATATAGAAATTTAGAAAGCATTTAAACTAAAAATTCTCTTCTTCAAGCAAATTTCTTTTTCTCGTTAAATGAATAAACCGGCAATATTTTCAAAAATTTTTTTTCAAATTATATATATATATATATGAGATGGTTTGTTGAGTTGACAGCACTACAGTAATTTTTTGCTAGATAAGGGCTAATTAGACAGTGACCTACTGCTTAAAGCCGATTCTAAATGGCTATAAACATCCATGCTAACAGTGGGACTCAAGCCCGCAGACTCTGATACTGAATACCAGTACCCTAGCCATTTGGCCATTGTCCAACATATATATATATATATATATATATATATATATCCTTATTAAAGTCTTCCTATCCTTTTGATAATGAAGCTTTGTTATTATCAAACAGACAGTAGGTTCCGACACAAAAATAAGGCCTATATGAGAGATTTATAAGGTTATACTGCTGATGATATCCTATGCAATTCACTTAAATATCCATTAATTCGTTTGACACCTCGGCCCTTGCTACTTAGTATGAATTCAATTTAACAATTTGAATTCATACTAAGTAACCAATGAAATATCAATATGTTTTTGTTGTTGTTACATATGGCTGACTGGAACTCAATCCATACAAGTCTGGCCACTCACCCAACATACAAAAAATATAAAAACACAGAACAAAAAAGAAACCACAAGATACAATAAAAAGAATGGCCAAAAGGCCTTAAAACCAGTTAAAAACATTAAAGTTCTAGGATAAAAAGTTAAAAAGCCAGAAGCACAATAATTGATGACCGTGAGATCAGGACGTAAGTTATCTGGCTCTGCAATAGAGAGCACATAAATCACCAGTGCCGTAAATTAAAAGTCTACTTTTGAGCAAACAAGTAGGTGAGCTTTACTCATATTTTCATTCTCACATAAGGTGCATATGCTGGAACTCACAATCCTTATTTTGGCCAGATGTTCAGCCAGAGAGTCATGTCCTGTTCTTAGCGAGGAAAAGTGGCGAAAAGATAAAAAATCAACGAATAAGATTTAATTTTTCAGTTCAGCTTTTCTCTTCCTCTTTCATCAGCATCTTCAAGTCTGATTTCCAAGTTAAATGTTGTACATTACACTTAATAAAACAAGTTTATTGCTGTACATTCTATTGTATTGCATTTTTATACAACGTTCGTCATTTATAAGAAAATTTTTTCTCATTGAAAAACATGCAACCAAAAATTGCTGTGTTTGGGGGGGAGCCTGGAATGAATTAATGGCATTTCCATTCATTTCAAAGGGGAAAATTGATTCGAGATATGAGTATTTTGAGTTACGAGCTCCATCATGGAACGAATTAAACTCGTAAGTTGAGGTATCACTGTATATATATAATATATAATGATTTGAAAAGGGGTGATTAAAAAAATAATAATAAGGCCTACTTATGTTTTATTATATAAGAGACTTTATAGGGACAAAGAACTTTTTTAGAAACTCCTACTATAAATTTGAAAATTGATTCCAACCCCCCCCCCCTCCAGTCTAAAAGGAAGGTTGTTTAGTCTTAATTAAAAGGAACAAAAGTTACAAGATAAATAGAATTTACCTGCGCAGCATATTCAAACATTTCTACTCTCTTAGAGAGCATAACTCTACATTCTTCAGATAAAGAAGCAGATGCTGTATCTCCTTCCAAAATTGTTAAAAGACACGACAGTTCTGTAAAATATACATAAATAATTACATATAAAAAATATTAAATACATCTAAACTAATTTTTGCTCTCACAAGACAAAGTTATAGTTTCGTTAAATAACACAGTTTTAATTTTTGTCATTACTATACAAATCGACAGAACAAATACTCAGAACCAATATAAAAGATACCATAAGATAACTTTGCGCCTGCAAGGGTAACTTTGTGACACATAGTAATTTTTTTGTATTTCGGATCTTGTGTTGCACCCGTGTTACCAGCAAGGTAAAGAACAGCACCAACAGCTTGTCTGACATACAGAGACACCTAGTGGCCAGTGGCCAAAGCTTCTGCAAGCCATTAATCTTTGCTGGCCAGTGTATTGTTCAAACCAATTGTCAAGCTATTGACTCAAACTTCAGAAACTTTGTGTGCTGAAGGCTAACACCTTATACAACAAACTGCCACAGGTAATTATTTTTTATTGTCAATATGTTGGTTATATTGTGGAGCAATATGACTTTTATGTAGTGATATTTCCGAGAGATAAAAGAACATAACATACATATTGAAAGGTGACTTTGTGACACATTGACACTGTCACAAAATAACCCACTAAGTCAACCCACATCCTCCAGCCACTCAATGTTGCATTTTCCCGTCCTCTAAAATATCATTGGAGAGAAAGAAGTATTGACTATCTGGAAAAAAACTACCCGAAGGAGCAGAATCTGCTGAAAGATGAATTTCCTCATCTTCTCAAAGAACTGATGGCTACCCTGCGCACCCGAGGTCTCTTTGATGTCAAAGATATAGATAAAGCTATCAAATATTTGTAGTTATATATTATTGTGTTTCAAGCTTTTGATAAGCGTTTTACTGTCCAACTTTGTGTCAAGTAATTTTTCCTCTTGGATTTCAAGGCGAAAACACAAATGTCACAATGGTTATTACAGATCTGGGTTAGCACAATACATAACTACGTAAGGAAAGGATGTACCAATGTTTTACAATTGTTCATTTTGGCCTGCTTTTAAAACTGATCGGTTGGCACAGGAAAAAACTTAAAAGCCGTCACAAAGTACATCTTACGGTATCACAAATTCTGAATGAAAACAGATAAGTCATTTCAAACAAAGGATTACTTACGTCTGCCATGCCCAGCAGGAATATCGCTACAGTAGCGCTTAATATCACCCACACACTGCTTGTATAAGTAAGGATCCGACTGAATATCAGCTTTGCCTTCAAATATCACCCTGGCGATTTCCTGCAAAAATATAATCCAAATGACGAAACAAGTTACACAAAATGTTACAAGTATTATGTTACCTAATCATAGCTGATTTTTATAAACAAAATTATCTCTACCAACAACTAATAATGAATACTAAACAATCTCTTTTTGCTACTAATTAGGCCCTAAAATTTTGGATGAATTGACCCCTAAAATTTTGGATTCGATACCCCTAAAATTTTGGATGAATCGACTTTTAAGGACTTTTATGATTTTTAAGGATAATGGAAATCTGGTAATAGTTTTCTCTAAAGACAAAATATTTTTAAGTGATTTCCATGCAGCAGCATAGGGAGTTCTTTGTTCCTATAAATATCTTTGAAAATATAAAAGCTTTTAAGGGTACTTTCACTTTTATATGCCTAATTAGCAAAATAGATTTTGTGCACAAAATTTTCAAATAAAAATAATTACTGAAACTTGATGCAGTTAAAGATTCTTGCTCAGTTAATTATTGGGAGTTTTTTGTTCATACACATATCTTAAGTGAAAATATAAAGGCTTTTTAAGGCTGCTTTCAATTTCACATGCATAATTAGCAAAATAGATTTTGTGCACACATTTTTAAATAATTCCTGGTACTTGATACAGTTAAGATTCTTGCTCAATTAATAACTATAGGGAGTCTTTTGTTCATACACATATCTTAACTGAAAATATAAGGGCTTTTTAAGACTATTTCCAATTTTATATGCCTAATTAGCTACTACTATAAATTTTGTGCACAGAATTTTCAAGTATTTAAAAAAATTCCCAAAACTGACTACAGTTAAGATTCTTGTTCAATAAATAATTAAATATCAACAATATAAAAGTATTATCAATACAAAGGTTTATATATTTAAGATATACATTTATCACTTTTGAATTAGCAATTGAATTAAAAAACAATTCAACAAGTGAAAAAGTTTTGTTTGAATGAACATTTTAAGTCACTAAAAATCAACAATTTAAAATACTTTGTAAAGAAATGTGAAAGACATAAAATCAATGGAAAGTATAAAAGATATACTAGTCATGAATCCTGCTGTTCAATGTACAGTTTTGAACCAAGAGGAGAAAACATTTTAAAACAAAACAGTGTCTTTTTAGGGTTACGGAAACAATTTCGAATTATGGGGTTTGCTGTAAACTCTGAATTACTTCTGCAGAGATGTACTGCAAACTCATGAAAATTTCCAAGTAAAAGTGAAATTTCAAAAATTTTAAGGGGACTGGGACGTCAAATACCTTCAAAAAATTTATTTTTGAATTTGTGGCTTAAAAAATACAGCAGATTCTACAGATTACAAAAATATATAATTTATGTACTTTTTGACACTCTAACAACAATTATTAGCAACTTAAAAATGTAAACATACTATACATTTAAATCCCATATAATGGGAAAGTGTTTTTTGCGTTTTTCTCAAAATATGATTTTTTCATGTAATGGTACACTTTCTGCAAAATCTGTTGCAAGTACATCTCTGAAATTTTAAAAGTCAATAGAATAAGTGCTGTTGTATCAATATGACCTATTTTTTATTTTTAAACCTTAAGATATTTTTGTAAATGGTGAAAATGTATGACAAAAATATGCAAATTTCTGATAAGTGAAATTTAAAATTTTTAAAAATTTTTTTAAAAAGTGTAACAAAGACTTAAATGGGTTCACTATATAAAATAAACTGTGTATAATCATCACACAAGATTTCAAGGTAAGATTTTCACTAAATTTTTGAAAAAGTGTTACAAAGTGAATACCTCAAAAATTTCAGGGGGAAAAGTATTTTTGTTTATATTGTTATTTTAAATTTACTTTTCAATCCAAAAATAAATTTTTTTTTATCTTAAAATATTCATAAAGGTCTTACTAAATTAACATAAAAAAAATCATAATGATACATGCATATTTGTATAAGATATGGGCTTTAAAAGAATAGCCCAAATTTCCAACTTCTTAGTTGTCGAAGACGTCCCAGTCCCCAGACGCTTATTTTTATATCCAAGTAATTCATATATTTTTTACAGAAATTTTGCTTGTCAAACTTAAGTTTTACAAGGAAAGTTTTCATTAGTTGCATACTGCTTGAACTAAAGGCAGAACTCAACAAGCAGGCATGTCTATATGAGAGAATACTTGAAAAAACAAACTTATTTGCAATAAGTATCTTACCCTTCGACATTCTGCACTTTCTATCTCTTTCTTTTGAAATTTTATTTTTAAACATTCCTCAACACTAGGGTCATCTATACATTTTTGCTGAATCTAAAACATGGAAAGAATATTAAATTTCCATAAATTGCATTAAGTCACTATGTACAATAACATACAACAAAAACATAAAAGTATTGTAAAAAATTAACCAAGTAAAGTGTCATTGAGGATTACAGAACACTTAAAAATGATTCTGTGAAATCAAAAACTTCCAAGGATCAACACATGAAACAAAGATTCGATAAAATTAGAACTTTGATAAACTAAATTAAATTTTATTCTATGGGCCCAAGGTAGTTTAATGGTAGTGTGTCGGCTTTCGGTGCTGAGGGTGCTCAGATCAAATCCTGACAAGCGCTTCTAAATACCTTCGTGTCTAGGCACGTTAAATCTGTAGATAGGAAAGTCCTTTGAGGTCAGTGGGTGGGGAAGGTATGTTGTCCATTTATATGGTACCCCCATAATAAAATGATCAGTATAACTGTGGGGTAGTATAAGCGAATGTTTGACAACAAGTACCTCTGTTTAAAAATTTTAAAATTCCATTTTACCAATAGATGTCACTACCAAAATGATTGGTTTAACCCTTTACTTTCAAGGAAGTGACAGCAGCTATTTTGAAGGCTTTCAAGTGTCTGGGAAAGAAGCTGAAATAGCAGAACTAGTAGAATATACAAATAAAGGCAACATTAACTTGGATAAATTGGACATATAGGAAGTTTTAGACATAGAGAAAAATGTGCCAAACGTCGGTTCTCTGAGCGATTCTGAAATTATTGATAGTGTGGTAAATAAAAAAGGTTATGATGACACCAATCATGAAAGTGATTCAGAATGCCCTGAAAATGAAAGAATGTCAACAGAAGACCTGATAAAATCATTAGATAAAATATTATTAGGTTTAGAACAGTGGAATTTTGGAACATGAAATTATGGCAGTATATAGGATTTGAGAAAAAATAATTTCTAATAAGCCAAAACTAAAGCAACACACATTATTGACTGAAATGTTGAAATTATAATGTAATTATATGTTCTGTATTCAGGTTTATTTAATAATTAAACCATTTTACATGTTTTTTTTTTAAGTGTGTATTTTTTCCTAAAATTTTGTAATGTTATTTAAAATCCTCTCAAATCCAGAATTGCCATGTCCTGAATAATCATTCAGGACAACATTCTTGGAGGTTGTACTGTATTAAAAAATCATAAATACAACTCTTTGGGAGCATTATTTTGTTATAAGTTAAAGGATGACAAAAAGGAATGTACACATAAGAAAACAAAGAGCTTTTAATATTAAGTTTTAATTTTTTGGTGAATTTAACACATTTATACTGAAAACAAATACATTGAAAGTATAAAATATTATCAGGTGCAGAAGTCTACTTTTTCAAAACACCACCACAAAGGCTAATTCTTATTACCAATAAACTCTTAGGGAACTTTATAGCAAATGCGGGGAACCTGGAGACTGCATAAGTGTTTGAATTTAAAAGTTTACCATTGTAACAGATGGGACCCCACTTAGCATCAAGGGATCTCTTGGGTAATATACCCCACCGATAAGATTATAGCACAGCAAACTGCCAACCCCCATGCACTAATCCTTTCAAGCACCCAGGTGCCCCCACCACAGGCCCAGGCAGCCAGAGGGGAGATAATACTCAAATGGTGTGTTGAAATAATTTAATACTAACATCACCAGATCTCCAGAACCTCTTTGAAACTACTATTTAGAAAGGGATGGCTTGCAATCTCCATGGACCCAACAGCATTCTAACTAGGGTTTTCAATTTTGAGCAATTTTTTTAAAACCTGGGTTTCAGGTTTGACGGGATTTTTTAAATTTAAAACCCGGGTTTTCCCAGGTTTACTTGGTTGGTTCCAGGGGGTCAATAGCAAAGAACTAAAATAATAAATAGTTTATTAGAAGCATTTAGATAGCAATAGTTTATTAGAAGCATAAAACTACCTTACAACCATCATTGCACTCAACGTATCATCATTGAGTCGGCTTCTGAGATTATTAGCAAAGAGACCCATTACAGAAAATGCCCGTTCTGCTTCCACCGAAGTTGGTCGAATTCTTGTAAAAGACCTGAAAAGTTTATAGACTAAACACACCCAAACACAAACCACAGAAAGCAGGCATGGTCGTAGCTGAAGTATTACGCTAACGTACGTGCTGCTAGGAATCCCCAACTCATAAACTTTAGTGAAATATAGCTATGGCGTACGACGACGCCAATATATCTCCATCTCACTTCGTCTAGTATTTTTTATTCATTTGTTTGAGAGCTGTACCGAGTCCGACTTGTTAAATTCGGTCTTGGTTCCAAATTAAGAAATATAATTGGTATTCTACTGTATTAGATAAATAACAAATTCTCCGGATTTAGATTAAAAATTCCAGAGGTTTCGGGTTCATAAAATCTTTGAAAAACCTGAGTTTTCGGGTTCAGGGAAACCCGGCTCAAAAACCCTAATTCTAACACCTAGTACCCATGGGGAGTTTCACTATGGAAGTAATTCGAAATGATTATGCCATCCCAGACGGTCAGTCCATACGACGAGTGTCAAACTGAAGACCAGCGCTGCGTAGCAATTCCTGCAAATTCAATCGGAGGTTGATTTCGCCTGTTCGGTGACATTTTATATGGGCCTGGGTGCCTGATGGACAGTACAGATCTGCCGACCAATTGGGGCAACCCAGGGCAACTATGGGAGTACGATTCGAACTGACTCTTGGAGAAGGAGGTTATGTGAGCACCACGCTGTTTGGTGTTTCATTTTTGGAGAGTGACTCTGATTGGGGCAAATCAAGCTGCCCAGGTGATTGATAATTGGGAGAAATTCTAGTTATTGAGAGTTGAATCTCATGGACTAAAACCGAAAAGTGGTCTTGTAAACATGTTTAATATTGTATATATTTATGTATAATAATTCAATCTACAGTAAAGCCTGTAGTTTTTAAATGTTTCTCGCATGTTCAATTGACAGAGAACATTACACCCTCTATATTGTAACAGTATTCAAGAAAATATTATACCTTAAATAACATTAAATTCCCCAAACTGTACAGATTGTTTTCTTACAAAATGTTCATTTGCATAAAAATTTGCTTTTCTAAAAGAAGTGCACTATAATAATTTTTATAAACAGTAAAATACAATAATTGCTTATGAAAACTTAAGTTATACATTTTTAGTAAATTAACCTACTTCTGAAGAGCATGCATGAACCAGCTGAGGATCTAAATTATAATCTTGTGCAGCATCTCGCATCAATCTGACAATTTCATTTTCACATAACCTTGAGAGTCTCTTATTTTTACGATACTGCTGCTTCAAGCATGCTATTACCTGGAAATACAAATTATTGTAAACTAAAATATTACATGAAACAAGATTCAGATATATTAAGGGAAGAATGCAAGGTAAAATATAATTTCTAAAGTAAAATTCAGGGCACAGAAACCCCACAAATAGATCCATAGATGTTTTAACTATGATAGTAATGTAATTACAAGTACTCCAAATATTTGCTTTTTAGTTTGATTCAATGTACAGTTCCTGCATAGATTTTACAATAAAATGTTTTTTTGTTGAGTTTAAGAAAGCTTAATTGGATTAGACTTACCAATTCTTTGTTAAGAAATGATGTGAAAAGTTTTTATATTTTTTAATGTTTTGTAAACAATACTATGTAATTTTGTTAAAAAACATAGTTATTTTATTGTAATAAATGATGTTTGCTTAGTTAAGGATTTTGTTTTGCTTATTACCCATATTACCAGGAATATCCGGATTTTTGATTATCTGGATTGCCTATGGTCCCAGTTAGTCCGGATAAACGAGGTTTTACTGTACAATAAATCTTCAAAACAATAAATCTCAGTTTTTCTTTTATTTTTTTTAACTGACATGTTATGTATAACCAAAATGTTTTCTAACTGAGCTAAATTGCTTTTTAACATACAGAACAAAAAAATTATTTTTAACCTCAAATTTGTGAGTACTTCTTATAAAACTAAAACCATGAAATAAATTAATATTTTGGAGGAATCTGTGAATATATCAACATAATTATAAATTAAAATTGAGTTTAAGAAAGCTTTACTAGACTTACCAATTTTTTGTTAAGAAATGATGTGAAAAGTTATTTTTATTTTTTAAAGTCTTGTAAACAATACTATGTAATTTTGTTACAAAACATAGTTTTTAATCATAATAAACGGTAAGTCTGTCTAGTTAAGGATTCTGTTTTGCTTATTACCCATATTATCTGGATTTTCGATTATCCGGATTGCCTGTGGTCCCAGATAGTCAGGATAAATGAGGTTTTACTGTACTTTCAAAGCAACATTTCAATAAAACAGTTTCTTCCTGATATGTTATATTAACTCGGTGATTCCCAACCGGTATGCCAAGGCCCTTTAAGGGTGCTGTGAGATCAGCCAAGTGTGCAAGATTTTTTTTCAGATAAACAAAAAAAATATTAGTAAGGCCCACTTAAACTAATATATTAAGTTGAATTAATGACTCTCACACCTGACAGATTATGGCCCAAATTAATGCACTCATTCCTGAGGATGAATTACCTACCCTTATGCCCACAATCATTATGCTTAATATCAAACATTTGTGCTCCAAGCATCCGTCACAAGTCTCACATCAATAACACAAAACTATTTTTAGCAATTTCTATTGTGGTTCTTTAGTGTAATACTATACTTGGGGGGTACGTAAATTTTGCATAAAAATTATTGAAATTTCGCAAAAAAAGAAATTACAATATATAAAATTTCGCATTTATTTTTAAAAAATCACAATTTTACTTACTTGGTAAGGTGTAAGTATCAAAATTCTTTGTTATTTAATTAGTTCTTAGCTAACATTGTAGTAGTGTCAACATTCTCTTCCTAAAGTCTTCAGCAATAAGCAAATTTCAAGAGATCACTCAGTTACAGACCATGGATGGTCTTAGATAAGCAATGTTAATAAATTATCACTATTTTTACCTAATTTTGCTTAAAAAGCCATTAATCACCAAGTTTTCGCCAAAGAGTAGCAAAAAAATAATTTTCGCATTTATTTGCTAATATTGGCAAATTTTGCATTTTTCGCATCTATTTCGTAAATACAAAAATTGTGTATCCCTAACTATACTAAATCCTATGGCTATTTTTGAAACTGTGTTAATATATCCTATTGTACTGTATGTTTCTTATATCTTTTAATAAATGAATAAAATAAGCAATGGAGTAAGTATTCATTTGAACTTAAACTTAACACATTCTTGAAATATATTCCACTCTAATTTAATACAGGGTGTCCGGGATAAAGGTATATGAAAGTCATTACTTATTTTTACAGAACTACTCAATAGAGTTTAATTTTTTTTTTTTAATAGAAAGAATATCTCACCAAGTTTTAATATCAATCATAGATTTATATCATAGTATTATAGATTTTGATGCGTGCACCTTTTGTAGCACGACAAATGTCTAAATAGTAATACAGTTCTCTCCAAGTGTTTCAGGGCATATTAGGCATTATTAGACTGTGAGACTCTCACACATTGGGAAACAGACTCAATCCTAATTTTCGAAAATCCAGTATAGATGTGGCAAGCTTAATTATGATCGACAAGATCATAACATAGCTGCCAACCTCCCAAGAAGAAAATAAGGAACACAGCGCGCGACAGAATCGAAAAAAAAAAAACAAGAGCAACAAGATATTGTATAATATTTTCTAACACAAGAAAAGAACTGTAAAAGTTCACTTTCAGACATTTCTTTGACAAATTCTGATGTTTTGGATCCTATAACTAAATCATTATCATCCTTCTGATTTTTAACAGATATTTTCTCAAATCTCACCAACAATTCAAAAAAATTCGATAACTCTCTTCTCATCTTGTGAATTTTCGGATCTTCACTTTGAAACATCACATTATATGTTTCATAAACACACACATAAAAAGATTGGGAATTTGTGTATTAACTAAATGAAATGATGTAGATGTGGCCTCAGTGCTCTGGGAGAAAATAGTATAGTCATACCAGTAGATATCTTATAAGGAAAATTCACTTAGAAACATTTCTTGAATTCACACTTATACAGACTTTGAAAGCAAGTAAGCATATTTTCAAAACATAATAAAATGTATTATATACAGATATTCCTCGACTTACGACTGAGATAGGGACTGGGACATTGGTTTAAGTTGAGTTTCAAACAATTTTTTTCTTGTATATGTACATACATATATTTTTTACTTTCATACATAATTAAAAATACATTATATCTAGAAGACATAAATTATTCTTCATCATCACTACTTATGTTAGTACAATCCATTTGTTCAGAATTTGCGATGGAAGATACGTTGAAAGTTTTTTAATAAATTTATCCAAGGTAGTCTGAACAGCTTGCGTCTTCTTTTCCTTGTATATTGTCCAGTAGAAAGAATGATTTTCCTGAATACGATGATTTAAAATTGTGGATCTTTCTTCATTTGGATCCACTGCTTCTAATTGATGTAGTCCTTTATTAATATAATGAAAAGCTGAAGCTATTTCTGAAGCCAATGAAGGTTTATTTGATTTATTATGTGGATAATGAAACTATTGCATCATACATTTTTATTATCTATATATATAAAACAGTTCTGTAACTGACTGACTAACTGACAGATAACGCACAGACCAAACCACTGGACATAAAGGGTTGAAATTTTGCATGGCGATTCATCTTATGGTGTAAGGGTGCACTAAGAAAGATTTTTGAAAAGTTCGATTTTTTTAAAATTAAATTTTTAAGCTTTTTTGTAACATTCTTTTAAGTTTACATTTAAAATAATAATTTGAGGGCTATAAAATTTATATCACGAGAAAGATCATAAAAATTCCTTTAAAATGAAATCTTTTTCGAATCTTTACCTCCATTTTCTGATTTTTGGTGAATTTTTAAATATTAATTTTTAGAATTTAATTTATTAAATGCTGATCACGAGATTTCTTTTTCTGGTACTTTAAATAAATTTATCGTCTCTTGCATAACAACTAAATAGACAAAAAAAATTTTTTTTCTTGCTAATGCGGCAGACGATTGGACATTATCCAAAAAAGTATTAAAATACAATAAAAGATATGTTCCTCAAACTATACTATATTCTTTAGTATGTCCTATTACATTTAATTTGAATATTTTCTTCTACATTATTTTGTCTATAAAAATTTATATCACGAGAAAGATCATAAAAATTCCTTTAAAATGAAATCTCTTTTGAATCTTTTCCTCCATTTTATGATTTTTGGTGAATTTTTAAAGATAAATTTTTAGAATTTAATTTATTACATGCTGATCACGTGGTTTCTCTTCTTTTTGTGATACTTTAAATTAATTGATCGCCACGTGCATAACAACGAAATAAATTGACAAAATTTTTTTCTTCTTTCTAATGTGGCAGACGATTGGACATTAAAAAAAAAAAAAATTTAAATACAGTAAAAGAAATGTTCCTCAAACTGTACTATATTAACTATATTATATTAACTGTATTATATTCTTTAGTATGTTCTATTAGATTTAATTTGAATATCTTCTTCTATATTATTTTGTCTCTAAAAATATCCGTTGCAATTTTTTTATAAATATATTTTTGGGTTTTTTTTTTTTGGCATTAATTGACCGTTGTATTTATTATAAATATATATATATTGGCATTAACTGCATACATTTACCGTTGTATTTAATTTGAATGTACTCCGTAGCGAAGCACAGGTATTCAGTAGTTGTGTCATAAATTTTTGCAATATTCTACAATATTGCATCATATTTTTTAATAATTATATAATACATATCGGTATGTACTGTACATTCATAGGACCGTATTTTTACGAAGAAAAAAAAATTTAATTTAAAATTTTGGTCATAAGTGCAAGCGGTCGTAAGTCAAGGAATACCTGTATCCCATTACTTATGTTCATAAATTTCAACATACTTTCAAAAACTCAAAGTTTTAGAAAACTCCAAAAGTAAAACAGAAAAAGCATTTGAAACTCACCTTTCCCTCAAATTCTTCACCTTCTTTGTGCTCAGCTATGACAGTGGAGCAAAATTTAGGAATGTCTTTAATACATGCCTGCTTTAATCGCATATTCAGTCTATAATCAGAGTGCTGCTCAACCATGCGTTTGATAACAATTTTCTTACATGTTTTATCCATTCCATTATCCTCTCGTCTTTCTTTTAAGCATTCTAAGATCTAAATAAATTAACAGCGATGACAAGTGAAAATTACTTTATGATGAAAGCATATTTAACAACAAATACTAAACATATATTTTTTCTTCACAATTTAAATTTTAAAATATGAAACAATAAAATAAATCAACCAAATTGGGAGGGAATATTTTTACAGTAACAAAATCTGAGACAGACTAAAAGAAATCAATGCCCTAGCACAGTAATTCCTTATTTAACAACAAATATTCAACATATATATTTTTCTTCACAATTTAAATTTTAAAATATGAAAAAATAAAATCAACCAAATTGGAAAGGAATATTCTTACAGTAACCAAATCTGAGACAGACAACAAAATATTATTTAAAAAAAAAAAAAAAAGACCTAGCACAGTAATTCCTAACTGGTGTGCCGTGAAATTGGCCAGGGGTGCCACAAGATTTTTTTGGGGGGGATAAACAAAGGATATTAATAGGGTCCACTTAAATTAGATATTAAGTTGAATAAATTACTCTTGAGCCTGACAAATTGTTACACAAATTATCTAAGGGTGAATTAGCTACCTTCACAACCACAACTATTAGGTTTAATATAGAATATTTGTGCTCTGAGTATACGTCGCAAGTCTCACATTAATAAAACCAAACTCTTTTTAGCAATTTCCATTGTAGCCCTATAGTGTAATACTTTACAGATTGCCACAGCTATTTTTGAAACTGTATTCATATATCCTATACACCAACTTACGGCCTAGATACGTTCCGAAAAAGTTGGCCATAAAAGCAAAAAGCAGTATAACGAATCAATTATTTTGATACAAACCCATACAAATTTAATTGGATCTGTTCCAATTTTTTATAATTAATATAATTTTTAGTTCATAAAGCATTTTATTATTTTTATTCCTTATAAAAATGCTTACATAAAAATAAAAGTACAAAATAATGTAATAATAAACAGAAATTCAAAAAATAAACATATAAAGAAAAACAAAAGAAATCGTATGCACATATGTATACATATAATAAAAAAATAAAAAATAAATGTTTAAAAACTGTTTTCATGTGATGACGAACATTAACATGAAGCATCACTAAGCTATAATATGCTGCCATCATCACTTTCTGCTGTTGTGGCCATATATCGAAACATTGTGAGCCATAAATTGAAAAAGTGCCGTAATTAAAAAAGGCCGTTATAGCGAAATGCCGTATAAAGAGCAGCCATATAGCGAGGTATAGATGTACTAGTGTTTGTTCCTTAAATCAGCAATGGAGTAAGTATTTGTTTGAACTTCAATTGAACATAGTTCCTGACGTATGTTCGACTTTGATTTAATATTGTAAAAACTTAAATTCTGGCAAGGGTGCCCCATGTTTCATTAATCTCATTCCTAAAGGTGCTGCAAACATAAAAAAGATTCAAAATCGCCTGGCCTAGCAGATAATACACGTTTTTCGAACACTCTGTTAAATAAAAATATAACAGAAAAAAAAAAAAAAGGAATTATCAACACATTTTAATATTTGTGTTACTTAAAAAGCTAAGACTGCATAATTAATACAAAAAATTTGTTAGGTACTAAAAAAATATAGTAAATAACAGTGTTCAAAGCAAAGTATAGTAATTATATATTATATGGTTTGAGAAAATCTATAATTATCCAAATTGATTTCTTTTTCATATTGTCAATAGGATCTAGTTAACAAAATTAAGAAAAGATTTCATAATAAAATGGAAATAAATAATTTTAATCAATGAACAAAATGAAGAATTCTTGTTCTAAAGGAATTTTTACATAGACTTTGGGCATTTTTTAAAATTTTTCTATAAACTAACAATTTACTGGGAAACTGATTCCAAAAGTTATCATGGATACTCCTGTGAACATGAAACAAACAGAACAAAAAAAAAAAAAAAAAACACGTAGTCTCTTCTAACGAAACTACTGCGGGTTATTAACACAGGATTACTTATCACTGCTTATCTCTTTTGTATGTATATATGTATCTATATATATGCAAGTTTGTGTATGTGTGTGTGTATATATATATATATATATATATATATATATATATATATATATATATATATATATATATATATATATATATATGCCAAAATTTTAATGCATTTTGGTACGTTTCTGTTTAACTGTTTACTGCTTGTCCAAATGATACAGACTGGGTTTGGCATGCTGCACAAATTATAACTCGCAAGGATGGATGGACGGACGGTTTTAGCATCTGAAATTTTGCTTTCAGAAGAACCGTTATGGAGGAATGTAATCCCACATTTAAAAAAAAAATAATAAAATAAATAAATAAATAAAATACTGTTTTTCCCCACTTACTTGAGACATATCAGTATCTGGACAGTATTTTTTTATCATAGCTTTACATGTAGACACAAGAGCATAATCCACAGAATTATCTACCATCTCTTCCTTCTCACGATTAAAAACTGTTTTATGACATAGTGGTGATAAATCTTTTTGGTGATTTTTTAGACACTCAAGCATCTGAAATGTCATAAAATTATAATTAATGCCATTCATAAAAACAATAGAAGAGGAATTAAAATGTCTTGCAAAAATGTGAAAGCATTTTTCTTTTTTACCTGTGCTTCTTCGGGTCTAACATTAGTACAAAATTTCTTTTGATCCTCACTACAAGCAGAATTGAGCACAGGATCTAGTTTTATGTTTTCATCCTGAAAAAAGCCATACATACTTTCAAGTGACATGAAAAACTTGAAAATAATATTCTTGTATTGCAACTCAAATATAAGAACTTTTTAATGACCAGAAAGTAAATGAAAAAACTTAAGGACCTTGAAAAAAATTTAGTATTTTTTAAAACCTTTTAAGGGGAGGGGGGGATAAGGAATTCTTAAGAAATTTTAACAACTTCCCAGTATTTTGCATACCTCATACGGACAGTATGTTTAGCCTGTGCAGAATACGGGCATCACATTTTGACTCTGTAGTGCCATGTTTTAAAATATACCACACACAGTTAAAATATTAGTACCTTCTTCAAAATACGACTGGATGGAAAATGGCAAGATATGTAATGAAAACTTTCCTTTTATCCCAGCATGTATACAAAGAGCCAACTTCAAGGCAGAAATAAATAAATTTATATTTCCATATACAGTCGAATCCAGTAAATTGGACCACCAGTTAATCGGACCAGCCACTTAATCGGACCAAATCCTAATGAACCAAAATAAATCCTGTTCCATAAGCCTTAAGAGGCATGTTCGTGTAATCGGACCAGCCAGGTATTAGGACCAAAATAATCGCGTCCTGATGTGGTCCGATTAACCGGAATCGAATGTATAGTCTTTATCTTTTATCTGTAATTATTTTTTGAGACATTTTGTTTAAAAGTGGTATGATATGATTTTTGTAATAAAAAATTGACATTTTTTAATCTTTTTTTATCAAACATATTATTGTGCTGTTATGCAAACAATGTAATGATGAACAGCAATAAAAGATAGCATCAACGTTTTTAAAAAAGTCATAGGAAGATGAAAAAATACCACAAAGATAACTAAGCAACTATTGCAATGGGTTACAGAAATCAAGCACTTTGTGTGTAGTGCCATGTTTTAAAATAGACCACACACAGTTAAAATATTAGCACCTTCTTCAAAATACAACTGATTTGAAAATGGCAAGATGTGTAATGAAAACTCTCCTTCCATTCCAGCATGTATACAAAAAGTCAAATTCAAGGCAGAAATAAGTAAATTTATATTTCCATATATAGTCAAGTCTGGTTAATTGGACCACCGATTAATAGGACCAGCCACTTATTCGGACCAAATCCTAAAGAACCGAAATAAATCCTATTGCATAAGCCTAATAGGGCATGTGCGTATAATCAGACCAGTCGGTTATTAGGACCAAAATGATCACATCCCGATGTGGTCCAATTAACTACAATTGACTGTATCTTCTTTATTTTTTATCTGTAATAATTTTTTAAGACATTTCGTTTAACAATGATATGATATGATTTTTGTAATAAAAAAATTTTTTTTTAAAAACCTTTTTTTTTAAAAAAATATATTGAGCTATTATACAAATGATGTAATGATGAACAGCAAAAAAAAGATAGCATCAATGTTTAAAAATAATCATAGGCAGACGAAAAAAATAACACCAAAGGATAACTAAGCAACTATTGCAATGGGTTACAGAAATCAAGCACTTTCACTTTTCAACATGAAAATAATTTTCAATTTTTAACTTACCCTTTCGAAAAGCTCAAATTTCAACTGTTGTCTGCAGTCTTTGGACACTCTATGCACCTTTTCAAATACAGTATCATTGGTGACAATGCCACTCAGACAACTGATTACATCAGGCCTAAAAATTGCATTATATAAATGTCAGAAAGATAAAGTCTGAAATTTATAAAATTGATCAGTTGTAGTCAATTCAGACCTGTAAATTTCCAGCATCACACAAAATAGGTTAAGGAACTGCACCAGAATGGTTACTAGGCAACAGCTGTTACCATTTCAGTCTTGAGTTTAATGGTTAAAACTTCCTTACAGAAAACAAAACAGTTGGTTACCCCATAAGCAGAAATTTATGCAAAACACATAAATACATCATATGATGCATAAAAACTATACATTGATTCACTTGAAATTTTACATGCAGAATCAAATTTATTTAAAAGCTAAGCATTCTACATTTATGAGCTCCTCTCTTGGAATAATTTTTTTAAAAACAGCAACCCGGTGATGCATATTAAAATGTTCACTTTCATGGTATTCAGTTATATTCCTGTAATTATCCTATATTAATTCGCGATAAGTGATTACAAGAAAATTAATAAATTGATATTAAAAATACATACACATTTATATATGTGAGTATAGACTTATATGTGAGTGCACGTGTATGCATGTCACACATGTATGTATATAAATATATACATAGAAAGAGAGAGAGAGACAGGGAGAGAGAGGGGAATGGGGTTCAGATAGCTACAATAACATTAATAATTTAATACTCATATGTAAAATACAAACATATACTCATATATATATATACATATATATATATATATATATATAAACTCACGGCATAACAGTCCGCTGTGGAACAGGTGCCAAGGCTGGTAGTACTCATCTCCGCTTTCTTAACCGTGGGTTTGGAGTGCCATACAGCATATGTGTCAGTCAGGTGGTCAATCTGACGTGGGACCCCCAAGAGTTTAGTTCCTGAGGAAGCTTGGTCCTCATTTATTGACCATTTATGAAAGGGCTGATACATATATATATATATATATATATATATATATATATATATATATATATATATATATATGTGTGTATACAAATAAATAAAAATATATATATATATGTATACATACATACAAGAGAACAGGGTGGCTACAAAAATTGAAGTAAAAAGTTCCCTGAGTTTTCCTTGATTTCCAGAGTATTTTTCATGAAATTCCCTGAGTTTCTCCATCCGTTCGCAGAACAATTCCCCAGCCATAATGATAAACTTGACACTTGATAAACTAAAAATCTACAGACTGATAAATGAATAAAAATTTAATAAGTAAAAAATATTTTTATTGTATACCATAATAGATAGATAATATTAAGTTATAGATTGAACATTTAATATACTAGAGTTTTAACTGTTTTGATGGGTTCGCAGAGTTGCCATCTGCGCCTCTATAATAATGTTTTGTCTTTGAGCTTCCTGCAAAATGGTTGCCTTTTTAGCAGCCAACTCTTTCAATTGAGATTCTGCTTCCCGTTTTCTTTTTAAAGCATGCTTTTTTTCTATTTGCTCTTTCTCTTGGTGTTTCTTCGATTCTTCATATCTTGCTCGTACGTTTCTAGCATAGTGGATCATATCTTTGGAAATTGTTATGCCATCAAGGCCACTCTTGGAAATGATATGATCATAAACCCTCCTTCTTGCTACTAAGGAAGATTCCTTTATATTCTCCCACAAACAGTCACTGTTTATATAAAACCCTCTCAACATTTGCATTACGATGTGACAAAATCATAACATCTCATAACATTTGCAGCATCTCCACAGTCACTTTCTGCATCAAAAATTGAAGACCAGAATTGATTAATTCCAACTTTTTCCCTGAGTTAAACGAAACTTCCCTGAGTTTTCCCCGATTTTTTCCAGAAAATGATTCTTCCCTGAGAATTCCCTGTTCTGTCACCACCCTGGAGAAAAGGTAGAGAGGGGAGGAGAGGAACAGGGAAACATCAATAAACAAATTATGCTTACTTTGTCTTTACATTCTTACAGAGATGAAGGACATCTTTCTTGCATGCTTCCTTAAATTTATAACTAAATCTGTAATTCTTTAGTGAGATCTATATAATAAAAAAAAAAATTATATATATATATATATAAGGAGCAAAATCTTTTGTGAGATTTTTTTCTTCTGGCTCGGAACAATTCATTAACTGCTTACCTGTTGCAGGCGTATATATATGCTTTGTGCAGTCGATGCGTTAACTGCCCCTGGCATATATATACATCTTCCCAGAATACTAGACACTGTATTTTGTCTATAACCGTATAACTATACCCACTGCTCTGGAATGTGATATATTGACCTTGACACCTCAAATTATCATTTGACAGGGTCATGCTCATTTATTACAAACGGGTAGGGGGCACATGAGGGTGAAATTTGAAAGTGATAGTTCATGTGAGAGTGTGCTTGAATAGGTTGTGTGATTTTTTTCGCTTTTTCTCTGTTTTCACTTCGCGTTGTGTGATATGAGTTATTTTGACACCTTGAATTGTCATTTGACAGGGTCATGTTCATTTTTTACAAACGTATAGGGGGCACATGAGGGTGAAATTTGAAAGTAGTAGTTCATGTGAGTTGTGCAATTTTTTCTCTTTTGTTCTGTTTTCACATAGCGTTGTGTGATATAAGTTATTTTCAATATCTTGCATGGATATGTCTGACAGTGAATTAGATAACTACTCCAAAGAGAAAGTTCGTCGTGAATCCCACTATCACTGTGTTGAATGTAATGTTGGTTTATGTATTCAACCATGTTTCAAGATATACCACACAACAGCTAAGTACAAAGTCTTGGTTCTTACTATAATCTGTAGTTAAAATTCTGTATATTTCATTTTTTCATTGTAACAATATATATTACGTAGATTGAAAACTATGCCTCTGTTGTTCTTTATTACAAATCTTACCGCAACTACGACGTTAAATTATCGTCTCTCGGAACTTCAGCAATAAGCTTCAGCGGTTACGTAACGCTCGTTTCCTAAACATCGGAACTTCGTACACGTGCGTATCGTTCACTTTAACTTCCCTCATGTTCTTTATATTGTTCCTTAATCTTTGTTATTTTAAGTTAACCGGTCATTGTATTGTATGACATCATTCATGATTGGATTAATCGGGATTGTTTCCCGTGTTTACGTCACTGTTTTACATTTGCATTTTTCCATTAAATAAAGTGTTTTCAGGAAGAAGACGCTCTGCTCTATGTAAAATATCCTTGTTATTTACACTGCATGGCAGAAGCAGTTATACGCTATGTGCATGCCATGTGCTTGCTATATGCTGTAGCTAGTGCAGCCGTAGGTGCGGTTGCTGTTGTAAGATGTTAGCTTATTTTATTTTAAAATGCTTTATCTTATTATTTTTGTAAATAAACCGTCGAATATTTTTAAAATTCAGTCTGCTTATTTATGGAGTTTTTCTTCAACAGTGAAACATACCACACTCTGCATTTCGGAAGTTATTTCCAAGATAATATTCTTCAAACACACTGTGACACTAAGAGTCATTGTGTGACACTAAGGCCGTCTCTGCACACGGAGCAACTCAAAAGAAACTGATAACTGACTCCAATCACAAACCAGTCCGTGATGAGTCGTAACCTATGTAATTGAATGGAGCCACGCACATGACGCAACTGGTTACAAACCAGTCAGACAGGTTTGTAACCAGTTGCGTCATGTGCGTGGCTCCATTCAATTACATAGGTTACGACTCATCACGGACTGGTTTGTGATTGGAGTCAGTTATCAGTTTCTTTTGAGTTGCTCCGTGTGCAAACGGCCTAAGAGTCCTGTGCAGAAAACGGTGGCACTGGGGAGCGCATCACACAAGATTTCGTCGGCAGTTAAAGGGTTAATGGGAGCAAATGAATGGCTTTGGGTCAGATAAATATCCAGAACAATAAAAATCTTTAGAAGCAAAATCAAATCCATCTCAGATTGATGGTTTCATATGGATAAATAAATAAAAAATTCCACGAAAATCAATTCGATTGGATCTTTTCATTTTGGCTCGCATCCATTTCCAAGTTTCTACATAGAATTTATGGCGCAGTGCGAGAAAATAACATCTGGAGAATTCGTTATAACCATGAATTATACCTTAATAGAGGCAACCAAATATAATAACCATAAATTAAATCTTATGATATCAGATGGCTTGGTCATGTTTATAGATATGAAGACACCATAGGCGTAGCATGCTTCTAACTTTTTTTTTTGGGGGGGGGCACGAATTGAATTCAGTTAAGGCCCTCTTTAGCGCACTGACCTCCGGACGTTCCTTAAAATATGAAATATTATGATTTTTTTTTAATTAAATAACAATAGAATTGATGTTTGAGTAGTATTCAAAAGTTATACAATGAGAAATATGAAGATAATATAAATAAAATGAGAAAAAAATATAGCATCGAATTTTTGTTATGGGTCATATCATTGCTAAAATCTATGTTTAGACTAAAGACATATTTAGAATCTTCAGTTTAACAGTTTGAAATAATGGGAAAAAACCAACTTTCTTAAAAGTTTTCTACAATTTTAACTGAACTTCTATTAACGTTTTAATTTATTTCAAGTTAAGTTGGCGGACACATACCCTCCTATGCCCCTCCCCCCATAAAAGCAAACAATTTTTAAATTAAAAAGTTGAGTGCGATTGATAATGGTAAATTAAGAAAAGCTAGTGCACGCCATCTAGGGGAAAAAAAATTACATAATTCTAAATTAATAATTCGCATGAAGTGGCAATTTTAATCTTTAAAATGGTACCTTATTTATCAATTTTGGTTAAGTGTAAAGGGAGAAAAAAGGGATCGTCACAAAAAAATCACCTTCTAGAAATAATATATATGGTTTTTATATGCAAAAAGAATAATGTACACATAGGCGGATGTTGGCAATAAAGAAACTCATTAATGACATCACAGAATGATAATAAAAGCACACAATTTTTATATTTAAAAGTTCAGTGCGATTGATAATGGTAAAATAAAATAAATAATTACAAGATAAAAAGAACTTTTTATATACCATGTTTTTAAATTTTCTGTTGAATCATATAAACTTGGCAGTTCTATGTACTAATAAATACTTTTTAAAATTTTTTTAAAAATTATCCCATCAACTTGAAAGAAAATGAAGTTAATTGGAAGTTAACTTGCATTTAACTTTTTGTTCCCGGCCCGGCCGATAGATGGCTGCACTAGTCTACAAAACAAAATTAACTGAAAAAGGAATTCAATTCTGCTTAAAGATGGCTAAAAGTATCAAAAGGATGCATTGTCATCGTGTTCTGAGCTATTCTAAAAGTTTCAAATGTCTAGCTAGTCGGAAAGTTAGTTAAAAATCAATTGCAAGATTTGTATGGGACAAACAGACAAACAAGAAAGCAAGTTAATAAAAACATGGAAAAAAGCTAGCATACCATCTAGGGAAAGAAAATTGTGTAATTCGAAATTAACAATTCACAAGAAGCAGAGTTGGTTTGGTTTAGAGCACTACGGTCAATTTTTGCTACACGAGGTCTAATTAGACCGGGACCTACTGCTTAAAGTTGATTCCGAACGGCTACAAACGTCCAAGAGTGGGATCAATTTTGGTTTAATGTGAGAGGAGAAAAAGGGATAAAACAAACACCTTTTAGAAATAATATTCTGCCACTCTTGATTTATAACTCGCGACGACAGTTTTAACATCTGAAATTTTGCTTTACTGCAGACCATTATGGAGAAACGGAATCCTACGTTAAGAAGATCAAATACATAAAAACCAGACAGACTAAGAGCAGGCGTTTAGCAATTTTAAGTTACGAAATAGTCTTCATACCAACTGAAAGTGCTCCACAGATATTCTACATTTTGGATTCATTTTCATCTCAGGTTCATTCTTATGCTGAATTAAACACTGAATGAGGTCCCCTTGATCCACATCTTTGGCAAGCAAGTCCTTAAGGAAATATTAACAGATAAGTAATCTCTGTGACATTAATATAAATAGCTATGTAAATGGGAACATAGTTATATTATATACCCAATTATAACATTGGGTATATAACTTACATTGCAATGCTTATGAAGTATGGAACTACATGAAAAGAAGAGAGGATAGTTCAGTTCTAAATGTTCCGATTCTTCTTCAGTAAAATTAGATACAGCTTTCTGGCAATCAGGAGACAGATCTTTTAAGTTTCTTTGGAGACATTCCATTTCCTGAAAATCAATTTAGAATTTACAAAATTGTTAACAATAGATAAATGTAGTCACTAGTTAACAGAATAAAGCATTCATCGAGGAATTAAATAGAAAATGTAGACATTTCTAATAAAGAAATAAACTAACAAAATTTTATACTTGACTATTATAAAACTGTGTTTTTAACAAATTATGCATTCAGTTAAAGTTTCGATGCATAATAAGTTTTATTAAAAAAAGAAATTATGATAAACTACGAGGGCGAATCAGAAAGTCTTTGCTCTTATTTTTTATTACCCAAAATAAGGTACATACAGGTAATTACGAATACATTACTATTCTAGGTACTTTAAACTATTTTTCCACATAGTCCCCACACTGATTCAGACATTTGTCCCCTCGCAGCACTAAATTTTAGATGCCCCTGTTGTAGAATTCGTCCGGCTGACTGTGGAACTATCGTTGGACTGCTGTCTTGGCTTCATCATTGCACATGAATTGCTGTCCTGCCAGGAACTACTTCAGTGGACTGCAAACATGGAAATCACAAGGGGCAAGATCCAGACTGTATGGTGGGTGGTCCAGACTCTCCCAGTGAAATCACCGGAACTTTTCTACAGTCTTTGATACAACAGATTTCGTTCCACAGTCAGCTGGATGAATTCTACGACAGGGGCATCTAAAATTTAGTGATGCGATGGGACAAATGTCTGAACCGGTGTGGGGACTATGTGGAAAAATAGTTTAAAGTACGTAGAATAGTACGTGTATTTGTAATTACCTGTATATACCTTTTTTTAACTAATAAAAAATAGGGGCAAAGACTTTCTGATTCACCCTCATATGCTACAATAAAAATTATTGCATAATTCTAAAGATAAATCTTTACTCAATATAATTATGTAATCCTAGAAATACATGCTAAGGTGAAAAAGGTATGATTTAGGATAAATATTAATATAGATTAAAAATTGGAACGTAATAAATAGCTGGTTATAGTCAATAAATCAGGGGGGAAAATTCCCCTTTAAATTTTTAATTTAAAGATAACATTTTGACTTGTTTGTAATAATAATAAAATCTAAGCAATAATTCAAAATTTAAAAATTTAACATACACTTAGAAGTTAATAGAAATTACTCTCTCACTCACACACACGGTAAGTAGAAATAAATATTACCTCTCCTTTTTCAACATTCAAATTGCAGAAACTACCAAGATCTGATAAACAAGGTTCTTCAATTTCAGGTAACAAGTCCACACTGACTGCTCTTTGTCTCATAACACGACGGACTTCATATAAGCATTCTCTGGTAAGCTATAAAATAAGTACACAAAGAATTATAAAAAAGCCCTTACAATCTTCAAACATCCAAAATTTATAAGTCTGAGAACAAAAATAAGAACAATTAAACAAAACTGATGATAATTAAATCAGAAATCAATTCAGCTCTTTACATACTGAACCATCATTCCAACCATCAACCAACATTGTTCGCATCATTCTCAGTAATGACATTAATCTCTATATACAGTTCTGTAACTGACTGACTGACAGATAATGCACATACCAAAACCGTTGGACATAAAGGGCTAAAATTTTGCATGGGGATTCTACTTATAGTGTAGAGGTGCACTAAGAAAGATTTTTGAAAAATTTTTAAATTTTAAGCTGTTTTTGTAACTTTTTTTAAAGTTTGCATTTAAAATAATAATGAGGATTATAAAATTTATATCACGAGAAAGATCATAAAAATTCCTTTCAAATGAAATCTTTTTCGAATCTTAACCTCCATTTTCTGATTTTTGGTGAATTTTTAAAGATTAATTTTTAGAATTTAATTTACTAAATGCTGATTACAGGGTTTCTTTTCATTTTGTGATACTTTAAATTAATTTTGCATCACGTGCATAACAATGAAATAAATTGACAAAAAAAAATATTGAAAGACTGTAAAAGATAAATTTAACCACTAGACTAATTGAGATGGAAGTTTTTAAAGAATTTAATTCAAATTAGTATATTTTATGGATATAAAATTTACAAATTGATAGCATACATTGACCATTGTATTTAATTTGAATATTTTCTCCTATATTATTTTGTCTATAAAAATATCCATTACAATTTTTTTATAAATATACATATATATATTTTTACATTAATGGCATACATTGACCATTGTATTCAATTTGAGTGTACTCCATAGCGAAGTACAGGTATTCAGCTAGTTTATGATATGGATAAAAACAAAATAGCTGACTACCTCTCAAATAAATCATCTGTTCAGAGTTTTCTACTCAGATGCTGTAAGGAAGTAAATCTAATTTAACACATTAACCCCTTAACGATCACATAATTTTCAAGAAAACAGTAAAAAGGAGTATTTTTTCCAGAGGTTCCACTTATTTTTTGATCTACCACACTAGTTTTAAAAAAAACATCCCCAATTACATTATAAATATACTGGTGCTGCCATCTGGTATGCAAAATAAGAAATAAAATATTTTCAGGGTAAATGAAATGGATTGTTTTTAATCTTTTTGGTGTGTTACTTTTGAACACTCCAGCCTGGAAATATCATGGACATGAGAAATAGATGGTGAAACCTCACCCCGTAATTTTGACGGGAGCGAGAAGGAAGGGGTTAAGGACTGGAGTCATGAATTAATGTCTGGTCAACAAGCCAGTAAAAATTAATGTCTCTGTATAGCCAGCAATTGAGGACTGGACACATAAATTAATGTCCAATCGCATCATTAAAGCATCTGCTCTTGTTTGGTCAAAGCATGAAAACTTACTTTCCTGAAAAAAAAAATCTTAAGAGTTTAATTATACTTAATCTGAAAAATAATTTAATCTGGATGATAATAATAATAATCCGAATAATTTTCAATCAGATTTTCAAAATTTTTTTAATTTTGTACAATAATTAAACAAATTAAATGATTTTAATAAGTTTTTACTAAATAAATATAAACTTTCTTTTACAATATTTTGGCAAAGCATAACAACAAAAGAATAAGAACATTTCATTGCTATATTCATTAGGAACAATGGTAAGATTTGTATAAAATGGTGTTAGATCTGCATATAATGGCTGGTCCTCAAAATGTTAAAAAAGTTACATTTCTTGAGACATAACAGAAAAAAAAATCATCTACAAATTAAATGTCTGAAATATTAAACTAAACTAATTTAATGCTAATGAAATAAAAGAAATACCTGTGTATTTTTATCAGGATGATAGGCATAACGATATAAACAAGGCAAAACGATGGGACCTCTTTCTGGATCCATGCGAGAAGGCTTATCATACCAGTCTTTTTTAGCATGACAGTACCTCTCAGCATCTTTACGACATCTCTTATATAAAACAGGATCAAGTCTGCAAAACGCATTCATAAAAGAATTACTCTAATTTAAAAACAAGAAGAGACCAACACAGAATAATTAGCAAAATATAATATGGTCATAATTTCAAATAACAGACACTTACTTGAAATCTCTGGCAACAAAATACTGGATATGTAACAATTTTTCCTTGCAGTCATCACTCATATGTTGAGATTCAACATTTTTCATCAAACAACTCATCACCCTGAAAAAAAAACAAAACATGTGAATGAGACTTAAAAACTGAAGAAAAGTACCAACTTTTCTTCAAATAGAAATACAAAACATGCAATATTATCTATATATATAAAACAGTTCCGTAACTGACTGACTGACTGACAGATAATGCACAGACCAAACTGCTGGACCTGAAGGGCTGAAATTTTACATGGCGATTCTTCTTATAGTGTAGGGGTGCACTAAGAAAGATTTTTGAAAAATTCTTCTTAGTTTTTTTAAATTAAATTTTTAGCTGTTTTTGTATTTTTTCTTAAGTTTGCATTTAAAATAATAATCTGAGGGTTATAAAATTTATATCACGAGATAGATCCTAAAAATTTCTTTAAAATGAAATCTTTTTCGAATCTTTACTTCCATTTTCAGATTTTTAGTGAATTGTCAAAGATTAATTTTTAGAATGTAATTTATTAGATGTTGATCACGTGGTTTCTTTTCTTTTTGTGATACTTTTTAACTAATTTTAATGCTCATAACAACGAAAAAGACAAAAAAAATTGTTTTTCTTTCTAATACAGCAGATGATTAGACATTATCCAAAAAAATATTAAAATACAGTAAAAGGAATGCTTCTCAAACTGTACTATATTAACTATACTACATTCTTTAGTATGTTCTATTAGATTTAATTTGAATATTTACTTCTACATTTTGTCTATAAAAATATTCGTTACAATTTTTTTTATAAATAATATTTTATTTGGCATTAATTGCATACATTGACCATTGTATTTAATTTGAATGTACTCCATAGTGAAGCACAGGTATTCAGCTAGTTCTGATATATAACTATCGTAAACCAAAATAGGAAAAATAGATAGTAAACAAAGCATGTAAATTTTGCAAAAATAACAAGACTTAAAGCCTGTTCACACAGAATCTGTCACCATCAGTGTTACAGATTCCATTGGTGCTGAGAAGAGAACCTGTTCACATTGAAAGCCTCAAGCATATCTGATCAGCTGACAGCCAGTTTTTTACTGTGTAAACAGATTCTCTTCTCAGTGCCAACAGAATCTTTAATGCTAATGCTGACTGATTCTTTGTGAACAGGCCCTTAGAAAAGTTTTAATTTATTTCAAGTTAAGTTGAGGGAGGCACGTGCCCCCCCCCCCCCCCAACTTAACTTGAAATAAATTAAAACATTAATAGAAGTTTAATTAAAATCAGAAAATTATAGAAAACTCTTAAGAAACTTGGTTTTTCCCCACTTTTTCAAACTGTGAAGCTGAAGATTCCAATTATGTCTTTAGCCTTAACATAGTTTTTAACAATGAAATGATCCATAGCAAAATTTGGATGCTATATTTTTTTCTCATTTTATTTTTCTCATTGTATAACTTTTGAATACTACTCAAACATCAATTCTATTATTATTCAATTTCAAAAAATCATAATATTCAAATTTTAAGGACCGTCTAGTAGTCAATGCGCTGAGAAGGGCCATAGCTGAATTCAATTCCTGGGTGCACCACTGCTATGACCTGAATGAATTTCAGGCAAATCCTCACATTTTATCATTTAAACTGGAAATCTCAGACCCCCATAAAAAGAAAACAGATTTCAGAAAATAAAAATGACATACATTATTCAAAAATTTCAATCTCTGCTGGTGATTTGTATATATACAGTCAATTCTGGTTAATCGAACTGCATTGGGATGCGATCATTTTAGTCTTAATAACCGGTCTGATTACAGGAACATGCCCTATTAGGCTTATGCAATAGGATTTGTTTCGGTTCTTTAAGATTCGGTCCAATTAAGTGGCTGGTCTGATTAACCGATGGTCCAATTAACCAGATTCCACTGTATATTCCAATAAAATTACAGATCAACAACATATTGAAATTATCACATAGACAGTATTTGACAAACATTTTTTGCTACATAGTAAAGCCATAGCAAGCATATTTTTTAGCAGATAGAAAGCAAGTTCATGCTATTTACAAGAACATGTAGGCAGTAGTATATAAGGAGTTATTCATATGTGTCTACCTATACATATATATATATATATATATATATATATATATATATATATATATATATATATATATATATATATATATATAAAGAAACTAAACTAGGGATAAAACTCAGCATACAACCAAATTATTTAATACTAAGCTGTCCAACATTAAATTTAAGATGTTTTAAAACACATTTGAAGCATTGTACAAACCTCATTATATTGATTTTCCTTTCGATAATTAATAATAAAATATGTAAAAGTTGAAAGCTGACTGTATTTATGGGTTCCACTTTGAAAAGTTTTCAAGATGATGCAGCATAAGATGCACAAATGTATTCATATAAGAAAAATCATAAAATTATTAACCTTCCTTCTCCAGGTTTTTCATGAGAACAAACAGCATCTACAACAGACTGGCAAGCCTCTTGTAGAACAGGATCTACTCGCCAGTCTTCCCCAACATCACTTTGTTTTAGCAATGACTCCAACTAAAAATGAAGCCAAGAGTAAATGTCAAAACACAATTTCTCAAACAGCAAATACACTATTTTCTACAAGCTATGACACATACTACAAAAAAACTACTGTAAAGAAATGGTAACCCTATTTGAAAAAATAAATAAAATTTTTTAAAGTTGAAAATGAGAAAAAAAAGTGCCAAGATAAATACAGTCGATATCGGTTAATTGGACCACATCAGGACACAATCATTTTGGTCTTAATAACTGGCTGGCGAATAATATTAGGCTTATGCAATAGGATTTGTTTCAGTTCTTTAGGATTGAGTCTGAATAAGTGGCTGGTCTGATTAACCGGTGTTCCAATTAACTGGATTCAACTGTATTATAAAAAAATGGGGGAAAAAACTTGCAACACCCAAAGTAAAATAATCATCTTTCTAAACGAGTGCAGGTAAAATGCCTGATAATACATTTTCAATATAAACTATTTTTTATCTTCAATCAAGATTGCACTTCCTTTTACTTTGAACAATTGACATTTTCAAAAAAAAAAAAATAATAAAAAAAAAATAAATAAATAAACTCTTCTTTTATCAGAGATGCTGATAAAAGTACACGTTAAGTTATTGGTCCATTTCAAAAATCATTGCATTTTTGTTGAAAGTTAAAAAGGCTCCATTATGTACAAAAGACAATTCAAAAATTGCCCTGATCCTACAGAAAGGAAGAAAAAAGGTGGGGTATATAACACAGTGGCATTTTACAAGTTCACTTAGAATGGTAGAAATTTAAGTACAATCATAAAATATAAACAGCGAAATGCATTACAATTTTATGCAGGATTCCATCATCATGATAAAACCAACACATTTACATATAAAACTTGGCATCACAGTAACGTCGGCAGAAACTGGATGTTCCAGGTGTCATTCAGAAATATGCCTGCGAGGCATTTGGACAATGAAAGAAATGACTCTTTCAGCAGAAACTGGAGGTGTTGGATTCAACAGAAGCTTCAAGAAGGCTGGGGGGGGGGGGGGAAGATAGCCCCCATAGCTGGGAAAAAGTGGTAGAAAGATTCAGTGTGGAACTCGGAGCGAGAAAGAGGTTGTCTCTGCTTGGATTTATAGTCATTTGGATGATAGTTTTTTTATTTGAGGGCTGTTGCTTTTAATGTATGTTTTTTTTATTAAATAAATATTATTATTTGTTATCTATTAAAGAGAAGGAGTCAGCCTTGTAATATTTTATTTCTCCTACCCCCCACTGCATGTGGAACCCATTAAGGAATATTGCCCCATTCACATCGGCGGGTGATGTGTGCTTTGATTTCTCCACATGGGAGATTTATAATTTAACCGCTCGGAAAATCAAGTAACAATCACTTAAAAAATTATGCTACTTATTAGTCCTTGGAAACTTTTGCTGTAATATTTATATACTTAGTATAGGCATATAACAAATATCACAAGAAACATTCAGGCAGCTATACAAAAATTCTATAGTCCCGTTAACAGAGTAGATGCTGAGATATTTTATTATGTACAACATAGTAATTAATGAGAGAAAGCAAAGACTTAAGTAGCATAATGTGGAGACTACAACAATGTTAGCTTTTCACTAAGAATTTTGATACTAAGCAAAATTGTAATTTTATTAATAAACGTGAAATTAGATTTTTTTTTTTTGCAAATTAATATGAAATTTTATATATATATATAAATATTTGCAAAATTGCGATATTTTTATGCAAAATTTACATATCCCTACGTTATTCAGCAATTACCTCTCTACGACAAGAATCACTAATCCTTCCTCCTTCATGTCTAGGTTTTGCATGCTCCATAAGGCAATGTAAAGTTTTCCCACCAATTTCTAATCTTCTGCCACAAAAGCTATGCATATCTTTTTCACAGGCAGCAGCTAATTCTGGAGTGAGCTGATAGTTTTCCATCAATGTCTGACGATGCTCTAACATTTCAGCTTGGCATTCACCAGCAACAGGATAGCCTAAAAAGAACAACATATTTAATTTCAATTATAGCAACAAAATAAAATTTGAAAATTACAAACAGTGGAGAAAGAAAAACTTGAGAAATTCAATGGAAATCTCTAGAATTTTTTTTCCAATTTAATAAATTTCCTATAGTACATGGGCTAAAATCTGGCCCTTGACTCATTTAATGTTTTTGGACATAAATGCACTTCAAGATAAAAAGTTAACTGAGAGGCAACATCTAGGGAAAATTTTTTTAAAAATTGTATCCTCAAAGTTTTTCATGTACACAATAAATACAGTCGATTCCGGTTAATCGGACCACATCGGGACGTGATCATTTTGGTCCTAAAAACCGGCTGGTCCGATTACACAAACGTGCCCTATTAGGGTCATGCAATAGGATTTGTTTAGGTTCTTTAGGATTCAGTCCGAATAAATGGCTGGTCCAATTAACCGGATTCGACTGTATATAATAACTTTGCACTTTTTCAGGAAAAATACATAATATAATTTATGGTAGCATATAAATATCAGGTTTATCTTTAATTACAGAAATACATTTTACAAGTAAATAATTTAATATTAATAATATGAAGAGCTAGGTTTCTTAATATACGATATTTTGGGATTCTACAAATAAATATTTACAAGATTTTTTTTAAATGAATTTTCCAAAATTAACAGAATGCAATAAAAAGTTTTCTATATAATTACAACTTATTTTAATTTTTATTTTATCAACAAATTTTAAGAAACGTTACTCAATTTTATTTTGATACAAAATTGTGTTAGCTGACTATCTTATATACTCTATCTCCTTATGAAATATTTTCTCTTAGATATTACATTCAACAGCATGCATTATAATTTATAACTGCATATGCCAGGCCTGCACAACTCGAAATATTATGAGAGCTGTATTACTTCATGGAAAGCTGCTGTGAAATGCAAGTAAATAGGGTAATTGGGAAAGCAAAAATTATTTTATCCAACAAAAATCCATCTGGAACAGATGTGCCAGATGCACCTCCCTTGGCGACAAAATTTGTCACAGGTCTACGCGAACATTTTACGCTTAAAATAACAGATATACACAAAATATCAATAACAACCCAAAAATAAAAATAAATTCAAAACAAACTTACCAATGAAAATAATAAACTTCCAAAAACATGACACAAATCCACAACAGCTACTTTAAAACATACACAAATATATCTAAAAACGGCTGTATTAAACTTCAAGACCTAAACAGAAATGCTCAACCACTTCTTTAAAACATACACAAATATATCTAAAAACAGCTGTATTAAAATTCAAAACCTAAACAGAAATGCTCAACCGCTACTTTAAAACATACGCAAAAATATCTATCTAAAAGCGGCTGCATAAATACAAAAACTAAAACCTTAAAACTAATAAGAAATTTGTAAGGTAGGGGGGGGGGGGGGGGCAGCCGCCCCCGCTAAAAAAGTCAGTATAATATAACTAGTCAGTCCAACTAATAATAACTAATTTAAATAAACATAAAAAACACCTTGGTTAAATATATATTCCTTCATTAAACATATATTACAGCACAAATTCAAACGATCTATTTCCATTATATCGCCTCTATTTTAGACACTAAAATC
Source organism: Dolomedes plantarius (assembly GCA_907164885.2). NCBI lineage: Eukaryota > Metazoa > Arthropoda > Arachnida > Araneae > Dolomedidae > Dolomedes > Dolomedes plantarius. Next base: position 100,230,202 of record OU015499.1, on the reverse strand, counting down.
CCCTGATAATTCTAAATTACACTAAATACTGCACAGATAATAAATAAATGAACAAAAATAAATTGAAATATACAACCAGATTATTGTATCCAAGCTGCATCCTAGCTGAAACTTAAAAGCCGAATTCAATTCAAACATAGAACGAAAAATTCAAAAACCGTTGCCACAAGATATTACTACACTAAAGAACGTAAAAAAAAACCATTCACGGCACCTATAAGGGCCTGTTCACATAGAATTCTGTGGCGGAGCATTAAAGTATTAAAATATATTTAACCAATGACAAACCTCCAAATGATTAGCAATGAAATTTTTAACACCTATGATTGGTTTATTTTCGTTCAACGTCATCTTTCCCTTAACACTACACAACGGACTCCTATGTGAACAGGCCCTAAATGACGCAAAACACAAGACACACCCGAATCTGGCAACAAAATCCTAAAAGCAACAAAAACACAAATTGGCAACACCAAAGTAAAATCTACATCTAATACTATCCAAAATACATCATTAATATTTAGCAACAACATGGCTGCCATATTATATCACGTAAACAAACACACACAACTAGCCATTCAAACTGGGTTGCCACAAAATAACAAAATTTCGCCAAAATTGCATGGCTGCCACACCAAACACAAAATTGCCAAACTTCAAAAAATTGCCAACTTGGCAACGAGGTGCGTCTAACACATCTGTACCCAACAGGGCTGCCATATTATATCATGTAAACAAACGCACACAACTAGCCATTCAAACTGGGTTGCCACAAAATAACAAAATCTCCTTAAAATCGCATGGTTACCACGCCAAACACAAAATCGCCAAACTTGGCAGGGAGGTGCGTCTAACACATCTGTACCAAACAAATAATTGATTAATTTTAAAATTAAATAAATATCAACATTCCTCACTTACATATTCCTTTGTAATATTATAAGTCTAAAAAAAAATACACCTAAAAGTCTAATAATAATATACATATATAAGTCTAATACACGGATTCTGAACAGGGTCTGCATGGATCCCTTGGTCGATGGAAGTTTAAAAAGGGTCTATAGTATTCCAGGGGTATATTGGGGGTCGATGATAAATTTTTCTGTTTTAAAATTTAATTTAAATTTTAATGAATGTAATTATTAGATAATAATATCGGTTTTAATATGTATAAATACAGATTTGCATAGGGTAGGGTGATCCACACATTCTAAATTTTTTTTAAAAAATATATATTTATATTTGTTATGTTAGTTATTGTGTTTCTATGATGATTAAAAATTTCAGGCCAAACTTTAAAAAACTGTGTCAATGTATCAAGGACAACCACCACATTAATTGAAATTGTACTTTTATGCAATTACAATCTGTGTTTCTGAAACCTTGTTTATATTTGTGAAATTAAAAATGAAAATAGTACAAAAATAATAAAACATAAACCTAATGAACCACTTTTTCTAATTTTTGTTTATATTCTTAGTCAAATTGCTATCTTTAAGTGTTTTATGTGTAATTATTAGTATTATAATTATGTTGTATGCTCTATATTAAAGAGAATAATGTGAGGCAGTCGATGAAGAAAATCAGTCTTTTAAAAGGGATTGATGTAGGAAAAAGGTTGAAAATCACTGGTCTAATGCATAATAATAATAATATATGTACAATCGATTCCGGTTAATCGGACCAGCTGCTTATTCAGACCAAAATGATCGTGTCCTGATGTGGTCTGATTAACCAGAATTGACTGTATATTAAGTCTCTCTTTCTTTATAAATATATATATATATATATATATGTCTAAATAATAATACATATATTTTTTAGATTTATAATATTATGCATCTTCACAAAAAGCTTTGTGGCAACAGAGTGAGAGCTGGCAGGCCGTATGTTGTGAAGGCCTGGTATATGCAATTAGAAAAATATCAAAATTTTAATATCTTATTTTCATGTTGGCAGAATATATATTTCACTTAGCAAAAAGTTTCTTTTGTAAAAAAAGATAATCTGAATAAAATTTAAGTATTTTTTTTACTACTAAAATTGCAGATCAAACATTCCAACCATTCATCATGTAAAAATTAATTCTACATGATATTAAATAGACTTTAATAGTTTCAGAAATGCTTCTTTCTAACACTAAGACATCTTTACGTACTTAAAGTGTTAGAGACTTTTTTTTAATGTAAATTTTATTAATATGGTATAATAACTAAAATACAAAATTCCTATGAGAATTAGGTAATATTTTTTTTTCTACTTTCAGCAGCTATGAATAAAAAGAATTATAATTATCAAAAAGGAAAATATATTTCAATCTTAAAAACAAAAAATAGCATTTTCAATACAGTCGATTCCGGTAAATCAGACCACATTGGGACACGATCATTTTGGTCCTAATAACAGACTGGTCTGATTACACAAACATGCCCTATTAGGCTTATGCAATAGGATTTGTTTCAGTTCTTTAGGATTTGGTCCGAATAAGTGGCTGGTCAGATTAACCAGTGTTCCAATTAACCGGATTCGACTGTAATTGATCATACGTCAGAGAAAGCCAAACAGAAAAATATACCTCTGTGCAGGGCATTTTCCAAGCATAACAGAATTTGCGCAAGCCTTATTTCTCTCCTATCAGATGTTTCATCTCTACAGTGGTAAATCTTAATGTTCTCTCGGCAAGCTTTGGCCAGACCTCTATTTATCTTATAGTCATGAACTACAAGGCGTTCTCTTTGGAACAATTTTTCTCGACACTGTAACCACATACACATTCATTAATATTTATACAATATTTAAAATTATTTACATTCAAAATTTTGCATAAGATATTCATTACAACAATGAATTTAAAATAATATATGAATCTAATACAGTTTTTTTTAAATTTCCAGCAATAAAAATTCAGAAATGTTATAGGATGCTAAAAGAAGTAAAGTCATGTATGCAAGGACTAGCTGAATACTCGTGCTTTGCTACGGCGTACATTCAAATTAAATACAACAGTAGTCAATGTATGCAATTAATGCAAAAAAAAATATATATATATATTTATAAAAAAATCATAACGAATATTTTTATAGATAAAATAATGAAGAAAATACTCAAATTAAATTTAATAGAACATACTAAAGAATATAGTACAGTTAATATAGTACTGTTTGAAGAACATTTCTTTTATGGTATTTTAATTTTTTTTTTTTGATGTTGTCCAATCGTCTGCTGCATTAGAAAGAAAGAAAAAAAATTTTTGTCAATTTGTTTCATTGTTATACACGTGACGTGAAGTTAATTTAAAGTATCCCAAAAAGAAACCATGTGATCAGCCTTTAATAAATTAAATTCTAAAAATTCACCAAAAATCAGAAAATGGAGGCAAACATTCGAAAAAGATTTCATTTTAAAGGAATTTTTATGATCTTTCTCGTGATATAAATTTTATAATCCTCAGATTATTCTTTTAAAAGCAAACTTTAAAGAATGTTGCAAAAACAGCTTAAAAATTTAATTTAAAAAAACCTAAGAATTTTTCAAAAATCTTTCTTGGTGCACTCCTACACTATAAGAAGAATCACCATGCAAAATTTTAACTCTTTAGGTCCAGCGGTTTGATCTGTGCGTTATCTGCCAGTCAGTCAGTTAGTCGGTCAGTTACGGAACTGTTTTATATATTATATAGATTATATTTATAATTTTTGCTAGATCATATGACTGCAATCTTTGCAATTTTTTTAACTTCAGCATTTTTGTTATTCGCAGCATCGATCTATAATTACTTAATTTGTTACCGCAGTAATTTTTTGGTTACGATGACTTATTTAAGGGAATAATCTGCTGCATTTGCAGACAAATGAGTATTACAATCTTAAATAAAATCAACTGTGCATAGCTGCTTAGCCTCTGACAGCATGCCTTTTTGTAGATGTTTTTTCTGCAAATAATGTTAATTTATGAGGTGGTTACACACAAACGAATACTTGGAACGTTCATAAGTTACAAGCAATGCATATTCTTTTTGTCATAATTAAATATTTGCTTAGGAATTCTTATTTTACAGTCTTATAAATTATTAATTTTTAAAATTTTCAAATTGCTAATTACAGTAAAAATTTTTTTTTACTAAATTTATAGATTATTTTTTGCTACAAATACCATTTTGCTGCTATGAGAAATTTAAAATGATTGTCTACTAACCTATAAAAAGTACGGAAGGTCAATTTAAACGAAAAAAACAAAATTAATAAAGCATTACAACATATGTTCCTCTTTAGAAAAAACTCTTCTGTGGAGAGATTTTTCAGGTTAATTATCACATAATCTTATAATATTCATGATGTATCAAAGAAGGTAAGTTAGTATTTTTCTCTCTATCATATTCAAAATGAGACCATTCATATATACAGTGAAACCCCGATTTAACGTTATCCAAGGGACCATACAGGAATGATGTTATATGCGGGAAAACGTTAAATTGGGGTCAGACCAAAGACTAAATTAGGTCACATACCTTTTATTTCTTCATTTACAATGGTTTAGACATCAGTTTGTAAATTATGCTGTAAATAAATCAGTTATTTTACTTAGTGTCCTGTTTATAGCACAAACCGCATTCTCAACAGGAGATTTGTACACTTTTTTCTTGGCCTTCACTATTTGAAAGGAATGATTCCACTGTTTTCAAAGCTTGAATGGCTTCTGTAGCAGAGGTGATTCTATGTTCCTCATCTTCATCATTATTCGAACTATCCAATTCTAAGTCCATTAAATCACTTAGAATCGGAATCTCTGATATCACGGTATTTGAATCGCAATGCAGATAATTCTCGAGATCTATATATGAGTAAGAAGAGAAATCACCCCTTTCATTAGAGTCTTCATTTTCTCTCTCCTCGTACTCAAATTCCTCACTTCTGTCCTCCGGAAAACCAGCTTTTGCAAAAGGACTTGAGATACATTTTCCAATGCTGAAGAAATCATATGAAGAGATTTTAGAACGTTTATCGATTTTTCCTGCGTCCAAATTCTATACTAAGAAGAGATTTTTTCAAATCTTGGTTTCTATACTTTACTTTGAACGATTTTAAGATCCCCAAATCACAAGGTTGAACTTTGCTTGAAATTTGCAGGGGAAAATTTCATTTGCACATTTTGTAATTCAAAATGTATAACATGGTTTGAACATTGATCAACGAACAAAATAATCTTACGTTTCTGTAAGCGCATTTGTCTGTCCAATTTGCGAAGAATCGACCCCAGCACTCTCTCCACAAATAGACTTGTAGGATAAATTGTGCTTTTTTCAAATCCAGTCTATCCAACCATTTGAAGCTGTGAATCCTTAAATTCCCAGTTTAGAAGCAACGTCTATTTCAAAACAGGGCCATTTATAGAAATGCTTGTTGCACGATCTTAGTTGAACTTTGGTAAGAAAGGACAAAGAGATCGGAGATTAGGACAAAGAGATCGGACAAAGAGTATTTCACGTCTTGATAAGATATATATTTTTTTTCATCACAATTTTTGACTATTTTAGGAAAATTTCATTGAGTTTTTCCCCTCTGAAAAAACATTAAATGCAGGAAATATTTTAAAATGATAATGTGAAATCTGGGATTTTTTAACATTACAGGTATAGGAAATAAATTGGGACTAATGAAAAATGACGTTATATGGGTTACATTAAATCAGGGTTTCACTGTGTATGTATGTATGTATATATCTAATATATAAAAATGAATGTTTGTATCTCTGTAATTGTATAGAAATCCACAGTTTAGGAGCAACGATCGTGAAATTTTACATACAGGCGTCTTTAAAAACAGCCGAGGGTCTGAAGAACTTCAAAAATCGAAATTAATTACCGTTGATTTTTAATTAATAAAAAACCAAAAATTTTGAAACTAAATGTAAGATGTTACACTTTGTGGAATCACCACTCTGAATATGGCGTCCACGTTAGGCTTAGCTGGCAAACAGCGAGCGAAAAGATAAAAATAAATAAAATCAAAAAGTTTCAAGTTATATATTAAACCAGAATAATAAATGAAAATAATAATCTTTCAAGTCAGATTTTATACTCTAAAATAAATCGGATCCAACGGCATATTGACACTATCACACGCGATGGAAAATTCGAATCAACCACGCTAAGTGTCACAAGATCATTTTTAATCGCTACTGCAACCCCCCTCGCTTATGTCTTTGTGTCTATTGAAGAGTTAAAGACTAAGCTTCTATCCTGGTAACTTATTTTTAACTTAAAACTCCTCTTACTCCATAAATACATGTATATTCACCAACCCATAGCAACTTTCCAGTAATTTTAATACAAATATTCTCCTATTTACACAATACACCAGCATGTTATTGTGGCGCATTCGGTAAGAGCGTTAATTTACTATACAACATGACGCGGGTTCGAATACGGATCGTACAGATTTTGCTAAACCTGTATTTTCAGCTTTTTTATGGAGGCTTTTTTGTTTCAGCTTTTATTTTATTATTTTTTAAATTATTATTATTATTATTTTTATTTATTATTTTTTTTAATTATTTTTATTTTATTTTATTATTTTTAAAAATTATTATTTTTATTTTATTTTTCATATTATTAATGTGTATAACATTTCGTATACTTTTTTTTCTATGTTATTTATACTGTGTTTATTTTTTTAATGGATTTTGGTAGGCTTATTATAAATTTATGTATTTTATGTTTTACTTTTCAGGAATTTTTGCTCCAATGATAAAGGCTAAATCTTTTCTATGTTATTTATACTGTATTTAGTTTTTAAATTGATTTTGGTTAACAAACATTCTTAAAATCCCGGGCAACGCCGGATAAATTATCACCTGTGTAGGTTGATAATTTATAAATTTTAAAACTGTTACCACATGTATATTTACAGATCCACAAGAACTTTCCAATATTTTTAATTAATAAATAACCAACAACTCTCGATTCACAAGCGTACAGTAGATGGCGCCACTATTTTAATTTTTTGTGTGTCTATTTCGTTGTTATGTGACGATAAATTTATTTAAAGTACCAGATAAAGAAATCACATGATCAGCGTTTAATAAATTAAATTGTAAAAATTAATCTTTAAAAATTCACCAAAAATTAGAAAATGGAGGTAAAGATGCGAAAAGAATTTCATTTTAAAGGAATTTTTATGATCTTTTTCGTGATATAAATTTTACAACCCTCAAATTATTATTTTAAATGCAAACTTGAAAAAAGTTACAAAAACAGATTAAATATTTAATTTTAAAAAATCTAAGAAGAATTTTTAAAAAATCTTTCTTAGTGCACCCCTACATTATAAGAAGAATCGCCATGCAAAATTTCAGTCCTTTAGGCTATGTACACATGAGAGCGTTGCAACGCACGCTCTGGGGCAGTTGACTACTGTTTTTTGACAGGCATATTTCTATTTTTTTACAAAGTGCAGAATAAATAAGATATATATGAAATACATGAATTTTTCAAAATGAACTTATGCGAAATTTTCAAATGTTATTATTTTTAAATTTTTTTAAACATTTGAATTAAAATAAGGGAGTTTGATGTTACATGAAAGATACGCAACTTCGTGCCCAATATGCTAATGTATATTTTTTATTTTATGATTTATGTATTTTATTATTTTTCTGATATAGAACCACAATAATACATTCCCTGAGTACATTATAAATTTACATTTCTTTAAATTTTCTCTCCCCTTTCTATCTACAGATATTTTTTTAATGTAATATTTTTTGAATGTTTTTCGTGATATAAATTTTACAACCCTCAAATTATTATTTTAAATGCAAACTTGAAAAAAGTTACAAAAACAGATTAAAAATTTAATTTAAAAAAATCTAAGAAGAATTTTTCAAAAATCTTTCTTAGTGCACCCCTACATTATAAGAAGAATCGCCATGCAAAATTTCAGTCCTTTAGGTTCAACGGTTTGGTCTGTACTTTGTATGTCAGTCAGTCAATCAGTCAGTTAGTCAGTTACGGAACTGTTTCATATATATATAGATTTTTATTACTATCTCTATATCGTAACGTTAACTTCATGCGCACACATTATTTTTAACTGGCATTCAATTGGCTGTTAAAACTTTATATTTACATCCTATTTAAAAGAAGTAGGGTGTAAATTGTAGGGTGGAAAGTTGGTAAAATTAAAATTTTGTGCAATGTATTTTAATTTCTCGATTAAAAGTAGTTTTTTTCTAAAAATCAATTTATTTCGCTTGAAAAGCTAAATATTTTATGCACGCGGTTTATATTATTATTACTATCTTTATATCGTAACGTTAACTTCATGCGCGAGCATTATTTTCTTATGCTTTTTTTATTATTATCATCTTTATAATAGCTTTATTTTCATATGGTTTTAAGCAACTATCGTTGTTATTCATATTATGTTGGTTTTTTATTAATTAAAAATTAAGGGTAATTAATTTCGATTCCGGAAGTTCTTATCTTTATTTTCATATGCTTTTTCATTTACGAATTATTCAAATGTTGGTTAAAAAACTTTTGCGCAATTTATATATTTGTGTGTGTTTAATTATTGAAATTTATTAATTTATATTTCTGGAGAGGATGTTTCAGATTTTAGTGGTACTATGATGAAAGGCTGAATATACCAAAATTCTGAGGAGTTTATTATGGAGAGAAAAGGAATTTAATATGTAGAGGATGTTTATAGGAGTTAAATGTGGAGAGGAGTTGAATGGTTTGCAGCCCTCAATCAAACACTTCATTTTTTTAAGAGGCAACGCTGCAGTCATATCATTGTTCTATTGGAAATTTCTGCTGAACCTGTAATTGCAGCTTTTTTTTACCCCAATGATGAAAGGCTAATTCTAGCTGAATTCTGAGGAGTTTATTATAAATTTATATATTTATAGATTTCACAAGGTTTTTTTTCTATGTTATTTATACTGTGCTTAGTTTTAAATTAATTTTGGTTAACAAACATTAGAGAATTTGACATTTTTACTTTTCAGATTTTAGTATTAAAATGATGAAAGGCTGAAATTCTGAGACGTGTATAACATTTCACATATATTTTTTATGTTATTTATACTGTGTTAATTTTTAAATTGATTTTGGTTAACAACAAACATTCTTAAAATCCCGGGCATCGTCGGGTACTTCAGCTAGTATATATATATATATATATATAAAGAATATACTGTCTGGTCAACTTTTTTGAAGATATACAAAAACAGGTGAATGCTCATTTACGGCTTGCTGCAGCTTTTTGGCTTAAATTTTATAGTCACCCTCAAGCAGCATCAAATTCAATCAAATAATCCAACTGGTAATAATAATAATACATTTTTTCACTATGTACATTATGGCTATTTAATAGTTAAACATATAAGAAATATAAAAGACTGGAAGGTATTTACATATTTACAAAGAACAGCGAGGCTGAATAACGGTGACCGTTCAATCCATGATCTAAACTCTAAGTACTTAGTTCGACACTCCACCCAGCAGAAGGAAATTTAGTTTTGTTTGTCCACATGACAATGTGTGGTGTAATATGTCCCGCAACAGCTAAGCACCAAACAGAAAAATGGAAGTTAGTTATATAGGGAAAAGACTATATTAAAAGTAGAGAATCAATGGAATAGAATTAACTGGTGTGGCATTATCACTACAGGATAATCAAAACTGTTATCTATATATATAAAAGTTCCGTAACTGACTGACTGACATATAACGTACAGACCAAACTGCTGGACCTAAAGGGTTGAAATTTTGCATGGTGATTCTTCTTATAGTGTAGGGGTGCACTAAGAAACAGTTCTAAATATTCTTCTTAGATTTTTTTAAATTAAATTGTTAAGCTATTTTTGTAACTTTTTTAATGTTTCCATTTAAAATAATTTTAGGGTTATAAAATTTATATCACGAGAGAGATGATAAAAATTCCTTTAAAATGAAATCTTTTTCAAATCTTTACCTCCATTTTCTGATTTTTGGTGAATTTTTAAAGATTGATTTTTAGAAGTTAATTTATTAAATGCTGATCAAGTGGTTTCTTTTCTTTTTGTGTTACTTTAAACCAATTTTGCATCACATGCATAACAATGAAATAAATTGACAAAAATTTTTTTTGTTTTCTTGCTAATGCAGCAGACGATTGGTCATTATCCAAAAATAATATTAAAATACAGTCAAAGAAATGTTCCTCAAACTATACTATATTCTTTAGTATGTTCTATTAGATTGAACTTTAATATTTTCTACATTATTTTGTCTTTAAAAATATCCATTATGATTTATATATATATATATATATATTTATTTTTGTTTGGTATTAATTGCATACATTGAATGTTGTATTTAATTTGAATGTACTCCATAGTGAAGCATGGGTATTCAGCTAGTTATCACATACATAGATATTTTTCAGGATTTAAAAAATTACCTCTTGGCTCATGTCTCTTTCCATCTTATGCCTCATAAGACAACGATAGACTCGACCTTCCCCAGCTTCCACTTTTTCACAGAATCTCTCACGATCTTCACGGCATGCAAAGAACAGTGGACGATCTAAGTGAAAATCATCCCCTTGTAATTCAGCAATACGAAGAATTTCATGGCGGCAAACAGGACTCAGTTTTTCAGTTTGTTTGGACAAACATTCAATAGTATCGCCTTGAGAGTGGGGATCCTAATGAAAGTAAATAATTCAATTTAATTACACATTACATCTTGCAGGCCATAGAAAATATTTTTAAACAGAAAAAAAAAAGACTAGTAAATCTTAGATATCTATTTCTAAACTTGCAGAGTACTGCACAGAAATAAAAAATAATTTTATTTTTTTTAAAATTAAATACTCTCCTTTCCGAAATACTTTTTCTTTTTTTTTTATATGAAATAGGAAACAAATTAATTTCAAGTGTTGAAGACATCAAAATTAATGTGGCAAGGAAGGTTGTTTGCAAAGCCATTAAAACAAGACAGGTTTAACTTATTACTTATTAAGGAATAATGTTAGAACTTTTAACTCATATTTCTAACTGCGAAACTAGTCATAAGAAGCAGCACTTGATGATTCGAAATTAATTTTGTACTTAACTTTTCTAAGTTAACTTGAAACAACACAAAAGGACTGCATGTTTGTCATGAAAAAACTATAGATGTTTGAAATTACGTAAAAAAATTATAGAAGAAAAATTTAAGCTTAGGATTAAATAGAAAATTTTTTACTTTTCCTTAAATTTTGCTTTAGATGTAACTTAAGTTTTTAAAATCACTTTCACAAATGGAACTGCATAATACTTATGTAAATATGTGTGTGTATAGTGAAATCTCGATCTATCGTTTTTCAAGGGACCAACTGAACTGAACGATAAATGCAGGAAAACAATAGATGCAGGAACAGAACAAAGCAATATGATCATCAGGACTGGGTGAAATAAACGACACAAACCGGAAAACGATGATTTGGAGAATAATCAATCGAGATTCCATTATATATGTTATATATATCCACACATTCTAAAATTTTAAATAATAAAGTTTTAAAAAAATTACCTCTGAATCCATTTCTAAGCGACCACACTGAAATTTTTCAATGTCTGCTTGGCATTCTTCTGTAAATTTGTATATTAAACGATAATCACTGAATATTATAGCCTCCATTTTCTTCAGAAATGACCTGCATTCTGGCTCACTGGCATTTTCAGCAAAGTCCATTAGGCAAGAAAGCAAATGTCCTCGTACATCTTCTAAAGGTACACATTCTGTTTGCTAATTAAAACAGAACATTATGGGTTTTATCTTTTCAAGGAAAATGAGGATATAAAACAATTCACACTTCTAAATTTAGATTAATTTATGTTATGATACATTTAAAATATATGATTATAATCTTACAAATTCTGGCATCATGTGCTTTTAAAGAGATATTATCATTCATGTAACACTTTTTAGTTCCAATTATTTCTCTCTTCAAATCACCCTTTCTCCATTTAACACTTTGAGCCATTAATTGCTTTAAATTAAATGTTGGATATCATTTTAAAATAAGGGTTGTAAAATTCATATGATTTTGGATGGGTATAAGAAAAAAAGGAAATATTTAAGTTTCATGGTTACTAACAATATTCAAATTCTATTAAAAAATTACATAAAATTTATGAGATTTAAGATTAAAAAGATTTGCAAGTACATGCAATATGGTACCATTAAAAACCCTTACTATGCACACCTTCCAAAAAGGTTCTACACACCTTCCAAAAAGTATATCTACTTTTAAACAGTTGATTTTTTTAATAAAAAACTGAAATTTTTTACTTTTGAAATTTACATATATGTAGGTTAATGAACAGTCACAAAAATCAAGATAAACTGCCAATGTACATAATCTAACAAAATCGCAAAATGTTTTAATTCAATATTTATAGACACATACCAGTTCATGAAAACAAAACATTTGGGTACATTTAAGTGTACAGTCCCAAGGGATTATTGCCGAATACAGGCAACCACTTTTAAAGTAATAAAATTACTTTCACAAAACCCCATATTCAACAAAATCAAGTTCATAAACAGAAAATATATAAAGTAAAATCAAAGAAATATAAAACAAAAATTCAATTAAAAAAACTTTAGTATTTAAAACAAATTATAATACAAAATTAATGAGTCTGCTTAAATGACACAAAATAGAATTTTTATAAAACCTAAGTATTATTACTATATATCAAACTATAAACCAGTTATCAACAAACACAAATATATCTAGAAAATCTAATGAAAAAAACAACAGCTCAAAATGATGCATTATACTGATGATACATATTTTTTTCATCCTCTTCTATAAAGCTGTCATTAACTAAGAAGTTTTCTGGTTCTTTTAAACTTATTACAGAGACAGAAAAATAATACATCAATCTTATGAAATAAATAATAACAAATACATTTGAATATAGAATTAATTAAAATCCTAATAGCATGTACCATAACACAAAAACACTTACTGTTTCTAGAAATTTGTGACACATATGTTTTGCAGTAGTGACAAATCGGTTGTCCAGAGTGAGATTTCTCTTGAAGTTCCAAATGAGCTGAATAAATAATATATATAAAGCCTTATATTTTAAAACATTTAAACAAATATGAATATAAATAGATATTTAAAAAGTATACTTAAATTCAGTGGCATATCTAGAACTTTTGCCGCCCGGGGCAGTCTCCAATTTGCCGCCCTTTCTAAGTCAATCAATTGGTGGTTTTTATAAATTAATAAACATAAATAAATAATTGTAATCGAGACAAACTATAGGTGGGAAACTTTTTTACCATCGGAAGCCATATATAAATTAGGCAGTAATAAAGGAGGTCGCGTCATCTCCATGCTAACGGTGGTACTAAGCATTCAATAAACATCGAGCACGGAGTAGTACATAGAACTTCTACTCGACGTCGGCACCATTGATGTCTGCATCCGAGCAAAATTTTTAGAGAAAATATTTTCAACCCTACATTGGCTTGACGATGAGGAAAAATATTCAAAATCATATAGTAATTCATAATTCGTAGAAATCGAATAGTAAACTTATGAATTGAACAAGTGGTTTTGTACAACTAATTTATACTTATATATAAAGAGAGAGCGGATTTTGTATGTGGATGGTAATCTCCAGAACCACTGCACCTATTTGAAAAATTCTTTCACTGTTTGAAAGGTACATTATTCCAGATGGACATAGGCTATATATTATGTATATCTGATCAGTAGAAATAAAGTTAGGGGCTTAATCCTAACAATCTCCATTGTTACCTCAACGATCCTTAGCGTGGTGCTATCTCGGTGGGCTTCTGTTCTGACGTTAGCGGATCGAACCTAGCCGTTCTCTGGCACGCCTTTTTCTTTTAAAAAATTAACTTTAATTATTAACTAACGTAATATTAATTTGAATATTATTTTAGGAATATTATTTTTAAAAAATTTAAATATTTTTAAAAAAAATTCTTTACTTAAAATCCTTTTATTTTTTTTTATTTTTGTCTCTTAACCTCTTTCTTTTAAAAATTAATTTTAATTAAAAACTAACTTAATAGTAATTTGAATACTATTTTAGGTGCTTAAAATAATTTAAAAAACATTCTTTACTTAAAATCCTTTTTCTATTTTTGAATAAAACTACGGTCTCAAGCACACCTCTTTCTTTTAAAAAATTAACTTTAATTAATAACTAACGTAATATTAATTTTAATATTATTTTAGGTGCTTAAAATAATTAAAAAAACATTCTTTACTTAAAATCCTTTTTTTATTTTTGCATTTTTATTTCATATCTTATTCTAATTTTGGGATACCAATGTATATATATACTTCTATAATAATATATAAAGAGAGAGAGATTTTGTATGTGGAGAGTAATGTGCAACTTTTGTACATTACAATGTACCTTACAACTTTTCCTTTGTCAACTGCAGTCAAGTAACCATAGCAACACCCTGTAGCTTACGGGGTCCGTTTTTCGAAATCGCTCTTTAGAACGGGAGGAGGTATTGATAAATAGAAAAAGGATCTTTGAAATTGGCAATGTTTAAGGGTTTCTTGGAGAAAATTGCATTTGGAACTATGCTTTTTATTGGACATTTAAGGTAAAAAAAAGATTTATAATTTATTAGCTATCAACTGGAAATTTATTGGTATAATATTTCAGAATTTTATTTAACTTATAAACTTTATGTTTTTGAATTTATGTACAATTTTATGCACAATTTGCACAAATCGAACTTGAATTATTGAACTTTATTCAAAAATCAGTGTTTCATAGAAACTGTGAAATTTATTGATTATTTCGAATAGGCCTATGTTTGTTTCTTTATAAGTGAAAAGGTATTGTTTCCATTGCGCTGAAATTTCGTATAGATATAATTGATAGTTCAGATTAAAACATAGGCATATTATTTTTTGAAAATCGGGCCCCAGAGTTTTTTAATTAATGTTTTAATGATTTTGCCCATAAAACTTGCTTATTTCGACAGCTTCCGCGGCTGTCCTCGCTGACAGGGAGACTATGGGGCCGAATGGTACCAAAATCGGCACGCCTATCACTGATAGGTGTCAGTCACTGATCGGTGGCCCCGGACACGATTCAGTGACTGATTGACTGACTGACAGATAAAGCACAGACCAAACCGCTGGACCTAAAGGGCTGAAATTTTGCTTGGCTATTCTTCTTATAAAGTAGGGGTACATTAAGAAAGATATTTGAAAAATTTTTCTTAGATTTTTTTAAATTAAATTTTTAAGCTATTTTAGTAACTTTTTTTAAGTTTGCATTTAAAACATTAATTTCAGGGTTATAAAATTTATATCAAGAGAAAGATCATAAAAATTCCTTTAAAATAAAATCTCTTTCGAATCTTAACCTCCATTTTCTGATTTTTGGTGAATTTTTAAAGATTAATTTTTAGAATTTAATATATTAAATGTTGATCACTTAGTTTCTTTTCTTTTTGTGGTACTTTAAAATAATTTTACGTCATGTACATAACAACGAAATAAATTGATATAATGTTTTTCTTCTTTCTAATGCGGCAGACGATTGGGCATTATCCAAAAAAATATTAAAATACAGTAAAAGAAATGTTCCTCAAACTGTACTATGTTAACTGTGCTATATTCTTTAGTATGGTCTATTAGATTTAATTTGAATATTATTGTTTACATTATTTTGTCTATACGAATTTATAAATATATTTTTGTTTTGTTTTTTGGCAATAATTGCATACTTTGACCGTTGTGTTTAATTTGAATGTACTCCGTAGCAAAGCACGGGTATTCAGCTAGTACTAAATAAAAATATGCCGCCCGGTGCGGACCGCACACACTGCACCCCCCTAGCTACGCCACTGCTTAAATTCATTCTAATCATGTTTAAACATATTTTAAGAAATATAAAACATTCTGCTTCATATAACATACTTAAAAAAAATTATCTCTAAATAACTGAAGTGTACTGTGTAGTACATATAAATCAGTCATTAGTTCAGGGCACAGTTTTTATATAAAGAAAACCACTACTTACCTCACTTGAAAAATCAGTTTTGTTTAACACATGCAGCTATTAATAAAACTTAATTTTAAATTTTATTTATCTTCAAAGCACTTCTCATCTATACGAAATGATTTAAATAAGAAGTGTGAATGAAGTCTTCCTATATATATGAAAATATGTGGACACATCTTATCATGACATTATTATATAATGTTAACAATTCTGTTAATATTTTATGCCATAAAAATAATTGTAATTAACTCATTTCTTATATGACTAAAGAATGTATTTATATTACTCTGATATCAGAAAACACAAGTGCCTTAAAACCTAAATATACAAAATACTCATATATGCATTTGTTGCAGAGAAAAAATCTGCTTTTTATACAAAAATATAACAACAATCAATATAATATCAAATTAGTAGTAGAAAGCTTCAAGTAAGACATTTTCAAAAGAGAAGCTTTTGAATGCAAATTAAGTATTAAATAGTATCAAAAAATATATATGTCAATTAAATTCAAGATTTTTTTTTTTTTTATGAGCCTTATAATTCATTTACTTACATGATGACACTGAGGGGTTAGATTTGCATCTTCTGTTCGCTGAAAAAAACAAAAGTAAAACAAAGTCTTATACATGTTTACTAACTATGATTTAAAAGAAATATAATGAATTTACAGATTCCCTGTCAAGTTGAAAGATATATAAATTCCATTAATACGTTAAAATTTTAGAACGTTAAAACTCTCACACATTTGGACAAAAAGTATGAACGATACAGAAAAATGTTTTAAGCAACGATTTATCTAAACAGAGAATACTGTTAAACCTCTACATAAATCCAATTAAAGTTAATTAGTTTTTCATTATATTTTTTTTAAAAGTACTAAATGGAACTATAACAAATTACACTCTGATGATACCTACAAATGTTATAACTTAAGAGTTAACAAATATAATACACTCTTTCTCTCACAAATAATTCATTTTCTGCATTAAAAAGATTGTTATTTTTAAATTTTCAAAACCCTTATGCTTGTAGCAACCTATATCTTCTTCTAGAGATTTAAAATTTCTCAACCTTTAGATATGATGTGCCTATGTTCTCCATAAGCATCATATAGCATTCAACAGATCTATATATAACATATTAGATAACTGTTTCATGAATGCCATCCTAGTACCTAATTGCTGTCCTTCTCGGTAATGGTCCTCAGGGGAAGGGGGGTATTAAATCTTCAGGAGCTAAAAAATTAATAGAAAGGTTTCAACAAGGTAAACAACTACTTGTTTTACCCTTAAATCTTATTTAGGGTAATATACTTAATACATCAAATCTGGAAACTGCGATTAAATGTTTGATCTGCAAACAATAAATCTAGACTATTTCTAAATACAGTTGCATAATTAAAATCTTTTTCTAGGCATGCATACTATTTTCTAAAAAGAAATTTTTGTTTTGAGAAGAGTATTTTAAAAATAATAATTAATTTTTTAGATTTATTTGGAGGATTTATTCTCTTCAAAATAATTCCCTCTGTTCTACTGATTTCTTAGCTCAACTGATGAGGAAAGGGAAAACTATGTTTAGTCTTCAAAATAATGAACAGTTCAAATGTTAATTTCAAAAGGTTGCTAATCTTGTCCTATAGGACAAAACAAAATCAGCATTCAAGAATATAACTACCACATCTATAAACTCCTTCTCTTTGCATCATATCCTAAAGACCAATAAAACCTGACCTTTTCAACATACTTATTTTCTGTCCATCCGTAAGAAATTGGAAAACCCAGGAACTGATGACTAATTCATCATTTACCTATTTCTAATATCCTTTAAAAGGGAGATGCTATCATTGTTAACCCCTGTCAGTTGTGTGACATTGTTAAACCCTATCAGTGTCACCCCTGACAGGGGTTAACGTAACCCCTGTCCCAGGGGTTATGTTAACCCCTGTCATAATCTTCATGCTCTTTAAGCCTTAATCTCGCCATTACACTTTTACTTTCAAATGCCTAAATTATATTTTAATCTTTAATAGAATACTCATTCAAAGTCTTAAAAATGTCACTGAAGATTAAAATGCAATAAATTTAATTTATTAAAACACTATAAACATTCACTCTAGATATATCAGTATACTGATGCCGTTACAGAAAAACATTTCAGTTTGTTAGTAATTCAAATTTATAAGATCTAATTCTGAAGAACTTTGATGGTACATGTATTTATGAAAATATATAGCTATAGAACTATACAAGTCAATGGGATTTTAAAAGAGAAATACTGATGTGAAATGAAATAGAATATTTATAATCCTTCCCAAAATAAAAATTTATCATAGACTAAAAGTCAACATAATAGATTACAATGGAAATATCCAAACAAGCAGTAAAATATTTCCTCAACAGAAGGGATTTAAAAAAATCACATTATATATATATTATATATATATATATATATATATATATACACACACAATGGAACCTCAATCGTTTCCCCGAATCATCGTATTCCCATATGTAGCATTTATTTCATCCACTCCCAAGATGATATTTCTTTGTTATATTCCCAAATCCATAGTTTTCTCGCATTTATTGTCCAGTTCAATCAGTCCCTTGAAAAATGATAGATCAAGGTTCCACTATATAATTAATATATATATGTAATAGCACGGCGCGGGCCGACGAATGAAGGGCTGAGTGGCATAGTTTTGATGTTAACATGGATGACTTGTCGCCCGGCCGAGCATCACAAATGTTTAAATCATTTCCCGCATTTCATCTCCACCCTTGGACACAAATCAAAACACAACTTTTCGGTCTACATTTTTATTGAGATCACCGACCGATCCATCGGTATGGATGCAGCAAGAGAAAGTACAGGAATCCCCTGGTAGCTCTAGAGGAAGATGAAGCAGAACTAGAGGCAGAATAACCACTTGAAGAAATGCGAGCTTTTTTTAAATGGGAATACAACTGTAACTTCCATTTTTTAGATTTAGATGGAACAGCTGGTGAATCTTTCGGTGCATTTTCAGAATTTGATGTAATGGAAGAAACTTCAGCCACAGTATTATCTACTGAATCAGATAACTGCTTTATTGATGAAGGGAAAGTTTTAGCTGGATTATTCTCAAAAGATATAGATGATCCTAATTTAGGAGGTGTAAGTCTTTGCCTTGAACTCTTCTCAGGAGCAGATAAAAACATTGGACTTCTGTGCTTAGGAAGAAGAGAATTAATCAGCTTTTCATAAACCCAGTTATTGCCTGATTTTGTAAAATCAATCTTCGAGACAAATTTTAAAATTGAAGGTATTTCACAAGGCTCTAAAATAACAGGTATCAACATTCTTTTCGTCTGATCGATTGCAAGACTGGCAGCAAAACTAGTTTGAAATTTACATGCAGGACTTTTCAGATAATTAGGAGTTAAAATTATCAGCATTCGTCTGCATCTGTTCTTTATTAATTCTATATTTGTATCAAGTTCTGCACATCCAGCAAGCATATCTCGTGAACGAATAAAGAGTTTAAGCCCAATATCTGGAGACTCCAAATAGTTTGCAAGCAAACGAACATCACCAATGTCAGCATCTGCGTATGACACATATGCATCATAGTATGTACATTCTCCATTTCTTATATCATCACGGGTAAAAAGCTGCATATGATTTTCATTTACCGGGCAAGATGTTACTTCAGGCACTTGGATTGGAATTTCTTGTAATTTTTGCCTCTTTAAATATGTTTCATATATATATATATATATATATATATATATATATATATATATATATATATATATATATGAAATCAATTATTTTAATAATCATCATTAAAATGGTGCCATTGCAAACTTGGACTTAAAAATTATTTCATTCAACCAAGATAATAATCAAGAGCATCCATTTTGCGTTGTAGCAGCAGTCACTGATAAACACAAATTTACATATATAAAATACATATACTGATCAAGCAAGCCAAATCCATGCAATCAAGTTCGATACATGTCATTTAAATTAACTAATTAAGGTTAAACTAGCGTCAAATATTCCTCCCGCCGAAAAAAAAACATTTAATTAGCAATTAAATGAAAATAACGAAAATCAAATACAGACACAAAAAAAATTTTTCAAAGAGATATTAATAATGGGCAGGAATTTAATCCTTTTAAGAAAGACAAAATAAAGCTGAAAAGAATCTGGTAAAGACAACAGTGTAAATTGCAACATATATATACATAATCATTTACGGGCAGACACTATCTCACTCCGTCAGTTACTAACAAAGATTATATAAAAAAACTTATTTAAACATTAAATTCTACAAATGATAGATGATACAAATAAAATGCAAGCTCACGAATTTGCGTAAAGTCAGAAAAACTAAAAAAGGTAAAACGCCGGTTAGTGAAAATTACTAAAAAACTTGGAAATGAAACAAAACATTTTAAACCTTGCTTGTTTACAGTTGAAATTTGAAATTTCCCTCAAAATTAATGTCCATAATTACGTTTTTAACAATTGTTTAACATTAGAAAAATTCATTTTCATAGTGTAAACATCTCTCAATAACAACAGCAACATAAATTTTAATCATATCGATAAGTATATTTAGAAAATGAAATGTTAGTTTTAAAGGTACAACTCTCACCTTATCATTTTGCAAGCAATCTAAAACAGCAAAATTGTTATTTAAAAGGCTAGCCGGGCAAATCCGCCTGATGTCATCTGCACATTCAGGTGTTTCAGATAACTTAATCCTCGGAGCTGCAGTAGTAGGAAATCTGTACCGTGGTTTTGGAACAGCAGCTGGTAATTTTGATTCCTTACCATGGAAACTTTTGTTTATAAGGTTCGTTTCAGCAGATACTGCAAAAATTAAAGTAAAAAGTACAATAAAAGCCATTCCATTTAATTTCATACACCGCACAACACAGCCGTTCATTATGATAACTCGAGCCAGTGCTAGTGTGGATAGGAGTTGAGTAAAGCAGTTACTGTTTGTGCCGGAATCATTTTCTTGCTAAAAACGAGTTCCTCTCATCATGCCACTTGGATTACATAAACTTGAGAACAAACATATAAAAAATTTTAGCTTCTCTATGAAAAACTAGAATAACATTCCCAAGAGAAGAACTGAAGCATGGCAAAAAAATACTAAAGCAGATTTGCGTTAGTTAATTTGACCAGAATGGTGTTTTTATAAATTCATTTATTCATTTATTTTTTTAAATCAGACTTGATCATACAGATCCCAAAATGAATGATTGAGATGGCCAAATTACGCGATTTACAAATTTTATAAAAAGTAACAACCACCCTCCTTCATCGAGAGACAGAAATTAAAATGTGACAGAAGCGTCAGTTGGTGAAGACTCTCAAGCTAGCTAAAAAGTCTATTATACCTTAATAATAAATAAATCCCACTTATACTGCCTGTTAATATGGTTTGGTTTGATTTGGTTTGGGTTTAGAGCGTAAGGGCCTGTTTACATAGGAGTCCGGCAGCGAAGCGTAGAGTACTGAAATATATTTAACCAATGACAAACCTCCAAACGATTAGCGACGAAATTTTTAACGCCTATGATTGGTTTATTTCCGTCTCAACGCCATCTTTCCTTTTACGCTTCCGCTAAAGGACTCCTATGTGAACAGGCCCTTAATCTCTGGAAATAGAAATTCAAAACATGCATTGCACTTCCTAATGAATTTGTGTCTTGCAACTTGAATCAGAGTGAAGAGAAAATACAGCAAAAGATGAATAAAAGTAAAGGAAATTATTCAATACAGTCATTCAGCAGATCAAAACAGTAATGTACACTATTTTGAATTGTATAAATTAAAATGGAGACTTTTCAGTTCGAATCATAGTCTTCATTAAGTAACAGAACAATAGAGTATGCTGGTTAGCGTTCTGAGCAACCATGCAGTGGTCTTAGGTTCAAATGCTGAATTGGTCGTTTCCGAGGTACCTACCCCCCCCCCCCTCATAGGGATCAATGCTGGCTCAGCTATATGGTGCTCCAATAATGAAGTAGCCAGCGAAATTTCCTGGATCTTCATGGGGCAATGTCAAGAAGTTCCTACCATCTGAGACAAGGGCCTGAATTAAAAAAAACTCCATTTGTCTGAATATAAAAGTTACTGAAAATGTCTAGCAATAACCCTAGGTGCCTTTTTTTCAATCTCTAGGTTTGCCAGAGGCCACTTGCGGTGCAAAAAATTTGATCGATAAAGCAAAACTTTTCCCACTTGTAAGAAGTGCAATAATGAGCAGGGCACATTCCTAAATTGCTTAAATTTATCAAAGGAGGATTTTATTACCAATCATCGCCTATTAACGGACCTCCTGAGGATTTATGGGCTCATGGACCTGGTCTAGCGAAGAATGGTGTCTCTAATTTTTTAAAATCATTTTTGATAAATAGAGTTATTAGTATTTCTTTACGACACAATTATAGCATTTATTAATTTTCATTAACCCTTTACTTCCCAGTACCCATTAAAGTTAAAATTCTGATCTAAACATTTGTAGGCACTCTGTTTAGGCTTAAAGGAGTACACAGTTAAAATTTCATAAAGATTGCACTTCCGGTTTCGATTTTGTGGGTGTTCCATGACCTGGAACACTGGGAAACTAGGACTTTGAAAAGTGAGGCTGAGCGAGCATTGCGATGAAGCGAATAAAAGAAAAAACGCACACATACAAATTAAAGCACAACAAAAAAAACTTGATTATATATGGTTTTAAATAAATATTTACAGTTCCTATATACAAAAGCAGTTCCTATTTATACAAAAGCAGTTCTTATATACAAAAAAACACACAAATAAAAACACAATTAAAAAAACTTGATTATATATGATTTAAATAAATATTTACAGTTTTTATATACAAAAGCAGTTCCTACACATAAAAATATTCACTAACCTATTTTTTTTGCTTCGTGATATTTTTGGAAGCACGTCAGTCCCTTCTGAAAAGAGCAAAAACCAACATTGCAAGTTTTGCAACATTACGAACAGTAAACTCGAGGAACTGCAAACTCGAGGATGAGAGGATGCTGCTTAGGCAATCGACGAACAACGAGGAGCCCGAAGGACTAGTACTGCACAGGATTTTCGACATAGGGCTTTTGTTCGAGGTATGCGGTCGAAGTTGAACCGGTTTGGACTAGCTGAGCTGGACAGAGAGAGACACGTGTTCTACTGCGCAAACCGCTCTAGTTTCCCAGTGTTCCATATCATGGAACACCTTTTGAAAATCTTTCGTTATTGCTATGGTTTCGGTATAAAAAATTTAAAATAATATAGAATAAATAGTTTTGAGTATAGCCAATAAAATAACATAGGAATTTTTTTCGTAGCAATTTTTTTTTTGTATTTAAAAATGATTTTTAAATTATGGCTCTGAAATATGGCTCTTTTTTATAACACCCCTGGAACAAGGGTATGTATGGGCTTGTGACACGCTGCCATGTATTATCAAAAAGGGTAGATCAAAGTAAAAAATGAAGCTAATTGCTTAGTTTTTCGCCGAATTTTGACGGTTTTAGAAGCGAGTAAAGATTGGTGTTCCACTATATGGAACACCGGGGAGCAAAGGGTTAATACAATTGTGTTTTTTTAATGTTCTTATGGCCTCTTGACCGAATAACGTAACTTTCAGAGAGGAAGATAGACTCCTCCAGTGGAAACGTAGAGTTACGTAGTGAGATACGTAGAGTTACGTTTAAAATTCCAATCGAACCTTTTGCAAACATGTGGAATGCATTATAACACGTAATTTGAAGTTTAAGTTACTATAGAATCCTATCACAAATTCAGATTCGAAAATTTTTGAAAGAATCCCTCCTATACACTAAATTCATATTGGTAATAAAAACTATCCTACGTCCCTCAAACTATGTTAATAAGAAAACTAAAAAAAGAAAAGAAAAAAAAACCCAAAAATATGATAAAGAGTATAAATTAAGGCTACTCTCAAACTTGGAATAAATTCTCTTTTGATTGTCTCCCATCACTACACAAATGCATGTGTCTTACCGTATCTTTAAATGTGCCGGACGAGGGCCGAATGACTAGGGCACTAGCTTTCGGTACCAGAGTCTGTGGGTTCGAGTAACACAATAGGCTTGGGTGTTTGTAGCCGTTCGGAATCGGCTTTAAGCTGTAGGTCAAATTCGCCCTGGTGTAGCAAAAAAAAAAAGGACCGTAGCGCTCTCAACCAAACCAAACCGTATCCTTTAAAACACGCGATGAAAGTAATTAACATTTTGGGAGATCAAGAATCAGTTTCCCTCTGCCGGATATGGGTGCGTTAAATCCGTAGATCGGAAAGTCCTTTAACGATGTCAGTGGATGGAGGAAGGTGCGAGCCCTCCAGATGTGCTAGATCAAATTGAGGTGGCAACAACGGAGAAATGTTGACTCACCTGTATGGTGCTCCTAGATAAAAAGTAGTTAACAATTTTCGCGGTTCAGTGCGAATGTCTCAGACAGATTGCATTAGCCCTCCTTCACCTCCATCCCCTAAAAAAAATGTGTTTCCAGAGCCAAAATGCGTCAATTTAATGTAAGATGTATAATCGAGAAAACACCGGGTGTACCAAGTTAAGGCTACTGTGCACTAACCCTATTGGATTCGCTCACCTCAATGTTAATCTTGTAAGGACTTTGCCTTAAATAAAAGACTGCCGGTCGTTTTGTATTTTATGCTTTAATTGCATTTCTCGACTAAATACAGGCTATTTACAATATATATAAAAGAGTTAAATTCGTGGGTTCACGGCATCGACGAATAAGGCCAGACTTGAGCTGTCGCTGCTCTCATTCAGGTCTATCTAGGCCCGACCGTATCTCCTTGTCTCTGGCTCCAGCGTCACTCTGAATAACTTAGTCTCTGAATCACTGACATGAAATTAACTGGCGTCCGGCGACTTTATATACCTTCGCTGAACGTTATCGAAAGGTCTGGAAAACGCCGCCTTTCTTTATTCAGTTATTGTTCCCAGACGACTAGGCGCCTCCGGTCGGCAACTTCCCTTTTGTAGCTGACGAACTGTTCCGCGAGCTGTCGGTAGCACTTCCGGTCTTTACGTCGCCAAGACTGTTTGTCTCAAACCGTCTAAATCAATTATGTGCACAAACCGCGCGTTGGCTGGTCTGCCCGAAATTTCCACGCACAAAATATTCTCTATTGTGCGGGGGTCATTACAACCTATGGAGAAAATGTGTCCAAGGATTGCCGACTCGGATTGAAAGATTTCTTTTTACCATGTTTTTATTAACTTGCTTTCTTGTTTGCGTGTTTGTGTGTTTGTCAAGTACAAATCTTGCAATCGATTTTTAACTAATTTCCCGACTAGATAGACATTTGAAACTTTTAGAATAGCTCAGAACACGATGACAATGCATTTTTAAAAATATTTTTAGCTATTTGAAAGCAGAATTAAATTAATTTTCAGTTAATTTTGTTTTGTAGACTGGTGCAGCCATCTATTGGCCGGAACGGGAACGAAAAGTTATATGCAAGTTAACTTCCAATTAACTTCATTTTCTTTCAAGTTGATGGGATAATTCATCAAAAAATTTTTTAAAAAAGTATTTATTAATACATAGAATTGACAAGTTTATATGATTCAACAGAAAATTTAAAAACACAACATATAAAAAATTCTTTTTATCTTGTAATTATTAAAATGTGTACTCCGTAATAGAGAAAGAAATATGACACCTTGGGGCATTTTTCATTACTTTGAAAAAAAATAAATATTTTAAAATTTAAGTTATTTTAGGGGGGGGGGAATCTTCTACAGGATGTTTCAAACGTTTATCAATTCCTTTGGTGGACGAAATTTATAAAAATGAATCGTGTTGCAAGGTGCAGAAAAGTTCAGGCCATCTGAACAAACCCTTTTCATTGGATTATCAGCATTTATGAAGCTGTAAATATTAGACACATTTTCTCCGTCAGTTAACACTGAGTTGAGCGAATCCAATACGGTTAGTACACAGCAGCCTTTAAACATTATTCATTTTAAAAAAATCCTTGTTAATAATTAAGAAAATAAATTCTTCAATTAGGATTTCTAATAAATCAGGCACTCGCCCGCAGCATGTCACATCTCAACTCTTGCAAAAGCACATAATTAAACGTTTGATGGAAATGCATAGATTACCAAAATTTATATGGAGACGCATTCTAAAACATTGCGCCATTGCAAACTGAAGGAAACAGAGCTGTACGTGTAAAAGAGGTAATCTCCATTCCTTCCCTTCGTTTTTCTCGTGGTTGCATCAAACTGTCTTAACGATGGATAAGAATTTTTGAACTCGCTGATTTTTTAAATTTCTATTTATTAATTATTATTATTATTGTTATTATTATTATTATTATTATTATTTGAGGGGTTGGTGCTCATCAATACCTACAGGTGCATTGTACCTAGTACAGGTGCATCAATACCTAGTACAGGTGCATTGTTTCAACTATCCCTATCGAAGCTAAACTGATAAGAATTGTCAGAACTACAATATTTCTACGAATGCAATATTAAAATTTTCTCACTAATTTTCCTTCGAATAAAACTAATCACAATATTGTTCAATTCATAGTAATTTTCATTTCGGCCTGCAGTTTGCCTAAAAAAAAATTGGCAAAACCCTTTGGAAGCACCCTGAAGCTATAGGGTTTGTCGACGGGTAGGAATGAGAAAAGGCACGTGCATTATTCATGTATAAGAAACTAATGCTTTCTATTAGGCCCAAATAATCTGCGCACCACAATAGTATTGCTTCAGAAGCCATACTGCTCCTGGAAACAAACAACAACAACAAAAAGTTTTTCTTGACCAATAAGAAAGGAGCAAGAGCTCATTCATGTGCGATAACTACTCCATTTTGATCAACCCTCCCTGATCAAATTTACAACACTACCTGTAGTGTTGCGGGGATTTTTGTGGTCTGATCAATGGCGTCTCCAGGGGGGGGGGCAGTAGGGGCAATTGCCCCTCCCCAAAAAAGCCTGGAGTTTTTTTTTTTTCATATCCTAAAATTATATAATCGTAGACCTAATAGTAAATGAATTTAAATTTAAAATGAGACAATGTTTATTTCTTATATATATATATATATACCCATAAGGGCCGACGTTGCCCCCCCCCTCTCAAAACTCTGGACTGGAGCCGCCAGATTGGTTAAATATATTGGTTAAATGTATTTAACCAATTACAATCCTCCAAACGATTAGCCACGAAATTGTTAAGGCCTGTGATTGGTTTAAAATATGTCAGTACGAGTAACGTCGAAGCTGACGGACGCAGTGTGAACAGGCCCTTTGAGTGTTTTCAGATGATGGGAGGAAAATTCTGAGACATAAGTGGTGTATTTCTCAATCTGAAAATTTCCAACAACTATGCAAAACTATGCAATAAGTGGCATAGATCTAAACAAAGTCATTTGAAATTTGACTTGGCATAGTTTTATTAAGAATAGTCCAATTCGAAGTTAGATGCTGAATCTGATTTGAGGCAGTGCATTCGATATTCAAGCCTCAGAACGGCAACTTTTAATGGAGGTAGAGGGGGGAAGTTATACCTACCGAAGCCCAAAATTATAAAAGGAACAGTTCTCACAAACATAATTTGTAAATATCCTACAATTTGTTCGCTATGATTCACATTAATATCTTAGCCCCAGTCAAGAGTATCACAGTAAAGCAGTTTGAAGTCAAATAAAGTTGAAAACATACGTCATGGAGCCATTTTTACAAACCTATCCATCACATTCACTGTTTTCATTGCAGAAGATTAAAATTGTTGTACCCTTTGTCTGCAGCTTAAATTATCATAGGTGATAAATCAACAACAACAACAATAAAAAGAAGGATCTCGTATGATTAAATACGTTAATCGAACCAATAAGAATTCTAGCCATTGGGAAACTAACACGAGTAGCATTTATAATGCCATGACATGAACATAAATAGGCCTGATTGTGTATTGAATAGTAAAAATATGCAATATTATGATAAATACAACTAGTATATATTTTGAAATTATTTTTCATTTCAAGGAAATAGTCATTTCTAGCAAAAATATTTTAAATTATGAATTCAAATTACATGGCAGTTGCAACATGCAATTATCATTCCGATTAAGAATTCATTCCTATGTAAAATTTATAAATAGTATTCAATTAAAATTTTATTATTATTATTATTATTATTATTATTATAAAAAGAACGTGTAGGACCCTTAACTGTCAAAAGCCTCAAATTTGTCACTACACCTTCGGGTAGAATCAATACTAATTTGCAGGGCACCTTTCAGAAAAGAAAGAAAAAAAAACTTTTCAGCTCCTCTTAAATTACTTATCTTAACTATTATTTATTAATCAATTAAAACTTAAATTTACGTCCATCTTAACCAGCGCTCTTGTACTGCAAAGCTAGGCAGAAATATGGATCTAAGTTGCAACATAATTCTGAAGCACATTACGAATAAACAAACGTCTCATCTAAACAAGGTTTTACTTCCCATCTCGAGCAATCTCGTGCGGCTACTTGTACTCTAGTGACATCAACTCCTTGATCTAAAACAGCGATTTGCTACTGCCGGAACAGATTGTTGCTCAGGTGACAGAGTGTGAGAAAGGTTTGCGGTGAGTAACACTGATAGCCGTCAAATTTGACGACTTTGTACGGAGCATATCTCCTCACTCTGTCAAAACAGTCCTGATCGAAGGATTATCCCACCTTCACGAAAAGCAGTTATTTGTCGTCTTACAGTTGGTGACAGCTGAATGTATTCGGCGTTCCAGCGTACACCTTGCATGATGTGACGATTATGTTACCTGCTGTCAAGATGGACATGAACAAAAAGTTTTCGTGAGGTTCCAAATAGGGCTAAGAAAGACCTTTTCCCTTGGTATGGATATGAGAAGCACTGAAGCTTTTCACGCATGGTCCAAGAAGAAATGAATCAAGTAAAAAAAAGAAAAGGTTAAGTTACAAAATAAATTAAAGAAGTTACAAATATAAAAATAAAAACATTAGAATTTAGTAAGTTAACACAAAATTAAATCAGCCAGACTTGTCAAAATAAAATGTTCCAATATAAGATAAGATAAAAAGCAAAATATAAAGATTAAACTCTCAAAAGTCGAAGACGAGCCACAGAGGACCGCGAGCAGCAAAGATATTAAACGCTGAGATCAAACCCAGGATGGGAAAGAACTACTAAGCAACCCGTGCTTGAAAACAGGCCGAAAAGGAAGCACGATTATGAATTTGTATTACGGAGGTTAAAAATGATCAAGCTTAACTACTGGTCGAGAGCAAAATGTGTCCCGCAACCTGAATGGTTGACAAAACTTGATCAAATAGCTTAGCAGAAGATATTATCAGCGAGGACGGCACACAATTTGACCACGAGGATTCGCAGAGGCATATTACACCAACGAGACGACACACTTCCTTTTTCAAAAAAGCGTAAGAGGATGTGACTGCATATAATTAGGAAAAAAAGAGGGGTGAAAATTAAGGGGTCTAGAATGAATTTAAGGAAAACGGAATGACATAAAGAAAAAAGAAAAAGGAAAGAAATTAAATTATGGGAAAGAAGAGTTGGGTGTAATCCCAGCGTCAAGCACAAGAGTCGCTCTAGGTCTACGATTAAATTCTCTATTGTCATAATCAGGAAGATTGGCAATTTCTTCATTAGGGGTGGAGTAAAGACTCTTATAAAATTTAGTGGCGAGATTAATTATAGCCAGGCGAATGGGTTCAATATTTAGATCTTTGTGGATGGAGTAGTTAGCTTTATATCTATTGGCTTTAGTGATTAGACGTAAGGTTTTATTTTGTGGGCATTGCAATTTCTGGACATGACTATTAGCCGCTGACCACCATACAGGTACTGCATAAAGAGGTATAGGTCGAATTCCTGTTTTGTAAAGCAGAAGATTATTTTCTATACTCATCTCCTTCTGGTTCAGAAAAGCGGCATAAAGAGGTATAGGTCGAATTCCTGTTTTGTAAAGCAGAAGATTATTTTCTATACTCATCTCCTTCTGGTTCAGAAGGTGGGCGATATCTTTTCTAGTTTTAAAAAAATTGCAGATATTATTATTAATATTTTTCTTCCAAGTAAGCTTACTATCCACGAAGATACCCAAATATTTCACTTCCCTTTCAAAGTGGATGAGCTGACCATAAACGTTAATTGGGGGTGGGGGAATCCTATTATATGAAAAGAAGATAGCTTTTGTTTTACTGGGATTGAATTTAATACGCCATTTATCAAACCAGCGCTCAAGAATGTTAATGTGACGTTGGAGGTAAGTATGCATATATCTGACATTATGGTTTTTAGCGAGAATGGCTGTGTCATCGGCATAGAGGGTAAGCGAAGTGTTCGGGGTGGTGGGAATATCATTAATAAATAAGTTAAATAAGACCGGTCCGAGTTTCGAACCTTGAGGAACTCCCGCATTAACAGGGCGTAGGGCTGAAGTGGTACCAGAATAGCTTACAGCAAAAGTTCTGTCCGAAAGATAGGATTGTATAAATTTAATAAGGGCAACTGGCATTTTAAATTTAATGAGTTTATTGATAAGGCCACTGCGCCAGACAGTATCAAAAACTTTAAGAATATCAAAGAAGACAGCACCAGTCTGCATTCTGTTCTGTAGTCCATCATGGATGTACTCAGTAACACGAAGCAGCTAATGTGTGGTAGAATGTGTGGGTCTGAAACCAAATTGGACATTAGAGAGAATATTATTGCTATCGATAAAATTATGAATACGGTTACAAAAAATGTGTTCAACCACTTTAGAAAGAGAAGATAAGAGACTACCTGCTGTCAAGATTATAGTATCATCCTTTTTTCTTTTATACTGTGGACATGTCACGTTGCCATCAGCAACGGAATTCGATCGTTTGCATATATCGGTTTACAGATCTTCACGGAGGCACCATTACGCCTATAACGGTCTGCAATTTCAGCTGTGAGAAGTCCCTTTTAATGACACAAAATTTGACATAAAAAGGGAATTTTTGAACAGTTAATCATAACCATTTTCTGTCTGTCTCTAGACCGTATTCTGAAGATAAATATTATTTAACCCTCTAGACGATTTTCATATTTTTTTGTGCAAAATCGATGGCAAAATTTATTTGGATAGGTTTATCGTAAGGGGACATAAAACAAACAAACAAACAAACAAAAAAAAACCGATAGTGAAGTGAACGGAAATACTTTTATTTATTAATTTACAACTTGCGGAGAACGCGAATCTCGCGTTTGACAAGGATAAAGAATTCGATTTAAAAAATAAAACATTTCCTAGAAACGATAATCTGATATGCTTTGACTGATTTTTTAGAGAAAAGATAAATGACGCACCAAGAAGGGGTAAGGGCCTGTTCACACTGAGTCCGTAAGCATGAGCGTTACTCGTATTGACATATTTTAAACCAATCACAGACCTTAACAATTTCGTGGCTAATCGTTTGGAGGTTTGTAATTGGTTAAACATATTTCAATACGAGTAACGCTAAAGCTGACGGATTCTATGTGAACAGGCCCTAATGTAAACTGGACACAAATTGATATGCATAAAGGTTTCGACGGAAAATGCAGAATTTTAAAGTTTGGCGGCCAGTGAATGAGCATGTGACGCTGCAGCGCATCTTAACTGCGCAACTGCCAGGATATTAAAGAGGACAAATTTCGATTCCAGGTCATAAATTCTTTGCGAATTTCATTCCGTGTACTCAGGTAGATAGTAATTATGCCTCACATACAGGTGCTTGAACAATATGCTCAGATGTCAGCATTTGAGATATAGCTGACATCTGCGCATATTGTTCTTGCAGATGTCAGATATCTCTCAAATCACGTAGTTAGGCTCAAAGATGCCGGTTGGTCTAAACGGCGAATCGCTCGTCATTTGGATATGAGCGATGCCACTATTAGACGATGTTGGCAGGAATGGGTGAACCATGGCCGAACACAGCGCAAGAAGGAAGCGGTCGGCCTAGAGAAACGACAGAACGTGAGGACCGAGCAATCATCAGAGAGGCACTCAAAGCCCCAGATTCATCATTATCATCGATCGTACGTGTAACTGGTGCTTCAGTGACCGCAAGGACCATTCATAGACAGAAAAAAGGGGGCTGAGCTCACGGCGCAAGGGGCGCCGTGATCTCTGTATTACTATTGACTACCATTGACCTCTGTACACCGACAAGCCCATTTTTAGTAGTGTAACGCCCATTCGACCTGGAATGTCACTGACTAGAGTAAAATTGTCTTCAATGATGAGTCCCGCTTCGAAATGAGCCCCGGTGATCAGCGAATACATGACTGGAGACGCCCCCGGACAGCGGTGGGATACCATCCTGACTGTCTTCTGCCATACGGGCCGACAACCAGGAGTGATGGTCTGGGGTACAATTTCATTTCATAGCAGGACCCCTTTGGTTGTCATCCGCGGCACCCTTACAGCACAGCGGTATGTCGACGATATTCTACACCCCGTTGCGTTGCCCTTCATATCACGACACCCCGTGCTTACATTTCAGCAAGATAACGCCCGCTCGCACACGGCGAGAGTTTCTACTGCTTGTCTTCGTGCTTGCCCAACGCTAACTTGGCCAGCAAGTTCGCCGGATCTCTCCCCCATTGAGCACGTTTGGAGCATTATGGGCAGGGCCCTCCAACCAGCTCGAGATTTTGACGATCTAACTCTCCGATTGGACAGAATTTGGCACGATATCCCGCAAGAGGGCATCCGCCACCTTTGCCAATCAATGCCAAGCCGAATAACTGCTTGCATAAGGGCCAGAGAGGGACCAACGCGTTATTGACTTTTTCCCTTTGTGAAGCTCTTGTTCTTGAAGAAATCCTCTAATTTTTCTCAAATTGGAATCATTTGTTTTTCTGTACATGTACATCACATCTACCCCGATTTTCGACTCATTCGGATAACTCCATGTTGGAGCTTTTTTTTTTTTTTTTTTTTTTTTTTTTTAGAATTATGCGTTCTAAAAAATTGTTTTACAAAAGGCCATTATTCTTATAATTGTTCACAGAAATAAAATATTTCAGTTAACATTTCTACTTGAAATTAATGTTTTTTCTCTGCTAACTATTAATCAAAAATATTTAGTATCTGTTAATAATTTTATTTTTACTATGAAAACTTCATAAAACTGGTGAATATGTTGGAATCTTCATATAGAATTTAATCACTATTAAGTTAGTTTCCATTAGTAAATAAGTTTTCATTGTATGATAAACAATGTTGTCAGTATAAATGCTTATGCAAAATCTGTTGTGTATAATTAGGAAAAATTAATATTTTCCGATACTTTTACTGTGAGTACAATAAAACCCATACTTTGTGAAAATGCAAACTATAGCAGATTGGTCCTTGTCAGTGTTATTTGGGTTTTTTTCTTTTAAATTCGCTGAAAAAAAATTGTATTCAGTAATTTACCAACTTGACGGTTATACCTCCAGTTTTAAAAAGTATAATTTGAGATGCTTTGATTGATTTTTCTTTCGAGAGGAAGATAATTCAAAGTATTGTGTGATTAAATATTAAATTGACTTCCTATTTTATTAGTCCTGATTAAAATTTATTTGTGATTATTAATAGAAAATGTTGCTTTTCTTTTTAAAGGCTGTTATGTGTGATGTATTATTCATACTTATCTGCAGATAAAAATATTCTTATATTACTATGTGTGTGTGTGTTTGTTTTGGTTAATGAGTAGTATTTATCACAATTTTTTTCCATAAGAGATTTCTTTCACAATTCTTCTCTGTAATCTCATTTCCTTAATTATTCAATTATTACAAAATTCTGAACTCATTTATTCTGAAACTAATATACGATTATTCTGAAAAAGTTTATATAATGAAGTGAGACTTTTCATGTGTCAGATGTTTGGACATTGCATACTCTGTAGCTGCAGCTAGTGTGTGCTCTTATATGTGCATGTAACTAACCAGCTATAGAAAATTATGTATCATTATTGCCTTTAAGAATTTAATAAAGTTTAGCAAAAAAGGCAGATCAAATAAACATTTTGCATGAAGATAAACAATTGTTCAGTTGAATAAATAAAATTCATATTAAATACGCATTAAAAAAACTTGTTTTCTCTTGAAAAATACTAAAAATCCACAGTAAAGTGCATGGTTTTCGTGTTAACGCGGCGGAATGATCGACGCTCGTGCCACCTAGTGGCGGCGACCAAATGTGAGATACTGTTTTAACACGGAGTTCCTCCTCCTTCTGTAGCTTCATGATTTTGAATCAACACGAACACAGAATAAACTTTTATTGCGCAGCCGCACAAATTACTTAATTCTTTTTGCCCAGCAGCGCCACCTTTTAACAAACAAACTGAATTCGTAACAGAAGTTATTACACGAAGGAGCCTGCATTCTATATGAATGATTTGTTTTCATTTGCAATGGTTGTTGAAAAGCCTGATTCACAGAGATATGTTGACGCAAAAGGAAGTAATGCATGATTAGCTCTTTGTGCCACTTTTGGGTAGGAATATCACATCAAGGGCCAAAATTCTTTGACTGATTACTCATCGAACATGTCTTTGGCTACCGAATCGGATTTCAGCTCCATAATTTGATCTTTACAGTCATCGGAAACTTTTTCAACTGACAAAAAAATGGATCGAGCACTAAATCCAACTTCTCATCACTGAGTTCGGAAAAATAGTGGCTGAATTCATTTTCAGAGGCTGAAAAATTTCATTTTTTGCAAATTCTGGAAGCATTTGTTCTTAAGGCTGTACTAACCCTATTGGTTTAGATCACCTCAGTGTTGACCTATAGAGAAAATGTGTCTACTATTTACAGCTACATAAATGCCAATAATCCAATAAAAATTCTATTTTCAAATAGCCTGAACTTTTCTGCATCTTGCAACAGGATTCATTTTATAAATTTCGTCCACCAAAGGAACTGATGAGCCTTTAAAAAACACTACACCAGATTTTTTTCCTCGAATAATTTATATTTTAAAATATTATTTGCAATTTTTTTAAACGAAAAGTGCCCCAAGGTGTCAAATTTATTTCTCTATTACGGAGTGCAATTATTTAAAAAAAAAAAATCTTTCAATCCAAGTCGGTAATCCTTGGACACATTTTCTCTATAGGTTAACATTGAGGTGATCGAATTCAATAGAGTTAAAACACAGCAGCCTTAACAATCAGCAGCAAGTATTGATGACAGTCTCTGAAACATTGCAACATTTTTGATATTAAACAGTCTCTTCCAATTTTTCAGCTTGCTCATAAAAGCTATCAAGGCATCCGTGAATTCTATGACGTTCGTATTTCTCCCTTGTATCGTTGCATCTGAAGATTCAGTTTATTCAGCTGCTCAAAAATGCCAATTAAATGGGAAGTGCGCATGATCCATCCCTATCATCCAGCCCGGCAAAGAAAAAAAAATCTGTCTTACCTTTTAACTTCAAAAAGTAATTTGGGCTCATCTCTAAGCTTAAATACTTTCTCAGTTACACTTTCTCTTGAAAGCCGTTGAACATTTGTATGAGTAAGAAACAAAGGCCGGACTACATCCATGTTAATACATAGCACGGCCCTGATTTTCCACTAGGCCGGGGCCTAGGGCCCCCCGAATGTTGGGGGATCCCCCTGAATTTTTATTTTAAAAGAAAAAAAAAGAAAATTCCCAATTCAATTTTTTAAAATTTTATATTTTTTAATAGAAATACTTTTATATATCTTTTCAAATTTGATTGATTGGTTCATCATATATATAGCTATATATATAATTCATCATATGTATAGCTATATATATAGTTCATCATATGTACAGTGGCTCCCAAAAGTGTTCGTACACTTACGAATTTCAATGAAATAGGGGTCTATCCATTAATTAAAAGGGATATTTCAGAATGGGTATTTAATAATAAGATCTATAATCTATTCTTAACAAAACTACAAGAAATATTTTGAAAACATAGTAAAACTTTATTTTTAAGAAACCAGTAGTCAAAAAGTAACAAAAACTTAATCTCACAAAAGTCATCGTACACTGAAATATTTTCGGATAAATTCATAATTAAAATTATCGTCTGGCGCTTTATTTTTATTTTTGAATCGTGGTGGCATTTAAAATATCGTTTGGCTTTAATTTTTGCTTACCTACTCCGTAATATTCTATTTATTATTTAAAAATGGCTCGTAGTCGTAAAGAAACAATAAACAGCATTCGAAAATTGATTATTTTTCATCATAGTAGTGGTAAATCAGTTCGGAATATTGCTAAATTACTTAATTTATCCCATTCTACTGTGCAG
Organism: Dolomedes plantarius; assembly: GCA_907164885.2. NCBI lineage: Eukaryota > Metazoa > Arthropoda > Arachnida > Araneae > Dolomedidae > Dolomedes > Dolomedes plantarius. The sequence continues at coordinate 100,193,773 of OU015499.1, read as the reverse complement.
TATGTGAAAAAACGCTTTAAAGAAGAAAATTGGATCGGAAACAAGGTTAAAAAAAGGTCGTCCGGCAAAGTTAACAAAGCGTGATCAGAGATTTATAATTAGAAAATTTGTGAAAAATTCACGTTTGAGTGCTGTAAAAGTTTCTGCAGAATTCAATGAAACATTTTCTACTTCAATTTCACCTGAAATTTTTTGACGAGTTCTCAAAACAGCTGGATTACATGGGCGTTCTGCCCATAGAAAATTTTTTGTGAGTGAGAAAAACAGAAAGTTTAGGCTTCCCTTCGCACTATCAATGATAAATAAGCCCCAAACCTATTGGAATAATGTCTTATTTGCCGATGAACATTTTTGGTGCTGATGGGCGTATAATTGTATGGAGAAGAAAAAAATGAGGAACGGGGTGCATGTCAGCATCAGGACTAGGAAATTTGGTATTTATTGATGGCATAATGAATCATGCTGTTTTTATAAAAATTTTAAGAGAAATTTAAAATTATCAGCTCAAAATTTGGGTATTGGAAACAACTTTGTTTTTTTATCAAGATAACAATCCTAAGCACACGGCTCTCAAGTTCGCATCTGGTGTCTCTATAATTGTCCACAAGTTTTGAAAACACCACCTCAATCGCCAGATTTAAACCCAATAGAACATATTTGGAGAGAACTGGAGGTTCGAGTACGAAAACACGACATTCACACGAAAAGCGAACTAAAAACAATTATGATGGAAGAATGGATGAACATTGATGCAAAAATTACAAAAGAACTAAAGCAATCTATTCCCAGACGTTTAAAAGCTGTTGTGGATGCTAAAGGATATCCTACTAAATATTAATTTACCGAAAAATTAGAATATTTACTAATATGTAGAGATTTTTTACAAGTGTACGATGACTTTTGTGAGATAAAGTTTTTGTTACTTTTGGATTATTGGTTTCTTAAAAATAAGATTTTACTATGCTTTCAAAATATTTCATGTGTTATGTTTTATGACTTTTACTTTTATTTTTAAGAATTAACTATTACCTAATTAATTGAAGTTGTTAGTACATTGCTTAATCTTAACACCCTCTTCATGATGGACTCTCACCAAAAAAACACACATACACAAATAACAAGGATAACGGTTTAGAGGAAAAAGATATTATTTATTAAAAGCCTTCCGGCCAACTTATTATTACAAATTAGTACGACTTAGTTTCTCTAAATTTTTTTTTTTTACATTACCCGAAAGAATAGTACTGCTATAACAAATCTTCTTCCTAGCAGTTTACAAAGTTAGAGCTTTAGTGCAATTTTAATTAATCCCTGTCGACATAATTACAATAATACACAAAACAAAACATTTCTACACTTTATAATTCCAATTTTCATTTCGTGAGGTGGCTGGTGGATGTGCGCCTAACTTAATGACCTAAGGTCTTAATTAATAATGAGCTCCCATTATGAAAAGATTAAAAAACTTAACCAACAAAAAAAAATCTTAACGTTACCTTCAGTCGACTGATGAGAATAAAAAAAAATCTGAAAATAAAAAGATAGCATAGGAGAGAGTGGAGAGTAAAAAAAAATTGGAAGGAAATAAGTTAGTCCGGACTTGAAGAGTATCTTCTACTGCATGACAGCGTCTCGCCCTCTCCAAGCTCTCGGGTTATGGAACTGAAGATTCATCTCGGCAAAGAACGGGATGCAAGTCGGAGGATGCTCACGGCAGGCGGGCTGGAGTAGCATGTGTTGCCTTGGAGTCAAATTGTGGCCGAGGACGAACCCCTTTCTGCCCTGTGTTTATCCGCCCCCGCAGGAGAAGACAAGTAAGGAGTTCCAACTGGCACCGCATTTTTAGACTTTGTACAAACGGCCCAGCACCACAGACTTTGCATATTTCGATCTGCCGCTTGCCATATTATTTTTTTCTTGGCATTAAAAAAAGCTTGGGCTTTGAAACCTACAAAGGAGTACCTTTTTTAGTTGACCCGTGACAGAGCGGCCGGACGTCGACTCTCCTTGTAACCTTCTGCGTCGCCTCTCCCCTCTGAGTCGGGCATCTGCTAAAGTCATCAACATTCCGTTCTCGCTGGGCATGGAGATTTCCAAAATGGTTGAAAGCTAAGGTATCGGATTTCCCGATAAGACATAGCAAGAGTTTAAGAGAGAGGAAAAAAAATAGGTTTTGGAAAGTCTAACCTTACGGCCAGACAAAAGGGTAATTTAATCAACTACTTTTTAATTAACACCGCAATCCACCAGCGAAATTCCACTCAGCCACCATCAACCACCTTTTAATATTTTTACCTCTATTTGAACACAGTTTTACTTTTTTTTTTTGCATAAATAACTTATTTAAATTACATAACATACATACAATAAGTTAAAACTACTTATTTACACATGCATATTAACTCAAATATTTGAACACAACTAAATATCTGTGCACATCAAACATACAGGGGAGCACATCTAATTATTTGTGCCTAACAATATCCCCCTTGCACGATAAAAAAAATTTATTGCACGCAGTGGAAAAAATTTTTTTTGATTGAGGGCGTCTATCCAAATTTTCTCAGAGTGGGTAGTCAGCACGAACTGTCGCTCTGAAAGCTGACAATCCATTTGCCCTCAGACAGGAGCAAACAGTTCGTGACTGTTAACCCGTACAGGGCAAACATGCGTCCATGCTGGACTGTACCTAAATTAACGGGATAGACGACCTCAATTTACAAAACACCGCAGAATTTAAATTTAATAAAAAAAACTATGCAAAAACAACAAATCTCGCTTCACCAAGCAAATCATACACTTTACCACACTTAATACTGTAATACCAGGCACCTGTATAAAACTAAATAACTTTGTATGTGATACAATGACACTAACATCTGGTTATACTAACAAAAAAAATCGAAACTGCGTACCACACGGTGACCAGAGGACCAACAAAAATAGGAGGAAAAACATTTGTGAGACATTGTTCAGCTGGCAAACGCTTACAAAAAAACAAAAGAAAACCCACTTCTCCAGCACTTTCGCTACAAGGAATAGTGCGGGGAGGTGGACCCTTATGTAGTGTCACCGAAACTGCGACAACTGACACTACATAAATGTGGGCGACATAACCCTTCCCCAAGGGCACTAGAGAGGACAAAAATAATCGGGAAGTCACATTACATGCGAAAGAGACACCTGGCAAGCATGCATTGCCTTTACAAAATATGGGACAACTAGCCGAGTACCAGTACTATGAGTCTTGGCTGAGATTTACAATCTACTTAACTTGCTTCCTAACCACTTTTACATCATCGTGCGTATGCAGGCTGCGGTCAGCACTAGTTGTCCCTGGTCACATTCAGGTTACAGTTTTAAATTAAAAAAAAAAAAAAAACAGGTCACAGGTCGGGGTAACACAATGGCCAAAAAAAAATCAGCAACTTGCCAGCTTGACTCCAGTTAAAATTTAATCTATCCCATGCCTACACCGTAGCTTGTGGTAACAGGAAATTACAAGCAATAAATAAAAAAAATACAATAGCATGTTTTACAAGCAATAAAGGAAAAAACAATACGTGTTAGTTCTGTGGACGTGAGAAGAAAAGAAAACTTCAGAGAGAAAAAAAAACGCAGACTCCTAACCCCTTTGGCTACTATTGAACACCCTGACAGCTACGAATCGCTTGAAGTTCCCCTCCGCGTCTGGGATCGGGTTACAATGCTTGACCGAGGAAAATTCTCCCAACGTGTACTCCTGACTGACACTCGCTGCGCGCGGTCTTGGCGAGACTCAGTTCCCCCCTCTGTGTTGTCCCTCTGCGGAACAGCTGATACACTATCGCTTGAAGTGCCCACCCGCGGCTGCCGTAAGTTTCCCCTTCTTGCTGTGTTGACATACCACCTTGTGCGTTGTCTCGAAAAACCCTGCGTTTGTGCTGAAGGCGCATTAAACTCGCTGCTAGCCTTTTCTTGTGTCCCACTAAGTGGTTCACTAATCTCCTCCTGCTCTGGCCAAACGGGAAAAATTTTACGTTCAGTGACTTTGGATAAACGGTCAACGTGGACCACTTCACAGTTTGACGGATCTGCGACTAGCTGGATTTTGTAATTAACCTTGGAGCATTGCTCAACCACGCGAAAGGGACCCTTATTAAATTTGGAAAATTTCTTACATAGGCCAGGTTTAATTGCTGGGGAAAATAGCATGACCAAATCACCAATATTAATGTTTTTATGAACAGCGAATTTTTTTCTATAATTTTCCTGCGATTCCGCTGCTTTCTCTAAATGGGACTTCACTAGCTTAAAAGAATTTTGAAGGGCCGGTATTAAATTTTGACAGTAAGAGGGGGCGTCGTTATACGAAATTTTACTTTCCCCTGCTAAAACGTTATAAGGGAGGCGCAGATCTCTACCATAAGTTATAAAGGCTGGGGTCTCGTTAGTGGCTAAATGGACTGCCGACCGAATGGATAATAGGGCAAATTTAAGTTTAATGTCCCAGTCCGTGTGGCTGTTGTTCACTAAATGAGCTAAGGCCGAGGAGACTGTAGCATGTTGCCTTTCTATCTTGGCATTTGCGGCCGGATGATAAGGGGAAGAAGAAATGTGATGTATGTTAAATTTCTTGTATACGTCCGAAATCGCTTCCCCGACTAAATTTCTCCCCTTGTCTGTTATAATGGTCTTGGGACACCCGTGTCGTGAAACAAAATCTGCCAATGTGTCAGCAATGGTATCTGAGGTAATATTAGAAACGGGGTACGCCTCTGGCCACTTCGAAAAAGCGCATACATATGCTACAATGTAACGGTTTCCCTGTTCGGTTAGGGGGTACGGACCTGATATATCTAGGTGAACTGTCTGCATGGGTGCATCCTGAATTTTAAGTCGCTGCAGTTCCGCCAAACCACCTGGTTTATGAGCACGGCGCTCCAAACAGTGTATACAAGATTTAATTAAATTTTGGACATGCGCACTTAGCCCCGGGCAAAAGAAAAATTGTTTAAGTCGATTATAGGTCTTAAAATGTCCCATATGGCAAGCTATTAAGGATTCGTGCGCTAAAGAAAAAACTTTGGTTAACAGGCTGAGCGGAAGCACCACCTTCTCTTGGGTATCTCTTCGGGACTTACCCCTCAAATCATTACATTTTAAAACATTATTCTGGGAAATAAAAAAATTCATGTAGACAGGTCTCACCTGGAGTCCCTTTTTCACTAATTTTAAAACTTTACTACAAAATGGATCTTTCTCCTGGGCTGCCCTAACTTCTTTTAAAAACTTTTGGTCTTCGATGACATTAAACGATACCTGATCAGGAGGGATTGCATAGCACTGTTCACCATTTACAGGTTCGCTTACATAGTTTGCCTCTTCAGAAATTTCAAAATTTATATACCTAGACAAAAAATCGGCCGTGGAGTTGCATTTACCTTTTATATATTTAGTCTCGAAATCAAAATCCGCCAACGAACACAGCCAACGGGCAATACGTGACGTGGGGTCCTTAAGTTTTAAAGCGTGCGTTAGCGCAGCGTGATCAGTAAATAGAGTAAATTTCGAGTTAAAGAGATAACATTTAAAATAGTTTACGGCCCATACGACAGCTAGGAGTTCTCGCTCAGTCGCAGAATAACGGGTTTCTACCTCCTTAAGTTTTCTACTCGCGAACGCTACAGGCCTGGGAAAATTGTCTTCATCCAGCTGTGCTAAAACTGCGCCTACCAATTGCGTACACAACCGCTGGAGACTCAGGTTCCGTCCTAGCTCCCACCTGCTTGATCGCCTTTTCTTCGAGGCAAGCAATTTCGATTAATTCCTCCAAATCCTCTGGGTTACGAGCTATGACTGCTCTGCGAATAGGGGGCAATAATTTTTTTAAGAGCATAGAAACAAGCCACTGCTCTTCCATCTCCTTTCGTGTCGCGTTTGGTAAATTATGTTTCTGTATAAGCGTCTTAACTTTTGATCGCGCCATAGCTAGAAATTCTTTAACGGGGGTAGCCTGGCTTTGCTTAAACGCCCAAAATTCGGCTAACAAAGTTGCCGAGTCTTTCTCGGTCTCGAACCTCTCCCCTAAAACTGCAAACAAATCCCGAACTGACGCTATTTCTTCTTTAAAATTTGAAAAAACGGTCTGAGCCTGCCCTGCTAATCTTTGCCGCACTGCGAAAAATTGGTCCTCTGCTGACCATTGTAGGAAACGAGCAATCTCCTCAAATTTACTTTTGAAACGCGCAAATGTGAAATGGGGGTCTGTACCCGTAAAAGTCGGAATCAATTCAAGATGACTTAGCAGCAAATCACGCCGCTGAAAAGTCATTGCACCCTCAACTTGTTGAGTTTCGTCGTCTTGTAATTCGTAGTGGCTAAGCTCGCCGATAGCTGGGGGGTTTGATTCGCCTGAATTTGGCATAACTCTAAAGTTTCTTACAAGTAGGGCAAAACTGGGATACAACTTACTCCCTCACGCACACATCACTTACCGCATTACTAAAACACCAGTACATAACCAAATTGTTCCCCCAAAATATTCGCGTACATAAAATACAATCAGATATAACACATTTCCCATGCAATTTATACAGTCCCCCAAAATACATATAAATACACACTAACACAAAACAAAATAATATATTTTTCACAATACTCAATTATACATTTCATATCTTATTTTAAACTATTGCCTCATTTACATTTAAATTAGTTTTCGCGGGCCAACATCGCATTGTGCCAAAACCCAGAAAGGGCACGACACCATTGTTATATTTTATGACTTTTACTTTTATTTTTAAGAATTAACTATTACCTAATTAATTGAAGTTGTTAGTACATTGCTTAATCTTAACACCCTCTTCATGATGGACTCTCACCAAAAAAACACACATACACAAATAACAAGGATAACGGTTTAGAGGAAAAAGATATTATTTATTAAAAGCCTTCCGGCCAACTTATTATTACAAATTAGTACGACTTAGTTTCTCTAAATTTTTTTTTTTACATTACCCGAAAGAATAGTACTGCTATAACAAATCTTCTTCCTAGCAGTTTACAAAGTTAGAGCTTTAGTGCAATTTTAATTAATCCCTGTCGACATAATTACAATAATACACAAAACAAAACATTTCTACACTTTATAATTCCAATTTTCATTTCGTGAGGTGGCTGGTGGATGTGCGCCTAACTTAATGACCTAAGGTCTTAATTAATAATGAGCTCCCATTATGAAAAGATTAAAAAACTTAACCAACAAAAAAAAATCTTAACGTTACCTTCAGTCGACTGATGAGAATAAAAAAAAATCTGAAAATAAAAAGATAGCATAGGAGAGAGTGGAGAGTAAAAAAAAATAGGAAGGAAATAAGTTAGTCCGGACTTGAAGAGTATCTTCTACTGCATGACAGCGTCTCGCCCTCTCCAAGCTCTCGGGTTATGGAACTGAAGATTCATCTCGGCAAAGAACGGGATGCAAGTCGGAGGATGCTCACGGCAGGCGGGCTGGAGTAGCATGTGTTGCCTTGGAGTCAAATTGTGGCCGAGGACGAACCCCTTTCTGCCCTGTGTTTATCCGCCCCCGCAGGAGAAGACAAGTAAGGAGTTCCAACTGGCACCGCATTTTTAGACTTTGTACAAACGGCCCAGCACCACAGACTTTGCATATTTCGATCTGCCGCTTGCCATATTATTTTTTTCTTGGCATTAAAAAAAGCTTGGGCTTTGAAACCTACAAAGGAGTACCTTTTTTAGTTGACCCGTGACAGAGCGGCCGGACGTCGACTCTCCTTGTAACCTTCCGCGTCGCCTCTCCCCTCTGAGTCGGGCATCTGCTAAAGTCATCAACATTCCGTTCTCGCTGGGCATGGAGATTTCCAAAATGGTTGAAAGCTAAGGTATCGGATTTCCCGATAAGACATAGCAAGAGTTTAAGAGAGAGGAAAAAAAATAGGTTTTGGAAAGTCTAACCTTACGGCCAGACAAAAGGGTAATTTAATCAACTACTTTTTAATTAACACCGCAATCCACCAGCGAAATTCCACTCAGCCACCATCAACCACCTTTTAATATTTTTACCTCTATTTGAACACAGTTTTACTTTTTTTTTTTTTGCATAAATAACTTATTTAAATTACATAACATACATACAATAAGTTAAAACTACTTATTTACACATGCATATTAACTCAAATATTTGAACACAACTAAATATCTGTGCACATCAAACATACAGGGGAGCACATCTAATTATTTGTGCCTAACACATGTAGTTTTGTTAAGAATAGATTATAGATCTTATTATTAAATACCCATTATGAAATATTCATTTTAATTAATGGATAGACCCCTATTTCATTGAAAATCGTAAATGTACGAACACTTTTCGGAGCTACTGTATTTCAGAGAAACCCGAGAAGTCTATCATAGTTTGATGGCTGCTCTTGTAAAAAATTGGCCAATTAACCTATTTCAACGGCATTATGTTGTCCCATGAAAACTGTTTTTTCTTAACGGAATCATCACTACTCACTACTAGTAACAAACGTAGTGACCTAAATTTGCTCTTTTATATTTCTTAGCAGTGTTAACTAACCGAAACACAAACGCCGATTGTCGGTCATTGGCCGTTGCTACAACCTAGATAAGAAAAAAAGTATTTGAAATCAGTCTGCTGATATTTTTAAATCAAAAATCGTTAATTCATTGTCATCGAAGGAATACGCTAGGCCTATATTTATCTATATATATAAAACAGTTCGGTAACTGACTGACTGACTGACTGAGTGACAGACAACGCACAGACCAAACCGCTGGACCTAAAGGGTTGAAATTTTGCATGGCGATTCTCATAGTGTAGGGGTGCACTAAGAAAGATTTTTGAAAAAGTCTTCTTAGATGTTTTTAAATTAAATTTTTAAGCTGTTTTTGCAACTTTTTTTAAGTTTGCATTTAAATTATCTGAGGGTTATAAAATTTACATCACGAGAAAGATCATGAAAATTCCTTTAAAATGAAATCTTTTTCGAATCTTTACCTCCATTTTCTGATTTTCGGTGAATTTTTAAAGATTAATTTTTAGAATCCAGTTTATTAAATGTTGATCACGTGGTTTCTTTTCTTTTTGTGATACTTTAAACTAATTTTACGTCACGTGCATAACAACGAAATAGACAAAAAAAAAATTTTCTTACTAATGCGACAGACGATTGGACATTATCAAAAAAATATTAAAATACAGTAAAAGAAATGTTCCTCAAACTGTACTATATTAACTATATTATATTCTTTAGTATGTTCTATTAGATTTAATTTGAATATTTTCTTCTACATTATTTTGTCTATAAAAATATCCGTTACGATCTTTTTATAAATATATTTTTTTGTTTCTTTTACATCAATTGCATACATTGATCAATGTATTTATTATATATATATATATATATATATATATATATATATATATATATATATATATATATATGGCATTAATTGCATACATTGACCGTTGTATTTAATTTGAATGTACTCCGTAGCGAAGTACGGGTATTCAGCTAGTTTTTATATAAAAAAATTAAATAAAAATAAAAATCCTAATAAAAATAAATAATTAAATTAAAAAAGAGGATTATTTTAATGTCTGTAGTTATATATGTTACAAGTTTAGGGGCTATTTTTAATTTTTATAAAATAATCTTTATAAAAATTTCATATATTTTTAGGCACAAAAAAATTGCCAAGGACTTCAAAGGTTCCTTATTTTAGGGACTGAGGGAACCCCGGGAAAAGTCTGTAATTCCATTAACATACTGTAAATAAATTATGTATAACGGTATATAAGAATAACAGTCTGTTAGTTTTATGCTTACAGTAACAATCACCTTACTGAGACTAACGCTTAAAATTAATTTTTCAATCGTTTATGACCAGCTGTTTAGTAACACTTACAAAGCGAACTGAAATTAAACACGATAATTACATCAACCACGATATACGTGGCAGCTTCTCGCTTCTCGAAAATGAGGCACTAAGCGGAAGGATTTAAATTGAATAACTCCCAGTTTTAATGAATGCTACTGGGTAAGATGGAGAAAAGAAAAACAAATGAGAAGTAAGTAATCATCGACGGAAGGAAGTAAAAACAGATGTGGTGGTTAAATTTTCGACAGATGGGGCTCCTCACTGAGCTGTTTCACACATCAACGGACGATAAAAAAAGAAGAAACAAAAATCAAACACAGCAGACGACTTTTTTAAATTTTTATTTTACAGAAATGCGCAATTTGATAAAAAGCAAATGTTTCAAACGACACGACGTTCCAGTCATTTTACGGAAATATGCATAAATAGGTCATTTGGAAGATGATAGAGTAGAATTTCGATAAAATGAAATCATCCGGGCAGTGCAAAAAATTTTTTGGTCACCGAAAATTCTATTTAATAAAATTATTTATATAGAATTAATTTAATTTTAAATCATAACTTATCAAAACAGAGATAACCTGGTAATCGAAAATATGACTAGGAGCTTAATATCTTTTTAATATCTTTGCGCAAATTGAATGAAAATATTATTAAAGTTTTATCACTTACAATTGACATTAATTTCTTTCATAAAAAAGAAAACAAGTCTATAAGAAATTTGACAGGATTCATTTTATAAATTGTGTCCACCAAAGGAATTTAGGAGCGTTTGAAACACACTCTACCACATTTTTTCCCCGAATAATTTAAATTTTAAAATATCACTTACCTTTAAAAAAAATTAAAAATGCTCCAAGGTGTAAAATTTCTTACTCTGTTACGAAGTACAATTAAAAAAAATCTTTAAATCCAAGTTGGCAATCCTTGGACAGATTCTCTCCATAGGTTAACATGAGGGGAACAAATTCAATAGGGTTAGTAGACAGCAGCTTTAAGAGAACCGAACTGAAAAGTTACTTTAGAAAAAAATGGCAATTAGTTATGTTCTTCACTTATACTAGATTCTTCCTCTAAAGCAGGGGTTGCTAACCCGCGGCACGGCGGAGTTTTAACAGTGGCACGCGAAGACTTATTGAAAAATTTAAAAATTTGAAAAAGCAATAATGTCGTCTTCAGGAACTTTGTCAAAATCCGTAAAAAACCCTACTCATACGCCACTGAATACAACAGCGCCGGAAAGCGACACTGCTTGACACCAGAACAACGATGCAGTAAGACAGCGTAGTCATGGGACGAGCCCAACGGTTTGAGTTGCCTTGCTGGCGAGCTTTTTTAAAACTGTTTTTATAGATTTTGGCGTCGAGCGTCGTTGTTTTAAATATGTTATTTTCACTGTGTCCATGAGTAAACCATCGACATCGAAAAGAAAATATGAAGAGGATATTGCAATTCGGGATTTTAAAACTGTCTGGGAAGAACAGTTTTTGTTTACGCCTCAAAATACTTCCAAGCCCGTTTGTTTGATATTTGGAATTTGTGTAGCAGTGCCGAAAAAATTTAACGGGGACCGACATTTCAAACAACTGTATAGTGATTTCAACAGCAAATATCCTGTCGGATCACACTTGCGAACGGAATTTATCAATAACTAGCTGAATATCCGTGCTTCGCTACGGAGTACATTCAAATTAAATACAACGATCAATATATGAAATTAATGCCCCCCAAATATATATATATATATATATATATATATATATATATATATATATATATATATATATATATATATATATATATATATATATATATATATATATACTAAATACAGCGGTCAATGTATGCAATTAATGCCAAGATAGATATTTATAAAAAATCGTAACGGATATCTTTATAGACAAAATAATGTAGAAGAAAACATTCAAATTTAATCTAATAGAACATGCTAAAGAATATAGTACAGTTTGAGGAACATTTCTTTTACTGTATTTTAATATTTTTTTCGGATAATGTCCCATCGTCTGCCACATTAGCAAGGAAAAGAAATATAACTTTTGTCTATTTCGTTGTTATGCACGTGACGCAAAATTGGTTTAAAGTATCACAAAAAGAAAAGAAACCACGTGATCAGCATTTAATAAATTAAATTCTAAAAATTAATCTTTAAAAATTCACCAAAAAATCAGAAAATGGAGGTAAATATTTGAAAAAGATTCCATTTTAAAGGAAATTTTATTATCTTTCTCGTGATATAAATTTTATAACCCTCAAATTATTATTTTAAATGCAAACTTAAAAGAATGTTACAAAAACAGCTTAAAAGTTTAATTTAAAAAAATCTAACAAGAAATTCTCAAAAATCTTTCTTAGTGCAGGAGAGAATTTAAGGTGAATCGCCATGCAAAATTTCAACCCTTTAGGTCCAGCGGTTTGGTCTGTGCGTTATCTGTCAGTTAGTCAATCAATTTCGGAACTGTTTTATATATATAGATAAAAAAATAAATCTTTAACCGGCCAACAATCCTTGTTCCAAAGGAGAAATGACGAAATGGAAACTATGGTGAAAGCTTCTTAAGAACTTTCTCTGTTGTTAATCCGCAAGAAAAACCCTATTCTGACGGCGAGGAGATAATAAAAAATAGCCTGTTAATATTTGCCCAAAATGTCGGTGATATAAACGTCAAAAATATGGTTGATAAAATAGCTTTGTCGAGAAATACCGTTATGAGTCGTTTATATATGACACGAGCCAGGATGTTGGCACACAAATTGTCTCTAGACTACAATATTGCAAATACTTTTCATTAACTTTGGATGAAAGCTGTGGCATCACAGACAATGCGTAGTTCAGCATATTAGTGCGTTACACGAACGATAGTTTTGAGATTGTGGAAGAACAAATTGATTTGCACGAACTAGTTTTAACTACAGGTGAGGACATGTTTAACCCTTCAGCGAGCGCGCCAATTTTTGGAACACCAGCAGGCGCACGTTGCACAAAGTGCAACGTCTCTTTCAACCTTCATTATTCCTTTTGTAATAAACTTTTTTTTTTTCAAATTGAAAATAATAATTCTGCGTTTTATGACAAGATACAAAATGTTGATAATATTGAGATATATTTATAATTAAAGGCCAAAGAATGTAGATACAATCGCCTTATTTCAAAACTGTCTGGTTTAATGCATCTAAGGACAACTTGCGAATCGATTCCTATTATGTCCAAAGCCTAAAAAAACAATGAGATTGTCCATCTTCGTGATATATGATTGTGATTGATTAGCGATATTTTCTTGTATATTGTAGAAACTGCCATTCTGTGTTCAATGATTGTAAAATTTTACAAACTGATTCATTTAAATTTTGAGTCCTCACCCTCCATGATTATCAGGAGAGGTCCACAGCTTACACCCATAGGCGTAGCGTGCTTCTAACTTTTTTTTTGGGGGGGGGGGAGGGGGCATGAATTGAATTCAGTTAGACAGTCCTTAAAATATGAAATATGATTTTTTTTTTAAATTGAATAACAACTGAATTGATGTTTGAGTAGTGATCAAAAGTTATACAATGAGAAAAATAAATATAATATAGAGAAAAAAAATAATATGATCCATAACAAAAATTCGATGCTATATAGCATCGAATTTTTGTAATGGATCATATCTTTATATATAAAACGCGTAGGTATGCGGCACAAAAATCGACGATATTTCTATACTTCGAATGGCAACGGCTGCAACTACCAAATGTAAACATTAGCGGCCATCCGCAATTTGCAACCGCGTGCCAACATGGATTTACGCACTGAAATCAGTAATGCTCGAAAGCGAGCTGTACTATCAAATGAAAATTGGGAACGGTATCAAGAAAGAAAGCGAAGAAGAAATAATTCATTCAGAGAGGCGTAAAAGAGAGAGCCTAAATGATCGTGAGGTTAGGCTTAACTGTCGCCGGCATAGCAACCGAGAGCCAGTAATACTGAACTTTGTACACTTTTTTCAGTACTTGCTGAAATTTTACTCCATTTTATAAGTGGGCAAATTTTCCCAAAAATTTATTATTTGATATGATTAAGTGTAGATATCGGAATTGTGAACAATAATACATACAGAGAGGGATGAATCCACACTATATTTTAGTACTTGCCGAATTTTTACTCCATTTTTTAAGTGAAAAAATTTTCCCCCAACAGTTTATTTGACGTAATGATAAACTGTAGATATCTTAATTTTGAAAAATAGTACATACAGAGAAGGATGTAATTTTCAAAATCATTGGTGTTGGGTTTCTCAGTCTTATCTTTAACTCTGTTCTGAAGTAATGGAAATTCACATTTTTTAATCACAATGTTTTAGAATCAGCCTTATAGAGAATACCCCTTAACAACGTATATTTATGATGAAAGGTAATGGTAACATTCCTTAAATATGTTGTTTTCATTTGACTTGCTTTGCAAAAAAAATATAAAACTAAAAGCGACCATGCTGGTCGCGCAGCGGCTAGTTATTGTTAAAAACTATGTTAAGGCTATAGACATAATCGGAATCTTCAGTTTCGCAGTTTGAAAAAGCGGGAAAAAACCAACTTTCATACAAGCTTTCTACAATTTACCGATTTTAACTGAACTTCTATTAAGTTGGGGGGGGGGGGGGCGACGTCCCCTCCCCGACTTACCTCCGCCTATGCTTACACCAGATAATCAAAGTGGTTCACAACACTAAAAATATAAAGAATCAGTGCTGTAAAGCAGGGGTGGGCATTAAGTCGATCGCGATCGACCGGTGGACCGCCAAAACATTTTGGGGTGACCGCCTTTACTAAGACCTAAGACGCGCATACTAAAAGAAACATATTTATGGAACACCGTCGCGATTTGCTTTAAACGCGCTTTTAAAAGAGTAAGTTTTTTTTTTCTTGTAGTTATGTAGGTAAGTACATATTCCGTATTTATTATTAAGTTATAATAAATATTGTAGACTGTTTTTTTTAGATCACTACACCTACGTCACTGGGTGGACCGCAACACCTTGAAAAAATTACAAGTAGCCCGTACCCTGGAAAAGTCTGGCCACCCCTGCTCTAAAGAGACTCTTTATAAACTGAAGTGTAAAAATAATGAATATAAAGCTGATATTTTTTCACTGTAAAAAAAAAAAGAAAATTAGCATTTATTATTTTAAAACCCTTAGACGGTTACGGATAAAAACAGATGGCGCTGGACGCGTCCATCTGGATTTTCCAATGTTTTGCACGCTTTCTAAATTGATTTTTTCATTTATCAACAGATGGCAGCACTTAATGGCATCCGAATACAGTTTCTCCGGATAAGTAGATTTATAGGTGATTATCTTGTGAATACATGTAGTATAAAATGGTGGAAGTTTTGGGTTTTCGAAAGCTAAAGGCTATTCGGAATGACATTTTACGTGATTCCAAAAGTGATTATTCAGATTTGTTCGATGACAAAAGTGATGAAAAGACTATAGTGGACTAAGTGATGAATAGACTATAAGGTGTAAAGACTGTGAAGTGGGTTTATGCATATCAACTTGCTTTAAAATCTATACTTATATATAAAGAGAGAGAGCGATTTTGTACGTGGAGGGTAATCTTCAGAACCACTGTACCTATTTGAAAAATTCTTTCACTGTTTGAAAGGTACATTATTCCAGATGGTCATAGGCTATATATTATGTATATCTAATCAGTAGAAATAAAGTTAGGAGCTTAATCCTAACAATCTCCATTGCTATCGCTACTGTCCTCTACCGCTTTTCTGCCGAAATCTTCAACGATCCTTAGCGTGGTGCTATGTATACTTATATATAAAGAGAGAGAGCGATTTTGTATGTGGAGGGAAATCTTCAGAACCACTGTACCTATTTGAAAAATTCTTTCACTGTTTGAAAGGTACATTATTCCAGATGGTCATAGGCTATATATTATCTATACTTATATATAAAGAGAGAGAGCGATTTTGTACGTGGAGGGTAATCTGTAGAACCACTGTACCTATTTGAAAAATTCTTTCACTGTTTGAAAGGTACATTATTCCAGATGGACATAGGCTATATATTATGTATAGCTGATCAGTAGAAAAAAATTTAGGGGCTTAATCCTAACAATCTCCATTGTTTCCGCTACTGTCTTCTACCACTTTTTGTTCCGAAGATTTGAACGATCCTTATCGTGGTGGGCTTCTGTTCTGACGCTAACGGTTTGAACCTAGCCGTTCTCAGGCACTCCTTTTTCTTTTAAAAAATTGATTTTAATTATTAACTAACATAAAATTAATTTAAGGTATTATTTATGTTAATATTAAGGTAAAAAAAGATTTACAATTTATTGGCTATCAACTGGAAATTTATTGGTATAATATTTTGTTCAAACCGGACAAAGTCGGGACGGGCCGCTAGTATACCATACAATGAGAAATTTATGAACAAAAATATCTGTATATTTTATAAATATACATATGTATTCTTAAAAATTTTATGTCTAACTCATTTTGTGCTATTTATTTTAGGTAACTTAATTGTAATGAATTTGCGTTTTCGAACGTTCCTTCAAAACGCACGTCCAAATAAAAAAACCCGACGCTGCGGGAAGAACCGGAATGAGAAAACTCAACGGTCTAGGGGTTAAAAGAAATCATAAGAGTTGCTAGACAGTTTGATAAATAAACGTAACACAACAAGTTTAATAGTTAATATAGGCATGACAAAAAATTGTAATTAAGAATAATTAGTAGCAATTTATTAGACTTTTACAGTACTCAATAGTATACAATTGGCTCACTAAAGTCTCAGATTGCATTTTTTGGTGTGAAACTTTGTTTACTGAAAACAATGCACAAATATAGGATACTTTTACTCTTCTATCCGCTGATTTAAGACAAATGGTCTCATACATTCCAGCTTTTGAAACTGGAGTAATTTTGGACTAAAAAATGGCTGTTTTTGAGCAGATATTGTTACATAGTATCAATCATGTCTTTATCATGTCAAAATCCAAGCATTTTTATCCATTCTAGTACTGATGAAGTCAAAACATTAAGCAGTATGATCGTTTTTTTCTTTAAATATGGAATCCATATAATAGCATCATAAGGTCTCATTATATTAATTTCAACATGAAATATGCAAAAAATGTAATTTGTTTCGAAAGCAATTGTTTGTTAGTGGAGTGTGCTGTGGACATTTTTTCCAACATAAGGGTTAAATAGACCTTTGAAATAACAGATTTAAACTATACAATAATCTATTGTGGGGATCCAATGTTGAATTCATTTTTGTTTTTGCATGACCCAAACTTTTAGTTGTATCTAAACAATACTTCAGCCACTTTTAGTAAATCTTAGTTTAATAGATAAAATAGCATTTAAAGAAATTTCTCTCTTATCAGAAATATTTCAGGCTATTCTTGAACAGGAAATCTTGAAAACTTCAGAGGGTGACACCCCCTGCCATCCATTCTTTTATTTCTTAACTTTTTTACAAAAAAAGAAGGAAGTATAGGAGGTAATATAAAAAATCACTCATTGAGTACACTGACACCTGAATTATGAATTAAATCGGTATAACAAAAGATCCTTTCAATAGTAGGTTTAAGATATTTATTAAAAAAATTATTTTATAAAATGATTCTGAAATAAAAAGACAGAATGCTAAGCAATTAAAAAAAATAAATAACTGTTATCACCAGCAATAACATGCATAACTTCAGATACCAGAAATTAACCATCACCTACGGAGATACCTACAGAACTAGATAACAAACAGCGTGTAAGTAATGTTTAATGTAAAAATAAAATAAGTACCATAGTCAATAACTTATTTTATTGATTATATCATTAAATAAATATTTTTATACATCATAGTAGTCAAATTTTATGCGCACAAACATGTAAAAGCTTCATATATTTAATTCCCCAAATGATTATCAGAAAACAAATCAATAAACCGTACAGTATATAAAGATTTATATTACCATTTCTTTCACTTATGAAAAGTAAATGAGAGTACTTAACAGTTGCCAACATATTGATATGCATCTTTGTTTACAGTATAAATTAACCATGTAAACTAAGCCCTTAGAATTCAAGTATGAGCCAATGTAAAATTGCGCATAATTAAACAGATTTTCCAGAATTTTCTGCCCATTTCTGATCTGACCAATCTGGTATGTATTTCTTCTGACGATACTGATCTTTAGTTATTGACCTGGATGGAACAGCTTCTGTTGCTCCAAAAGCAGCAGCTAAGAAAAAAGAAAAAAGTTTTTCCCTTCAAAAATTGAAACTTGAAGTTTTTTGTAAATGAAATAACACAGCTTTTTATGATTTATGCAAATATTGTGTGTATATATATATATTGACTGTGTAGTGAGTTTGTTAGCATTTCTTTTGCTCTTGCCCTCTTTTTCTGTTTTGCCCGCTGAGGTAGAGCCTATTATAAGTGAGATGTCTCGTAGACTGCGTATCTGAGGCAGTTTTATTTTATTATGTTTGAGTATAAATTAATATTAATTTATTTATAGCATTAAATAAAGAAAATTTATTTTATATTAGTTTCTGTCATTATATACTGTCAGTAGGAGATACCTGCACATGAAGGTTTTATACATATACAGGCATAGGACAAAATAATAGGCACGCCTGGGAAAGAATGCATATTTTTTGTTAGTAGGGGATTGGGGCCACCATTGGAGTTAATTACAGCTTGCATTGAATGTGGGATTGGCAAATAAAGGTCTTGCACAAAGTTCAAGGGAATTCACACCCATTCTTCGTGAAGAGTGTTCTCAAGCTCAGGTAGTGTGCATGGAAAGAGGAAATCAAGCACGGACTTTGTTCTCTAATAATAATAATAATAAAAAAAAATGATCAAAGATGTTGAGACCAGAGGAATGAGAGCATCATATGAGATGTTCCACTTCATCATTATGCTCATCTAACCATGTTTGAACACAGCAAGCTGTGTGAATAGAGGCATTGTCATCTTAGAACACAAGACATTCTCCAAAAACAGAGTCTGAAGCATAGGATGGAAATGATCTGATATAATGTTGCAATAATGCTTGCTTGTGATCTTCCCCCTCAGGACAAAGAGTGGCTCCAAGCAACACCACGATACCGTGCCCCACAGCATGACAGAGCCTCCACTATGCTTCACGATAGGAAACAGACAGTCAACATGAAATGCCTCTGCAGGTGTTCACCAGACGAACATATGTCTGGTGGTCTGAAATAATGTCAATGATGATTCATCAGACCAGATGGCCTGTTCCCATTGCTGTTATGTCCAGTTTTCATCGTCTTGGCACCACTGTCGTTGTTTCATAGCATTCCACAGGAATGCTATCTTTGGAATAGCCACTCTGCCATGAATGGTTGCAGCATGCAGCTCCCGTTTAATAGTTTTGGGTGATATGGGGTTCTGAAGATGGGTGATCATCTCGGAAGTTATCTGCTGCAGTATAATCTTCGTTTTTGGGTGACTATCCTCTTCAACAATTGTGTATCCTGGTTCGTCAACTTCAACTTTTGCCCATTGTTCTGCTTCACAGAGGACACCTTTCCCAGATTTGTGTAGGCTGTTATAACCCTTGACACAATGGTCCTTGAAACATCCACAAAGTTGGCTGTTCTTGACATGGACGCTCCAGCAAAGCAAGCTCCATTGCCTTTTTGCACGTTGGACATATTTGCACTTTGCTGGGAATGGAAATTTCTCATATAACTGTCACACCTTCAAATGCTCAACTGATACCTTCTCTTTTTCCGCCACTAGATGACAGACTATTGCAGCACGAGGCAGGGTTGCATTGGACAATCAAAGTAAAACACATTTTGAAATGGGTGTTCCTAATATTTTGTCCTATACCTGTATATTCTTTTACACAAACAGATATGCATTTGGACACACATTTATGAACAATACAAGCAAATATTGATAAACCATAAATTCCTGTCAAAAAATTAATGTCAATATTACTGTCAAAAAATTGTCTTTCACCTTGATTTAACTTCCTCACTAAAGTCAGTACATATAATTTACTTGAATAATGAAATACAAATTTGTAACATTATTATGTTCATTGAAAAATGTTATATCTTACCTCCAAGCCAAGCAACATAATTATCTTTTGCAGGAGGGGTGTGAATTTTCATTTCTTTTAAAGGCAATCTAGAAGAATATTTTGGATCATCTAAAAGCATTTTGATTTCAGTAATCAATGAGTGTTTAAATCCTGGAAGCATAGCAGTTCCTCCCATTATGATTATATTGCTAGCTAATTCTTTCCGAGTATCTATGGGACACTGCAAAAGAAAAGAAAGTTGTGGCAAGAACTTAAACTTTCAATTGGTATGATACAAAACAAAATACTTATTAATACAGTGATTCCCAAATGGTGGTCCGCGAGAGCTTCAGGAGTGGTCCGGCACCACATATAAAAAAGTTACCAAATAAATGGGGATTTCGAAAGCAATGTTCATTGAACTAGATGGGCAGAATATATCCGATGACTATCAGGTGTTAAATTAAAATTTCTTAAAAGTTTAAAATAAATATTTTATTGTTAGAATATGTTTTATGTAATTTTCATAACCCTGGAAGGTTCCCCCCTCCGTCTCAAGTCGGTGTAGGTGGGTTGTCATCCACACATGGTTAATTTCTGGCTTAGTGGTCCACAGACTTCTACGGGTTGAGAACCACTCATTTAATAGATGATTTTGGAACTTTCTTCAATGAAATATTTAATCTATATGAAGAAAATCCTCAAAAAAATAAAATGAAATTTTATTTTGGTTAAAAATGTTACAAGGCAGTTTATCACAAAAAAAATTTGACATTTTTTTCAAATAATCTAAATGTAGACTCCAAACTATCATGACAGATATGAATAATAAAATTCCTGCATAAAGCATTAATAGTAAAACATTTTCAATTTTCTTTGGACATGTGCCTAATAAAACTGGGTGATGAATTAACATCCCCCCAAAATAATGGAGAGGATCTCTGTAGAAGTAAAATTACTATAAAAAGAGAAACTAAATAATATGAATTTATACAGAAGACATGCATGTATTAAACATTGCAATATATAAAATGAAGAATAATTAAATTTTAAATGTACTACTGAGTCTCTACTAATGATGACAAACAGACAGCAGATACTATAATCTATACAGGGTTCCTACCTATATCCGTTAACCCCCCCCCCCCCCCTACTTCTAAATGACGATAGCTTAGGCCATAAAGTTGGTGTCTAGGTATAGCAAAAAGGCTATGTGCTACTCGATGAGACAACTTACAGCACCATCTATCGGCAAATTTTGGAATTAGAGTTTTTATCTCAAAAACGGTATAAGATACAGGAAAAAAGTCAATTACAAAGTTGTTCAGCATCATTGATTTAGTAAGAAAAGACACCTTGCGCACATTAAAACTTAAAACAGAATGTAGAAAATGAACATTTGTATAGTCACAATTTCGAAAATTATCATGTCATAAAGATTTGATGTTGCACAATGTGTAGCGAGAAATCCAGTCCAGTGTGCAAATGTGTATAGTGGCTAATGGAGAGCATTTTCAGCTACATAAATAAATGATCCTGAAGATAGGGAAGTATCTCAGTTTCTTTCTTCTACTCTTTATGACATGACAATTTTTGAAATTGTGACCAAACAAATGTTCATTTTCTACATTCTGTTTTAAGTATAAATAAGTGCAAGGTGTCTTTTCTTACTAAATCGATGATGCTAAACAACTTTGTAATTGACTTTTTTTCCATATCTCGTACCATTTTTGAGATAAAAATGCTAATTCCAAAATTTACCCATAGATGGCATTGTAAGTTGTCTCATCGAGTAGTGCATAGCCTTTTTACTATACCTAGACACCAACTTTATGGTCTAAGCTGTCACTGTTTAGAAGTTAAGGGGGGTGTAACGGATATAAGTGGGAACCCTGTATAATATGGTTTATACTGCCATATTCAGATTTAAAAAAAATTAACCCTTACTTATTTCCTCTTAAAACTAGTTAAATGAAAATTGAAAGCACAGTAAAAGTGATAGGCTATAAAAACTATCTTACTCTTAGTAATGAATCCAAAATTAATGTAGCTATTGATTTATTGTCAGCATCCTGTTCAAATAATATTTCTGGAGCCCATTCTCTGGAGGAGGAAAGAGAGGATAATGTTTAATTTGTGACTAGGTAATACATGTATTCCAATACAAAATTTACGAAAGGAAGATCACAATGAATACTACTTCTTTACCTTAATGTTCCAGGTATTGTAATTGTCTTATTACCATCGAGAGGGTAATTCACATCAGGTGGAGGAGCAGGCACTTCCAGCTACATTAAAATTTTTATCATCAATAACATTTATTCATTTATTTCATTTTAATAAAGAATTTTAAATAGATTAAACACATTTGTCCACACTTTCACAATAATAAATAAATAAATAAATAAATATATATATATATATATATATATATTCGAATCTGGTTAATTACTCCGGTTAATAGGACCAGCTACTTATTCGGACTGAATCCTGAAGAACCGAAACAAATCCTATTACATTAGACTAATAGGGCATGTTCGTGTAATCGGCCCAGCCGGTTTTTAGGACCAAAATGATCGCGATATGGTCCAATTAACCGGAATCGCCCGTGTGAGTGTATATATATATTTATTCACTAAATTTGTAAACAACGAAATATTCATGACAGCAATAACTTTTTAAATTCCACTTGCAGAAGAAAACTTTTGTTAATTCCCTAAGAATCATTAAATGTATACAAAACCTTCCCAAACTGAAGAAAAATTGCTTGAAAAATAAAAAATGCAACAAGCAGTCTTTTAAGCAGTCCATTGCTAACAATTAATTATAAATCCAAAGACATAACTCCAACCAAATAGTGAGAGACGAATCTTGCTGTCAACAAAATGAAAAAGAAGTCCTTTTGGAATGGTTTATAATACTCCATAATAAAGAATTTGTATTGGCATGAGCTCATTGATTCAGTGACTTTTAATAAACCCTTAACAGAAACAAGTCTGTTGCAGGAAAATATCCTACAAAAAGTTGTCTGTCTATCTCATTAAATGTCTACAATGTAACAGATACCATATGCCACTGATAAACTGCAATTTTCAGCAACTCACACTGATATATTTCTTAACAGAAAATTTTATTTACAAGATATTTAGAGAAAATTCACTGCTAGACCTTATTTTCAGCAACTGGCATTGATATATTTAACAGAAAAATTTATTTACAGGATATTTAGAGAAAATTCACTGCTAGACCTTATTTTCAGCAAATGGCATTGATATGTTTGTTAACAGAAAAATTTATTGACAGCATATTTACAGAAAATTCACTGCTGGATCTTATTTTCAGCAACTGGCACTGATATATTTGTTAACAGAAAAATTTATTTACAAGATATTTAAAGAAAATTCACTGCTAGACGTTATTTTCAGCAAATGGCATTGATATGTTTGTTAACAGAAAAATTTATTTACTGGATATTTAGAGAAAATTCACTGCTGGATCTTATTTTCAGTGACTGGCACTGATATATTTGTTAATAGAAAAATTTATTAAGAGAAAATTCATTGCTGGATCTTATCTATGTTAGTATAGCAAAAATAGGTATTTACTTCAGGGTCTGGGGACACAGTTCCTTTAATTCGTTTTCTTGCTTCATGAGCTTGCAGAATAAGGCCTCTTGCTCGAGGAGTGACAAAGCAAGTACGAACTGCAAAATAAATAGATAAATTCAAACCCAGTAAACAACTCTTGCACTTTTAATGAAAAAATAATGAAAAATGAAATAGAAATCAAAATCGAATGATAATATACAGGCACAACACATTTAAATCAATGAAAAATGTAACAAATTTCCAAACCTTTAATATCCTCCAAAACTGATTCCTTTAAAGGTTCTGAAAAATTAAAAATTAGGTTGATTAATGGGCAAGTTACAGAACAATAATTAACACTGCAAGCATGCATGAATTTTTGGTTTTGAGAGCATGATCACAGTTGAAACATTCATTATGTAAATAGTTTTGAAACCATATGAATGACTAGCTGAATACTTGTGTTTCACTACGGAGTACATTCAAATTAAATACACAGTCAATGTATGCAATTAATGCCAAATTATATACAAATATATATATATATATTATATATTTATAGAAAAAATCATAATGGTTATTTTTATAGACAAAATAATGTAGAAGAAAATATTTAAATTAAATACAACGGTGAATGTATGCAATTAATTTGCATGTTTAATATCCATAAAACATACTAAATTGAATTAAATTCTTAAAAAACTTCCATCTCAATTAGTCTAGTGGTTAAATTTTATCTTTTATCGTATTTTAATATTTTTTTTGTCAATTTATTTCGTTGTTATGCACAACACAAAATTAATTTAAAGTATCACAAAAAAAAAAAAACAAAAAAACACGTGATCAGCATTTAATAAATAAAATTCTAAAAATTTATCTTTAAAAATTCGCCAAAAATCATAAAATGGAGGAAAAGATTCAAAATAGATTTCATTTTAAAGGAATATTTATGATCTTTCTCGTGATATAAATTTTTTATAACCCCCAGATTATTATTTTAAATGGAAACTTAAAAAAAAGTTACAAAAAAGCTTAAAAATTTAATTTAAAAAGAATCCTAAGAATTTTTCAAAAATCTTTTTTAGTGCACCCCTACACTATAAAAAGAATCGCCATGCAAAATTTCAACCCTTTAGGTCCAGCAGTTTGGTCTGTGCATTATCTGTCAGTCAGTCATGGAACTGTTTTATAAATATAGATGATTCTAAGGAGATCACTCTTTGCATAATTCTTCAGCTATAATTAATTCTTGTTCCTAAAGACTTTCAATGAACTTTAAAACTTAAGTCTAATGACTCACATGGTTTTCAGTTATGTGCTTGGATGATATTTAGGCTTGATAGCTTTGACAAGAACAAAATCTCATTTGGGATAATAATGACCCTATTTTGGAGAGTATAAAGCTAAATAGAAAACTTAACCAGGATGGACTCTTAGCAACAAAATATAACATTTTAAACAAATCTTAAGCAATAGATGCAAAGTTTAAGTGATCTAACATTATGTAAGAAATCTACTCACAGAAAAAAACAAAAGGTTTGAATGACAGTTCTTCAGTTTCAAACAATGATATTACTTCTTTATTACAGCTGCATTTTTCAATCAAAATCGTATAGCATACGAGGGTGGTCTGAAAAGTTTCCGACCTAACACAGAAACAAGAAATTTTTTCTTCAAATTTATTTTTATTTTTCTACATAGTCTCCTTGTAAGTCTATACACCTCTCCCAGCGATGCTCCCATCTCCTTAACCCAATGGTTCCCAACTGGTGTTCCGCAAACCCAATGGTTCCCAACTGGTGGTCCACGAGAGCCTTAGGAGTGGTCCGACACCACATATAAAAATGTTGCCAAATAAATGGGGATTTTGAAAGCAATGTTCATTGAACTAGATGGACAGAATATATCCGATGACTATCAGGTGTTGAATTAAAATTTCTTAAAAGTTTAACATAATTATTAGAATACGATACGTTAGAATGTGAGTACATTAATCCTGTATCCCTTTTGTCTGAGGGATATTCTATACTCTTAATATCCCCTGGAGGGTTCCCCCCCCCATCAAGTTGGTAGGGGTGGGGGTCCACACATGGTTCAATTTCTTGGCTTTGTGGTCCACAGACTTCTACGGGTTGGGAACCACCGCTTTAACCCGTCCAAATAGTACTTGGCATCTTTCTCTGCAAAATAGTTGTTTACAAAGGTGATAAGCCTTCTCTTTCAATGAAAATCTCTGTCTTCCAAGGGCAACTTTTAGCTTAGAGAACAAAAAAAATTCACTTGGGGGCTAGATCTGGTGAGTAAGGAGGGTGGTCAAGCAGTTCAAATCGTAATTATTTTCGCTATGGCAACCGCTGAGGTGCGAGATGGTACATTGTCTTGGTGAAACAAAATTTTTTTCTGCAAATGGGGCCATTTTTCCGCAATTTCTGTCTTCAGCTTGTCAAGTAATGATATGTAGTATGCTCCTGTAATGGTTGTTCCTTTTTGAAGATAATCGATTAAGATAACTCCATGACTATCCCAAAAAACAGTTGCCATCACTTTCCCAGCTGAAGGAACAGATTTTGCCTTTTTTGGAAAAAATTCCCCCTTTGTAGTCCACTGTTTTGACTGTATTTTTGTTTCTGGAATATGATGGTGTATCCAGGTTTTATCTACAGTAATTAATATACACTAAAATTCTGATTTATTGTGCCTAAACTGTGTGAACAGAGCGTTGGCAATGTTCCTTTGAACACATTTTTGGTCCAAAGTGAGCAAACGCAGCACGCAACACACAGACAGCTTTCTCATGTGTAAATCTTGATTCAATGTGTCACAAACACGTTCTTTGGACATATTCCTAGCCTCTGCTATCTCTGTAACTTTAATTTGACAGTTGTCTAGCACCATTTGGTGAACTTGAGTGACGTTATCGTAAGTGGTTGCAGTTTTTGGATGTCCTGAACGTTCATCTTCTCCCAAGCTTGTACGGCCACGTTTAAATTCAGCTGCCCAAAATTTCATGGTGGTAAATGATAGTGCAGTCTGTGGCGTACCTAGACCATTTGGGGCCCGGGGCGGATTTATTTTTCTGGGGGGTATTCCATACCCCCCAGAAAATTTTGAAAATTAGGTGCTAAGTAGTGCCATTTTAGGCTATCTGGAGTACTAGATGCCACTTCTTAAAAGTCATATATCTATGAATTCGAATAAAATATTTAAAGCGACGTCCCCGTCATTATTGGAGTGAAAATCTAACAAGAAGTGCTTTTTAAAGCAGATACGCGACGAAACAGTGCGTGCGTGCCCTGTTGAAAAAAGACGCCTTCAATACTTTGATAGGCAAGGGTTCGGTTCGCGGATAGTACTATAGAAGTGTATTGTTATTGAAAAGGCGGGAGCAGTTAAAAATGATTCTGCTTCCAAGTGCTACAGTGGAGAAAGTCCTTCGTCATAAAATGCTATGTAAAAAAAGGTTCTTCGAGACTTGAGTAAAAATTTGCAAGTTTCTTAAAAAAATGTTTATTTAGATGTCATTTTTTGACAGATTAAAAACTAACATTTATCACATAAGTTGCATTACGGAAAATTTCTTACTTCGTAATACCCGCACTGCTTTGCCTCGAGAATAATTAGCGACTATTAAAACTTAAGGGAAAAGGGTAAAATTTACTTTAGGTTGAAAGCGACATCCTCTTTTCCCAGTCTGCTAAACTTCTATCGCTAAAAACACAGTCATTCTCGCGGGCTAAAAAAACACTGCGTCGCGGCTGGCGAACGAGCTGAAAACGTGCCTTGTCGCTCCCTCTCACTCTCACTGTCACTGATCGTACTCACATGGGCCGAGTAAATATACTCTTGCTATTTTGCATAATCGCCTGCGGGTGCCGTTGCCACACCGATTTCTGATATCTTGAAATGAAATCCTTGGCCACACCCCCCCATGCGGTTGCGTCAAATGGCGTCGACCAATCGGCAAATATTACATCGTTTGGAGCGAACCTAAATCTCTCAACTCTGCCGATGGAACGTGCGTTTGCAACTTAAAATAAAACAAATATTTAGGACGCCATTTGCACCCTGCTTAAGCTTTTTTTTCTTTAAAAAAAAACCGTAAAAAAGAAAAGTATGTGAGTATTCATCCAACATGTATAAACAGCGCTCGGCACTTGGCTTTAGAAATACTGTTTCTGGCACTGTATAGCGCTAAAATTGTAACAATAAAGATCGCTAAAAATGTAAGTGCAATAAAGATCGTAATAGTAAATAATAAATAACACAATTACTATTAGGCCTATACGAAACATTTTTGCATTATTTTGTAAATTAAAAAAAAATATTTTAGCTCTGTGGATCCTCTTGTATCTAGGTTTTCAGACTCGTCGCACAGCTTCTCTACTGCATCGATCAATTTTCCAAATTTTCCAAAACGCACAACATTATTCAAATTTTTACGCCAAAGCCAGAATCTGACACAAAGAATCGGCCTGTAATTTCCAGGCTCATCGTCGTCAACCGTCAGTCTTTCCTCAACCTAATGCTTAAATCAGGACTTCTGACACCAGAAAACTAACCAGTCTATAACAGGGCACGATTTAGAAAATTCTTGACTTTAGGCACAACTCGGGATGGGGCGATGGGGGCCCCCTAACAGTGATGTGGGCGTAAAATTTCCAAACTTGAGACTTACAAAAAATAATCATGAATCATTGTGAAAGTATCATTTTACCGAGAACTGGCTATTTGAAGCGTAGAAGCCTAGAGCATTATCAAATAACAAAAAGAAATACAACATATTAACTTCTTCATTAAATTAAAACACCAATACAATGCAACCAGAAAAACTTAGTAATCCCTTATATGCACTATAACATACATATGAACTATACATATAACTATACATATGATGAACCAATCAATCAAATTTGAAAGGATATATAAAAAAATTGATATTGAAAAAGGTAAAATAAAAAAACTGAATTGGAAATTTTCTTTTTTTTTCTTTTAAAATAAAAGTTTTGGGGGGCCCCCAAAATTTAGGGGCCCCTAGGAAATGTTGGAAATGTTGGAAGTCGCTAAAATATGCAAGTGTAATATTTTATAAAAACAATAACGTTGTTCTCTGATTTTTTTAAAATAAAAAATGTAATTTTTTGTAGTAAAGTTATCATTCAATTTTAAAAAAGGCCCCTGTCGTGGGGCCCCCTAAGTAAGTGGGGCCCGGGGCCGACCGCTAACCCCCCCCCCCCCCCCCCCCCCTGGTCCACCACTGAGTGCAGTGTCCCTGTTCACAGTGTCCAACTCATTTTTGATTTGTGTAGCATATTGCCTTTCAAAACCAAATATTTAATGATAGCTCGATACTCAATTTTTCATATAAATGCTCGCATTGACTCACTCAAGCGATTGTCAAACAACAACTATGCATCCAAAATGGCTAAAATTTTAGTAAGTACCTGTCAAAGGATGCACAAACACATTCCCCAGCTTTTGTTGACAAGTGCTGCCATCTTCATGTTGAGGTTGGAAACTTTTCAGACCACCCTCGTATAATATTTTGATTGAAATATAATATTTTCTTCATTATACATGTTTGAACGTACAAATTTACACAAAAGTAAATTTAATACTTACCTCCTAATTCTTAAAGGAAGCATGAAATAAGTTAACAGTCTTTAATAAATATTTAAACATTAATAGATATAATCATACAAAAAATATTTACAGATCCCAATTTACATATTAAAAAAATCTGAGGATTTTTAAAACTAATTTTAAAATCTAAAAATCCAAAGAAAAAAAAATAATATATATATATATATATATATATATATATATATATATATAAAAGCATATTTACCAGAGAGTATTTCTGCTAAAAACCTTTCATCTGAATCTGAAGTTTTAACTGTAGATTTTTCCATTAATTCTGCTTCTATTCTCCTGTAATGCATAATTTATAGCAAAATATTAATGATTAGTTTAATGATGTATTTAACAGAACAAATACTTTCTAGGTAAAAGCAGAGTGGTATCATTTTCAAATGTTTTAAATTTTAAAAATTGGTCACAGTGAAATTATAACTAGTTGATTATAATCTTCCATGTTCATATATGAGGCATTCTACTATTTTATGACTAGGAATAATCAAGCACATAAATGATACATTTTGTCTAACATAGAACACAGTTAAAATCCTTATTTATGTAATTTCATCATTACATACATAGTTTTAACTTTTATATAACTTTAATCAGGGGTTACTTTAGTGATAAGATAAATGGCAGAAAGCCTAGATATGCTAAAGTTGTATTAAACTCCCTCTTTAGTTTAAAACTTTCTCACTATTGATTTATTTTGATAACAGTGTAATTATCTAATTTTATACTAACTCATATTTTTATTTTTTAATTCATAATGGCAAACAAAAATTCTCATGCCTACGAATATTACACAAGAAATTTTAAAATTTGCAAATAATTTTGATCAAAATTTATTTATGAAATAAACGCTTCTTCAATTCCACAATAAATTAAAAAAAGGGTGGTTATATCTTTTGAGCTATTTCATAGTTCATCATCAGGCAAAGGAACATTGGTGTGATTGTCGCAATGAACAATTCACAAATGCTATTTATTGCAACAACCACACAAATTATTTGTTTCCTAACCCATTAAGGAAACTGGAAAATTAAATTTTGCCTCACACATATTATGAGTAGTTTTTTTTAGTTATCATCCATTTTAGCTTTTTTAATGGAGAGCTAATCTGACTATGTTACATTTTTTATATTTATAAAATAAGTTTGAAATTTGCAAAATGAAAAGTTGAGATTTTTTTGCTTTTTATCTTGAGATATCACTGTTTATCACTTATGTTATAACATTTGTGAATTGTTCATTGCAACAATCACACCAATGTTCCTTTGCCTTATGATGAACTATGAAATAGCTCGAAAGATATAGCCTCCTTATTTTAAAATTTATTGTGGAAATGAAGAAGTGTTCATTTTGTAAATAAATTATGATCAAAATTATTTGCAAATTTTTAAATTTCTTATGTAATATTTCTTAGGCACGAGAATTTTTGTTTACCATTATAAATTGTAACATAAAAGTACAAGTTAGTATAAAATTAGATAATTACACTGTTATCAAAATAAATCTATAGTGAGAAAGTTTTAAAGTAAAGATGGGGTTTAATACAACTTTAACATATCTAGGCTTTCTGCCATTTATCTTATCACTAAAGTAACCCCTGATTAAAGTTATAACAGAGGACAACATATTGTAGTAAAACCTGTATTAAAAAATATTACAGGGACAGGGATGAAGTATTATAATACAGAGTTATTATTACAGAAAGTATCCTAAAAACAAATATATTCAAGAATTTTGAAGTTAATTTATGCAAGTTTTAGAGTATTTCTCCATTAACACATTTAAGCAAATTGGTCTATAAAGTATTAACTATGATAAAAGTATTTGTATTTAATTTTATTTTATAGTAAGATAAATATACGTTTGCTGGGACCTTAAAAAATTAAGGGGGATTTATCATCATACTGTATATAATTATACAGAGATTTTACTATACTACACAAGGAAGTGATTAAAATGCAAAGACTGAAATTAAAAGCATGTTTTAATAAAATATAAAGGCTTTTTTAAAGAAAAAGAAATTTATATATAAACAACATATTTGTTAAAAAAGATGCATGTGTGATAATTGTATATAACAGATAAATGTACATAGAAGATAAGTAAAAGAAAAAGTATTGTTTATTATACAAAAATGATCATATCTACATAAACAAATAATCACCTATGAATTGCTTCACCTCCAAGAGGTATTGTTTCACAAGCACTTAGCACAGGAACACCAGCATAGATATGATTTTCATTAAGGTCAAACATGCAGAATATGCATTTCATTTTGTAACAACCAAAACTGCGGGAAACAACAAAATGTATACAGTGGAATCTTGATCGATCATTTTCCCGTATGTGCCGTTCATTTCATCCAGTCCCAATGATCATATGGCTTTGTTATGCTCCCGTATCTATTGTTTTCTCGCATTTACTGTTTATTTCAGTCGGTCCCTTGAAAAACGACAGATCGAGATTTCACTGCATCTCCAAAGTTTACAATTCTCTATTGCTAAATACTATCAATTTGGTGGTCTAAAGACTATAAAAACTATTCATTTTCTGTATTATGCTGGAGAATCTATAAAATATTAGAACTATCAACAACTTATATTAGCTTTCTTTCAACATTTAACAATTGTTATTGGAAATTAAGTCATTCATTTTAGGGCTAATAAATAGTTTATTGGAAATAAGCTGTATCTTATTTAATTCAGCAATATTAATTATAAGATGTTTCACTTAAAATCATAAACAGGCAATTAACAGGGGGAAAAACTATTTGCAAAGATCTAATAATTATTAAAGAATAATCCGATGATGTAAAATTCCTTCAGCTAATATATTCAACAGCAATATATTCAGAAAAAATATAATATAAAACAATTTTAAAAATCTAATTACCCCAAATTTTTATTGTGTGTTTTAAAGAGTTGAATTTATTTCCTTTTTTGCTAGCCGAAAATGAAGAGCATGCACCGTTAATGAACTGTGATACATACTAACAAATTTCAAGAGATGTCAAAAAATGTTAAGTTAACAATAATCTGTAAATACACTTTACATCAGCCTAATCTACCAGTAATTTTCAATCATTAAAATACTTTCATACAGCATACAAAACCTTATTTTTGTAAAAGAATTAAATTTAATGTGTTATAATTAAGGGTAAATTTTGCACCAAAAATATCGAAATTTCACAAAAAAAAATTACAATATATAAAATTTCACATTTATTTGCATATATATATATGTGAGGCTTAAATATGGGGGGCGATCACGCGACCTTAAAATGGGATTTTAGTTATTAAAATATAGGATTTAACAATTAAAAAGTCTGGGAGTTCAAATAAGCGGCGCATGTATTGCAGTGAAAATGGAATTAATGGGTCGGCTTGATTCAATCTCCGAAGAACCACAGATTCTAGAGGGAAATTCCCCTTTTCATTATATAATCTTGGCGCATCTGTGGTTTGAGTGTCGAAGAGAAAGGAAATGCTGAGTTTAGCAATAAGATCCGATATGACATCACGCATAACTAATGAGCGTCACTAAGCGTTCGTTAAAAGCTATGAACAAAGGATTTATCGCCAGAGTCATGGATGGATAGGAAATGATAGGACGTGCCGCTCGACGGTACGTATTTTTGGGAAGGGTTGGGAAGTAATTTTATTAATTATGGAGCTGAGAGGTTTAAAGAAATTTAATAAAGATGTTTAGGAAGATCATTTGAAGTATTTTATGCCTGTTGTGTTAACATCTTGCTGTTTGATGGATTTAATTAATGAATGTCTACGCCACCGGTTCACCGACTGCATCATGGTTCTCAAGTTTCGGATTAAGATGTATTTCGATCGGGCGTGAAGCTCCAATGTCCGACATATATATATATATATATATATAAATTCATATATATATATATATATATATTAATATATATATATATATATAAATATATATATATAAATATATATATATATGCATATATATATATATATATATATATAAATTCAAAAATTTCACATTTATTAAAAAAAATCACAATTTTACTTACTTGGTTAGGTAAGTATCAAAATTCTTAGTTAAAAGCTAATATTGAAGTAGTCTCCACATTTTTTTTCTTAAGTCTTTAGCAATAAGCAAATTTCGAGAGATCTCTCAGTTAAAGACCGTGGATGGTCTGAGATAAGCAATTATGTTAATAAATTATAACTATTATTACCTAATTTCGCTTAAAAAGCCATTTATCCCCGAAAAGTAGTGAAAAAATGATATTCACATTTATTCGTTCATATTGACAAATTTCGCATTTATTCGTATCTATTTCATAAATACGAAAATTACGCATTCCTAGTTATAATCTGAAAAGGCAAATTAAAACCTTGAATAATTTTAGGCAATTTCTTATAAACCAATTTCTTTCATCCTACTTTAAAACTTTTGATCCACAACAAACAAAATTATTAATCACCTCTATAAGAAGTTATGCTTAAAAAAAGCTTTCAGCAAGATAATTGTCATTGTATTATCAAATTTATAAATCACACAATTAAGAATGACAAGAAATAGACCCCAGCGAATATTTAGAAACATAAATTCCTGTAAGAAAGAAAAAAAATAGAGAAGTATTTCCTTAAGGATACGGGTAATACAGATGTTTCCGAATAGCCAACATCCATGACCATTGCTGTAGAAATTCCTAATGTAAAAAGGGCCATTAAATGGGATGGTACATAAACTAGTGAAGGAATCTGAATAAATAGAAAGAAAATGTTATAATCAATATTAAAAATGACTTTAGATAATTTAATTCTTCAAGGAAATTTCAAAGGGTACATTTTAAATGAGAAACTATTTATATTACTTCAAAATGCATGAAGAGAACTTCAGCTAAAGTGTTTCTGAATAAGATTGGACATAAGACAGATTCGACAATTACAACTCTCCTATCCTTAGGATTTACAACAAGATATCTAAAAAAAAAAAAAGAAATATGAAATAGGATTACTAGTAGTACAACTTGTAACAAAGTTAATATAGTTAAAAATACATATAACTAAATATTTATCAAATTTTAAAACCAAAAATCCCAAACAATTCACAACACAATACTTTCATTAAAAAAAAATTTAAACATGGCAATATACTAAAGAATTATCTACCAGTATGACAAAAATTTCAACATGCATTCAGTATCATTATTTTATGGACCTTTGTTTACAATTAATATGAAAATTATATAAGTTAACATATCACTATCATTCCTACATGATAGAGTACTGCACATAAGTGCCTTATTCATCATATTAGGCTCATAATATGAAGACAATATATCCTGAAATATTTTATAAGTATCAAAAGTTAGTCTCACTGAACAAACGAGGAAAACTAAAAGTTAAAAAAAAAAATACAAATAATTAATAAACTATAAACAAGAATACAAATAATTAATTACAAATATAAATAATAAATACAAATAATTATTTATTTAAAAGAATTGACAATCTACATATGCTTCAATATGAAAAAAACTAGCTTAGTACATACGATCAACTGCCATTAACAGCATTGAAAATAATTTATATAGAAAATACAGTTTTCTAAAAGCATAACACCTACTTGAAATAGAGCTTATGAATGAATTCTTTTAAAATTAAATATAACTCTTCTTTTCCTTGATAGTTCCATATCTTGGTGCTCTAAAATATTTATAAAAATGTTAATAGATTGAAAAAATACAGACGTTATAGCAATTAGGAAAAGCTTTCATAGCTTGAATTTACACATGAAGAGTAATAAATATTGCAAAATATTTTAGTCTTATTGATGTGGGATACAAACTCACTTTCCCAGTTTGAGGATGAATTACTTCAGAAGGAATGATGCTTCGAGGTCCAGTTTCTCTAGCAAAACCAATTCTAAAAATAGAATTAATTTCTTAAGTAAATAATATTTCATATAGTTTACTAAACTCTACAAGTACTTTGTTTTCATAGGAAAAAAATACATTATCATTCCTGACTTAGAAAATTCTGATAGGAATATATTTAGGTAATTTCTATTATGAATAAGCAGTTTTATACAGACAAGAATATTTTTTGTTTACAGGTTATAAGATAACATTATGATTTTCTTAAGGTACTGTATTAAGCCGAAGATCTGGGATATACATTCAAATCAAATTACCGGATTTTACTTAACAGACACTTCCTATACTATGTTTATTGAGATAATTAAGTTACATAATATTATGTGCTTCGTTAATTTAATGTTAATTTCACTAAATGCTGAAAGTTTAATTATCTATAGAGAATTAATTAATATAGATTCTTACTTAAAAAAAAAGGTACTTTCCCATTATACCAAACCATCGCCAACCTCTTAGCTCAGAAAATCTAATTAATTTCCCATTCCAATGACTTCTCGCCAATGCAGGGAACTCTTTGCGAGACCCCAGATTAATCTCTGGAACATCTACTTTTAAAAATGGCACTGTCTAAAGTGAATACGTTATGGCAAAAATGAATAAATCTAAAGTGGATATGTTATTAAATGTAAATAACTCTATTTACATTTTTATATTTAATCCTGGTACTATTATCTACACAGATTGCTGCAGAGGGTACAGAAAAAAAGATGTCAATGATGCAGGATACATACATTTGAATACTAATCATAAATACAAATTTGTAGAATGCCAAACTAGCATCCATACCCAAAACATCGAAAGGCTGTGAGGTTCATATAAGTGGAGAAACAAATAACAAAGGGGAACGAACAGATCACATTAAGATTCATACCTCAGAGAGTTCATGTGGAGGCACACTTTGAATTAAGATTTAGAAACAATGTTGAAAGAAATTTTGAAATTTATGCCACCAAAAACAGAAATGTTGTTATCGATATTTATAAATTAGTTATTAAAAAGATATGTAATGTGATAAAAATTTGCATATTATCTTATGTTAATTTAATATCTTTAATGCAGGATTTTGTGGTATTGGCGACCTCTCATATGACGTTGGTGATGGGTCGGTTTAATGAGAAAGTAGCAAAAGAATTTTATGATGATGATTTTAAATTGAATTTCATGACAAAAAAATCAGCAAATATGATCTTGCTCATGAAGCAAGATACTAAGAAAACAATACGTGTTTAAACTTTTTTTGCATCACTAAATAAATAAAAGTAATGTAATAACTTTATATGAAAACAAATCTACTAAAAAGTTATGATATTATATAATTAATCAAATACAGTTAAATGTCCACTTTTAAAAAAAATTTAAACTAGAAAATAAAGAAAATACTTTTGTATTGAGAAAAAAAATTACACTAAAAACTAATGAACGCTCTTATATAATATGCAAACAAAAATCTTTTGCTCTTGAAAAGAGTTTCATTAAAAATTATATGCCAAAAGATCATGTTTGAAAATAATGAATGTTTTTTACCACTCTTTAATAAAAATAGCAATAAGCAGTCCCACGATAAAAAAATTTGACGATATATTTGACAGAAATCTCGGAATTTTATATCAAATCCAGTCAAACATATGTATTCAACAAATATGATATCTTTATATTTAGAGGATAATGGAAACAATAAAAATATATTTACTTTATATTTTGATTTCAAGCCAACGAAGTGTGTACTTTGTAAAATCTAAGGATGTATACGTAAAAGCTAGAATATTTGCTATGTTTATTATTTTTTTTATGACTTTCTTAAATTTTAATCTTTTAAAAACCGTTTATTTGATACACGTGTCAATGTCGGGAAAATAAAGGAAATACTAGGGATAGAAGTGTGTTTATCACTGCTTTGAAGTTATGTTAATGTATTTGGTATCACGATAATAAAGTGCGATCAGAAGTTTTTCTTAAATATGCCGAGTGCTGTTGCGAAAAGGCTGTCAGAGCACACTACTATATGAATTTTTTTTGCAACTAGAAGCCAAACACAGAACTATATACCATAAGTATAGTTAAATTAGTAAGTTCATCAAAAATAACGATGTTCATCAAAGGCTGTACAACATAATCATGAAAAAAATGTTTGAGATTGAGATATATTAGAGAATGTGATTTTAACAAAACGACACAATTTTATTTAGCAAACCAAAAGCAATTTACTTAGTGTAGGCTGTTCCAATGTCCAGGATAACAGAATGCTTTTCAGCAACTGCTATAGTTTCGTATATCGGCATTTTGTAACTATGGATATTAAATTAAGTAGTAATATTTCGCATATTTACTACAAATGTTTACGAGGTGTGGAATCTAAACATCGAAACCTCATATTGATGCCACTTATTTAGCTAAGAAAAACTTTGACATAACCATGGAGGCAAAATGAAAGGTGGTTGATCTCTTTCGATCTACCAGTTTTCCTACGAGCTGTTTTAGGATATTTTAATGAGAAAATGGATGTGCTCTCTCTACAGAAATAGGTGTCTTTGTAGTGCATAAACTCATGTATTGGGAGTACAGCTTCCGTGAGATTCGCGTAAGAGAAGGATGTTTTCTGAGTTAAAATTTTAGACGTCGCCTGCAAAAGTTAGACAAAATAAGAAAAAATACGTAAATGTTGTAAAATTTAAAATATTTTACCATGGTTTTCGATTGATTTTATTGAAGTGAAACTTTTTTTACAGCCGAGAGGGTCGAAGCGCAACAGAAGCGACTCCCCCTCCCCACAAAGAATTTGACCTAGAGGTGACATCTCATCTATACAAATTTCCCACCACTCGCTCTCGGGCAAGCGTTAGGGCCTGTTCATATAGGAGTCCGGAAGCGGAGCGTTAAAGTATTAAAATATATTTAACCAATCACAAACCTCCAAACGATTAGCCACGAAATTTTTAACGCCTATGATTGGTTTATTTTCGTCTCAACGTCATGTTTCCTTTAACCCTCTGCTACCAGACTCCTATGTGAACAGGCCCTTAGTGAAGCGATGCCTACAGTGCTGCATTTTTCGTTTAGCTGGAAACGACAAACAGTTTTCTCATTAAAAATACAATTTACATTTAGTGCTATTAACTGCCAATTATTCGGATTAATTTTTGAATTAATTTGTGTATTTTAGAATTCTGAAAATTTGTATAGACATTTCTAATAGTATTAGTGTGTTATTGTGTACTTTATTGTTTAATTTTATTGATCAAATTAAACAATAAAGTACTTTAATGTTTAATTTGATCAAGATTTTGTGAAGATTTTGTTTTATCGTTTAAGTGGATAATTGAAGTGTTATAGTTACTGACAATTGA
This sequence comes from Dolomedes plantarius, assembly GCA_907164885.2. Lineage (NCBI taxonomy): Eukaryota > Metazoa > Arthropoda > Arachnida > Araneae > Dolomedidae > Dolomedes > Dolomedes plantarius. Next base: position 100,155,290 of record OU015499.1, on the reverse strand, counting down.
TTGAATAATCGGATAGAATAAATAAAATAATAAAATAAGTGAATAGAGTTTCGATTAAAATGTCGAAAACTTCAACTGGGCGCTCAAGGAAGTGCCGTGACAGAAGGCATGCAAACAAGCTGCCGAAACAAGAGCCTAAAAATGGGGCCCAATGTGCGAGGGAATTTTGAGAGAAACAGAAGGCACTGAAAAAAGAAACTGCCGCAAGAGTGCCGTTGCCGATTCCTTAAATACCGACCGTCCTTATCCTTCGGTCTACACCGGAGTCATCTACAAGTAACAATATATCAACGAGTGCCATGCATCATTCGCTCAACACAACTCATCCATACACAAATTTCAGAGTAATTCAAAGCGCACATAAAGCATTTAACAAAATTTTTTGGATAACCCATTCAGATTCGCATGTGGCATTTGCAATCGCTTATGGTTTAAAGATGATTTAATAAAATATCAGAGACACATCAGCAACTCCTGCGTACAGAATTTCCAGAAGGTGATGTTAATATTCTAATGGCTTGTAAATGTTATATTCAAGCCCTGAATCGTGATCATATTCCCACATTTTCAACATTCAATGGATTCAAGTATCCAGAGAAACCATTGCATCTCCCAAAATTAGGTTTATTGTCCGAAAGACTCATTTCACCACGGATACCATTTATGCAGGAGATTGCGACATGTTCACGGCCAATATGGAATTTTGGTTTTATTTTCGTTTTTTATCATTGGGCAAGTTATCAATGTTCCTGTAGATGTAGATCCTATGATTCGCCAGCTACCAAGAGATGTTGATGATGACTACTATATCAATGTACACATTAAGAAATAGAAAATTCCCAAATCTAGTTACTTGATTAGTTAATAAAAGAAATATCAAAAGCTGGATGCAGTATTTATGTGACTTTATAATTTTACTTTATAAATTTTACAATATCACAGTAAATCGATCTCTCTTCAATGATACATCAGAAAATATAATCGACAGGAATGAAATGAGTGAAGACGTACCCATCGACGATAATTTTACAGCCCACCAACAGCCACTGCTGTGGAAAGATGATAAGTTTCTCCGGATTGCACCAGATGAAATGAATTTGTTGCATAGTTTATTTCTGTGATGATCTTGCGGTGGAACTTTATCATTTGTTATATATGGCAATGAAAATAATGAGACTGAGAGTTTGCAACTCTCCCACGGTTGCATTCAAAAATGTCGGGAGAGATTCAAATATAAACCGGCAGCAAATTGAATCTGAGGAATACATTAATCAGAGTATAGAAACGGGATTTATTTGCCATGATAAGGCAATTAGGAAAACCTACTATATTTTTGATCTTGAGTGATAACGAAATTTGATGGGTCACTTTATTAAAAACTTTGTATACATTGAAAAAGGACCTAAATGATTGTGTACCCCACAAATTTACCATCCCTCTATCTGTGAAGTTTCACTTCTAACGCGCGGGGTTTCCACACACCCAAATTTTTCTGGTTTTGTGTTTCGAAATTCTCCCGGCAGAAGCATGCATCTATAAAGCCAAAAACTTTCAGTGCGAGCTATAAATTTTATCCCCTGTGACATGTTTTTATGAAATTGCATATTTAACGATTTCTGCTCTATTTTTTATTACGGTTCTATCGAAAAGAATGTAAAATATAAACATATATATATATATATATATATATATATATATATATAGTAGAAATATATAGGTATATATATACCCACCCACAGACATATATGTATATATATACCCACCCACAGACATATATGTATGACACGGATGGTGTTTTCACCCGTGTTTAAATATTCTTCTTGCAGTCACCGTGTCCTTTAATTAGTTTGGCGAGTGGTAGGGAATGGATCACAAGAAAGTCAATACTCTAAGGGCCTGTTCACATAGGAGTCCGTTGCGTAAAGGAAAAGATGATGTTGAGCCGAAAATAAACCAATCATAGGCGTTAAAAATTTCATTGCTAATCGTTTGGAGGCATATTATTGGTTTATTTTCGTCTCAATGTCATCTTTTCTTTAACGCAACGCAACGGACTCCTATGTGAACAGGCCCTTAATCCTTCTTTATTAAGTTTCTTAAACGAACTATGCTCCAGGGTAATCTTTTTCACGTAGCCATTTTTTTAATTTCCTCGGCACGTAGCCGCAAGCTTCCGCAGTCAACGAGAATCCCGAGAGATCTGCCATCAAAAACCTACTCTCTTCTGAGTTCATTCCGTCCAGCGCATGTGAAAACCCCTCCCTTCGGGCATCTGGAAACCCATTTTTTCTGACGTTCACTTTTCCTTCGCGCCAAAAACCTGTACTATTCTAAAAATAAACCCTTTCGCTAGAATCGCCCGCGTTTTCGACTACACTGTCGCTGCTAACAGGATAATTTCCCTTCAGAATACACGCGCTCTGTTAAAAATGATTGTTTCTTTCTTACTATTTTAAAGGCCCCCCGCCGTGCCTCTGAATTATATTTTGACATGCATTTATATATATATATATATATATATATATATATATATATATATATATATATATATATATATATATATATATATATATATATATATATATATATATATATATATGAGGCTAAAATATGGGGGGGGGGCGATCGCGTGACCTTAAAACGGGATTTTGTCTATAAAGTATAGGATTTATCAGTTAAAGTCTGGGAGTTTTCAAATAATCGGAGTAATGCACTGCAGTGAAAATAGCGCTTAAGGTTCGACTTGATTCAATCTCCGAAGAACCACACAGCGAATTTTAAAGTAGACGTATAGCCTTGATTCTGGCGATAAGAAAGAGTTTAGTCAGCATGGAACATTCGAAATGACATCACGCATAAGTAATGAGCGTCATAACACGTCAGTTAAAAGCTTAAGAACAAAGGGGGATAATTTAGGGTCATGGAAAGTTAGGCAACGGTAAAGACGTGCCGCTCGGCGGTACGCGTTTTAGGGAAGGGATGGGAATCGTTTTAATTTAGTATGGAGCTGAGCACCTGAATTTGATTGAATAAAAATATTTCGATACTCAAGCCCCGGGTAGAGTACGGTGGCTAGCTTATTTGCGTCCATGTCGTCAGTGTCAGTTTGTGCCAATTCGTTTTGTAGTGTATATCTCTTCCATGTAGCAGTCATGAAGTTTAATTTCATAAATAAAATAATGGAGCTGTTCAACGTGTTCCTGTTCTTTCATCGAGTGTTTATTCGTCATGACCAATATCACCTGTACCGGGTTTGCTAAAGATATTACCACTCTGGGTTCAGTGTGGTAATATCTTTAGCCTGGTTCTAGTGATTTGGGTGGAAACAGAGATTTGGGGAGAGGGGGGGGGGCAACGTCGGCTCTTAGGGTTACACACACACACACATATATATTTATATACATATATGTTTTCCCGAAACACACATGTGTAGATGTTTTGTCGTCACCAGATTCTCGTTTTCTGTACAAAACGCCATTCCGAATGTGAAGTGAGTCCCACAGAGATCAACAACGGTTTGTTGCTGGACTCAAGTTTGATATATCCTACCAGGTAGGTCTTGTGCTGGATGACTACATAAATTCTAGAATGGGCTTTAGTTCATGAACTTCCAGTTGATCTTTTCGAACCTCGTCATCCCTCCATGGATCTGGCTCTGATGATGTAGAAGCTGTAGTTTGTCTTGCTGCGGGATTTATAATATCGAATTTAATTCCACTCTGGAATAATAATGGCAGCTTCCGGAACAGGGTTTTCGTAATGAGGCGTGTGCATTCCCGTGCAAAGATCCTTTACGATGACAAGTCTCAATGTCGTAGTCCTGGAGTCTTTGTATCCATCTGGAGTCTTTGTATCCATGATAATAAAAGCAGACGATTTTAAAATTTAAAAGTTCAATGCGAGTGGAAAGAAAATAAGATTTTAGTCCAAATAAATGCAAGAAGAATAATGTACACCTACACGGATGTTGCCAATAAAGAAACTGATTAATGAATTCACAGAAGGATAATAAAAAGAAACGATTTTAAAATTTAAAAGTGAAGTGTGATTGATAATGGTAAAATTTAATTTCATACCTTCTTGGACCATGTGTTAAAAGTTGCAGTTTTTCCAAATACTAATACCGAGGGTAAAGGGCCTTTTAGGCCCTATTTGGTACCTCATGAAAAATAAATGTCTGTCTATGTTTAATGGTAAAATAAAAAAAAAAGCTAGCGCGCGCCATCTAGGGGAAGAAAAATTGTTTTTAATGTTTATACTTCGATTTTTAATCAAACAATATGAAGTGTAATTCTAAATTAACAATTCGCACGAAGCGGAGATCTTAATCTTTAAAATGGTACCTCATTTATCGATTTTGCTTAGGTATGAAGGGAAAAAAAGGGATAAAACAATAAAAAACCTTTTAGAATTAATATATATATAGATTATTTTCAATTAATCTCTATTGATTCATTTCACTGTAACACTTAATTAAAACATTTTAAATGAGTCAAGGGTTAATGTCCAGGGTTTTTCGCGCACGATTTCTAGTTTTCAAAAATTCACCATGGCAACTCTACACTCGAAAGACTTAGGCCTGCAGGAGATGACATTACCCACGATGAGAATATTAGAAATACGACTTTATTGTTCGTCCATTACATTCCTCGGTATTGAAATTCCTAAATTTCTTACAAGCAATAAAAAGAAGTACGTAAAAGGATTGCATGCGTTTTCCCCTATTTTATAAAAAAAAGCAGAAAATAATTTCGAGAGAGCTTGCGTAATACTTAACTAAGTCTATAACATAAGCTTACAGGCAATTAATTTTTTAGAAATAAAGGGGGCTTTATTTTGCTAAAGAACTCGACTTCTATTTTTGTCCTTTAAGAAGACATTTCTAATTACGTTTTTCCGAATAGATAAAAAATAAAAGAATTAATGCTGCCGTTATCTGTTATAAAAATAACTGTCAAAGAACGCGAGGATTATGAATAACGAACGAAACTTGATCAAAGATATTACGTCTTTTCGTTTTCTTTTCTTGTGGATCCTTAATTTTTGAAAGTTAAATGGATGCGTTTGTCCTTAACAAAGGATTTATTTTCCTTGAAAAACTTTATTTGGATTGACAATTGATGAGGAAAAACTTCTGAAAAAAAGGTGGATTTGCTAAAAAGAGTTATTCAATTTCTCTGTATCAATCATCTCTCTATTCTAAAAAAAAAGTAACCGCCGCCGCCGCTGTCAAAAGCTTGTCACGCTATCTCCTCCGAAACCGCTGGGGGTACGGGGTCGAGACCGATACCAATAGATGCAGAAAAATGTGCGGAACAAAGTAAGACATGTCTCATCTTCGTCGGACTTTAAGTTTGTTTTATATTTTATGTTTTGTGGGAAAATATTGACTTTTTCATCTTCAGATTACGATAACTCTCCAAAAAATGATCGTAGAATTTTGATCTTTTTACAGTCTAAGACTACAGACATTTCTCTTTCAAACTAGACCTCATTTGTTTAAAAATATTTTAAAACAGACTAATATTTTCATCAAAAAATGAAACACAGTTTTACAAGAAATATCGTCCCCGAAGTGGATATAATATCGATGCTCCTCGAATTTTTATCTTACAAAGAAAATATTTACATCATCTGGAAGCTGAAAGCTTTCTTATTCATATAAACCTCATTTCAAGTCTATATCTTAAATTTTCGATTTTTAATTGAATTTTAAAGCTGAAACAGTGATGATTGAACAATCCCCTTCGCATAAGGGTGACAACAGTAAATGGATGGAAGCTGGTGCATTGCCCGAGAATCACCCCTATGTATCTTGCTATTAGCAACTTATTCATTCAACTTACCGTGCCATGATTGGCGCTGTGCTAGAGCTCGCTGTTCGTATGCGATAGTCCCCGGTGAACACTCATTTTTACTAATTATTCTAAATATTTGAATTTTACTCTTTTAAATCTTATTAAAATTTTTATTTTACTTGTCTGAAGAGGGCTTAATTTTTATATTTTCATTTTACTGCTGAGCACATATTTTCTGGTGTACATATCTTGCTACTGGAGGTAAAGTCGTAAGACCATGACATTTAAACAAACTCAATATACCTTGACCTTGACCCTAACAGAGGAGCGAGAGTAGCAAGCCTAGGGGCGAAGCCCCTAGTCTATATATATATACTAGCTGAAAACCCGCGCTTCGCTACGGAGTACATTCAAATAAATACAACGGTCAACGTATGCAATTAATGCAAAAAAATATAAATATATATATTTATAATAAATGCGACGATCAATGTATACAATTGATGTAAAAAAATATATATATATATTTAGAAAAAAATCGTAAGGGATAATTTTTTGGATAATATTCAATCGTCTGCTGCATTAGAAAGAAAATTTTTTTTTGTCTATTTAGTTGTTATGCACGTGACGATAAATTTATTTAAAGTACCAGAAAAAGAAATCACGTGATCAGCATTTAATAAATTAATCTTTAAAAATTCACCCAAAATCAGAAAATGGAGGTAAAGATTCGAAAAAGATCTCATTTTAAAGGAATTTTTAGGATCTTTCTCGTGATATAAATTTTATAACCCTCAAATTAATATTTTAAGTGCAAACTTAAAAAAGTGACTAAAACAGCTTAAAAATTTAATTTAAAAAAATCTAAGAAGAATTTTTGAAAAATCTTTCTTAGTGCACCCGTACACTATTAGAAGAATCGCCATGCAAAATTTCAGCCCTTTAGGTCCAGCGGTTTGGTCTGTGCGTTGTATGTCAGTCAGTTACGGAACTGTTTTATATATAGACCTAGCTGTACCCGTCCCGGCGTTGCTCGGGTAATGTAATTACCAATTTTTTAGTAGCCTTAACCCTTTGTTAATGGGCGTCGCTGTCATCCTTTTCCTCACCACGATACATTATTTTACCCATATAAATTTAATCCTTTCTGGCACATTTTGGCAAAATTTTTGACATAGGATTACTAATCGAATATCACTGCAATAGTAATCGATTTCCTTGAAAGCGAATATATCACATCCTCCACATGCTGAAATTCTTTGAAATCTTTATAGATTTTTTCCACAAATACACCACAAATTATATGATATTAACTAAGTGCTGGCCAAAAAAATTACGGCATTACTAAATGTGATTTTTTAATCGATTATCACTGCAATAGTAATCGATTTCCTTTAACCACCGAATCCCTCATAGAAAACAAACGACCCAACACATCACGTGCATGACGTCGAAAAACTGGTTTTTCTCCTATTTTACCTTCGTCCGGAAATGAAGAACGAAATCTCCAAAATGAGATTTCTCGCAAGAGTTTCCGAATCATAAAATAAATTATTAAAAAATAACTACAATTTGTAAATTAATTTTGGTTCTGGCTTTCGAAACTGTGATGTCTAGGGTCTCTGAGATAAAATTTTCGTAAAAATGTAACGACATTTACGTATCGATTCGACAATTTGGAAAAAAGGGTCACGGACAAAATCGCGTTTTTTTCCGAAAAACGGGTGCGTACAGGCGATCGAAAAAAAATCACAATTAATCGATAAATTAAGACAGACAATTTTAATTGTGATTTCCGTATAGTGTCATCTTTCCCGTATAGGCTCGTCTGAAAAAAAAAATTCTTGGACGGATACGTTAGGATTTACGGGGCTTTTACTCGTCCGGGAGCTCCAAATCGCGACTAAATATTTAATTACGGAAAATCTAATTAAAAACTCGAAAAAAGGGCTTCGAGGTGCATAATGAGACCTCGGGAGGCATCTTCGTGTCGAATCTCAAGACTGTCCGACCTACGGTCTTTGCGCTGCGCCGCGAGCAGACAAAAACTCGGTCACACACACACAGACTTTGCCTTTTATATATAAAGATAACAGTTCCGTAACTGACTGACTCACTGACTCACTGACATACAAAGAACAGACCAAACTGCTGGACCTAAAGGGCTGAAATTTTGCATGGCGATTCTTCTTATAGTGTAGGGGTGCACTAAGAAAAATTTTTGAAAAATTCTTCTTAGATTTTTTTAAATTAAATTTTTAAGCTGTTTTAGTAACTTTTTTTCGGTTGCATTTAAAATAATAATTTGGGGATTATAAAATTTATATCACGAGAAAGATCGTAAAAATTCCTTTAAAATGAAATCTATTTAGAATCTTTACCTCCATTTTCTGATTTTTGGTGAATTTTTAAAGATTAATTTTTAAAATTTAATTTATAAAATGCTGATCACGTGATTTCTTTTTCTAGTACTTTAAATAAATTTATCGTCACGTGCATAACAACTAAATAGACAAAAAAATTTTTTCTCCCTAATGCGGCAGACGATTGGACATTATAAAAAAAAATATTAAAATACAGTAAAAATATTATATTTCTCAAACTGTACTATATTCTTTAGTATGTCCTATTAGATTTAATTAGAATATTTTCTTCTACATTATTTTGTCTATAAAAATATCTGTTACGATTTTTTTTGGCATTATTGCATTCATTAAACATTGAATTTATTATAAATACATTTTTTAAAATTTGAATGTACTCCTTAGCGAAGTACGAGTTTTCAGCTAGTTGTTTTATATAAATACATGGATTTGATAGATAGAGCTTGTCAGAATAATTGTAAGGCAGAAGAATTGGAGCTTGGCTTGGGTTTTCGGCTCGGATGGTGCTGATAGTGGGCACCCAGCTTGGTGTAATGGTAATTTAAAATATTCAGTTAGTAAAGTAAAGTCAAGGACAAGGTCAAGTAAAGTCAAGGGTGAGTCAAGGCAAGGTCAAGGAGAGCTCAGGTCAAGGTCAAGTTAAAGTCAAGGTCAAGTGAAGGTCAACTTCAAGGGAAGGTCAAGTAAAGGTCAGGTTAAGTAAAGTCAAGGTCAAGATCAAGTTCAAGTCAAGGTCAAGTAAAGGTCATACTATACTATACTATTCCGTAGTATAGTCAGGTACTATAGTATGGTATAGTATAGTATAGTATGGTATGGTATAGTACGGTATAGTATGGTATATTTTAGTATGGTATAGAATGGTATGGTATAGTACACTATACTATAGTATAGTATAGTATAGTATGGTATAGTATGGTATAGTATAGTATGGTATAATATACTATACTATAGTATGGTATAGTATAGTATGGTATAGTTTACTATACTATAGTATAGTATACTATGGTATAGTATGGTACAGTATAGTATGGTATAGTATACTATAGTATAATATACTATGGTATAGTATGGTATAGTGCAGTATGGTATAGTATACTATACTATAGTATAGTACAGTATACTATGGTATAGTATGGTATAGTATAGTATAGTATACTATACTATAGTATAGTATAGTATATAGTATAGTATGGTATAGTATAGTATGGTATAGTATAGTATGGTATAGTATACTATAGTATAGTATACTATGGTATAGTATGGTATACTGCAGTATGGTATAGTATACTATACTATACTGTAGTACAGTATACTATGGTATAGTATGGTATAGTATAGTATGATATAGTACACTATAGTATAGTATAGTTTAGTATACTATAGTATAGTATAGTTAAGTATACTATAGTATAGTATGGTATAGTATAGTATGGTATAGTATAGTATGGTATAGTATAGTATACTATACTATAGTATAGTATAGTATACTATACTATAGTATAGTATAGTATACTATGGTATAGTATGGTATAGTATAGTGTGGTATAGTATACTATACTATAGTATAGTATAGTATAGTATATAGTATAGTATGGTATAGTATACTATAGTATAGTATAGTATAGTATGGTATAGTATACTATAGTATAGTATAGTATGGTCTAGTATAGTTTGGTATGGTATAGTATGGTATAGTATACAATAGTATAGTATAGTATAGTATAGTATAGTATAGTATAGTATAGTATAGTATACTATACTATAGTATAGTATGGTATAGTATACTATACTATAGTATAGTATGGTATAGTATACTATACTATAGTATAGTATAGTATACTATGGTATAGTATGGTATAGTATAGCATGGTATAGTAAACTATACTATATTATAGTCTAGTATACTATGGTATAGTATAGTATGGTATAATATACTATAGTATAGTATAGTATAGTATACTATGGTATAGTATGGTATAGTATACTATACTATAGTATAGTATAGTATACTATGGTATAGTGTACTATGGTATAGTATGGTATAGTATACTATAGTATAGTATAGTATAGTATAGTATAGTATACTATACTATACTACTCTTTCTATTTACTCGCGTTTCTTCTTTCATTTGTTCTTCAACCAGTGCTTAGAGATGTCGGACGGATGTCATTTGAACACGCCTCATAATTTTGAGGCTCATCCTTATACCTTATTCAGGACTAGATTTTTATGGCTTTTACCTACAAGCACATTTTAATTAGGAGGCCTATTATACTTCTTCGAGAACTTGATTTTATTGTTTTCGCCTTATAGCGCCACTAAATTTTGAGTATCACCTTTACAGGACTCTATCGGACCCATAGGTGACTAGGATTTATAGTTTTTGACTTTTGAAGCCTTGCTTTACCCCTTTAAGGATGCGATTTCATAATGTTCACCTGCAAGACGATGCATCAGGACAGTGGCGGAGCCAGGATTTAATCTTGGGGGGGGGGGGGGCAGTTAAAAGGACCAAAAATATTTATAATGCAAATTATATATTCATAATACAATTTCTAATTCTTTGGGGTCGGGGCCAGGGCCCATTGGCCCACCCCCTGAGTGCGCCACTGCATCAGGGTACACCGTAGATTTTTAGTGCCTTTGTTAAACTATGGCGAAATTTCCTCTGTTTATTTTTTCGAATCGCAGATATGAAAATGCAAATTTCTGAATACGGCTTTTTGCATCGGAAGTAAATGTTTAAATAAATAGAATGTTTAGATAAATAGCTTTTAGAATTTTTCTGTAATTAATTTTTAAACACGGTATTGAATTTATGACGTCTATACCTGCAAAATAAAGTTGTTTTCTGTTAAAAATTAAATTTAAATGAAAAGGTTTTTCAAAAACACACGGATTGCAGTTAAGTTGTTTTCAATGGTAGGCAGAATCCGAAATAAACGCGTTTACTAATCTGAGATTCGAAAAATTCTGACAGGAAATTTTCCCGGCAGCTTAACACTGGGATTCAAAATCTACAAGGTCAACTAACGTGTTGCCTGAAGGCCATTGGCGGCTCCAAGGGGGGTCGTATTTATTATAAATAAATATATATATATATATAGATATATATATATATATTTATAATAAATACGACGATCAATGCAAATAATTGATGTAAAAAAAAAACAAAAAAAAAATATATTTATAAAAAAATCATAACGGATATTTTTATAGACAAAATAAAGTAGAAGAAAATATTCAAATTAAATGTAATAGGACATACTAAAGAATATAGTACAGTTAATATAGGAAATTTGAGGAACATATCTTTTATTGTATTTTAATATTTTTTTGGATGATGTCCAATCGTCTGCCGCATTAGCAATAAAAATTTTTTTTTTGTCTATTTAGTTGTTATGCACGTGACGATAAATTTATTTAAAGTACCATAAAATGAAATCACGTGATCAACATTTAATAAATTAAATTCTAAAAATTAATCTTTAAAAATTCACCGAAAATCAGAAAATAGAGGTAAAGATCCGGAAAAGATCTCATTTTAAAGGAATTGTTATGCTCTTTCTCGTGATATAAATTTTATAAGCCTCAGATTATTATTTTAAATGCAAACTGGGAAAATGTTACAAAAAAGCATAAAAATTTAATTTAAAAAAAATCTGAGAAGAATTTTTCAAAAATGTCTCTTAGTGCATCCCTATACTATAAGAAGAATCACCATGCAAAATTTCAGCCCTTTAGGTCCAGTGGTTTGGTCTGTGCGTTGTATGTCAGTCAGTGAGTCAGTCAGTTACGGAACTGTTTTATATATATAGATATACTAGCTGAAAACCCGCACTTCGCTACGGAGTACATTCAAATTAAATACAACGGTCAATGTATGCAATTAATGCCAAAAAATATAAATATATATATATTTATAATAAATACTACGATCAATGTATACAATTGATGTAAAAAAAAACATATTTATAAAAAAATCGTAAGGGATATTTTTATAGACAAAATAATGTCCAATCGTCTGCCGCATTAGCAAGAAAAAAATATTTTTTTGTCTATTTAGTTTTTATGCACGTGAGGATAAATTTATTCAAAGTATCAGAAAAAGAAATCACGTGATCAGCATTTAATAAATTGAATTTAAAAAAATTAATCTTTAAAAATTCACCAAAAATCAGAAAAGGGAGGTAAAGATTCGAAAAAGATCTCATTTTGAAGGAATTTTTATGATCTTTCTCGTGATATAAATTTTATAACCCTCAAATTATTATTTTAAATGCAAACTTAAAAAAAGCTTCAAAAACAGCTTAAAAATTTAATTTAAAAAAATCTAAGAAGAATTTTTCATAAATCTTTCTTAGTGTACCCCTATAGTCCGACCACGGAAGCAAGGTCCCTGGAAGCTGTTGCGCATGCGCGAGAAAAGCTAGTCTACTTAGAAAATAGGGGACAACGTCATATTTTCGGATGCGTTTGTTTATGAAATAGGGAATGCATTTCAGACTGCTTTTTGTCCGCAATTTTAAAGTTATTTTTTAAAACTTTATTTTTGATCGAATATGTGAATAATAATTTCAAAATAATAAAAAGAAAGAAGCAAATCTATTTAAAAAAATAGGAGTTTTATAGGAGTGGATATTTTCGGATTACATCACAATCAAAATTATCTAAAGCTACGTTTTCGGTGGTTCTTTTTTTCTGACGTTTCCTCGGAGATTCAAGTTTTGGAGTTTCTTCACCCTTTGCTTCTCTACGTATTCTTTTTACACTGGACATTGATATCCCGGTCATTTTACTAGCTCTCTTTGGGGATTGCAAAACTGGAACAATAACATTTCCTTCTAGTGCTTCTTTATCACACAATTTAATTACATTGTGTATTATACGTTTACAATCACTACGGAACGGCTTATTCCGAGCAGTCGTGTTGGGTAAAGGATGCATTAATTTTAATATAATAATCAAAATAACAGACGAGGAAAAAGCAAGCAAGCGCAGTTAGTAACTGATTCTAAAGAATGTCGAGAGAATACGAGACTTTTCCCCCTCCTTCCTAAGCAGCCTTACCTACAGCGTGAATAGAATCGTCTTGGCACTATGCCAACCGTGGTTCTTCGTACTGTGGTCGGACTGTACACTATAAGAAGAATCGCAATGCAAAATTTCAGCCCTTTAGGTCCAGCGGTTTGGTCTGTGCGTTGTATGTCAGTCAGTGAATGAGTCAGTTACGTAACTGTTTTATATACAGTGGCTCCCAAAAGTGTTCGTACACTTACGAATTTCAATGAAATAGGGGTCTATCCATCAATTAAAATGAATATTTCAGAATGGGTATTTAATAATAAGATCTATAATCTATTCTTAACAAAACTACATGAAATATTTTGAAAACATAGTAAAACTTTATTTTTAATAAACCAATAATCAAAAAGTAACAAAAACTTTATCTCACAAAAGTCATCGTACACGGAAATATTTTCGGATAAATTCATAATTAAAACTATCGTCTGGTGCTTTATTTTTATTTTTGAATTGTGGTGGCATTTAAAATATCGTTTGGATTTAATTTTTGCTTGCCTACTCCGTAATAATCTATTTATTATTTAAAAATGGCTCGTAGTCGTAAAGAAACAACAAACAGCATTCGAAAATTGATTATTTTTCATCATAGTAGTGGTAAATCAATTCAGAATATTGCTAAATTACTTAATTTATCCCATTCTACTGTGCAGTATGTGAAAAAACGCTTTAAAGAAGAAAATTGGATCGAAAACAACGTAAGAAAAGGCCGTCCGGCAAAGTTAACAAAACGTGATCAGAGATTTATAATTAGAAAATTCGTGAAAAATTCACGTTTGAGTGCTGTAAAAGTTTCTGCAGAATTCAATGAAACATTTTCTATTTCATCAAACAATTATGATGGACGCGTTCTCAGAACAGCTGGATTACATGGGCGTTCTGCCCATAGAAAATGTTTTGTGAGTGAGAAAAACAGAAAGTTTAGGCTTCCCTTCGCACTATCAATGATAAATAACCCCAAACCTATTGGAATAATGTCTTATTTGCCGATGAACATTTTTGGTGGTGATGGGCGTATAATTGTATGGAGAAGAAAAGAATGAGGAACTTAAACCCAAGAGCTTAGTAGGAACAGTTAAGCATGCCGGTGGAGGTATCCTTGAGTGGGGGTGCATGTCAGCATCAGGACTAAGAAATTTGGTATTTATTGATGGCATAATGAATCATGCTGTTTTTATAAATATTTTAAGAGACAATTTGAAATTATCAGCTCAAAATTTGGGTATTGGAAACAACTTTGTTTTTTTATCAAGATAACGATCCTAAGCACACGGCTCTCAACGTTCGCATCTGGTGTCTCTATGATTGTCCACAAGTTTTGAAAACACCACTTCAATCGCCAGATTTAAACCCAATAGAACATATTTGGAGAGAACTGGAGGTTCGAGAACGAAAACACGACATTCACACGAAAAGCGAACTGAAAACAATTATGATGGAAGAATGGATGAACATTGATGCAAAAATTACAAAAGAACTAAAGCAATCTATTCCCAGACATTTAAAAGCTGTTGTGGATGCTAAAGGATATCCTACTAAATATTAATTTAACGAAAATTTAGAATATTTACTAATATGTAGAGATTTTTTACAAGTGTACGATGACTTTTGTGAGATAAAGTTTTTGTTACTTTTGGATTATTGGTTTCTTAAAAATAAAGTTTTACTATGTTTTCAAAATATTTCATGTAGTTTTGTTATGAATAGATTATAGATCTTATTATTAAATACCCATTCTGAAATTTTCATTTTAATCAATGGATATACCCCTATTTCATTGAAAATCGTAAGTGTACGAACACTTTTGGGAGCCACTGTATATAGATAATCATAAGAGCCGACGTTGCCCCCCCCCACCCACCCAAACTCTGGACTGGAGCCGCCCCTGCTTAAGGCTACTGTATACTAACCCTATTAGATTCGTTCACCCCAATGTTAACCTATGGAGAAAACATGTCCACTATTGACAGGTACATAAATGCTGATTATCCAATAAAAATGGTATTTTCAGATAGCTTGAACTTTTCTGCACCTTGCAACAGGAATCATTTTATAAATTTCGTTCACCAAAGGAATTTAAGAGCGTTTAAAACACAGTAAACCAGATTTTTCCCCCGAAAATAGTTGCGTCTTTTTATAAACGAAAAATGCACGAAGGTGTCAAATTTCTTTCTTTATTACGGAGTACAATTAAAAAAAAATCTTTCAATCCAAGTCTGCAATCCTTGGACACATTTTCTCCATACGTTAACTTTGAGGTGAGCGAATCCAATAGGGTTAATAATAATTATCCAGCGTTAGATTTGCTTAGCTCAGTGAAAGCATTCTGTAGGTGGTATAAAAATAAAGGACAGTTTTTCAAAATTTTAAAACATATTACAATTTATTAACATTAAATAAGACTGGCGTATACTTACGCAATAATGTTACGAATTTTACGAGTCTAAGGTAATCTAGCCAAATATGAGAGTTATCGCCAATTTGGCAATTGATTTGGTGACTCATTTTGGTCGCCAAATGTGGAAATAGTTCGCCAAATTTGGTGATATGGTGCCAAAATGGTCGCCAACCTGCGTCTAGACGTTTCTAGAAGCCTCTAGTGATATCTAGTTGGTTGACCGATAAAAGGCGCTTTGGAAGTCTATAAATATACCTGACTCCGACAAGTTGAAATACCTGAACCTGAACCTGGAACTCAGTTCAATTTTTTCTGAGAACTGAAAGTGTTGAAACTGCGTTAGGCGTGTATTGTATTGAAGACGCTGTATCCTGACTTGTGTTTTTAGAGTCTTCTGCTGTATAGAAGGCAATTATTACATGTTTTCTGTTTGAATTTATATATGCGCCTGAAGAATTTACAGAATAGTAAATTTTATTTTGTGTGCGGTTTCTGAAGAGATTTTATTCAATCCTAACGAACCTGGGATAACGGAACAATAAATTATTAGCGTCTACATCTTAATAGCGATCAACAAACTAAACGCTCCACACAACTTAAAAAACGTGTCTTATATACAACTAAAGGTTAGAAAAATTTGCATTCAAAAACACTTCGCCCAATGGCAAGAAAGAAAAAAAGGATTTGAATGCATTGGTGGAAAGAAATAGAAATTAGCATACAGCTACAGTGAGACAGACAGATAGAAACATCCTATTCCTAACAGTTAATACACGGTAGCCTTAAGCGCAGTTAAATTTTTAGGCCCCACCTTTACGCCCTTAAGTCAAAGATTTTATAATTTTCGCGTTTTTCGAGGAAGGCAGGCATTTGGATTGCTATAGACAAACATTCTATTTACTTCGTTTGACTTACGATGGAAATTTCAATGTTCATTTACATTGGTGTTAAATGTCTTGTTACCACTGGCAGAGTTTCAGGGTTCTACACACTAAACTCGACAAATATCACAGCAACTTCCTTTCTACCAGAAAATTACAATCATGCAAATTTAACGCAAGGCGGGAATATTTTTATAACAATGTGGCGTAACCAGCCTCAAACCAATAACTAATGCTGCGCCTAAATTACATTTTAAAATGCATAAAATCATATGAAATTTAATCCTAATTCTAAATTCAGGTAAAAAAGGGGAGAAACGTTGCAGGCAAGATTTGCACGTTCCCAAAGGATTTTGGAGAATTTCTGCTCTAACTCCAATAACGCTAATACCTGAATTTCAAAGGCCACGTTTGACGTCATCGGCTTTTGTGGGAGGGATAAACGATTCCTCGCCATTTGCCGAAAATTTTAGCATACACAAAATCACAAATATTTCATTACCCTTTCGTTATAGAATTTAGGCTCGTATCTAAAGATTTTTATAAGCCTGCGAAGTTCTGTTAAGTTGTATAGAATTTTAAATTTTCAATAGTGTTTTATATTAAGTATTTGCAATAGTGTTTCATATTAAGTATTTATGTGCAACGTAGGTGTGAATGAAGAAAGTTCTTTTTTAATTCCATCTAATCAAAGCTTACAATTTTTAAATTGCCGTTAGAACTAGGGAAATATATTTCTTTTTTTGCAAATTTTTATCTGACGCAGACGAAAGTGTAGTTTGTTAATTGATTTAGTTAGAGACACGAACTTGTAGATATAAGAACAAACCAATTAGGCAGTTTCCTGCAACGTCACTAATGTAACCATGTGAAAAAAAGAGCAGAAAATGGATGCTTTGCGCTTTACTCGTGGAACTCTGCTATGCCTTTTTATATGAGATTTAGTAATCTATGCGTTGAACTACAAACGTTTTGTCTTTCGTTTATGCACGAGTGGAGACGTGATACGCTGCGTGCAATTGCATTATTGAGTTAATTGGACTTCAATATTCGCATAAGAGTGTTACGCAATGTAACAAAGGATTATAAAAACCTAAAAATATTCCTTATACGTAACTGAAAATTAAGCTTTATTTGTGAATTTCTAAAGTAAATTTAACTTTCTCCCTTCGTATCAGAGGATTTTTGTCTGTTTTTCTCCATGTTTAATTAGCTTGTGCAATGATGCTCAAAACTTATGGATGTAAGTAATTGCTATTTTTCTTAGCTTCATTAAAAATTTTCAAAGAATAAATCAATGAAACACGTTAAGCGAGTGACTGAAAAATTCCTTTCTTACCATACTATAAGGTTAACGACCGAATTCAAAACCGTTAACATAATGTAGACTACAAATAGTTGCTATTCCTGATATTTTACGTATATCGTCTGCTTCAATATATTACGTTTTTTTAAATCAGGCAGTTTCATGCAACGTCATTAATGCAATCCCGTGAAAAAGAAGGGCAGAAAAGGGATGATAAGTTTTTGCATTTCTATATGAGTTTTAGGGCCTGTTCACATAGGAGTCCGTTGCGTTAAGGAAAAGATGACGTTGAGACGAAAATAAACCAATCATAGGCGTTAAAAATTTCATTGCTAATCGTTTGGAGGCATATGATTGGTTTATTTTCGTCTCAACGTCATCTTTTCCTTAACGCAACGCAACGGACTCCTATGTGAACAGGCCCTTAGTAATCGATGCGTT
This sequence comes from Dolomedes plantarius, assembly GCA_907164885.2. Lineage (NCBI taxonomy): Eukaryota > Metazoa > Arthropoda > Arachnida > Araneae > Dolomedidae > Dolomedes > Dolomedes plantarius. The sequence continues at coordinate 100,136,996 of OU015499.1, read as the reverse complement.
TAACTACAAACGTCTTACCCTTCGTCTATCCATGAGTTGAGATGTGATACTCTGTGTGCTACTGCCTTATATAAATTACTGTAGAATAGAACAAGATGTAAATGACGTAATTTTTTTAATAGAAAGATGATCAGAAATTTAATTGATCCTCTGATTTTGGGGAGATTTTCAATAAAACAGAATGAATATACAATTTTTACCTCGCATAGGTTATTCTCAAACCGCAACCATTAGCTGAATTTATGTGGTTTTAAAAAAATACAAAAATGAAGTTTTCTAATTTTAAAGCTGCTTAATTTACACTAAAAGAACGTATAAGAATGTATACAGTCAGTGTCTTTTTAAAAAAAGTTTTTATTGTTCTTAACAACTAAAAAAAATTTGTTAATATGCTTTTGATATCCTGGAGAAATTTTTTGAAAGCCGACAGCGATATCAGTGGCGCCATATTTTAGGGATTCCCAGGAAATGTCAGTTATGTACCATGCGGCATTTGTAGTACAATGCATCGTATCCGTCATTCGTTTCCAAAAAGTCATAGACACACGCACACTTATATACAGTGCCTCCCAAAAGTGTTCATACATTTACGATTTTCAATGAAATAGGGGGTCTATCCATTAATTAAAATGAATATTTCAGAATGGGTATTTAATAATAAGATATATAATCTATTCTTAACAAAACTACATGAAATATTTTGAAAACATAGTAAAACTTTATTTTTAAGAAACCAGTAATCAAAAAGTAACAAAAACTTTATCTCACAAAAGTCATCGGACACTGAAATATTTTCGGATAAATTCATAATGAAAATTATCGTCTGCCGCTTTATATTTATTTTTGAACTGTGGTGGCATTTAAAATATGGTTTGGCTTTAATTTTTGCTTGCCTACTCCGTAATATTCTATTTATTATTTAAAAAGGGCTCGTAGTCGTAAAAAACAAAAAAAAAACAGCATTCGGAATATTATTTTTCATCATAGTAGTGGTAAATCAGTTCGGAATATTGCTAAATTACTTAATTTATCCCATTCTATCATGCAGTATGTGATAAAACGCTTTAAAGAAGAAAATCGGATCGAAAAAAAGGTCAGAAAAGATCTTCCGGCAAAGTTAACAAAACGTGATCAGAGATTTATAATAAGAAAACTTGTGAAAAATCCACGTTTGAGTACTGTAAAAGTTTCTGCAGAATTTAATGAAACATTTTCTACTTCAATTTCACCTGAAACTGTTCGACGAGTTTTCAGAGCAGCCTGGATTACATGGGCGTTCTGCCCGTAGAAAATTTTTTGTGAGTGAGAAAAACAGAAAACTTAGGCTTTCCTTCGCACTATCAATGATAAATAAGCCCCAAACCTATTGGAATAATGCCGACGAAAGCAAGTTTAACATTTTTGGTTCTGATGGGCGTATATTTGTATGGAGAGGAAAAAATGAAGAACTCAATCCCAAGAACTTAGTAGGAACAATTAAGCATGGTGGTGGAGGTGTCCTTGTGTGGGGGTGCATGTCAGCATCAGGACTAGGTAATTTGGTATTTATTGATGGCATAATGAATCATGCTGTTTATATAAATATTTTAAGAGACAATTTAAAATTATCAGCCCAAAATTTGGGTATTGGAAACAACTTTGTATATTTATCAAGATAACGATCCTAAGCACACGGCTCTCAACGTTCGCATCTGGTGTCTCTATAATTGTCCAAAAGTTTTGAAAACACCACCTCAATTACCAGATTTAAACCCAATAGAACATATTTGGTGAGAACTGGAGGTTCGAGTACGAAAACACGACATTCACACGAAAAGCGAACTAAAAACAATTATGATGGAAGAATTTATGAACATTGATGCAGAAATTACAAAAGAACTAGTGCAATCTATTCCCAGACGTTTAAAAGCTGTTGTGGATGGGATATCCTACTAAATATTAATTTAACGAAAAATTAGAATATCTACTAATATGTAGAGATTTTTTACGACTGTACGATGACTTTTGTGAGATAAAGTTTTTGTTACTTTTTGATTATTGATTTCTTAAAAAATAAAGTTTTACTATGTTTTTAAAATATTTCATGTAGTTTTGTTAAGAATAGATTATAGATCTATTATTAAATACCCATTCTGAAATATTCATTTTAATTAATGGATAGTCCGCTATTTCATCGAAAATCGTAAGTGTACGAACACTTTTGGGAGCCACTGTATATGTATGTATGTATGTATGTATATACACTGCTGGCCACTGTAAATCCAACACCCTGAAGGAAACATGCAAATAACATGAAATTTACAACATGCATTAGCGGAGGTGAGATATGCAAATGATTAGAATTTTAGCGCAGACGCACATCACGCGCGCCTGTGGCGCCACTTCAAAGCGCTATTTAAAGCTTGGAGATTTCGACGATTTCAAGTTCGGCAATTGTGTTTTTCTTGTTGTTTTTTCAAAAAAAACGATCAATTATGCCTCGTCGAAAACAGCGATCATCTTTTGATCAAGTATCCGAGTTCGACAGAGGAAGGATAGTGGCCTACCGAGATTGTGGATTATCTTTCAGGGAAATCGGTAGTCGTGTTGGACGAAACCAAACAACTGTAATGCGGATATGTGATCGTTGGATGCAGGAGGGTACGACGGACCGGCGTGTTCGGTCGCATCCACCTCAGCGCACCACTTCACGTGATGACAGGCAAATTGTGCGCATGGCAGTGACGGATCGCTCAGTCACATCACGAACCATAGCACAGCACATGCAGTCTGTAACGCATCATCCAGTGTCTGCGCGTACCATTCGACGCCGTTTACAGCAGAGTGGTCTGTCCGCAAGACGTCCATTGCTTTGTCTACCCTTGACGCAGAACCACAGACGTCTCCGCCGCCAATGGTGCGATGACAGAAGGATGTGGACGGCAGAATGGAATGAAATTGTCTTTACTGACGAGTCACGCTTCTGTCTGCAACACCACGATGGTCGCATTCGAGTCTGGAGACTCCGTGAAGAGAGGATGCTGAACAGCTGCGTTATGCACCGCCACACTGGTCCTGCACCGGGTATTATGGTATGGGGTGGTATTGGATATCACTCTCGCACACCTCTAGTACGCATTGCCGGTACTTTCAACAGCCAGCGCTACATCTCCGAGGTGTTGGAGCCAGTTGTCCTTCCTTACCTTCAGGGCTTGCCCACAGCCATATTTCAACAGGATAATGCGCGACCACACGCATTGTCCAACGGTTCTTCGTCAATCGCCATATTGAATTGCTTCCCTTGCCGCCTCGATCTTTCGCCGATATAAAACATGTGGTCCATGGTTGCTCTACGATTGACCCAGATTCCATCCCCAGCTGCCACAGCAGATCAACTTTGGCAACGTGTGGAAGATGCTTGGTCTGCTGTACCCCAAGAACTCATCCAAAGTCTCTTTGAATCAATGCCGAGGCGTGTGGCAGCGGTGATCTCCAACAATGGCGGCTACTCTGGCTACTGATTTTGGCAGGAACCACACTTCACAGAAGTCTATAAATTTAATCATTTGATACTTGGTCAACATGTTATCTACAAAATAAATTTTGTTGTGATATCTCTTGTCTTTCTTGGTGTTGCAATTTGGGTGGCCAGCAGTGTATATATATATATATATATATATATATATATATATATATATATATATATATATATATATATATATATATATATATATATTTTTTTTTTTTTTTTTTGGCAACAAGCACGTATTCTGCTGACTTTTGCCCATAAACGCCGCGAGAATTGTTGATAAGTTGTTATGGAAGCATCTAGAAGGTGAGCCAGTTTTTCCCCAGTGGAGGTACAGTACAGAAAAATTTCCATGGTTTTGGTAGGATTCGAACCCAGACCAACGTAGTGACGCCTTGCATCACCGAACCACTATACAACGTGGGCGCAGTCTTAAGGCTAGTCGCTGCACATGCATATTTTCGTA
>OU015499.1:100108022-100130522 GCA_907164885.2 Dolomedes plantarius | reverse complement strand
AAAGGGATGGGGCGTGGGTTTAATAATTTGGAGCTGGGAACGTCTAAGAATTTATCAATAAAGTTCAGTACGTTTAAATTGGAGTCGTATTTTAATCGTGTCAAGCTTGGTTTACTGCATTTAATGGAGTTAAAGTTATGAGTGTCCGCGCCACAGGACCACCTACTGCCAGCTGCATTGTGATTATTGGGATGTTCGGATGAATGTGTAATAAAATGGGCGTGAAGAACAAATCCGTCAAAAGTCGTAAACATAATAATTTTGAAAATTGTAATTTTATTATATTTTGGAAATTTATGAGTTTTGGTATGGTTATTGGAAAATTTTAGAACATCTTTAAGTCTACAGTGTGTAATAAAATTATAAGACCACCCAAAATATCACTCATTTTAATATTACACTGCACAAATTGAATAATTTTAAAATTTGAAGCAAATGAAAAAAGTTATATTTTCTCAAATAAATCGCTTAAAGGAAAAAAAATTGAGTTACTTTCACACAGCAAAAGATTTTTTGAAATCTCGGTGTAACATAAATATAAGACCACTTATTTTTTTATTTAAAATCATTTGCGTTTTTAAAACTATTTTATTTTTTCTTTCAAAATTGTAGATAAACTGTAACTTTACATCACAAAAAAGTCCAAACGATAATATTGTAAAAGAAATAGAATTTAATTTGTTTGTTTGTATGAGAAATTTCTTAATGCCGCGTGGAAGAGAATTATCTGAATTAGAAGTTCGAAAAATTTGGTTTTATAAGGGCTCTGGAAAATCGGAACGTGAAATAAGTAAGATACTTAAACGTTCTAAAACTGCTATTCATAACGATTTAAGTAAAATAGATTTTTATGGAAAATATAAAAGATCTGGCACAAAGAGTAAATTATCAGCTCGCGATAATGGACGAATTTTCAAGCTTACAATGAAACAGAACTTGTTTACTCGTAAAATAACACAGCAGACAAGTAAAACTATTTCACATATGACAGTCTGGCGCACTTTAAGATCAAATTCAAATGTTGCTCTTCGGAAATTAAAAAGAAAACGAAGACTGTTAAAGCATCATAAAAAAGGAAGGCTGAAGTGGGCAAATGAAGTCATGACCTGGGATGCTGCTTGGAAAAATATTATTTTTTCCAGCGAAAAAAATTTAATTTGGATGGCCCGGACGATAATATTTCCTACTGGCATGATTTACGAACGGAACCTCGGGTTTTCTTCAGTAGACAGATGGGTGGTGGCTCTGTGATGGTGTGGGGAGCTTTTGCATATGATGGGAAATGTGATCTGCAGCGAGTTCTTGGAAAAATGGACTCCATTTGTTATCAACAACTGCTTTACAAACACCTTATACCTTTTGGCCCATTTTTAGGAAGATCAAACTGGAAATTTCAGCAAGACAATGCGCCATGCCATGTGTCTAAATCAACTAAAATATGGTTTCAAAAAGAAAAAATCGAGGTCTTAAACTGGCCAAGCCTTAGTCCAGACCTGAATCCCACCGAAAACTTGTAGGGCCATTTGGCTTGTCAAGTGTATGCAAATAACCGTCAGTATGATTCTGTGTATGAATTGGAACTAGCTATCATGGATGAATGGAACTAAATTCCCAAATATTTGCTCGAAAACCTAATTAATTCAATGAAAAATCGAGTATTTGAAGTTATTCAGAAAAATGGTGGATCAACATCATATTAGTTTTATTAAAAAAAATTTGTTTTAACTAGTGGTCTTATAATTTTGTTACAGATATTTGATTGAAAAATTTTGAAATTGTTGATAAAATAATTAGTATATTTAAATATCTCTTAAAAATAATATACATATATTTTATATTTCATTTATTAACATCAACCTAATTTAATTTAAAAAAAAATATACTATTTATAGTAAAAATCATAAAATCCACAGTGGTCTTATAATTTTGTTACACACTGTAATTGTGCATTTTGGTGTTTTGTTTCTGTTGGCATTCTAGTTAAAATTTGTAAATATTTTTGAAATTTATTGATTTAATAATGTGTTTGATTTTCGGTACATTGAATATCGGTGCTCAAGTGTATATAAAATGATATATTTAGATAGAGTTTTATGAGTGTATTTTTAGTGTATTAATATAAATTCATTTGATATTATGTGATATTTTGTGAGGTAGAGAATTCAGTTTGCATTGGTAAAGGTGTAAGGCTTCGTTTACACGATACGGTTTCGGTTTTATGATCGTCTCAGTTTTGTCGTTTCGTTTGAAGTAAACAGTGTATTTTGTTTTGTCTGTTCACACGTTGCGGTCGAAAACCTCAAACGGGAGAACAACCGAATCGGTAGCAGATGTCGTTCGATTTTGTCTACCGAAACCGGATGCCGCGCCGCCGTTTCGGATGCCATTGGCGTATAGAATTGAGAGGGGGAGTACACACGATTCGGTTATTTTGAAGGAAACGTACACCAGTGGCGATCTAGCTACTGAAGTGTTTGTTTGAAGTGACTTTTTTAGTTGCTTTTTACAGTTTTTTTTTTGCAGTGGATTTTTTTTTTAACAAAAGGAGAAAATTGACACACAAATTTTAATTTCTTTGGTTGATGAAAGACCGACAATTTGGGACAAAACATAAGAATGTTTTACTTTAAATGACGCATTAAACGACGTTTAAATCATGTTTATATCTTAATTAGAACAGGAGATATTATTATTATTATTATTATTATTATTATTATTATTATTATTATTACTATTATTATTATTATTTGCACCATTCTAATAGCAGCCAATCTTTGTTTAAACCTGTAAATACGTTTTCTGCATGATGGGTTTTTTCACCATTTCTCATCTTTAAATTGTTATAAGTCAAGAACCGTTAAAGATAAATGGTTCAAACTTGGAACATGTCATTTATTTTACTTTAATTTTGATTAAACAAATTTTAAAAATATATTTACTTTTAAAAATATGATTTTTTTTAAAAATAAGTTACATCATTTTTTTAAAAAAATTCTCTAAATATTTTTAATTTTTTCAAAAATTAATATTTAAAAATATGCTGAATCGAAATTAACACATATTTCTGTTTAATAAAATGAAAAAAAAATTGAAATTCGACAGATAATATTTCGAGTTATAACGATTTTAAATTGCCCCACTTTTTTTTAAAATTTTAAAAGTTTTTAAAAACTTTATGAGAAGTTTTATGATGTGAATTTGTTTGCAAATTATATGGTTAACGCTTACAAAAAATAGATACTAAAAATAGATTACAAAATAGATTGATAGATACAAAAAATAGATTGATAGACTTGTGAGTTTTGAATAAAATGTGAATAATGTTAACATATTTTCTCAAGTAGTGTTGTGAGCAGAACAAGACATGAGTTCTGACATGTTTTCTTCATACTTGTATAATGTATAGGAAAGTGTTTTAATGAAAGTTACTTTCATACCTCTATGATCTAATTGCCTTTTTCATATTGATAAATATTGTGTATTTTTAAGGAAAATCATTTAAAGTTGATCCTTTTAAATTGTTCATTGTGTATTTTAGTATTAGTAATTTGATATTCATTTTTTTGTGTACTTGATTACCACTTGGTTTGCTACGAGGGTGGGCTGAAAAGTAATGCACACATGCTTGTAGAGCGAGAACTAAATGAGCTTCAAAACCGCGGCAAGTGGCATATGGAAGTTACATTCCCCCTCAATACTCATCGCAGGTTTTAAGTCGTTGTGTTCATCCAGTGCATTTTGAAAAGCGGTAGTATGGAGACGTGTTCTAGTGCTATGTCAACGGCGAGTTATACAGAGCGCTATTATCGAATTTTTAGCAGCTGAAAAAGTGACTCCTACTGACATTCATCGTCGTTTAAAGGCTGTTTATGGTGACGATGCTGTTGATAGGGGTACTGTAAATCTATGGGTAGTAAAATTTCATGGTTGCGAGCCTGGAAAAGCCATAATTGTTGATGAAACACGCAGCGGACGTCCGATCACTGCCACAGACGATGAACATCGCAAACTCGTCGACGATTTGATTCAAAATGACATGTGTTCATTACTTTTCAGCCTACCCTCGTAGCTATTCTGGAGGTCTCCCTGTAAAATTTTCGAGGAAGCATGAGTGTAAAGACATGCTTTCTTGGTTTATAAAGCTCAGGTAAAGATAATTGTACATCATGGTGAAAACGAGAAATTTTGAAATATTGAAGAATTTAGTATGTAATAATATAATTTTCATGATTGATTTGTTTTGTGTCAAATTTGAAGTTTTGGAGGAATCAGGTATCCCCGATGATACTCTGAAAGCTCTTTGTACAACTCCCAGTGATGTTTTGGAGTGTTACTACCATAACAGACCTCTGAGGAAGGTTTTTTTTAAAATTTTAGTAATAGTGTAAAGATAATATTATTGTATTTGAAGTTTTGTGACACACCCCAATTCTGTACAAGAACTCTGAACTTTTTCTGTGTTTTAAAGTCAGGACTCAACATTTTTCTTTTAGATAATGGACTCAAGGTGCTTAGGCACAAATTTTACATTTCTTGAGCTGTGGGTGTTCACAGGAAAATTTTGACTATCGTTTTCTTACAACTTCAATTTATGTTTTGTGTTTATTAAATTTGATGTTAGCGTTCTATTGATAATGTTGGTATAATATTCTTTTGCAGTTAATGAGATATATTGATTGTAATAATTTTAAGTAATTCTGTGTCAACTTCTGTCTCAAATGGAGACATTTTTGTAAAATGTAATTTTCTCAGCTCCATGGGGTTAGGTGCACGACTTTTAAGTCGTAAGGATAAAAAAATAAGAATATTAATTTTAGCTGTTTTTAAATTAGATGACTCAAGTTACTTAGGGAAAAATTAGTTAGTTTTAATGTTGTTGAATCAAGTCATAATTGAGAATAAATTAGTTGGGTTTCTTCTGAGTTTGTTGTGCAGGGAGGGCCCGCCCTGCGCAGCAATTTTCAGTTGATGATTAATTAGGTTAACTTTAGTTGTTTTTCTCTTCTGGAGACATGTTGCAGAGAAGTAGCTACTCTTTGTGTGCATGGCCTTCAGGAGGACGATCGCCCTATTCTAATCATAATTGGGATTTCAATTTTAGTTATTTTAAATGGGTTAACACAAGATAATAATGGTAAGTTTTCAGTTGTCGGGTTTAATATTTAATTTTGTTGACTAGGTACTGCAGCCCTATTCAGCATTTTGTTAGTTAGATTTTGAATTTAATTTTAGTTTCCTCTTCTGGAGAATTTCTACAGAGAGTTGGCCCCTCTTTGTATGCACGCCTTCAGGGGACGGAGGGAATTGTAAGGCTAAAATATGGAGGGGGGGGGGTTGATCGCGCGAGCTTAAAACGGGATTTTGTTTAGAAAGTATAGGAATTATCAATTAAAGACTGGGAGATTTCAGATAATCGGAGTAAATGCATTGCGGTGAAAATAGAGTTAAGGGTTCGACTTGATTCAATTTCCGAAGATCCACATCGAGAATTCTTAAAGTAGAGGTATAACCTTGGGCTTCGCGCTGGGAGAGAAAATGTACAATCTTGCATCGTCAGCATAGAACATTGATATGAAATCACGCATAAGTAATGAGCGTCATATCGCGTCAGTTGAGGCATGCGTGGTCAATTAAAAGCTTAAGAACAAAAGGGGGTTAATTTTAGAGCCATGGAAAGGTAGCAACGGGAAAAGACGTGTGCCGTTGGGCGCACGGATTTTAAAAGGGTTGGGGCGTAGGTTTAATAATTTGGAGCTGGGGACGTCTAAGAATTTATCAATAAAGTTCAGTACGTTTAAATAGGAGTCGTCTTTTAATCGTGTCAAGCTTGGTTTACTGCATTTAATGGAGTTAAAGTTATGAGTGTCCTCGAAACCGGACCACCGACTGCCAGCTGCATTGTGATTCTCAGGATGTTCTGATGAATGTGTAATAAAATGGGCGTGAAGAACAAATCCGACATATATATATATATATATATATATATATATATATATATATATATATATATATATATATATATATATACATATAAAAGACAAAGTTGAAAGTGAAAAACCTGTATGAGCTCTAATACTACTTGCAGCCAGGAACTAAAAACATGAAAAGATAAGTATTAAATAGGTTTTAGACAGCATCGCTTCATCAGCGGTGCAGATACTATCTAAAAACCAATGGATTGTTTCTGATAAGTATGATCTAAACAATAAATATACTTAGACACCGTAGAATCCATTAGAAACAGAAGAATTGAATAAATAGCATGAAGCTACAGCTCTTTTAGCTTCATGATAAATAGTTTCTTAATCAGAGAATTACAAGCCTGGCGTTAGAGAAAGTGAAAGTTAAGAATAGGAAACCGCAAGAAGACTGACGTCACATAACTTGCAACCATGCATCAAATGGAAACACAGAGGCAGACTTACTATGTAGAATGTGTTATAGGACAAATAAACCTATATTAAATTAGTTTTTTATTATTACTAAGAGTAATTTATTATTATTTATTATTTAATATTATTTTTTCTAAGAATTTAATTATTATTAATTAATTTTAATTTTTAGTAGTTATTTTCACTTATCACTCTTATTATTTTGTATTACTAATTAATTGCAACAGAACAAGCTATTCATTAAATCTAAAACAACCAATTACGTGCTTGGAAAGACTATCGAGGTAATAATTACGGTTTAGCACAACTAACATGTCTAAAATATGCTTATTCCTATTGTCTTTAGAACAAAGCCTATTTATACGTACTGGCTGATTTACAATAATGTTATTAAAAAAAGATTTATGTAAAGAAGTTAGGTAATTTTGAAATTTAACAATTTTAAAATCATAACCTGATCTTTTATCATATAAGTCAAAAGTAAAATTGCAACGAGAATTTAATTTAATGTTAATATCTAAAAAGTTTACATTAATATTATTTTGGCTACTTTGTATTAGTTCCAGATTATGAGGGTAAAAATTTAAGGCTATTTGATTATTACTTTTATTAATTATTAATTGCAAAATATTAATTGCAATTAAATATTAATTGCAATTATATCATCAATATATCTAAATATTTTGCAATTGCTATTATCAATATTATTAATATGATCAACTTCAAAATAAAGTAAGTATAAATGGGCTATATATATATATATATATATATATATATATATATATATATATAGGTATATAAAAATATTAAAAAAAACTTATTCCACATCCGAGTTGAGGGACATAGCGCATGCATCAGTCTAAATTTGCATTAATCGTTCTTCAATTTGCGAGATGTCGTATGCAGCCCCCAGTGTCGCAAGTCACCACAACTGTTGGAACTGTCAAGTTTTTATTCCTCACATTGGAAATATCTTTTCTAACACGACAAAGTAATTTACATTGGTGTTATTTTAATAATCAGTTCATCAAAAAATTATAACTGTTATTTAAAGATAGCTTTAAAAAACATTGAGAGCAAAGTTTTGTTAACTTGTTGATATTTTGCCTTCGGATTGAAAATTTAATTAATGAAACATGGAATTTTTAATTTTTGAATTAGTATTGGATGAGTTTCTGTATTACTTATTTTCTTTACTGCTTTTCAATTTTATTATAAACTATTTTAAAATGGAAAAAGATCTAAATTCTACTCTTTACAAAATCTCTTAAGTACAAATATACTTCTTTTCCTCTGAATATTTCAAAACAACGCAAAACTATTTCTTAAGAGTCTTCAATTATTAATACCAATATTTTATTCAGTCATCTAGATTTCCTATAAGGAATTGGAAAGGTACCGAAAGCTATTTCGTTTCTTTACACACATATAACTCTTAGCTAAAGGCACTTTAGATCCTTTTCATATCTGATTTCGCATTTCAGTAGCTATATCAGTAATTCTAAATTTAGTCATTGATAGAATAATAAATGTAATAATTAATATTCAAACGATATTTACCGAGGATAAATTTATTCGGCAATGAAATTCATGCTATGTATTCTCACTCTTTTTCGCTTCCTTGGACGGCATTTTCCTTGAATTAATTTCTCGTAGTTAAGTTTTTGTGAAGTTATTTTAAAAAGAAAAGCATTGAATCAAACAATTCTAGTGAATAGTTAAAAGGATAATTGAAACTGTGAACTTTTCAATTTATTCCTAAGTGTTCAGCAAGTCATTTTTTAAGTTATTTTTCCCATGTGCAAACAGGGACCTTCAACCTTGGTTATTATTATTTTTTCTTATTTTGAATTTTTAACTATATATACAAAATGAGAATAATTAATATTCTTTTAACGGAGGATTACGTCCCTCTATAAAGGTCCTCCGGAAAGCAAAATTTCAGACGCCAAAACCGTCCGTCCGTACCTCGCGAGTTATAATTTTAGCATATATATATATATATATATATATATATATATATATATATATATATATATATATATATATATATATATATATATATATCTGTATATATAGTATATATATATGCCAAATCTTTTGCATGTATATACTAGCTGAAAACCCGTACTTCGCTACGGAGTACATTCAACTTAAATACAACGATCAATGTATGCAGTTAATGTCAAAAATAAATAAATAAATACGCCGATCAATGTATACAATTTAAGTAAATATATATATATATATATATATATATATATATATATATATATACATATACATATTTGTAAAAAAATCGTAAGAAATATTTTATAGACAAAATAATGTAGAAGAAAATATTCATATTAAATCTAATAGGACATACTAAAGAATATAGTACAGTTAATACAGCATAGTTTGAGGAACATATCTTTTTCTGTATTTTAATATTTTTTTGGGTAATGTCCAATCATCTGCCGCATTAGAAAGAAATTTTTTTTGGTCTATTTCGTTGTTATGCACGTGACGATAAATTTATTTAAAGTACCAGGAAAAGAAATCACGTGATCAGCATTTAATAAATTAAATTCTAAAAATTAATCTTTAAAAATTCACCAAAAATCAGAAAAGGGAGGTAAAGATTCGAAAAAGATCTCATTTTAAATGAATTTTTACTGTCTTTCTCGTGATATAAATTTTATAACCCTCAAATCATTATTTTAAATGCAAACTTAAAAGAAGTTACTAAAACAGATTAAGAATTTAATTTAAAAAAATCTAACATGAATTTTTTTTTAATCTTTCTTAGTGCACCCCTACACTATAAGAAGAATCGCCATGCAAAATTTCAGCCCTTTAGGTCCAGCGGTTTGGTCTGTGCGTTGTATGTCAGTGAGTCAGTCAGTTACGGAACTGTTTCATATATATAGATGTATACATATATATATATATATATATATATATATATATATATATATATATAGATAGATAGATAGATAGATATAAAAAATTGTAAAATTCCTTCTCTAGTACGAATTAAAATTAAAAAAAAATTTTTTCAATACCAGTCGACAATTCTTGGACACATTTTCTTAACATTGTGGTGAGCGATTCCAATAGGGTTAGTACACAGATGCCCTAAAAATAACCAAAACTCCGGAATCTACGATCCGACTTCAACGAAACTAGCTAATTAGGTTTGTCCTTCATTTCAATGGCACCAAATAAACAACTTCCAAATTATAGCTCTATGCACAAACAATATAGATTAAGCAAAATCATTTGACATTTGTGTGTAGGCGGGCTTAATCTCCTCAGTGGACAACAAGAAAGAAATAACTAGAAGAAGATTTTTTTTCCAAAGTACATTTTTCCAGATGCATTCATTCATTCGGAAAAAAACTGCCACCGCTGTCATCATCTATTAACGAAGCTTATACCAGACCCGTGATAATTAATTAATCCGCGCCTAACGTTTTACGACAATAAGCCCACATGCCTTTCCATTCTCTGAAAGGTCACGTGTCTGCGACTTATTTTCGTTGTGGGCGATCACGTTTTATATTTCATCAACGCGGAGCATGTCTTTGACATTTTAATACCGTTTAATTAGATTAAGAGGTCTGGTAAATAAACTAGCATGTGATGTCAGGCCCGTCCGGCCGAACAATTTTTTTTTTAATGTCAAGCTTCTCCCACAATTTTTCTTAAAAATTTGCCTGTACTTTTTACATCCTATTTCCTAAGCATGTTTTAACTTTTATCATTATTTATTTTGAAATTCTATGTTTAGGAATTTTAATTTTCGATATTAAATCTGTGTTTGCTGTGAAAAGGGTGTTAAGTCCAAAATGGGCTAAAAGGAGTTATCCAACCAGGCATGTTTGAAAAATCAAGGGATACTGCAAGGTACAGAAAGCATCCATATCCACTCCAAAATCTTTTTATTCATCAGTGAAAATTTGGGATTTTAAGTCCAAAATGGGAAAAATGAGTTATCAAACCAGGCATGTTTGTTTTAAAAATAAAAGTCTACTGCAAGGTACAGAAAGCATCCAATTCCACTCCTAAATAGTTTTATTCATCAGTGAAAATTTGGGATGTTAAGTCGAAAATGGGCCAAAATGAGTTATCAAACCAGGCATGTTTTAAAAATAAAAGGCTACTGCAAGGTACAGAAAGCATCCAATTCCACTCCTAAATATTTTTATTCATCAGTGTAAATTTGGGATGTTAAGTCCGAAATGGGCCAAAATGAGTTATCAAACCAGGCATGTTTTAAAAATAAACGGCTACTGCAAGGTACAGAAAACATCCATTTCCACTCCTAAATATTTTTATTCATCAGTGAAAATTTGGGATGTTAAGTCCAAAATGGGATAAAATGAGTTATCAAACCAGGCATGTTTGAAAAATCAAGGGCTACTGCAGAGTACAGAAACCTAAGTCCAGTTCCACTCTTAAATATTTTTATTCATCAGGGAAAATTTGGGATGTTAAGCCCAAAATGGGCCAAAATGAGTTATGAAACCAGACATGTTTTAAAAATAAAAGGCTACAGCAAGGTTCAGAAAGCATCCAATTCCACTCCTAAATACGTTTATTCATCAGTGAAAATTTAGGATGTTAAGTCCAAAATGGGCTAAAATGAGTTATCAAACCACGCATGTTTGAGAAATCAAGGGCTACTGCAGAGTACAGAAAGCGAAGTCCAGTTCCACTCTTAAGTATTTTTATTCATCTGGGAAAATTTGGGATATGTGAAACAAAACACAAACATGTTAGTGTTAAAGGGGTTGTGTCCCAATTAAGGACTACCAAAAAATATTTCAGGTAGTCTCTTCTAACGAAACTTCCGGGGTTATTAAGGTAGGATTACTTATCGTTGCTTATCTCTTTTGTATGTATATATGTATGTATGTGTTATGTATATATGTATCTATATATATGTACGTATGTATATAGTATATATATATATAGGTATGTCAAAATCTTGACGCATTTCAGTACTTTTCTGTTTAACTGTTTACTGCTTGCCCAAGCGATACAGAATGGGTTTGGCGAGCTGCCAAAATTATAACTGGCGAGGCAGGACATCTGAAATTTTTTTTTTCTGGAGGACCGTTATGGAGGAACGTAATCTTACGTTTAAGCACTGATTTTTTTTTAAAGTTATCTTTCTTTAAGTACAGGAACCTGCAGAATGATTAAATTAACATATATCGCTCGGCTTTTAGTTCAAAACATAGTTACAAATATGTTAAACACTACTGCAAAATTTCATTGAAATATATTGAAAACTTTTTAAATTATTAGATTTCTCGAGTGCAAAAGTGACTGGATCAACAGCATTTACACTCTTAGACAAAAAAAAAATAAATAAATAAATTAAAGGCGCTCCAAGAAGGGGTAATGCAACTTAGACACAAATTAATATGCATGCAGGTTTCGACGGAAAATACAAAATTTTAAAGTTTGGCGGCTAATGAATGAAAATGTGACGCTGCTTCCACTCCTAAATAATTTTATTCATCAGTGAAAATTTGGGATGTTAAGTCCAAAATGGGCCAAAATGAGTTATCAAACCAGGCATGTTTGAAAAATCAAGGGCTACTGCAGAGTACAGAAACCTAAGTCCAGTTCCACTGTTAAATATTTTTATTCATCAGTGAAAATTTGGGATGTTAAGTCGAAAATGGGCCAAAATGAGTTATCAAACCAGGCATGTTTGAAAAATCAAGGGCTACTGCAAGGTACAGAAAGCATGCAATTCCACTCCTAAATATTTTTATTCATCAGTGAAAATTTGGGATGTTAAGTCCAAAATGGGCTAAAATGAGTTATCAAACCAGGCGTGTTTGAGAAATCAAGGACTACTGCAGAGTACAGAAAGCGAAGTTCAGTTCCACTCTTAAATATTTTTATTCATCAGAGAAAATTTGGGATATGTGAAACAAAACACAAACATGTTAGTGTTAAAGGGGTTGTGTCCCAATTAAGGACTTAACACTCTTTACTCAACGAAAATAAAATTAGAAAAACTTACTTAAAAAAATTAAAATTAAACTAAAAAAAATTCAGGTAGTTTCTTCTAACGAAACTTCCGGGGTTATTAAGGCTCCAAGAAGGGGTAATGCAAATTAGACACAAATTGATATGCATGAAGGTTTCGACGGAAAATGCAGAATTTTGAAGTTTGGCTGCTCATGAATGAAAATGTGACGCTCCTTACTGCGCAACTAGAAGGGTATTAAAGAGGAAAAATTTCGATTTCAGGTCATAAATTCTCTGCGAATTTTATTCCGTGTACTCAGGTAGACAGAAACTATGCCTCGCATACAGGTGCGCGAACAATATGCGCAGATGTCAGCATTTGAGAGAGGACACGTAGTTGGGCTCAAAGAAGCCGGTCGGTCTAATCGGCGAATCGCTCGACATTTGGATAGCAGCGATGCCGCTATAGGACGATGTTGGCAGGAATGGGTGAACCATGGCCGAACACAGCGTCAAGAAGGAAGCGGTCGGCCTAGAGATTCGACAGAGCGCGAGGACCGAACAATCGTCAGAGCGGCACTCACAGCCCCAGATTCATCATTATCATCGATCGTATGCGAAACTGATGCTTTAGGCCGTCTGCACACGGGGCAACTCAAAAGAAACTGATAACCGACTCAAATCACAAACCAGTCCGTGATGAGTCGCAACCTATGTAATTGAATGGAGCCACGCACACGGCGCAACTGGTTACAAACTCGTCGAACGAGTTTGTAACCAGTTGCGCCGTGTGCGTGGCTCCATTCAATTACATAGGTTGCGACTCATCACGGACTGGTTTGTGATTTGAGTCGGTTATCAGTTTCTTTTGAGTTGCTCCGTGTGCAGACGGGCTTAGTGACCACAAGGACCATTCATAGGCGGCTCAGAGAATAGGGGCTGAGCTCACGGCGCCCCTTGCGTCCGACTACCATTGATCTCTGTACACCGACAAGCCCGTTTGCAGAGGTGTCGGGCACATTCAACCTGGAATGTCACTGACTGGAGTAGAATTGTCTTCAGCGATGAGTCTCGCTTCGAACTGAGCCCCGATGACCAGCGAATACGTGTCTGGAGACTCCCCGGACAGAGGTGGGATACCAACCTGGCTCTCTTCCGCCATACGGGGCCGACAACCAGGAGTGATGGTCTGGGGTGCCATTTCATTTCATAGCAGGACCTATTTCGTTGTCATCCGCGGCACTCTTACAGCACAGCGGTACGTTGACGATATTCCACGCCCCGTTGTATTGCCCTTCATATCAAGCCATGCTGGGCTTACATTTCAGTAAGATAATGCTCGCCCGCATACGGAGAGAGTTTCCACTGCTTGTCTTCGCGCTTATTCCCCAACGCTACTTTGGCCAGCAAGGTCGCCGGATCTCTCCCCCCATTGAGCACGTTTGGAGCATTATGGGCAGGGCCCTCCAACCAGCTCGAGAGTTTGACGATCTAACGCGCCAATTGGACAGAATTTCGCACGATATCCCGCAGGAGGACATCCGCCACCTCGATCAATCAGTGCCAAGCCTAATAACTGCTTGCATAAGGGCCAGAGGTGGACCAACGCGTTATTGACTTTTACGCTTTGTGAAGCTCTTTCTATTGAATAAATCATCCAATTTTTTTCAGGTTATTGTAATCATTTGTTTTTCTGTACATGTGCATTACATCTACCGATTTTTGTCCCATTCGGATAACTACTTCTTGGTGAGTCATTATTATTATTATTATTTTTATTATTATTATTATTATTTGTTTTTTTTTTTGTTTAAGAGTGTATGTAGCTGTCATTAAAATACAAATATTCTCCATAGGTTAACATTGAGGGGAGCGAATCCAACAGGATGCGCAAATACAGAGCAGCAAAACACAGAAGCATTAAGGAAATGTTTAGAGTTTACCTGAAGAAAAAATAATTTCAAGATAAAAAGAACTTTTCATATACCATGTTTTTAAATTTTCTGTTGAATCATATAAACTTGACAATTCTATGTATTAATAAATACTTTTTAAAAATTTTTTTTTTGATGAGTTATCCCATCAACTTGAAAGAAAATGAAGTTCATTGGAACTTGGGTTTAACTTTTCGTTCCCGTCCCGGCCGATAGATGGCTGCACCAGTCTACAAAACAAAATTAACTGAAAATGAATTCAATATGCTTAAAGATGGCTAAAAGTATCAAAAGAATGCATTGTCATCGTGTTCTGAGATATTTTAAAAGTTTCAAATGTCTAGGTAGTCGGGAAGTTAGTTAAAAATCGATTGCAAGATTAGTACGGGAAAACACACAAACACACAAGAAAGCGAGTTAATAAAAACATGGAAAAAAATGTGCCTTAAAATATTTATTGCAAGGCCCATATTTCATACCTGATTATGATATAATTAAAAGATAAAAAGAACTTTTTATATACCATGTTTTTAAATTTTCTGTTAAATTATATAAACTTGACATTTCTATGTATTAATAAATACTTTTTTAAAATTTTTTTGATGAATTATCCCATCAACTTGAAAGAAAATGAAGTTAATTGGAAGTTAACTTGCGTTTAACTTTTCGTTCCTGCCCCGGTCGATAGATGGCTGCACCAGTCTACAAAACAAAATTAACTGAAAATGAATTCAATACTGCTTAAAGATGGCTAAAAGTATTAAAATAATGCATTGCCATCGTGTTCTGAGCCATTCTAAAAGTTTCAAATGTCTAGCTAGTCGGGAAGTTAGTTAAAAATCGATTGCAAGATTTGTACTGGACAAACACCCACACATACAAACAAACAAACAAACAAGAAAGCGAGTTAATAAAAACATGGAAAAAAATGTGCCTTAAAATATTGTTATTGCAAGGCTCATATTTCATACCTGATTTTGATATAAATGACAAGTAAATGCTTACATTCACAAATATTGCACAATTTCTTTTTTAACAGAAATGCAAATTTAGAACACTGGCACAAATTTTAAAAACACTTAAAAATGGCACAAATTTAAAACGGAACATTATTAGAAAACATATTTTTAAACAGTATGCAACACAAATATTTAATCTTAAACAGAAACACAAATTGTGAACGCTGGAACAAATTTTAGAACCACTTAAAAATGGCACAAATTTAAAAAGGAACATTATCAGAAAACATTTTAAAACATTATGCAACACAAATATTTACATTTTAAACAGAAACAAAAATTGAGAACACTGGAACAAATTTTAGAAGCACTCAAAAATGGTACAAATTTTAAAAGGAACATCATAAAAATATGAAAAAAATTTAAAAATAAAATGACACAAACGTCTAAAATAAAAACACACTAAAACGTGGACTAGTCCCCAGAACCTAATTCCATCTACTTTAAATATTGAAAAAATACTCAGGAAGAAGGTTTGCCTGCTGCGTTACCATTTAGAAATATTTATCGCGCCAACAAAACGAACCAAGTCGCAAAAAAATGATGGACGGTGCCTCAAAAACCCAACTCTCTGTTTAAATACTAAGAATGAAAGTTCTGTTAAATGAATATGAAGTTAAATATACATTTCGATAATTTCACAATTACAGCTATTATTTTTCCATACTACTTTTATAATTACTGTCTCCCTTATTTGCTGACTTCTACGAACGCACACTTTGCCAAATACCTTATGGAAATAATTACCATGGAAACCTGGAAACGCCCACTGTATATTCTTTATGAAGAAATCGATCGTATTGATATACTGCCCCGGAGTTAAGATTTATTTTAATATAATTTATCAAATATCTCAATCCATGCAAGTTATCGTAATTTTAATTATAGAAATTAATAATTTCTCATTTTTATAAGAATAAACTTCTTTGTATTCATTAGCGAATGGTTTTGAGAACAACGTTTAGGATTGATTGGCTAGTTTTAGCAATCATTCCTTTACTTCGTCTTGGATCTAGATAAACATTTCACTGTTGTGCAAGAATAACTGAGATAGATGATACATTTCGGAAAATGTGGTAATAACTCACTTTCTCGTGAATGCTTTCGTCCGAAAGCAGCTTATATACAGTGACAGACGTTTGTGGACACTTAAAAAGCTGATTTAGCAGGCAGCATGGAATGCGATGATGATTTAGACGAATTTCCACGAGGTATGATAGTTGGTGCTCATGCAATGGGTTATGGCATTTCGGAATGAGCAAACTATTTTGTTCTCTTGTCTGTACAAACTGATAAACCGCTTTAAAAATTATCATCTATACTAATAAAGAGACAAGTGGAAGTCGAGATCACGTGACCGTAACTTATCCGGGCAGACCAATCCTCGAAAAAAAAAAATGGCCGACAAATATACAGGAAACGGTGTAATTTTTTTTCTCATGAAAGTACATAAATGTTACATATTTGGAAAGAGCTTCGAAAACTGATAATTTTTTCTGCGTACACTTATTCTGTTAATTCAATGATTTTAGAGATATTTTAATTCTAAAATCCCTCATTGCTGAGAAACCAAATCATCTGGTGAAGTGGTGCTGCCATCTGTCGGTAGCGACGGGAATGAAAATTGAAAGGAATTTATTCACTTGAATTTAATACATTTGTAGGCTTTTTTTCTTTTGTGGGGCCCGAAGTACATAAATATGTTACACGGATGGCTTGAGCGTAGCTAGGCGAAGCCCGGCTAGTTTAAAATAATCTGGTCACTCACAAGTTTGCTGTTTTCTTGATGTGGCCTTGAGTTTTTTTTTTAAATTGTACTCCGTAGATTAGAGAAAGAAATTTTACACCTTGGGGGCACTTTCTGTTTGTTTTTTGAATGCAAATAATATTTTAAAATTTAAATTATTCTTTGATAAAATCTATTCTAGGGTGATTTAAACGCTCTTCAATTCCTTTGGTGGTCGGAATTTCTAAAATGAATCCTGTTGCAAGGTACAGGAAAGTTTAGGATATCTGAAAATACCATTTTTATTTGATGATCAGCATTTATGTAGCTGTCAATAGTAAACACATTTTCTCCATAGGTTAACATTGAGGTGAACGAATACAATAGGGTTAATACACAACAGCCTTAAAAATTGAAATCCTCCAGATTTATAAAAGTTGTATTCATAATCCGTTTTTTAATCATTAAAATATGTTTGGCTAAATGAT
Organism: Dolomedes plantarius; assembly: GCA_907164885.2. NCBI lineage: Eukaryota > Metazoa > Arthropoda > Arachnida > Araneae > Dolomedidae > Dolomedes > Dolomedes plantarius. The sequence continues at coordinate 100,112,987 of OU015499.1, read as the reverse complement.
ACTAAATTTGATTGATCCGCTGGGTAAAAAAAAGTCGTTCGTGGTTTTAATTCGAAACTTCATATACTTGGTAAGCACAGAATAACCGCCATTTTTTTATAGCTTCGCTGTACTTACGTAAAAAAAAGATCGCCAGAAATTTTACAAGAGTTCAGATATAACTTGCCATCGAACTTCATAGCATGGAAGCCACCAAAGGGAAATAACCCATTGTGGTAGGGGTTTTACGTGTGTTTGAGGAGGTTGTGGGAAACGTGTGTGTGTATATATATATATATATATATATATATATATATATATATACATTCACCGGGTGAGCAAAAAGTCCGTATAAACTTTAAAAATTCATAAAAAACGGAAAAATAACTAAAATAAAAAAAAGGCTTGCAGGGTTAGCATCACTAGGTAACGGGATTTTTTTTAAGACAGGAAAAAAACCCCTCAAAAAACAGCCGACAGGTGGTGCTTACGTACACAAGTCAAAGGGGTGTATCATCCCGGCTGTATCTATCTTGTCCATCCAATCTGTTGAAACTGAAAGATGCGATCCGCCGAGAAGTGTCTTGTATATATTCGGACCTGCTGCACTCCGCCGTTGCTGGATTTGTGACTCGCCTGCAATGTATTATCCCCTGTGGTTGAGGTCATGCGGAACACCTACCGCTGTAATAAACGATTTAGAAGCATTCTTTTGGTTAATTTTGTATCTTTTCTTTGACTTGTGAACGTTAGCGCCACCTGTCGGCTGTTTTTTGAGTTATTTCTTTTCCTGTGTTAAAAAAAATCCCTTGACCTACCGATGCTAACCCTGCAAACCTTTTTTTTATTTTGGTTATTTTTCCGGTTATATATATATATATATATATATATATATAAACATATGTTACCGTGAAAGACCGAAATTGGAGAATGTCGACATTTTCCGGTGAATGTCAACACATACCAAATACGTCGGTGAAAGACCGAATATTTGGTTATATTGTTATACATTCAGATCATCACCGGTGCATGTCGACAAGCACAGATATGCTTTGGTGGAGGTCGAAACGAGAAGTGGAGAAGACAGACAGAGTATTTAAATTTATGTAAACAATATCAAATGGAACATAGTGCACACAAAAAGGTATTGTTGGGAAACCAATGGTCAGTTCGGAGTTAAACTCAAGATGTCAAATCGATCTGATAGACCTGCAGTCACACATGGATGGCGAATATAAGTCCATAATGGTGTATCAAGATCATTTAACGAAGTTTGTCCAGCTACGACCTTTGAAAAGTAAGACAGCTGAAGAAGAAGCGTATCACCTTCTTCAAATATTCTTAATATTTGGTGCCCCAGCTATATTGAATTCAGTTAATGGTAGCGAATTCAGTAATCAAGTCATATCCGAACTATGCGCTACGTGGAAAAATGTTAAGATACACTGCTGGCCACTGTAAATGCAACACCCTGAAGGAAACATGCAAATAACATGACATTTGCAACATGCATTAGCGGAGGTGAGATATGCAAATGATTACAATTTCAGCGCAGACGCACATCACGCGCGCCTGTGGCGCCACTTCAAAGAGCTATTGAAGGCTTGGAGATTTCGACGATTTCAAGTTCGACAATTGTGCTTTTCTTGTGGTTGTTTAAAAAAAACGATCAATTATGCCTCGTCGAAAACAGCGATCATCTTTTGATCAAGTATCCGAGTTCGACAGAGGAAGGATAGTGGCCTACCGAGATTGTGGATTATCTTTCAGGGAAATCGGTAGTCGTGTTGGACGAAACCAAACAACTGTAATGCGGATATGTGATCGTTGGATGCAGGAGGGTACGACGGACCGGCGTGTTCGATCGCATCCACCTCAGCGCACCACTTCACGTGATGACAGGCAAATTGTGCGCATGGCAGTGACGGATCGCTCAGTTACATCACGAACCATAGCACAGCACATGCAGTCTGTAACGCATCATCCAGTGTCTGCGCGTACCATTCGACGCCGTTTACAGCAGAGTGGTCTGTCCGCAAGACGTCCATTGCTTTGTCTGCCCTTGACGCAGAACCACTGACGTCTCCGCCGCCAATGGTGCGATGACAGAAGGATGTGGACGGCAGAATGGAATGAAATTGTCTTTACTGACGAGTCACGATTCTGTCTGCAACACCACGATGGTCGTATTCGAATCTGGAGGTACCGTGAAGAGAGGATGCTGAACAGCTGCGTTATGCACCGCCACACTGGTCCTGCACCGGGTATTATGGTTTGGGGCGGTATTGGATATCACTCTCGCACACCTCTAGTACGTATTGCCGGTACTTTAAACAGCCAGCGCTACATCTCCGAGGTGTTGGAGCCAGTTGTCCTTCTTTACCTTCAGGGCTTACCCACAGCCATATTTCAACAGGATAATGCGCGACCACACGTGGCACACATTGTCCAACGGTTCTTCGTCAATCGCTAGATTGAATTGCTTCCCTGGCCGCCTCGCTCTCCGGATCTTTCGCCGATAGAAAACATGTGGTCCATGGTTGCTCTACGATTGACCCAGATTCCATCCCCATCTGCCACAGCAGATCAACTTTGGCAACGTGTGGAAGCTGCTTGGTCTGCTGTACCCCAAGAACTCATCCAAAGTCTCTTTGAATCAATGCCGAGGCGTGTGGTAGCGGTGATCTCTAACAATGGCGGCTACTCTGGCTACTGATTTTGGAAGGAACCACACTTCACAGAAGTCTATAAATTTAATCATTTGATACTTGGTCAATATGTTATCTACAAAATAAATTTTGTTGTGATATCTCTTGTCTTTCTTGGTGTTGCAATTTGGGTGGCCAGCAGTGTAGTTCATGGAAAGCCTTGTCATAGTCAAACACGAGGCTCAGTTGAAAGGGCCAATCAGGATATACAGGATATATTAAATGCATGGATGAACGACAACGATACAAATAAATTTTCAGATGGTTTACCCTTTGTTCAATTTACCAAGAACTCATCATACCACGAAGGATTACCCCAAAGTCCTTATGAAGCCCTTTTTGCCATTAAACCATATAATATATATATATATATATATATATATATATATAATATATATATATATATATATATATATATATATATAATATATATATATATATATATATATATATATATAATATATATATATATATATATATATATATATATATATATATATATATATAATATATATATACATTCTTTTAATGGTAGTCTTAGTGGCCTCGAGGCGACTTTTGTGTTTTAATCGTCTTCTGACATCGGGAGAGAATCTACTCCAGCTCCAGAATCTTTCTTCAATATCTTTATCATCATTGCGTTCTTCGAAGTTCCGGTGGGCACCAAAGCAAGCAGCAAGGGCGGGGATCAGGGAGAGAGTCAGCCCTAGGTTTTCGTGTCAATCCTTTTTTATAATTTTTTCAGTGCATTCTACGGGGCACCCTTTCGATTTCAGCATATCTGCACTTATTGGCCGAACGCATCTCCAGGGCTCTTGACCCCTCACATACGGGGACCTAGTCCGACCCAGGGGTCCGCTTACCTGTACATTCCTCTCTTAAAAGTGAGCAAAATTTGTCCCTTTTCTTGAATTAAACTGAAGAATCTCTCAGCGCCATTTCTTTGCGATTTTCGTGAAGCACTTCTGTGTTTTAATTCATTTCGCGATAATTTAAAATAAATTTATAGAAAAAAAATTAAGCGTATAAAACTTAAAACTTATAATAAGGGGTAAATAATTAAAAAATTAAACAAAACTTAATTCTTTAGAAAAACTTTGCCTTAAGTCAGTCAATCAAAAAAAAAAGAAAAATGAATTAAAATAAATTGAATATTGTCAGTCAAACAACTACTAAAACAAATTAAATAACTGTATGCTACATTTATCGTACATAATACATGATTTATAATTTGCTCAACTTTCATGAATGCCACCACAATTAATCCGCCAGAAAATTAATCTAATGACACTCATCAAACTTAAACAACAGGTGGCGAAAAATATTATAAACGCATTTGATTCTCTGTATATTTATTTTAGAATATTTAATTTATAAAGTGATACACAACAGCGATATAGATAAATAATATTTCAAACGAAAAGGAATATGAAATAATTTTAAACTCGGTCAGAGAGTTAATTGCTCCCCAAAATATTATATATATTAATCTCTATACTTTTCCTGCCTATGTTAAACGTCACCAAGAACTTGAAAAAAAGGCAAAAGTGCAGATCTATCAAAGTCATAGCAATAGCAACTGAGTTCTAATAAATTCGAAGTGTGCCAGATGTGGAAAGCAAGCGCTTCCAAAAGTGATAAAAGCATGATCGGTAGGTAAGCTGAAGTACACCCATACGATCATATTTCATAGTGACTATGTCACTTAGTTTGTACGACAAATGGGTTCCTTTCGGATTTTTCAGTGGCCATCGTCAGGAATCTTTCGCTGCCTGGCAAAATCATTTTTTTATTTTCTGGAGAAGATGGCGCTCGCTTATTTATGGAGATTTTTGCGGAGGGAAAGAAAGGAAAATATCCGAGTGTTTTTGAAAGAAAGCAAATCAGTTAAGAGCGTCATAAGAAATGCTCTGTTATTCACTATCTCTCTCTCTCTCTCTCTCTGTATATATATATATATATATATATATATACTAGATTTATTACCCGGCTCCGCTCGGGATTCAGTTTCTGTTATTATTTTTTAAAAAGGATTAGCGTCATGTTATGATGTTCCACAGTTATAACGACTCTTAAGATTACACTTAGGATTAAATTAACTTAAACAAATTAATTTCCTGTTATCAGTAATAAAAAAATTCCCTTATTAACCAAATTGTTGTCATTTTAATACTTGCCAGTACACAACTTTTTTTGTTTCTTTTTTATCATCTGCGACAACATATAATTCTGATTGATTCCTTGTGCTGGACATTCCCACTCGCGCTCTTCTGATTTT
>OU015499.1:100033022-100103022 GCA_907164885.2 Dolomedes plantarius | reverse complement strand
TCCCAGTGCCAAGCACTAGAGTCGCTCTAGGTCTACGATTAAATTCTCTATTGTCATAATCAGGAAGATTGACAATTTCTTCATTAGGGCTGGAGTAAAGACTATTATAAAATTTAGTGGCGAGATTAATTATAGCCAGGCGAATGGGTTCAATATTTTGATCTTTGTGGAGGGAGTAGTTAGTTTTATATCTATTGGCTTTAGTGATTAGACGTAAGGTTTTATTTTATGTGCATTGCAATTTCTAGACATGACTGTTAGCTGCTGACCCCCATACAGGTACTGCATAAAGAAGTATAGGTCGAAGTACTGTTTTGTAAAGCAGAAGTTTATTTTCTCTACTCATCTCCTTTTGGTACAGGAGGTGGGCGATATCTTTTCTAGCTTTGAAAAATTTGCAGATATTATTATTAATATTTTTCTTCCACGTAAGCTTACTATCCATGAAGATACCCAAATATTTCACTTCCCTTTCAAAGTGCATGAGCTGACCATAAACGTTAACTGGGGGTGGGGAATTCTATTATATGAATAGAAAATAGCTTTTGTTTTACTGGGATTTAATTTAATACGCCATTTATCAAAACAGTGCAATATCACTAATAAATAAGTTAAATAAGACCGGTCCGAGTTTCGAACCTTGAGGAACTCCCGCATTAACAGGGCTGAAGCGGGAGACTACAGGGCGTAGGGCCGAAGTGGTACCAGAATAGCTTACAACACAAGTTCTGTCCGAAAGATAGGATTGTATAAGTTTAATAAGGGCAGCTGGCATTTTAAATTTAATGAGTTTATAGATAAGGCCACTGTGCCAGACAGTATCAAAAGTTTTAAGAATATCAAAGAAGACAGCATCTGCATTCTGTTCTGTAGTCCATCATGGATGTACTCAGTAATACGAAGCAGCTGATGTGTGGTAGAATGTTTGGGTCTGAAACCAAATTGGGCATTAGAGAGAATATTATTGCTATCAATAAAACTACTCTCCTCGGTAGATTTTACAAATATATGTCACAATGATGCCATTTTAACACTGCGAAATTCTCGTATGTTCCGACACTAAGGCCCATAGTCTGAGTTTCATCGCACTTAAAAAATATGATCGTACTTCATGTGAACTGTAATTGTTGATTACCAAAATTGTAATTGAATTAACAAGATGCTTGGGAACCTGATGCCTAAATTCAAAAAACATATATTTTTTATAAACAATGCAAACCACACTATATGATTTGTTACTTTTTTTAAGTGAAATTCAAATATCTAGTACTGAAAAATCCCGAATATAATGTTTAGTGAAAAAAAAATCACATCGGAAAGCAAGCTCTAATTGATAGTCTTTGTTTTATGCAAGCTATCGTTTGACTTCTTTCACCTCTTTTATATTCCCCGTTAATATTCTCAACGGCCTGGGAGAATCAACGTGAAACATCTATTGCTTTGTCTGAGTATTTAAAAAAATTTCAAAATTTTATTTTGCATTTCCTTTCCCGAGAAAAGAATTCGAGTATAGCATTTTGATTCTCCCAACCATTTCGCTAAGATGGCGGTTGCTATGACAACTTCCCGTGACGTCATCGTTTGGAAGATAGTAGAGAATTATGTGCAAGTTTTCGTTGGTCTTTTACAGTGAGATCATGTATACATGCTGAATGGGATTTCAATTACGAAATGCTGTGATTCTTGGTTTTTGAGGCTTCCTTTTTTTATGTTGCGCTCTTTAGAATTTTCTTTTGAGATAGGAAATCTATGGTTTAATATTCGGAAATGGCAGAGTAAGTCTCAGGTTTACAAAACATAAAAGAACTTATTATTAGCTTATCTCTTGCCCAAGGTAACGTTTTAAACGTTTCCTGTTGTCATATAAGGCAAATATTTCTAGAAGTTATGACTCAAAGTATTTTCCAGAATAAATGGATTTACTGGGAGTAAATGCTCAGTTTTTCCTATTTTCTTTATCTTTTTGGCGTGTGGCAGCTGCAATCTAATCAGTTTTATTTGGATAAAAGGAATGGTTTAGAAGTGAAATGTTTGTTATATGCTAACTCTTTAATTCTGTCTCTGCAATATAGTGTGTGCAAAGAAAATCAATAGCACAACAGTAATAATAAAATTATAATATTTAAATGAGCAAAACTATCTGATTGTAATTGCTCACAATGCACGTAATACACTAGCTGAATACCCGTGCTTCGGTACGGAGTACATTCAAATTAAATTCAACGGTCAATGTATGCAATTAATATCAAAAAAGCAAAAAAATGTATTTATAATAAATACAACGGTCAATGTATGCAATTAATGCCAAAAAAAATTTATAAAATAATCGTAACGGATATTTTTATAGCCAAAATAATGTAGAAGAAAAAATTCAAATTAAATTTAATAGAACATACTAAAGAATATAGCAGAGTTTGAGGAACATTTCTTTTACTGTGTTTTAATATTTTTTTGGATATGTCCGATCGTCTGTCGCATTAGAAAGAAAAACAAAATAATTTTTTTCAGTTTATTTCTTTGTCATGCACAAAATTAGACACAAAATTAGTTTAAAGTATCACAAAAGAAAAGAAACCACATGATCAGCATTTCATAAATTAAATTCTAGAAATTAATCTTTAAAAATTCACCAAAAATAAGAAAATGGAGGTAAAGATTCGAAAAAGATTTCATTTTAAAGGAATTTTTATCATCGTTCTCGTCATATAAATTTTATAACCCTCACATTATTATTTTAAATGCAAACTTTAAAAAATATTACAAAAACTGTTTAAAAAATTTAATTAAAAAAAATCTAAGAATTTTTCAAAAGTCTTTCTTAGTGCACCCATACACCATGAGAAGAATCGCAAATGCAAAATTTTCAGCCCTTTAGGTCCAGCGGTTTGGAGTGTGCGTTATCTGTCAGTCAGTAAGCCAGTCAGTTACGGAACTGTTTTTTATAAATATAGATAAATATTATTGTAGTTTTTGTCATTCGATAATTCTCTCCATAACACAAAACTGAAAATTACTTTCAACGTACTTAGGTTTAGTTGCTCGCGTAGCAGAACATCTCCACTCTTTGAAAAAACGGATAGCAAAAATTTTGTTATAAACGCATACGTTTCAAAAATTCATTTGGCAATGTATGCTAAAAATCCGAATCCATTCAGGCAGGAGGTTGTGGGAAAACCCAGAGACGTGAACAACGTTCTATTTAACCTTAAGATGTCCCTCAATCTACACGAACCACTACAAGTAAGTGACGTCATGCGTGGGGAAAAAACACAATGGATGTGTTTTTTCCCAAGTGTTTTTAAATCTGTTTGATCACAGATTTAAAAACTGATTTAGATGCAAATAGGTTCAGAGATTCATGCCCTAACTGTGTTTTATGTGGGAGAGACACTGCTATGGATGCGTCCCACCTTAAAGCATGCATTGCTGTAACAGGAAACATATATGATAGACTAGCTGAAAACCCGCGCTTCGCTACGGAGTACATTCAAATTAAATACAACGGTCAACGTATGCAATTTATGCCAAAAAATAAATATATATATTTATAATAAATGCGATGATCAAGGTATACAATTGATGTAAAATATCTATCTATCTATATATATATATTTATAAAAAAATCGTAAGTTGATATGCATTTTTTTTGGATAATATCCAATCGTCTGCTGCATTAGAAAGAGAAAAAAATATTTTTTTTGTCTATTTAGTTGTTACGCACGTGACGATACATTTATTGAAAGTACCAGAAAAAGAAATCACGTGATCAGCATTTAATAAATTAAATTCTAAAAATTAATCTTTAAAAATTCACCAAAAATCAGGAAATGGAGGTAAAAATTCGAAAAAAATTTCATTTTGAAGGAATTTTTAGGATCTTTCTCGTGATATAAATTTTATAACCCTCAATGTATTATTTTAAATGCAAACGTAAAAAAAGTTTAAAAAACAGCTTAAAAATTTAATTTAAAAAAAATCTAAGAAGAATTTTTGAAAAATCTTTCTTAGTGCACCCCTACACTATTAGAAGAATCGCCATGCAAAATTTCAGCCCTTTAGGTCCAGCGGTTTGGTCTGTGCGTTGTATGTCAGTCAGTCAGTCAGTCAGTGAATGAATGAGTCAGTTACGGAACTGTTTTATATATATAGATATTGGAAAGCCGGAGAGAAACTTCAAGATCTCCGGACTGTTTGACTTGTATTGACTTTTTCATTTTACTCTTAGTAATTTGATGCATTTCGATCTGTTTCATGCAGTTCTGATTTCTCCATCTTTATGAGTTTTGTGTGTTCTCTTTTTTTCCAAACTCTGGTCAATGAATATAATTTCAAGTGCTACTGATAAAATTAAAAAATAAAAAAAGGTTCAGAGAAAATGACAAGAGTTCCACGTGTGAAAGAAATGGCATCCATTTTCAGTCCTCTGTATTTCACGTGGTTGCACGTGTGATGTCCAATCAAATAAACTACGAAACATTAATGATTTATGGAAGCACAAATTTATTGTAACGTATTAAATCACATCTCTATATTCTTACATAATTATACTCAGCTAGGATTGTCGACTTGGATTTATAGATTTTTTCCCCGTAATACAGAAGGAAATTTTTCACCTTGGGGCATTTTTCGTATAAAATAATGCAAATAATATTTAAAAATTGAAATTATTCTCGGAAAAAAAATCTGGTATAGCGTATTTTAAACGCTCAAAAATTCCCTTGGTGGACGAAATTTATAAAGTGAATCTTGTTGCAAGGTGCAAAAAAGGTCAGGTTTTCAGAAAATACCATTTTTATTGGATTATCAGCATTTAAAATTGATGAAACTGATTATCAACAGTATTGATGAGCTTTGAAAACACACTATGTCAGATCCCCCCTGAATAATTTAAATTAAAAAATATTGCAGTAGAACCCCGTTATAGTGAACCCGGTATATAACGAACTCACGGATATAACGAACGAAAATTTTGGTCCCGTCATTTATTTAATTAGTATTGTGTCAGTTTAATGTAATCGATTTTAGTCGATTTAATTCATTAATGATAATTTTTAATAGATTTTTGTCATTTATTTTAATACATCATTATTGAATACACATTGCAACTAATGAGTAATGCATTTTGTGAACTCTAGCATTTTTCTTAACGGTCCGGATATAGCGAACCACCGGATAAAGCGATCAAAACCTTTGGTCCCTTGAAGTTCGTTATAACGGGGTTCGACTGCATTTACATTTTTTTTTTAAACGAAAAATGTCCCAAAGTGTAAAATTTCTTTCTCTATTACGGAGTACAATTTTTTTAGAAAAATCTTTGAATCCAAGTCGGCAATCCTCGGACACATTTTTTCATTGGGTTAAGATTGAGGTGAATGAATCCAATATGGTTAGTAGACCCAATGGCGGCTCCAAGGGGGGGCAGTAGGGGAAATTGCCCCCCCTAAAAAAAAGCTCTGAGTATTTTTTTAAATAGTCTAAAATTATATAATCGTAGACCCAATACTAAATGAGTTTAATTTTAAAGTGAGACGATGTTTATTTTATATATATATATATATATAGTCCTAAAATACGGTAACCTAAGTAAGTCTGTAACTGAGAATCCACTACCTCAATGGTTGCAAGTTTTGTGACGTCAGTCATCTTGCGGTTAGAATTTCTTAACTTCCACTCTGACTAGCGCCAGGCTTGGTGTTCTTTGGTTAAGTACTTTTATTCAATCTTAATTCAATTATTAATCAATTCTTCTGTTATTCATGGATTGTACGGTGTCTGAGTGTGTTTATTGTATAGATCATACTCATCGAAACAATCCATTGGTTTTTAGACAGCATTGACACCGCTGATGAAGAAATGCTGTCAAAAACCTTATTCATACTTTTCTTTTCATGTTATTTGTTCCTGGCTGCAAGTAGCTTTAGAGCTATTACTGGTTTTCTCTTTCATCTTATCCTTATATATATATATATATATATATATATATATATATATATATATATATATATATATATATGTAATGATAATAGTTGTAAGCTCGGGGTGTAGTCGTAAATAGGCAAATAACTTGGCCATTGAAATCATCAGTTTTGTAGTCGTAGCTAAGTAGTCATCGGACCAGTGCAGGCGAATAGAGGGGATAGAAAGTTGTCGCGGCCGGTTGCTGGGGTGAACTCATAAAGATAAAATGCTGTCGAGGAACAGAGGCAGGGAGACCAGAGTGAAGAACGTACTTCCATCGCCTTAAACTTAGTTTATTCTTGAATCACTCACTGACAGCTTACAACATTGGTCGTGCCTTACACCTAGGCACACAAAGCACATCGCGCAGTGGACGGGGAACGGGGCCCCCCACCCGCAAAAATTTTTCAGGGACGAAAAAACTCACATCCTTTCTGGCTGTGAGCAAACAGACAAAGATCCACAGAAAGCGCGCAATTCTCTCCCGAGTACGGGTCTATGAAACTTCTAATTTGTCAGAAACTAACACGTGATTAAGTCGCGTCATATGGGGTGATGGTTTTCGAATGTTTCACGCCGTTCGATCTTATATAACTGTTATGTAATGCTCCAAGCGTGGCTTTAGGGGAAAAACTAATATATTGATATTGGTTGAATACAGGTTGCAATCCAAGGTTAAGGGACGGTATTCTGTTGCGTTATGATGAAGAATTTGGAACGGGTGTGTTAAAATAATAAAAGGGTTTTAAATTTATTTCATATACATATACATATACATACATACATATATATATATATATATATATATATATATATATATATATATATATATATATATATATATATATATATATATATAAATAACCCTCAGAGCTGACGTTGCCCCCACCCCCCCAAAACTCTGGACTGGAGCCGCCCCTGAGTAGACAGCCGCCTTGAGGGGAATCTACCGTATATAGATAATGCACGAAAATAAAATAAAATATCTCTTCAAGTCACTCTTTGCTTTGATCTTGAGACCACTTGACTCCCAACACGGAAAATTAAATATTTAATATCTTTCTCGAGATACAAGAGAAGTTAATCCAAACATAATTATCTCGAAGTATCCATTTTCCTCCAAGTTCACTACAGAAAACATTTTTTGAACGGAAAGAATAAAAATTTATGGGCTCAAAACAATAATTAAGGAGAAAAAAAATATTCTCGTCACATGTTACTCTCGTACGCACATGCCCCCCAAAACAGCCTGTTATTGTTTCCTTTTTTAGCCTCCTTTTTATCTAAAATTAGGGAATTATCATTTGTAGTCGATTCCCCTTCTCCACGTGTTGGCTGTCAGGTAAGTTTCTCGTTTCGTGACGGAGTGCTGTGCGTTATTGTTCGCCATTATTCATATTTATGAGCGAGCTAATCACTCGTAATTTTGAAAGGGTCGCGTTTTGTGAAAGCTTATCTGATCGTATTTGAGTAGGTAGAAGAAACAAGCATTTAAGAACTGGAGTTTTTCTAAAAGATTGTTATTAAACAACTGCGGTTGTTTGGTTTGTCCGGAATTGATTCGTACAATATAATCCGAAAACATTCTTTCGAAGAAAGAATGTTTTCAGATTATCTTGTACAGACACATATTTAAGATTTTATAGACACATATTTGAGGTAACATATCTGCCTACGTTAAAATGGCTGTTTTGGTTCAAAATTTCGAATTTTTTTTATTGCTGTATTCCAAAGGCCGATCATTTGGGATTTTAAAACTGCTTTACTTTTATTCGTGCGATCATTGGATGAGGACTTATGGCCAATTTAATAAAACGAAAGCGGTACTAAAAGACCGGAAGTAGCATCTTATATACTTAGCTCATCCAGAAAGTAAGTACCGTTTGCGCATATGTCCCGCGCATCTGACAGCACGAAGGTCGCGCATGCGCAGGGCCGGATTTTCCTATAGGCTAACTAGGCTTCAGCCTACGGCCTCAAGATCAAGAGGGGCTTACATTCAAATTGTTAGCAAAATTGCATCGAAAATGAAACCTTCAGAAAAATAGATTTTGATGAACTTATAGAAGAATTCTGTGTGAAAAAGTTTAGAAAGAAATTCTTCTAATCTACTATTTCGTTTTAAATGTATACATGGATTGAATCAGTTCTTAAATAATATAACTATTAACATAAAATTTAATATGATATACAATTTGATATTTTCTTTTTTGTGATCTGGATTTTGTTTGAATAAATTTCCATTTTTGGTTTAGTTTAAGACTTAAAATTCATAATAATTCATACTTAAACTTTAAATGCGAATTATTATGAAATAAATTTGTCTGAATTAAATTTGGTTTAATCTTCAATGTAATGAATATATACAGGTTAGTACCAATAACAACATGTTTTATTTAATATATTGATATATATCACAGTAATGATGTATTTTATTATCTCTCATGTAATTTGCAAATTTAAAAATGAGAGGTGAAAGGACCTCATAAGTGGAATAGCCTAGGGCCTCTTTTCATATAAATCCAGCCCTGCGCATGCGTAGTTACATACTTCAACTCGAGAACGAATTAGCATAGCCATTTTGTTTGATTACGTTAACGTTTGAAGTCATTGTTTGTTGGTAATCATGTTTAAAACAATCGATCGGCCCGCCAGCTGTGAAGTAAGAGCCGTTATCAAGTTTTTGAATGCGAAAAATGTTCGACCTTGTGAAATTCTCACCCAGAAAAATCATATGCTCCGTCTTTTGGGACTGGCAATGAATTTTGTTATTGGACTGGATGGAACGAAGCACAACAGCTTACTGTGAGACATTAACGAAGTTACGGCACGTGATACAGAACAAAAGGCTTGGACTACTGACTTCTGGTATTGTGTTCGTGCATAACGCGCGACCACATACCGTACGCGTAACGACGACGCTGGTTCATTCATTTCGCTGGGAACAATTCTGTCACTCTCCTTATAGTCCGGACCTAGCTCCACCAGACTTCCATTTGTTTTTTCATCTCAAGAAATCTGCCAGCACTTTGCAAGTGATAATGAGATCAAGGTAAACGTCCAGAAGTAGAAGGTATCAATACAGTGATGGAAAAGTGCGAAAAACAGCGAGGAGAAGCTAAGAAAAACATCCTCAAAATACAGGGCTAAAACCGCAAAAGCTTCAATAAATTTAGGAAAGAGGTACGCATCTATAATAAAGGAGAACTCGTAGTAATTACAGCATATACAGTACGGAGGCGGACTCAAGCTACGACCCAAGTTTTATGGCCCATACCTAATTACAGCTGTCAGGCTTAATAATAGGTTTGAAGTGCAGAAGGTGGGTCGCACGAAGGACTTAATATCACGACTACAGCAGCTGACTTTATGAAGCATTGGAATGACTAGATACGTCAGTTGATGAGTGTCTTTCAAAAAATATTGTTTATAGTCTTATAATCTTTGTTATTTTTAGATTTTTTCAGATTATGTTCTAGTATTGTAGTAGTTGACACTGGGATCAGTGTCCTGTCAGGAGGACCGAGAATGTGGTATTGGGAAACGATGTCCTGCGCGCAAAACATATGCACGCCACCTAGATTGGCACCCTTTGTGCAGGAAGAGGGAGCAGTTGAGACTTCACCATTGGGGTGGCAAGTCGTCTCCGAAGACCTGTTTTCACCCACTTGTGAGCAGATCCTGTAAAGTTCGGAAAATATACTTTTGTTATTGTTCTTAGCCCTCTGACATATATTTATATATGTCTCTGTCACGGGTACATATCAGAGCATATATAAAGACATATATATTTATATATGTCTCGGGTGTATTTTTGATCGTCTGCGGACATTTTATTCTGCATTTGTCCCGTTGTAAATTAGTTACCACACACAAACACACACACACACACACACACACACACACATATATATATATATACATATATATATATATATATATATATATATATATATATATATATATATATATATATATATATATATATATATATAATACTTCTGCGTGATATCCTAAAATTATTCAATAAATCCATATCGCGTTGCAGTCCGTAGTTATCTCCTAGAAAGTCAACACAGGAATACGCCACATTGTAATTGAAGCTAAGGTTTATTAAATCCAGATTAATATAATTTCAGTTCCAGCAAGTTCATTTCGATATTTCCCTCAAAACCATCAACCTCTCCTCCGCGAAACAAACGCGTCCTGGCGTTTTCGATCTCTACATTGTTCTGCGTCAGTATTAGAATCGCGTAGTATGTTTTCACACTCCCAAAGCGCCTGACCATTGCGCGGGAGTTGAGCGCGGAATGAAATTAGTCAGCGACGTTGCATAATCCGATGACTGGTGAGTCAGAATTGGCTGGTCTCAAGCTGTTTTGAAATCACATCGTACTTTTTTTCAATCCAGAACCTCTCGTCTTGTATTTTTTCGTTAACTATTCTTTGACAACCCTTAAATTTTATAGTTTTAGGGCCATTTTAATTACAAAAGAGTTGCGTAATATATATTATTTCACCTTTGATCACATTCAAATACTGCTTTGTTTGCTTCGTAATAGAATATTTTTATTTTAGGAACACATAAATTTCGTTCCTATTAATAGCATTCATTCTCTCTCTCTCTCTGTATATATATATATATATATATATATATATATATATATATATATATATATATATCAGGCGTTGGGTTTGCCTGCTATAACATTTTTAAATGCAGTCATCATCATTTAGCACTGGTGGCTAGTGGAAGGAATATAATAACATCAGTCCATAATTTGATTCAATTCACTTTATTTCCTTTTCACGCTAGCCAAAGCTCAAAATCAGCGCGTTCAGCTCTCGCCATTTTTTACTTAGAGACGCGACGATCACACGTCCGTCGGCATTGAATTCTATCTCGCGCTCTTCCGATTTCAAGGTCAAAACCGCGCGTCCACTCTCCTAGCACATGCGCAGAGACCAATTTAGAATTTTCTCGAAGTTTCTTCCCGCCAAACCTGTACAGTATCTAAAAATAATCTCTCTGCATGGAGCTTCCTTTCACCGCAAATAGAAGATCAATCACTGAAACGGGAAATAACCTACTTTTTCTACCAAGCACGCGTCCTGGAATATGAAAGCTAGTGGCTTTTTCGCGCCAATTAATTTCTGACACCCAATTAATTTCTGACACACACACACACACACACACACACACATATATATATATATATATATATATATATATATATATTTATATATGTTATGACAAAAATATTCCTCAGTCCCTAAAGTTATAAAATTCACTCCCTAATTTTATATGACCAATTAATTTCTAATTTTATTACCCCTGTTAAACTATCCGCAATTTTTATATCTACCCTCAAGCGCGTTCCCAGATATAGCTAAAAATAACCATGAGTAATAGTTAGACTTCTAAACTGTAGCCATATAAGGCCATAAAAAGTCGGGATTTTATGTAACGTATGGTTGCTTTTCTACGTTTACCTCCGCAGACAGGCCGTGGGAGTCCGTCATTAGTGACGTTTACATGTGCCAAAAACCCGGGTAAAAGCAGGGTCGTTTCTTACTTTTTCCCTACGATAGGGAAAAATGCAGGGTGGATTTTCGACCCTGCTTCGACCAAGGATAAAACCCGCTAATTACCCATGATGCATTTCGAAGCTGGGAGTAAATAACATGGCGGGTTTGAACTTGTGTGAATCCATGAAAATGCAGCTGAATGATCAATGGAAGGATCTGGAACCCCTTAACGATCGCATAATTTTCAAGAAAACAGTAGAAAAGTGCCTATTTTTTTCCGGAGGATTTCATTTATTTCTTGATCTAGTTTTAATAAAAAAAACCATCCCCAATTACATTATAAATAGAATGGTACTGCCATCTGGTATGTAAAATAAGAAATAAAATTTCATTTCAATAAAATTTCAATAACATTTTCATTTAAACTGTTATGGTAAAATTAATAAATTTAATAAGTATAATCAATAATTAAACGTAACATTAAAATTTATTTATAAATTAATTATTTTAGAATTCACAGATAAAAATTTATTTATATCTATTTATGATTTTTTTATTTATACATGACTAAAAATTACTGAAACAAAATTGAAATCAAAATTACATTTTGATTTTATAAAAGGATTTATTTAAACAATAAGTATCTTACAATTAATCTTATAATTTAAAAAAAAATGCACCTATCGATTGGAAAATTTTCTTTCCAGTCTTTATTAATTCAGGAATTTAAAACAATTTCTTCCCACCAAACAGAGCTTTGTAATTTTGCCCACATTCTTTGTTGTGGAAAAACTAAATTTAGCGATGAATCCATAGATCGTACGATTATATCTAATATCCGCATCAATCTTCTAGTTCTTATATTCCTTTTTTCCTATCTATTTTCTAAATTTATTTTAAAAAACAACAGAAAACAATCGTAAACGTTCTATAATTATCAACAGCGACTGACATGTGCTGCATTTAAATAACAAATACAAGCAGACGTAATTGTGTTTTAGAAGAGGAGTGCATTGGTCGTGTCGACTTTATCTCCTGTAAGCAAGATATATGTAATCAAGGTGGGAGTGCTCAGTAGTTCAAATTTTAAGTAATGAATTAAAATATTAAGGTAAGAATAACGCGGGTAAAAGAAAAAATATTAATAATAAAGTTAAATTAAAACAAAAAAGTTAATTTTAACAGAAAAAATATAGAGTTACAAGTTAAGAAAATTTAGAAGAAAAATTAGACAAGACTAATGATCCACGGAAAACAAAAAAGTAATAATATTAAGAGGCCCAGAAAAGTGGATATCATAAGAACACAAAAAATATTTTTGTAAGTTTTTTAATCTTTTTGGATTTTTAAAGTTTTATGATATTTTTGTTGTTGTTATTTTTAAAATTTAAGAATACGAGGTCAAAAGAACAGCAATTGGAAAAAAAAAGGCCTTCCCCAGGACCATACACTTCGTAACGAGATAAATGCGGAGTTCGAAGATGGAAAGCTAAAAAATAGCAATACAGTGAATTTGGAAAAGTATGACACCGGCTGGGATCGAACCCATAACGTGATTTACAAGGAATGATGGTGTATGAGGATCACTTCCGCCGAATCATGTGACGGCGTTTACTTCCGGTAAGATGGGTAAAAGCAGGGTGAAAATGTGGTCCCATGTAAACGGACTTCGAAGGTTTTCCCTATTAGCGGGTAAATCCCGGGTATTATTGTTGTCCATGTAAACGCAGCTATTGAGGGTCGGACTCATGTCGCTCTCTCACAGAATGGAATAATAAATATGTTGTAAATTTATGAACTGTGTTGTTATTGAAAACTGAACCACATCGGCCCTACGCTTACACGGCTACAATTATAAAATGTGCTTCCAGCTTTAATTTTTGAACCCAAACTAACTAACTGACACACACACACACACACACACACACCTATAGATATATATTGTTCCACGTTTCTGAAAAGGTTAAGAATCACTGCAATAGGTGTACTTATTGTCATTTTAATTACAAAGGAATTGCGTGATGAAAAGCATTTCATCTTTGGTCACATTCAAATACTGTTTTGTTATAGACTATTTTTATTTCAGAAACAGAATGTGATTGAACATCATGATCGACATTGTAAGAAAAGATGAAGACGAAAAGAAACTCTACTCGATCAATTGCAATAAGTCTGCTTAGCGCCATTTTAATTACAAAAGAGTTGCATAATAGAAATCATTTCATCTTTGATCACATTCAAATACTGCTCTGTTATAGATCATTTTTATTTCCGTTTCTATTAATAGCGTTCGTTCACTCCATAAGCCAGAACGACGACCTCGCTCTGAAGCAATCGTAAAAGGAAACACGGAAGTTTTTTTTTCCCACCCCGAAAATACCTTCCTCGGAGAAAATATTGAGCTATGAAATTTCTGAGTGGCAACAGTAAGCAGGACGAAATCTTTCTTTTATGCTTCGATTAAATCTCGGTCATATTCAGAGATCGATTCCGGATAAGCAATTCGCTGGAATGTATTTTACGATTTCTACGAGTGCCGTTTTATTTGAACAGCGTTTTCAACAAACCTGGATTGATTTTTGTACCATTGAAAAGAGTACTTATTTCTTTTGACGTTGAGAGGAGAGAAAAGGATTCTTTAAATTTATTTAGCAATCCTATTGTATTTTTATCTGCCGTGCCTAAAGGTTGTTCCACTATGTAAACTTGTGAATAACGTGCTATGGAAGAAAGGAAGTATTATTCTGCAATAACAGGATATAAAAGTTCCAAGAAATTGATTCAATGCCCATTTGTTAATTTTCCAATTGTTTCATTAGTTCACCTATTCATTTGTTCATTTATCCAATGTTCATTTGTTCTTTGATTCAATGTTCCTTTCATCATTTTCCAATTGTTTCACTAGTTCACTTGTTCATTTGTTCAATGTTTGTTTGTTTATTTGAGTCAATGTTCATTTGTTCATTTTCCAATTGTTTCAGTAGTTCATTTGTTCATTTGTTCATTTGTCCATTTTTCAGTTGTGTGATTAGTTCACTTTTTCATTTGTCCATTTGTTCCCTTGTTCATTTGTTAATTTGTCCATTGTTCATTTCTTAATTTGATTCAATGCTCATTTCTCCCTTTTCCAAATTTTTCATTTGTTCATTTGTTCATTTGTTCATTTGATTCATTGTTCATTTCTCCATTTTCCAATTGTTTCACTAGTTCACTTGCTTATTTGTTCATTTGTTCATTTTCCAATTGTTTCATTAGTGCACTTGTTCATTTGTTCATTTGTCCATTGTTCATTTATTCATTTTATTCAATGCCCATTTGTCCATTTTCCAATTGTTTAATGAGTTCGCTTGTTCATTTGTTCATTTGTCCAATGTTCATTTGTTCATTTGAATCAATGTTCACTTCTCCATTTTCCAATTGTTTCATTTGTTCCCTTGTTCATTTGTTCATTCTTCCATTGTTAATTTGTTAATTTGATTCAATGTTCATTTCTCCATTTTCCAATTGTTTCACTAGTTCACTTGTTTATTTGTTCATTTGTTCATTTTCCAATAGTTTCATTAGTGCACTTATTCATTTGTCCATTGTACATTTATTCATTTTATTCAATGCTCATTTGTCCCTTTTCCAAATTTTCATGAGTTCACTTGTTCATTTGTTCATTTGTCCAATGTTCATTTGTCCATTTTCCAATAGTTTCATTTGTTTTCTTGTTCATTTGCTCATTTGTCAATTGTTCATATGTTAATTTGATTCAATGTTCATTTCTCCATTTTTCAAATTTTTTATTTGTCCAATGTTCATTTGTTCATTTGATTCAACGTTCATTTCTCCATTTTCCAATTGTTTCATTAGTGCACTTGTTTATTTGTTCATTTGTCCAATTTTCATTTGTTCATTTGAATCAATGTTCATTTGTCCATTTTGAAATTGCTTCATTTGTTCCCTTGTTCATTTGTTCATTTGTCCATTGTTCATTTGTTCATTTGATTCAATGTTCATTTCTCCATTTTCCAATTGTTTCATTAGTGCACTTGTTTATTTGTTCATTTGTCCAATTTTCATTTGTTCATTTGAATCAATGTTCATTTGTCCATTTTGAAATTGCTTCATTTGTTCCCTTGTTCATTTGTTCATTTGTCCATTGTTCATTTGTTCATTTGATTCAATGTTCATTTCTCCATTTTACAATTGTTTCACTAGTTCACTTGTTTATTTGTTCATTTGTTCATTTTCCAATTGTTTCATTAATGCACTTGTTCATTTATTCATTTTATTCAATGCTCATTTCTCCATTTTCCACTTGTTTCACTAGTTCACTTAATTATTTGTTCATTTGTTCATTTGTCCATTGTTCATTTATTCATTTTATTCAGTGCTCATTTGTCCATTTTCTAATTGTTTCATTAGTTCACTTGTTCATTTGTTCATTTGTCTAATATTCCTTCGTTCATTTGAATCAATGTTCATTTGTCCATTTTGAAATTGCTTCATTTGTTCCCTTGTTCATTTGTTTATTTGATTCAATGTTCACTTCTCCATTTTCCAATTGTTTCACTAGTTCACTTGTTTATTTGTTCATTTGTCCATTTTCCAATTGTTTCATTAGTGCACTTGCTCATTTGTCTATTTGTCCATTGTTCATTTAGTCATTTTATTCACTGCTCATTTGTCCATTTTCCAATTGTTTCATTAGCTCACGTGTCCATTTGTTCATTTGTCCAATGTTCATTTGTCCATTTGATTCAATGTTCATTTGTCCATTTTCCAATTGTTTCATTAGTTCACTTATTCATTTGTTCATTTGTCAAATTATATATTCGTAAACATTTAATTTCATTCTTTCAGTCACTCAATCAACAAGCGTAGGTTTTTAGATTTCATATTTCGAGATCATTATTTAAAATCAGTGGTTCTCAACATGGAGAGGGGAGGGGGGATGAACAAAAATATGTGTTGAATGCATTTTGAAAGTGTTACATTTTTCAAGCAAACGGGGGCGGGGTCTGAATGACATCAGTAGGGGTTGGGCCTAGATATAAAATGGTGGAGAATCACAACTTTAAAACATTGACCCTCAGTTACCCATGGACCACAGGTGGTCTGCGAAAACCTAAGAAGTAGTCCTCGAAATCCGAAGTAAAGAAAAAGTGGTCTAATCGTTTCAAAACAACTGAGAATTTAAAAATTTTGCAAAATTGGGAACAAAATCATTTTTTTTCTGAACTTTTATTCAAACTAATTTTTTTTCTGTTTCCTGACTTATCGAGTTAAAAAAATATCTGTTCTGCTTAGAAATTCCTATTGTATTTCCTGTGACGCGGAGTCACCGCCATTTTGCAGCTAATATAACGAATGCAAGTTCAAAAATGTCCTTCATTTTTAAGTTTTCATGAATGTTTACTTTTAAGTTTATTTTTACGTTCAATTTTGTTAATGTTATTAAGTTAATTTGTCTCTTTTTATGAAAGTTGTCTAGTACAAATAGTTTGTTTAATCAGAAAATGAAACCTGTTTTTGACCTAAAAGGGATGTCACGATTGTCACGATTTATGTGACTTTGAACGTGGTGTTATAGTCGTTGCAAGAGAGATGGGGCATACCATCTCCGAGGTAGCGAGTCAATTTGGATTTTCGCACACGACCATTTAACGAGTAAACCGTGAATATCAGGTAACCGGTAAAATATCAAATCTCCGACAGCGGTGTGGCTAGAAAAAGACCTTGAATGAACGGGACCGTCGGCGACTGACGAGAATCCTTGAACGAGACAGACGTGCAACATATCCTGAAATTTACTGCGGATTTCGATGCTGGGGCATCAACAAGTGTCAGTATGCGAACTGTTCAAAGGACCGTCATTGATATGGGCTTTCGGAACCGCAGGCCTACTCGTATACCGTTGTTGACTGCACCGCAGAAAGATTTTCGCCTCGCCTGGGCACGCCAACACCTCCATTGAACTGTTGATGACTGGAAACCCGTTGCCAGGTCTGACGAGTCTCGTTTCCAATTGTATCGGGCGGATGGACGCGTACGGGTATGGAGACAACCTCATGAATCCGTGGACCGTACACGTCAACCGGGGACTGTTCAAGCTGGTGGAGCCTCTGTGATGGTAGGGGGCGTGTGCAGTTGGCGTGACCCCTGATGCGTGTTGAAATGACTCTGGCAGGTGACGTGTACATAAGCATCATGTCCGATCATCTACACCCATTCATGTCCATTGTGCATTCCGACGGACTTGGACAATTCCAGCAGGACAATGCGACACCCCCACGTCGTGAGTTGCTACAGAGTAGCTCCGGGATCACT
This sequence comes from Dolomedes plantarius, assembly GCA_907164885.2. Taxonomy (NCBI): domain Eukaryota; kingdom Metazoa; phylum Arthropoda; class Arachnida; order Araneae; family Dolomedidae; genus Dolomedes; species Dolomedes plantarius. The sequence goes on along the minus strand of OU015499.1, from coordinate 100,085,220 downwards.
CTTCTGACTTTAGACATTTCCATTGTCCACCTAAATCTCCAGGCATTAATATTAATTAGTGTATATGGGATGCCTTGCAACGTGCTGTTCAGAATAGATCTCCAAAGACCCTCTAGCACTCCTATAGATTTGTGGACTATGCTCCTATAGATTCGTAGTACTGCAGGATTCATGGTGTGTATTGCCTCCAGGATATCTCCAGACATTAGTCAAGTGCATGCCACATCGTGTTGCAGCACTATTGCGTGTTCGTGGGGGCCCTACACGATATTAGGCAGGTATATATGTGCTATATATATATATATATATATATATATATATATATATATAACATGCCGTGGATGGGGTTTTTCAGGGCACGGTCATATCACTGTAGTCGCAGATAGCAAAAACTCCAGTCTTCTACTGAATTATTTTGTTTCCGTTTTATCAGTAGTGTTACAGTACGTTTATCAGGCCACAGAGTCAAGCAAAAAGCGCTCTTCAAAGCGTGTCCGAGCTTAAATAAGCTTCATGACGTCCTGTCACATGACCCGTGCGACATGCATTTATTGGCCGACCCATTTATCTGGGCATAGGAATCCCAGGTCGTATTATGAATTTTTAGGTGCCCACGAGACTGGGATGAAGGGACGGTATATCAGTTGCCTACTATTGTTTTTAGGTCACTCACAATAAAACGAAAAACGAAAACGAAATTAGTTTGCTTACACCCAAGTAATTTTAAAGGAAATTGAAAAAAATTTGGAAATTAGAACAGGTTTTTGGTTTTGTATGTTATATATATATATATATATATATATATATACTTATTTGTGTATGCATATATGTACATATCAACACGCACTTGACACAGCAAATACCTTTGCGAGTTATACATAAATCGAAATGCATCATCGTGAAAATCCCGCCAACTTGAGACCACAGTATTTCGTAACTTTTCCGCCACTCGGGAAAGCAATCTAAAAATGTTATTAAAGCTCTCCATAATTTGGCCGCTCGTAAAGTGTATAGATTTCGAGGGCAACAAAAATATACTTCCGCCATCACCTTTTAGCCGAAGGGCAACGACCTGTCACGCGTGAAGATGCCGCGGAGAAGTGGATGAAATCATTATCTCGGGCCACTTTGGGCTGCCCGTTCAGAAAACACATTCCGTCAGCAAATATATTCGATCGAATAAAATAGGCGGAAATTGCACCGCCAGAAAGGGGAATTATGTTCCGGGGAGAAATGAAAGGTGGGTGGGCCGAGAAACAACGGGCCGAAATATCGACAGGCAGTCGAAAACACGTCTGTCAAAACAAGCTGTGGATCGTCTGTTAATATGACTGATTTGTTAACAGTTATTTTTATTTACATCCCGATGTGGCAACACTAACTATGTCTTCTCTAATTCATATACAGTGATTTCCGCTTATAAGAATCACGTTTGTTATTACTGTTTTTGATTCTTATAAGCGATTGATTCTTATAACCGAAACTTCCCTTTGGACAGGCACACATACACAAATATATACTTGTACATATATATAAACACACAGGCACATATAGACATAATTTACCATTAAATACTCTTTAATTTACGTTATTTATCATTTATTAAAATTATTTTTTATAATTTTAAAAATACTCAATTTCTAAACAAATACTATAACTCAATTTCTAGACCTATAAGTAACAACACATGATTATAAAATCAACAAGAGGCAGCTTCTCTTTGACTACACTTTGGAAGAGCATCATATCTAATTAACAAGTTCTGTTTTTCAGAAAAACTAAGAGTTTTCCTTGTTTTTATCATATTTGAATTCGACTATCAAAAAGTTCTAACACTAACTGGCAATTTTGTTAGAAAACTAAAGTGAATACTAGCGACGTATGCTTATTACAGTCTCAGACGAAGATTCACTTTATAGCTTACGTTTCACGGTTTGATTCTGAATCAAACCGTGAAACGTTTGATTCAGCAAAATGGATCCGTTAACGTTTCACAGTTTGAAGTGCTGAATCCACTGTCCCGTTTGCGTAAGTGATGGTGGACACTTCGCGGAAGATTTATGTGTTTCAGGGTCCAGAAATCCGCAAACAGGAAGTAAGTGGTGGGCAAAAAGGAGTGCCTGTCTGGAGAAAAGCGAAATCGGACCCGGGCGGGTTAGATGCCCCTGGGTAAAGCTAATAAGACAGTGTTTAGCAAAAACGTATAAGGAGAAACTCTTATGTTATGTCTAAAGGAATGTATTTTACGACTGTTTTCCACCCCAAAGTTTTATCAATCTTTCTTTTCAAAAACTTAAGAAAGAATTTCGTACCTTTTGAGAGTTCAAGTGGCATTTTTTGGAAAAATGAAAGGAAGGCGAAGATTGCAAACTGATTCTTATAACCGGTGGATTGATTCTTTAAAGCGGAAATTTTAACATGGAAATAATACTTTTGTTTTTGTTTTTGCGATATTGATTCTTATAAACGGTTGATTCTTATAACCACTGATCACTATAAGCGGTGGTTACTGTATTAGAAGAGTTAGGTTGATTTCGATTGTCGTAAAATCGATGTCAAACAATTTTGATCGGTGTGACGTCTTTTTCATTGACGGATCTCGTCTTTTATCATGATTGATTTCTTTACAGGTTTTAATTTACATCGAGATGTGGCAACACTCTGTTGAAATCCTAATTATGTATTCCAATTGAAATATTAGAAAAATTAGGTTAATTTCGATCGTCATAAAATCGATGTCAAACAATTTTGATCGGCGTGACGTCTTTTTCATGTGACGGATCCCGTCTGTTATCATGACTCATTTCTTAACAGTCATTTTAATTTACATCATGATGTAGCAACACTAATTATGTCTTCTAATTCAAATATTAGAAGAGTTAGGTTGATTTCGATTGTAGGTTGATTTCGATCGTCATAAAATTGATGTCAAACAAGTTTGATCGGCGTGACATCTTTTTCACGTGACGGATCACGTCTGTTATCATGACTGATTTCTTAACAGTCATTTTAATTTACATCATGATGTAGCAACACTAATTATGTCTTCTAATTCAGATATTAGAAGAGTTAGGTTTATTTCGATTGTCATAAAATCGATGTCAAACAATTTTGATCGGTGTGACATCTTTTTCACTTGACGGATCACGTCTGTTATCATGACTGATTTCTTAACAGTCGTTTCGATTTACATTGAGAATGGCAACACTTTATTGAAATCCTAATTATGTCTTCTAATTTAGATATTAGAAGAGATAGGTTGATTTCGATCGTCATAAAATCGATGTCAAACAATTTTGGACGGCGTGACATCTTTTTCATGTGACGGATCACGTCTGTTATGATGAGTGATTTCTTGACATTGGTTTTAATTTAGATCACGTTGTTGCAACATTAATTATGTCTTCTAATTCAGATATTAGAAGAGATAGGTTGATTTCGATTGTCATAATATCGATGTCAAACAATTTTGGTCGGTGTGACGACTTTTTCATGTGACGGATCACGTCTGTTATCATGACTGATTTGTTAACAACCATTCTAATTTACATCAAAATGTGTTGCCATATTACTGAAATCCAATTTTTTTTCCTAATTGAGGTATTGGAAGTGTTAGACGAGACAAAATGAGCTCGATTGCTTTAAAATCGATGTCGAATAATTTTGATCGGAGTGACGTCTTTTTTGCATAACGGACGTAAAATTTGGTAAAGAAAAGACAGAGTGTGTAATTCTACGTTACTATCCGCTGCGCGACCAGCATGGTCTCTTTGAGTTTTATATTTTCTTTTGCAAAACAACTCAACTGAAAGAAAATTATGTAAGGAATGTTATCATTACCTGTCATCATAAATATACGTTGTTAAGTGGCAGTGCGATCTCGGCCAAAAAATTTATAATCATTGCAAAATTCTCTATAAGGCTGATTCTAAAACATCGTGATTAAAGAAATATGAATTTCCATTACTTCAGAACAGTGTTAAAGATAAGACTGAGAAACCCAACAAGAAAGATTTTAACAATTACATTCCTCTCTATGTAATATTTTTCAAAATTAAGATATCTACACTTTATCATTACATCAAATTAGAAATTGTTAGAGACAAATTTGTTTCACTAAAAAAAGAGTAAAAATTCAGCAAGTACTAAAATATAGCGTGGATTACATCACTCTCTGTATGTACTATTGTTCACAATTCAGATATCTACACTTAGTCATACCAAATAAAAAATTGTTGGGAAAATTTCTTCACTTATAAAATGGAGTAAAAATTCAGCAAGTACTAATAAAAAAAGTGTAGACAATTAACTCTTATTTACTATTAAGATATTATAATGCAATTATTAATATTTTACTCTGATATTCCTCAAACTTCTTGATATACACAGTTGAGCATTTCAGAAACAGGAGATACTACAGTGACAGAATCAAAAGAACGGACTCTAGATAAACCTACATACAACTGTCCATGACTAAACACTGGATTTGATTGGTCTAAACATATTTTTTTAAAAGTTTGTCCTCTTACATACATTTAGAAAAAAACGATGGAACAAAAGAATAAATTATCTCGTGAATAAATTAAAATTATTCACGTGTAAAATACAGCAATTAAATTGTACCAAATTACGTGCTATCGTCGAACCACTACACACCCGCGGCTGGCCGCTAATGTTTACATCTGGTAGTGGCAGCCGTTGCATTTTGGAGTGTATATATATCGCCGACTTTTGTGCCGCATGCCTACGCGTTTTATATATGTATAGATTTCTATTGAGTCTCAGGCGGCGTGAATTATTTACGTGAATAACGAATTTTCTAAAGTCGTAAAAATTCGTTAGATATTGTAGCAGGTATTTTTTCTATAAATGTTCTAATGCCGCGAAGTTTTGGTGATAATTCATTATGGAAGCACCATATATATATATATATATATATATATATATATATATATATATATATATATATATATATACATGTTGCAATATATATATATATATCTATATATATAAAACAGTTCCGTAACTGACTCACTGACTGACATACAACGCACAGACCAAACCGCTGGACCTAAAGGGCTGAAATTTTGCATGGCGATTCTTCTTAGAGTGTAGGGGTGCACTAAGAGAGATTTTTGAAAAATTCTTCTTAGATTTTTTTAAAATTAAATTTTTTAGCAGTTTTAGTAACTTTTCTTAAGTTTGCATTTAAAATAAAAATTTGAGGGTTATAAAATTTATATCGCGAGAAAGATCATAAAAATTCCTTTAAAATGAAATCTTTTTCGAATCTTTACCTCGATTTTCTGATTTTTGGTGACTTTTTAAAGATTAATTTTTAGAATTTAATTTATTAAATGCTGATCACGTGATTTCTTTTTCTGGTACTTTAAATAAATTTATTGTCACGTGCATAACAACTAAATAGACAAAAAAAATTTTTTTTTCTTGCTAATGCGGCAGACGATTGGACATTATTTTGTCTATAAAAATATCCCTTACGATTTTTTTTATAAATATATATATTTTTTTCTACATCAATTGTATATATTGATTGTCGCATTTATTATAAATATATATATTTATTTTTTTGGCATTAATTGCATACATTGACCGTTGTATTTAATTTGAATGTACTCCGTAGCGAAGAGCGGGTTTTCAGCTAGTATATATATATATATATATATATATATATATATATATATATATATATATATATATATATATATATATATATATATGCATATATATAACATTAAAAACTATTAATTTTTCAATTTAATATGCTATAACATTAAAAAAAACTATTAATTTTTTAATTTAATGTGCTATAACATTAAAAATTACATACCCCTTGTTAAACTCTTAAACTAGCTATTTCCCTTGGGCATCCGAATTAAATCTTAAACTATATTTCCAAATTTTAGTAAATCTTCCCAGTAAAGTCTATTAAAAGTCCTTAATACAGTTTAATTTAGCCTTAGGCAGTTTTATTCAAGATGGCTGAGATTTTAACGAAATTATCTGATGTGTAGCGTCACTACCATTTTAATCTTAATCCGCGCAAAAACACCGAGCTTTAACCAATCAACTATTAATCCACACCCTACTGTCACGCGATGAGATGAAGTGATAAAAGTTTCTGCAGCCCCAAAAACTACGGACTTCTGTACTATTCCCCTGCCGCAATCGTCCCTGCGGAGAGGCCGGCGAGTTCAATAAATTTTCGTTCACAATGCCGGTGTCGTCTCGTCTTCTTTTCAGCCACGACTACCTGGATTAATCAACTAATTTCTTCGTGATGTTAGAGGTTGGCGTCTTCGAAGCAGTAAATTGCCGCCAGCCTCTCATGTTACACACACACACACACACACACACACACACATATATATATATATATATATATATATATATATATATATATATATATATATATATGAAATGTCCGGATGGACATCTCATGAAATAGTAGCTTACATCGTGGCCGGAATATAATAAAATCAGCTTCAGGAACAAACTAGTTTATTAAACAATAAAGCAACACATCTTACTCGCTTCGAGCCATTCCAGCGTCTACCGCAAAGATCGCCAAAATAGAATTAGGTCAGAGAGGTTGCCAGAATTGGCGGAGGAAGTTAGTATGTGGGAAGGCGAAACGTTTACGCCAAGACAAGAAGGAGGGGTTACCAGGACAGAGATGAACAGAATGGGCGATTATAGGTAGTTAGTAATATTATCATATATATATATACACTGCTGGCCACCCAAATTGCAACACCAAGAAAGACAAGAGATATCACAACAAAATTTATTTTGTAGATAACATGTTGCCCAAGTATCAAATGATTAAATTTATAGACTTCTGTGAAGTGTGGTTCCTGCCAAAATCAGTAGCCAGAGTAGCCGCCATTGTTGGAGATCACCGCTGCCACACGCCTCGGCATTGATTCAAAGAGACTTTGGATGAGTTCTTGGGGTACAGCAGACCAAGCAGCTTCCACACGTTGCCAAAGTTGATCTGCTGTGGCAGCTGGGGATGGAATCTGGGTCAATCGTAGAGCAACCATGGACCACATGTTTTCTATCGGTGAACGATCCGGAGAGCGAGGTGGCCAAGGAAGCAATTCAATCTGGCGATTGACGAAGAACCGTTGGAAAATGCGTGCCACGTGTGGTCGCGCATTATCCTGTTGAAATATGGCTGTGGGCAAGCCCTGAAGGTAAGGAAGGACAACTGGCTCCAACACTTCGGAGATGTAGCGCTGGCTGTTTAAAGTACCGGCAATGCGTACTAGAGGTGTGCGAGAGTGATATCCAATACCACCCCATACCATAATACCCGGTGCAGGACCAGTGTGGCGGTGCATAACGCAGCTGTTCAGTATCCTCTCTTCACGGTGTCTCCAGACTCGAATGCGACCATCGTGGTGTTGCAGACAGAAGCGTGACTCGTCAGTAAAGACAATTTCATTCCATTCTGCCGTCCACATCCTTCTGTCATCGCACCATTGGCGGCGGAGACGTCAGTGGTTCTGCGTCAAGGGCAGACAAAGCAATGGACGTCTTGCGGACAGACCACTCTGCTGTAAACGGCGTCGAATGGTACGCGCAGACACTGGATGATGCGTTACAGACTGCATGTGCTGTGCTATGGTTCGTGATGTAACTGAGTGATCCGTCACTGCCATGCGCACAATTTGCCTGTCATCACCTGAAGTGGTGCGCTGAGGTGGATGCGATCGAACACGCCGATCCGTCGTACCCTCCTGTATCCAACGATCACATATCCGCATTAGAGTTGTTTGGTTTCGTCCAACACGACTACCGATTTCCCTGAAAGATAATCCACAATCTCGGTAGGCCACTATCCTTCCTCTGTCGAACTCGGATACTTGATCAAAAGATGATCGTTGTTTTCGACGAGGCATAATTGATCGTTTTTTTGAAAAAAACACAAGAAAAACACAATTGCCGAACTTGAAATCGTCGAAATCTCCAATCCTTAAATAGCGCTTTGAAGTGGTGCCACAGGCGCGCGTGATGTGCGTCTGCGCTGAAATTCTAATCATTTGCATATCTCACCTCCGCTAATGCATGTTGTAAATTTCATGTTATTTGCATGTTTCCTTCAGGGTGTTGCATTTACAGTGGCCAGCAGTGTATATATATACATAACACATACATACATATATACATACAAAAGAGGTAAGCAGCAATAAGTAATCTTACGTTAATAACCCGTGGTAGTTTCGTTAGAAGAGACTCGTTAGAAGAGCTTTCGTTTAGATATTCGTTAGAAGAGCTCATCAGTTATAAAGTTTTCAATACAGTTCAAAGGGATACTTTCGTCCACAAAATGAATTGGTGAGCGTTTAAAATAGAGTAGACCAGATTTCCCCCCTCCTCGAATAATTTAAATTTTAAAATATTTAAATAAAAAACTAAAAATGCCCCAAGGTGTAAAATTTCTTTCTTAATTACGTAGTACAATTTTTAAAAAAAATATTTGTATCCAAGTCTGCAATGCTTGTACACATTTACTCCATAGGTTAACATTGAGGTGAGCGAATCGGATAGGGTCAGCACACAGCAGCTTGAACTCCAAGTTCACTGGAATAATTTTGACCTTAAGTTAACATTGAACTGAGCAAATACAGCACGGCTACTACCTGAGTAGAGAAAATACACATAATATCCCATTTCGAACAAAATAAAAGACAAAAAATTTACTAGCTGTTGTTATTGAGAATTTCTCTTTTGAATATTGGTCGTTTAATATTTTGTTAACCATACTTTATAATTTTGAGTGCTATACAAACGGTGATTAGATACATCCGTTTGTATTAGTGCCTAAAAATATCATGCATTAAGTTCAGCATTGAGCATAAAGTTTTTTATGTGAACAATAACGACAAAAAATCATTTCTAGATTTTTTTAAAACCCTTTCAGGGGTAAGCACATCCGTCGTTTGCACGGTGCAGATTTCCCCCCAGAATTTTTAACCTAAAAAATTTGAAAAAATTCCCAAATAAAGGTTGCAAAATGTGTTTACTTCTTTAAACTGATAACAGATGGCAGCACTAGTCATTTTCTGCTCATTTAGCTAGAATACATTGAATACAAATGAAAAGAAGACTAGATTTGGACGTTGAAAGGTTTTTAAAGGGACAAGGGACCTTCAACCTTAAATATTTTATTCTCAATTTAAGGAGACAAGGGACCTTACAACTTGAAATTTTCAATTTTCAATTTTTAACTCTATTTACGAAAAAGATAATAATTTGTATTCATTTTTACTATATTGAAGACCCTTAGAATTAAAAATAAGTATTTTTTGGCAGAATAATGCCTGGTTTTGAAAATAATTTTCAAAATTTTCCAGCATTTTTCAAAATGTTCCATGTGCATTCCAAATCATTTAAAACGCTTATATTTTTTAATATATTATTATCGTACATATATAAACATAATTATGCAATGATTTTTTTGTATGAAACTAAAGCCACAAATAATTATTTTTTAATATGCCTGTTGTTTTCATTTATGTGTTTGCTTCATTCCATGTTTTATAAATCTGAAAAATATTTGTGTTTCCAAAGAATGATACACAGGTTTGTGGAAAACACTTCAATTAACAATCCTAAGAAATTGGGAAGAAATCAGAATAAAAGTAATGCACATGGAGCATTTTGAAAAATACTAGCATTTGTGAAGAATTGTTTGAAAAATAATCTTTATTTTTCCACAAAATACTTATTTGTGAAGTCTAAGTATCTTCAACATAGTAAAAAACATATTAATTATTCTCATTTTGTACATGAGAGTAAAATATTGAAAAATTAAAAATGAGAGGTTAAATGTCCCTTTTCCCTTAAGTTAGAAGTTTCAATTGAAGTTAGTTTACATACAGAATGAGAATTAACATTCACTTTTACTACACTGAAGACCCTTATAATTCAAAATAAGGATTTTTTTTGGCAGAAAACATGTTTTTCAAATTTTTTTTAAAAAAAGCTAACATTATTCAAAATGCTCCCTGCGCATTCTATATCATTAAAAAACTTAGGTTTTTTAATACAAGTTCACTATATGTTTATAAACATAATTGTACATTGCTTTTTTGCTTGTATGAATCTAAAGTCTGAAATAACTTTTTAAAATAGTGTGTGTTATTTTTTTGGTTTTGCATGTTTTTGCTTCCTTTCATGGTCTATAAATTTGGAAAAAAAATTGAGGTTTCAAAGAACTATGCGCTATGTTTTTTTGCCAAACACTTCCGTTAAAATTCCCGAGAAATTCGTAAGAAATCAGAAAAAAAATGAATGCGCGTGGAGAATTTTTAAAAAAAATTCTAGCATTTCTGAAGAATTTTTGGAAAAATAATTTCTATTCTTCCACAAACTACTTATTTGTGAATATTAAGTGAATTCAATGCAAGAAGAAGATTATTAATTATACTCATGTGGTATATTGAGTAATATATTGAAAATTTAAGATACGAGGTTGACGTTCCTTTGTCAACTTAACCATATCAAATTTTCAGGTTTGTCATTCCAAGTCTTCTTTCTGCATTTTATTACTTATGCCTGACTAGCTGAATACACGTGCTTCGCTACGTAGTACATTCAAATAAAATACAACGGCCAATGCATGCAATTAATGCCAAACAAATTTATATATATATATATATATATATATATATATATATATATATATATATATATATATATATATATATATATATATATATATATATATATATATATATATATATACAGAGGCTGTTCGCACAATTTTTAGACGATTTTGGTAAGCGGTAATAAAAAATCGCTTGCTGCAAAAGAAATAATTGTAATTGTACTATGTTTTTAAAAGTCAAAATTATCATCTGCGGCTAGAAAGTTTTGTTTTTATTCAAAATGGCATTCTTAACAAAGCAGTGGTTCGAAGGCTACGTTTATGCTCTTTCCGAAGAGAAATATGCATACTCCGTTATCCAAAAACGATGTGAGAGTCATGGTTTTGTGATATCTAAAGCGTCGATAGGTAATATCGTCAACAAGAAAGGAAAAAAAAAGTCAAATTGGAGCCTCAAGTGGGACAAAAATTCCAAACAAGTATCCAAGGAAAAAACGGACATCTTCGACTATTGCAAAGGTACGTTGTTTAATGTTAAAAGAAAATCCCCCTAATCAAAGGACAGTTGGAAAATCATTAAAATGCTCGGTGTCCACTGTAAACAAAATGATAAACGTTGATTTAAATCTTAAGAAAGCGAAAAAACGCAATGTGCATCGTCTTCTTCCAAATCATATCGCTGAACGCAGGACACGCTGCAGAATTCTATATGAGAAACACTTATCCAAAGAAAAATGGAAAACAATTGTCACAATAGATGAATCATGGGTGTATTTAAATGATTGCAACAAAAAAAGAGCCATTTATTATCATAAAAGGGGAGAAAAAAATTTAAGTACATGGTTCAAAGAATCGAAAGAAAGTTTTTCTAAGGGATTCATGATTGTTGCTGGTTTTTCTTATAATGGCAAGTTAAAAATAAAGAGAGTGGAAAAAATGTCAAGATTAACTCCAAATACTATCAGGATCATATTTTATCGCCAATTTTTCTGAATGAAATACCATCGCTTTACCCACAGTGCCACCAATCTGTGAGACTCCATCAGGACAAAGCTAGCAGTCACACATCAAAATCCACTGTAAATTTCCTAAAAGAAATGGAACAAAAAACTGGTATCAAGGCCATACCCTTCACTGATATCCCTACTAAATCTCCCGATGTATCACCAATGGATTTTTGTGCTTTCGGACTTTTAAAATCTGCATTATCCAAACGTCGTCCCAAAACCCTTACAGGACTCAGGAAAGCTTTTCAGGAGGAATGGGATAGAATACCTCTTCTGACACTTCAAAAGGCATTATTATCCTGGAAATTGCGGTGTCGAAAGATAGTTCAGAATAAGGGATGTCAAATAGAACATTTAAAACACAAGAATTTTATGCAATTTAGTTTTGTGAATACAATATACATCGTCTAAAAAATGTGTGAACATCCTCTGTATATATAATCGTGACTGATATTTTTATAGACAAAATAATGTAGAAGAAAATATTCAAATTAAATACAATGGTCAATGTTTGCAATTAATTTGTATGTTTAATATACATAAAACTTACTAATTTGAATGAATTTGAACAAAATTAGTTTGAAGTATCACAAAATGAAAAGAAACCACGTGATCATCATTTAATAAATTAAATTCTAAAAATTAATCTTTAAAAATTCACCAAAACTCAGAAAATGGAGGTAAAGATTCGAAAAAGATTTCATTTTAAAGGAATTTTTAGGATCTTCTTCGTGATGTAAATTTTATAACCCTCAGACTATTATTTTAAATGCAAAATTTAAAGAATATTTCAAAAACAGCTTAAAAATTTAATTTAAAAAAATCTAAGAGGAAATTTTCAAAAATCTCTCTTAGTGCACCCCTACACTATCAGAAAAATCGCCATGCAAAATTTCAACCCTTTTGGTCCAGCGGTTTGGTCTGTGCGTTATCTGCCAGTCAGTTATGGAACTGTTTTACATGCATAGATTATGTTGTATGCAATCCTCTTTCGATTATTTCCCAGGTCGACAGGGACTTTAGTTTCCGCTTGGAAACTGCATTAAAAATCTATTAATTGTCTTTGCGAGGTCTTTCAAAGTTTAAATAAATAATCGATCGGCCGGTTGCTGCGGAATTGTTGTCCATTGTCAAATGTTTGGTGCTTAATTAGGCCTCCTCATCCTATTGGCGGGGAGGGGGGGGGTATCCGATTGGTTTGTTCGCTGAATGGCTTTTAAATTGCTTTTAAAATGAAATGAATTTCACGGAATGTAAATCGTCCTTTTCTTTAGAAAGAAGACTGAATTTAACCACCTGATTTCAGAATTAAAAAAAGGGTAAAAGCATTTGAGTAACGAGTAATTAAAAATTGCACAGCTGAGGTTTTTGAGAAAGGGTGTAGTGCAGGGGTGGGCATTAAGTCGATCGCGATCGACCGGTGGACCACCAAAGCATTTTGGGGTGACCGCCTTTACTAAGACCTAAGACGCGCTCGATATTATTATATTTGTGGCTATTATTATTATGTTTGTATTTTGCGTTTTGCTTTAAACGCGGTTTTAAAAGAGTAAGTTTTTTTTCATTGTAGATATGTAGGTAAGTACATATTCCGCATTTATTATTAATTTATAATAAATATTGCAGACTCTTTTTTTTTTTTAGCTCACCACACCTTCGCCACTGGGTGGACCGCAATACCTTGAAAAAATTAGAAGTAGCCCGTAACCTGGAAAAGTCTGCCCACCCTTCATGTAGTTCATAAGGGTGTTTCCGCTCCTTTGGAATCATACCGCATATGAGACTTACCAAGAAAATAGCTCAGTTGCATGATAGAATATTATATAGACTGTATACAATAGAATTTATCAAATATATATTTATCGTTATCGTTGTATATTTATCAAATATATATTTATCGTATACGTTATCGTTAGAAATATCAATTATATTTTTAACACGAAATTTTAAATAGCATTTGCACTTTTTTAACGCAGGATTATGTTCCTCAATAACGGTCCTTCGGAGAGAAAAAATTGTCCTGCGCCGCGAGTTATAATTTTGGCAGCGCGCCAAACCTAGTAGCAGCAAACAGTTAAACAGAAAAGTACCAAAATTCGTAAAAAAAAAAAAGAGGTAAGCAAACGATAAGTAATCCTACGTTAATAAACCGCGGTAGTTTCGTTAGAAGAGACGACCTGAAATATTTTTTAACCTTTAGCTTACGGGGCCCATTTTTCTGATTCCCTGTTCAGAACGGGAAATTCCATACCCCCTTTGTAAGAACGGCCATTAAGGAGGTTATATATATATATATTTAAATATATATATATATATATATATATATATATATATATATATATATATATATATATATATACATATATATATATATACATATATATATACACATATACGTATATATATATATATATATATACACATATATATATATATACATATATATATACACACACACACACACACACATATATATATATATATATATATATATATATATATATATATATATATATATATATATATACATATATATATATATATATATATACATATATACATATATATATATACATATATACATATATATATATATATACATATATATATATATACATATATATATATATATATATATATATATATATATATATATATATATATATATATATATATATATATATATATATATATATATATATATATATACATTCTTGGGCCCGTATTCTTGGGATATATGCTATCCCACCCCTTAAGGAAAATATTAAATGAAAAATGCCCCAAGGTGTAAAATTTCTATCTCTGTTACGGAGTACAATTTTGTTAAAAAAATATTTCAATCTACGTTGGCAATTCTTGGACACATTTTCTCCATACATTAACACCGAGGTGAGCGAATCCAATAGAGTTAGTAGACGACACCCTTAATTTCGCAGCGGAAGATATACTCTTTGATAATTGTAAGGATTCGATATTAGGAACTGAAATTCCAGTGCATTTTTCTTTTAGTTGAAAGAAATACGAAATAGTTCAGTTTTCTTAATCATTGTTTAAATAGTCGTGTATCTACGATTTTTTTTAAATTAAAAAATACACATAAAATTCCCGTGTACCACAAAGTATCACACGGGACTTACAGAGGTAAGTATAAAACACTAAGAAAACAGAAGAAACAGACAAAACAAAACAAATAAAAGAAACTAAGAAGAATTACAAATATTTACAATAAATTTACAAAATAAGCCGAAAGCACACTTCCCAGAAACGAGCAGAAAGAAATTGGGAGGCCAGTTAATATTTAAGTCCTTAAGAGCCAATTTAAAAATATTTCTCTCCCTGCGGTACTTCGAACACAAAAACAGAACATGTTCAGCATTTTCCTCGCCACCAACGCTGCAGTCACAGGGGGTCGCCGAACACAAGTTGAATCTACTCAAATAGCTCTTAAAATTTCCATGTCCTGTGAGGAACTGAGTCAATTTGTAGTTAGCAAAGTGATGGCAAGAGAGTCTCATTCTAATGGACGGGAAAAATTTCTTGGTTAAACTACCATTATTTGAGCTGACGTATTCTTGGTTCCATGACTCCACCATACTCTCAAACATGACCTTCTTAAAAAAAAGGTTTGGGAATATTGACACTAATGTCAATTTCACGCCTTGTGGCGGACTTGGCAAGGAAGTCGGCTCGCTCGTTACCAAAGATACCAGTATGCCCACTAACAAAAGCAAAGAAAACAGAGACGTATTTACTTTCAAGGGTTTTGAGTTGCCTTTGAATTGTGTATCTACGATTGTAGATAAAACAGTTGTAAAACATTTCATGGCGGATTATGCAGCATTTTATGGACACTACTACAATTAATGTATTTAAAAAATAGTATTATTTACTTGTCAATAATAATGTCGTTGGGTTTAAAGGTAGGCATTCAAGGTACCTGCCTACTTTGAAATGTCTGGGCAATTGAATAAACCGAAAGCTTTATTAAAATTCTGGCAGTAGCATCTTTAAATGCCTTTTCTAGAAAACTCATTTTTAAGGCACTTTTGTAAACGAGAAAGCTAATCATATAAACAGTTTACATTATATTTCAATGAGGTTTTAAAATAGTGTTTTATGTAAATTGCTAAGTATGTTTTGAATTAAAAGTTAAGCTATATGTGTAATGAACCGAAAGCGGTATTAAAAGACGTGAGGTAGCATTTTAAATGCATTTTCTAGAAAACTCATTTTTAAGTCACATTTGTAAACGAGAAAGCTAATCATATAAAAAGTTTACAATATATTTCAATGAAGTTTTAGAATAGTGCTTTATATATATTACTATGTTTTGAATTAAAAGCTAAGCTATATGTGTAATAAACCGAAATCGGTATTAAAAGAACTGAGGTAGCATCAATAAATGCATTTTCTAGAAAACTCATTTTTTAGTTTCTTTTGTAAACGAGAAAGCTAATCATATAAAAAGTTTACAATATATTTCAATGATGTTTTAGAATAGTAATTTATATATATCTATAACTATGTTTTGAATTAAAAGCTAAGCTATATGTGTAATAAACCGAAAGCGGTATTGAAAGACCTAAGGTAGCATCTTTAAATGCCTTTTCTAGAAAACTTTTCACTTTTGTGAACGAGAAATCTAATCATATAAAAGTTTACAATATATTTCAATGAGGTTTTATAATAGTGTTTTATATATATTACTATGTTTTGAATTAAAATCTAAGCTATATGTGTAATAAACCGAAATTGGTATTAAAAGAACTGAGGTAGCATCAATAAATGCATTTTCTAGAAAACTCATTTTTTAGTTTCTTTTGTAAACGAGAAAGCCAATCATATAAAAAGTTTACAATATATTTCAATGAAGTTTTAGAAGTGTTGTATATATATCTATAACCATTTTTTGAATTAAAAGCTAAGCTATGCGTGTAATAAACCGAAAGTGGTATTAAAAGACCTGAGATATCATCTTTAAATGCATTTTCTAGAAAGTACATTTTTTAGTTACTTTTGTAATCGAGAAAGCTAATCATATAAAAAGTTTACAATATATTTCAATGATGTTTTAGAATAGTAATTTACATATATCTAGAACTATGTTTTGAATTAAAAGCTAAGTTATATGTGTAATAAACCGAAAGTGATATCAAAAGACCTGAGGTAGCATCTTTAAATGCATTTTCTAGAAAACTCATTTTTTCAGTTACATTTGTAAACGAGAAAGCTAATCCTATAAAAAGTGTACAATATATTTCAATGAAGTTTTAGAATAGTGTTTTATATATGTTACTATGTTTTGAATTAAAAGCTAAGCTATGTGTGTAATAAACCGAAAGCGTTATTTAAAGAACTGAGGTAGCATCTTTAAATGCATTTTCTAGAAAACTCATTTTTTAGTTTTTTTTGTAAACGAGAGAGCTAATGATATAAAAAGTTTACAATATATTTCAAAGCAGTTTTATAATAGTGCTTTATATATATTACTATGTTTTGAATTAAAAGCTAAGCTATATGTGTAATAATTCGAAAGTGGTATTAAAAGACCTGAGGTAGCATCTTTAAATGCATTTTCTAGAAAACACATTTTTTTGTTACTTTTGTAAAGGAGAAAGCTAATCATATAAAAAGTTTACAATATATTTCAATGAAGTGTTAGAATAGTGTTTTATATATATTACTATGTTTTGAATTAAAAGCTAAGCTATATGTGTAATAAACCGAAAGCGGAATTAAAAGACCTGAAGTAGCAGCTTTAAATGCATTTTCTAGAAAACTCATTTTTTAATTACTTTTGTAAATGAGAAAGCTAATCATATAAAAAGCTTACAATATATTTCAATGAAGTTTTAGAATAGTGTTTTATATATGTTACTATGTTTTGAATTAAAAGCTAAGCTATGTGTGTAATAAACCGAAAGCGTTATTTAAAGAACTCAGGTAGCATCTTTAAATTCATTTTCTAGAAAACTCATTTTTTAGTTACTTTTGTAAACGAGAAAGCTAATCATATAAAAAGTTTACAATAAATTTCAATGAGGTTTAACAATAGTGTTTTATATAAACTACTAAGTATGTTTTGAATTACAATCTAAGCTATATGTGTAATAAACTAATCGCGGCATTAAAAGACCTGGGGTAGCATCTATGCATTTTCTAGAAAACTCATTTTTTAGTTACATTTGTAAACGAGAAAGCTGATCATTTAAAAAGTTTTCGATGTAGTTCAATTTTTTTTCCGGAGGTTTTCCGCCAACATTGTTAAGGAAAGGTGCGTCACGTGAAGAATGAAGCATGGTTTACAATGATTAATTGCAGTGAAAGACAGTTGAGTAATGCACAAATAATAATTTATTGTAAAAACGTAATTAATAAAATAATTGGAAATTATATTAATTTATAATTTGTTAATTACACAATTAACAGAATCTACTAAAACTAGCAATAGCAATAGTTTTTAATATTAAAAGTAATAACTTGGCCAGAGTATTTTTTATCTCAGTTTTGTATGAACGTTAAATGAAGTGATATAAGTCAGAAATTTAAAAAAAAAAACGTTTTGATGGGAAAGCATGTGCAAAAACGTGTTTCATGCACAAAGATCCTAGTTGTAACATATAAATGTTGTTGTTGTTGATTATGCCACAATAACATCTGATCAAGTCTGAAAGGCTATGGACGATGAAGTTGCGGCTCATGTTTTGACTGAAACCACAAGGGTCGGAGTCCGACTTGACCAAAGGAGCAGTCCCGTAATTTTGAACGGGGTCAAGTGACGAGACCAGAGCACGTGACCCCTCACCTCCAGAGGTAATTTTGAGCACTTGGAGGACATTGCAGCCACGACAGGTTTTACGTGCACCAGCCGCCATTAGTATACACGGCAGTGTATTTTGTTTGCGACGAGCATCGAACCAGTGATTTTCAGATCACTACCCTACTGCTCTTGCCAACTGGGCCACTGCACCCGCGTAAGGTAGAAGTGATGACTTAAGTTTTTTTCCTTTTTTAAAAGAAGACATTAAACGCATTTAATGAGATAACTATTCTAAAAATATGTTTAAGACTTTTAGAGGAGTATAGTTAAAATTTACCATTAAAAATGCTTGTATTTTTAATAATAAACGGAAAGACGTTTTATTACCATAAGCCGATAACATTTCTTGTTCCTCAAAAAACCCGATCAGAAATATTCTTTTTACGATGGGCAGTATAAAGTATGAAGATAGTAAAACCGCGCTATTTTGTAGAGCTATCAAATTTTATTATTTCGAATGAGATCTCGTATTAAAAATTGCGTGAACATTTTGGTACTCCTTTGCGTTAGCCGGGCGAAAGTGATATATCGCCAAATATGATTCACAAGTCGCATTTTCAGCTGTTTTGTTTAAGGTATCTGCCTACTACGGAACACGTTTTGTCAAAATTATACAGCATTGATTAAATATATATATTAATTAGCTGAAAATCCGCACTTCGCTACGGAGTATATTCAAATTAAATACAACGGTCAATGTATGCAATCAATGCCAATATATATATATATATATATATATATATATATATATATATATATATATATATATATATATATATATATATATATGTGTGTGTGTGTGTGTGTACAATAAATACGACGATCAATGTATACAATTGATGTAATATATATCTATATATATATATATATAAATCGTAACGGATATTTTTATAGACAAGATAATGTAGAAGAAAATATTCAAATTAAATCTAATAGGACATACTAAAGGATATAGTACAGTTAATATAGTGCAGTTTGAGAAACATATATTTTACTGCATTTTAATACTTTTTGGATAATGTCCAATCGTCTGCCGCATTAGCAAGGGAAAAATATATTTTTTTGTCTATTTCATTGTTATGGACGTGACGATAAATTTATTTCAAGTACCAGAAAAATAAGTACCGTGATCAGCATTTAATAAATTAAATTCTAAAATTTAATCTTTAAAAATTCACCAAAAATCAGAAAATGGAGGTAAAGATTCGAAAAAGTTTTCATTTTAAAGGAATTTTTATGATCTTTCTCGTGATATAAATTTTATAACCCTCAAACTATTATTTTAAATGCAAACTTAAAAAAAGTTACTAAAACAGATTAAAAATTTAATTTAGAAAAATCTAAGAAGAATTTTTCAAAAATCTTTCTTAGTGCACCCCTACACTATAAGAAGAATTGCCATGCACAATTTCAGCCCTTTAGGTCCAGCGGTTTGGTCTGTGCGTTGTATGTCAATCAGTCAATCTGTAATTCAGTTACTGAACTGTTTTATATATATAGCTTTCAAATTTGATATAAAATCAAAGGAAAAATATATTTGTGGCTGTACGTGTTGTGTCAAATTTGAAAGTCTTTTGTTGAACTTCGCTATAGTCCCACGAGACTGTAATATTTGTGTGCTGTAAAGGAAATAAACTATTGTCACTGGAGTCTTTATTCACAAATATAGTCACATAAAACGCTACAGTATTGTTTTTACAAAAATTCAAAAGAATCGACGATATATTCTAAAACTAAAAAAACCTTATTCCAAAAATATATTGCTGAAAAGACCAACGCCGCTTGGATGCAATTGATCAAGCCCTACTATCCTTATCTATATATATATAACAGTTCCTTAACTGACTGATCTCTATATATAAAACAGTTCCGTGACTCACTGACTGCCATACAACGCACAGACCAAACCGCTGGACCTAAAGTGCTGAAATTTTGCATGGCGATTCTTATAGTGTAGGGGTGCAATAAGAAAGATTTTTGAAAAATTCTTCTTAGATTTTTTAAAATTAAATTTTTAAGCTTTTTTAGTAACTTTTTTTAAGTTTGCATTTAAAATAATTATTTGAGGGCTATAAAATTTATATCACGAGAAAAATCATAAAAATTCGATTAAAATGAAATATTTTTCAAATCTTTACCTCCATTTTCTGATTTTTGGTGAATTTTTAAAGACTAATTTTTAGAATTTAATTTATTAAATTCTGATCACGTGATTTCTTTTTCTGGTACAATAAATAAATTTATCGTCACGTGCATAACAACTAAATAGACAAAAAATATACTTTTTTTTCTTGATAATACGGCAGACCATTGGACATTATCCAAAAAAATATTAAAATACAGTAAAAGATATGTTCCTCAAACTGCACTATATTCTTTAGTATGTCCTATTAGATTTAATTTGAATATTTTCTTCTACTTTATTTTGTCTATAAAAATATCCGTTACGATTTTTTTATAAATATATTTTTTCGCTTTTTTTTACATCAATTGCATACATTGATCATTGTTTTTATTATAAATATATTTATACATATTTTTGGCTTTAATTGCATATATTGACCGTTGTATTTAATTTGAATGTACTCCGTAGCGAAGTACGGGTTTTCAGCTAGTGAAATATAGAATAATATTCACTTGTCTAAAGCAATTTTTCAACTAACAAAACAAAACAAAAAGAATGCAAACTTCGGCTGCCTTGAAAATTAAAAAGAAATTAATCTTTTTTTAAAAGAATTAGTGGCAGAAACGGAATATTAAATCACATGAATGGTTTGATTTTTGCAGGATTCCAGACTTGGAATAGGAATGTTACGTGTGGGCGTTATCTCACGAATTTAGACTTGGATGAATAGTAATTCATGAAAGAGGAATTAACTTTAAACATAAAACACCCAAAGAAATATATTATGAATAGTTTAGATTCACATTTTGTTCGTAAAAAATAATCCCTTTCCATGTTATGATACTTTTAGCTACATTATCGTTTTCCGACCTCGAGAACGATAAAGAGAAATAATTGCAGTCTTCTTAGGAATCCAGACTTGGAATAGGAATGTTTTGCGTGGGCATTATCTCACGAATTTAGACTTTATGATTAGTAATTCATGAATGGGGGAATTAATCTATATATATAAGAGGGTTATTTTTTTCAAGGTCCAATAGGTCGCTAAATGAAAATCACAGTCAGAATCAAGAAAATTTTATATGGAACAATGTGAACAATGGAACATTAAGCTACTTTTCGACGTAATGTTCCATTGTTCGCCGTTCCGATTCATACATTTGTCTTAGCGTGGTACCAATTTTCCAATACCTTCATCATAGAAAGCAGCCGCCTGTGTTTGCATCCAATTCTGTACGCTGGTCTGCGGCTCGTTGTCTGTGGCGAATTTTTTTCATCCTAGCCAGAGTTTCACGTGGGCAAAAAGATGAAAATCTTTGGGAGCCAAGTCAGGACTGTATGGTTGGTGATCGAAAACTTACCACCCAAAACGCTCCAGGAGGATCTTTGTTGCAACTGCAGTGTGCGGCCTCGCATTGTCATGAAGAAGGACAATGCCTGACGACAACATTCCTCTTCTCTTGTTCTGAATTGCCCTTCGAAGACGTTGAAGAGTCTTGCTGTACGCAGCTGCATTGATGGTTGTGCCACGTGGCATGAATTCCACCAAGAGAACACCTTTACGGTCTCAAAACACTGTAGCCATACACTTTTTGGTGGAGAACGTGCGCTTGAACTTCACTGGTTTACGCCTCGGGGAGTGTGGATGCATCCACTGTTTGGATAGCTCTTTCGTTTCTTCAGTTTCGAAATGAACCCATGTCTCATCTCCTGTGACAATTTTGTCCAAAAAATCATCTCCCGTGACAATTTTGTCCAAAATCTCATCTCCGTCGTGATGGTAGCGCTGGAGGAAGGTTAATGCGGCGCCCATTCGCTGAGTTTTGTGATGGTCAGACAGCATCTTGGGAACCCATCTCGCGCAGAGTTTGCGGTACTCGACTCTTTCACTCACAATGGTATAGAGAGCTGACCGTGAAATTTCCGGAAACAAATCACTCAACCCAGAAATTGTGAACCCACGATTTCCGCGAATCGCCTGATCCACGAGCTGAACGAGATCATCGTTTGACACTGGCTTCCTTCCCTGGCCGCCTGCAACATGAATATCTGTGCGTCCAGCATCAAATTTACTGCACCATTTCCGCACTTTGCTGTCAGACATGAACATTCCTCCGTACTATTTATTCATTTGTCTATGAATTTCAGCTGCATTGCTTCCTTCAGCATGCAGAAATCGAATGTCTGAACGCAACTCACATTTGGCGGGAGACTCTATTTTTAGAAGCATGTTTATGCTCTCCCTACTTACTCAGAAATGACAACCGCGAATCGGCGCGTATCCCTGGCCAACTACAGACACAGCGCAAGACGTCTGCGCACAGACCTAGAGGATTTTCCCCGAATCTTTCCTTTAGCGACCCATCGGACCTTGAAAAAAAATAGCCCTCGTATAATACTAGTTCCGTAACTGACTGACTCACTGACATATAACGCACAGACCAAACCGCTGGACCTAAAGGGTTGAAATTTTGCATGGCAATTCTTCTTATAGTGTAGGGGTGCACTAAGACAGATTTTTGAAAAATTCTTCTTAGATTTTTAAAAATTAAATTTTTAAGCTGTTTTAGTAACTTTTTTTAGTTTGCATTTAAAATAATAATTTTAGGGTTATAAAATTTGTATATTGAGAAAGATCGTAAAATTTGCTTTAAAATGTGATCATTTTCGAATCTTTACCTCCATTTTCTGATTTTTGGTGAATTTTTAAAGATTAATTTTTAGAATTAAATTTATTAAATGCTGATCACGTGATTTCTTTTTCTGGTACAATAAATAAATTTATCGTCACGTGCATAACAACTAAATAGACGAAAAAATTTTTTTCTTGCTAATGCGGCAGACGATTGGACATTATCCAAAAAAATAATAAAATACAGTAAAAGATATTATGTTCCCGAAACTGTACTATATTACCTGTACTATATTCTTTAATATTTCGTATTACGTTTAATTTGAATATTTTCTACATTATTTTGTCTATAAAAATATTTCTTACGATTCTTTTATAAATATATATTTTTTTAGTTTTTTTTACATCAATTGTATACATTGATCATCGTATTTATTATAAATATATAAATAAATAAATAAATAAATAAATATATATATATATATATATATATATATATATATATATATATATATATATATATATATATATATTGGCATTAATTGCATACATTGACCGTTGTATTTAATTTGAATGTACTCCGTAGCGAAGTATGGGTTTTCAGCTAGTTTTAAACATAAAACACTAAATGAAATACATTATGAATAGTTTAGGATTCACTTTTTCTTTACAAAACATAAAGAAATTTAATGCCCTAATAATTTTTGCCTTACTATCTATATGAAATATAAAATAAGATTCACTTGTCTAAAGCAATTTTTCAATTAGCAAAACAAAATGAATGCATACTTCGACTGCCTTAAAAATTAAAAAATAAATGCGTCCTTTTCTTTTAGAATAATAAGTGGCAACAACGGAAAGAGAAGTCACGCGAATGGTTCGATTTTAGCAGGAATCCAGACTTGGAATATGAATGTTCTGCGTGGGCGTTATCTCACGAATTTAGATTCGACGTATAGTAATTTATGAATGGGGAGTTAATTTTAAACATGAAACATTAAATCCTAAAGTGAATAGTAATTCATGAATAGTAATTCATGAAAAAGAATTAAATTTAAACATAAAACACCAAAGGAAGTATATTTTTAATATTTTACGATTCACTTTTTCTTTTCAAAAATATAAACCCTTTCAATGTTATGATATTTTTAGCTAAATTATAGTTTTCCGAGCTTGAAAACAATAAAGAGAAATAATTGCAGTTTTCTTACATGCACATGTAATAGAATTTAAGGAAATAACTGGAATTTCGGAATTTGCATCCAACCAAGCATGAATTAACAAATATATTATGAATAACTAATAAATATATTATGAATATTTTGGGATTCACTTTTTCATTACAAAACGTAAAGAAATTTAATGCCCTGCTAATTTTAGCCCTAATATCAGTGTGAAATATAAAATAAGACTTACAGGTCAAAAGCAATTTTTCAGTTAACAAAACTAAACAAGACAAAACAAAATGAATGCTAACTTCGACTGACTTGAAAATTAAAATTAATTGCATCCTTCTTTAGAAGAATTAGTGGCAACAACGGAAAGTTAAGTCACGTAAATGGTTCGATTTTAGCAGGAATCCAGACTTGGAATATGAATGTTCTGCGTGGGCGTTATCTCACGAATTTAGATTTGACGTATGAATTCATGAATGGGCAGTTAATTTTAAACATAAAACACTAAAT
The DNA here is from genome assembly GCA_907164885.2 of Dolomedes plantarius. Lineage (NCBI taxonomy): Eukaryota > Metazoa > Arthropoda > Arachnida > Araneae > Dolomedidae > Dolomedes > Dolomedes plantarius. The sequence goes on along the minus strand of OU015499.1, from coordinate 100,060,312 downwards.
GAAATATATTATGAATATTTTAGGAATCACTTTTTCTTTACAAAACGTAAAGAAATTTAATGTCCTACTTATTTTAGCCCTATTATCCGTGTGAAATATAAAATCAGATTTACATGTCGAAAGCACATTTTTAGTTAAAAAAAATAATAATAATAAAAAGACAAAATAAATAAAGGCAGAATTCGGCTGCCTTGAGAATTAAAATTAAATGCGTCCTTTTTTTAAGAAGAATTAGTGGCAACAGCGGAAAGTTAAGTCACGTGAATGGTTCGATTTTAGTAGGAATCCAGTGTTGGAATAGGAATGTTCTGTGTGGGCGTTATCTCACGAATTTCGACTTGGATGAATATTAATTCATGAAAGAGGAATTAATTTTAAACATAAAAACCAAAGAAAATATATTTATGAATATTTTAGAATTAGCTTTTTCTTTGGGAAAAAAAACAAAAAACAAAAAAAAACCTTTCCATGATAAGATATTTTTAGCTACATTATCGTTTTCCGAGCTCGAAAGCGATAATGAGAAATAATTGCAGTTTTCTTACATGCAGATAGAATTGAAGGAAAGAACGGGAATTTTGAAATTTGCATCCATCCAGGCATGAATCTCGATTAAGTGACGTAGAAGTGATTAAATAAGGTAAGTTTATAGTTCCAAGTTATTTTTAGAGTTCAGTCCAGCACTTGATAAAAAGAGGGCATAAAAAAATCTAAGAATCAAAGCATTCTTTAAGTCGTAAATTGTCATGATCCATTCAAGATACAATTTATGATATGAGCAATATTTGCTTGTTAAGGGAACGGTGGACCTTTATTTGAGCAAATCTCGTCATTGTAATACTGATTGTGTTATTGTAAAAAATATATATATATATATTTCTGTAGATTATTAGTACCAAAATAATTTTTTTCAAGTAAAAAATTATTTATAAAAGTATCAAGTAATTTATAATAGGTAAGTGTAGTAATAAATTTTAAATCTGTTTTACTCAAAACAGATTTTTCAAGGTTTTTAGATTTTTTAAATACTCCATGCTACTTAATTTTTGTTCAAAAATTCATGAAATTGATAAGGAAGAATCCTGATAACGTTTACAAAAAAACTGGGTATGCATTTTACAATTCGACTTCATTAAGGTAATTACATTTGATTTATAATTTTTTAAAAGGCAAAATTTTGATGAAAATCGGGACGAAATTCAGATAAAAATCTCTCAAAAATTTACTATTCAAGGGATTAACTAATTGATACCCAGATTTGTTTGTTATATAGTTTAAAGAGATTAAATTCAAAATCGAGGAAATATCTGAAAAATTAAGTAGCAAGGAGCATTTTAAAATTTTGTTTATAAATTTCAATTTTTTTAAAAATTCTTAAAATTATAATGAGATTGGAAATTTCTTTTAAGGTTTTCTTTTTATTTATAGTGAAATGTGTATATGTACAAAATTTCGTATCTCTATGATGAAAAGTAAAAAAAAGTAAATTTTAATGTCCACCGTTCCCTTAAGGTTGCTAGGTAAAAGCCGTATTCGATCTGTTCAGCTCAGTGTTAACTTACGTAGAAAAATTTCCCTCTGATTATCAACTCGGATTTTAGGATCTTCCTACGTTTTGCTACATTTTGCTTACGTGAGCACTTATTTTCGAAAAATAGACTGTACTGTAAGGACTTTGCCTTAAATAAAGTCTGCCAAGTCTTTTGCATTTTATGATTTAATTGCCTTTCTCGATTAAATACAGGCTAATTACAAATTTACAATATAACACAAATTAGATTCGTGGGTTCACACTGATTCGACGAGAAAGGTCAGACTTGAGTTGTCGCTGCACTCAATGAAACAATTCGACTAGCACCTCGGATTCGGCTCTACTCCATCTCTGGATACTGTGACTAACTAACTGACCGACTGGCATTCGGCGACTTTATATACCTCCGCTGAACATTCTTGACAGGTCTGGGAAACGCCTTTCTTTGTCCAGCTAAATTGCCGATAAAACGCCTCTTGACTGCATCTCCCTTTAGTATTCTAGTCTACTGTCCCGCACGCCATCGTTAGCGCGTCTGGCCTTATATGCTGGCAGGCGACAGTCTGCCTGCTCTCGGCAAAGGTAGCTTGAATCAAGCATGTGCACAAGACGCGCGCTGGGTGGTCTTTTCTTGGAATTTACATGTGCGAAGATATTCGGGAGTCGTCACAGTACTGAGTAAATATATATATATATATATATATATATATATATATATATATATATATATACATATATATACATTTATATATATATTTATATATTATATATATATATATATATATATATATATATATATATATATATATATATATATATATATATATATATATATTTATATATATATATATATATATATATATATATATATATATATATATTTATATATATATATATATATATATATATATATATATATATATATATATATATATATATATATATATATATATATACATATATATATATATACATTTATATATATATATATATATATATATACATTTATATATATATTTATATATTATATATATACATTTATATATATATATATATACATATATATATACATTTATATATATATTTATATATTATATATATACATATATATATATATATAAGTTGCAAATGCATAAAGAGAATAAAATTAACCAAAACGATAAGAGTAATCATTAGTTACTGCGCTAAGCTGCTCGTAAAAAATGTACCATATAAGTAAAATAAATACTGAATATAAAGGAGTCTGAATGAAATAGCAAGACCGCACAGAACCACCCGGAAAGCAAGCGCCGATAGTATAACCACAGTACAACAGAACACTACATACAACCGTGACACTTAACTGTGTTATGAAGTAAAAGCTTTACAATATTTCCAAAAATCACTGAAATATACCAAAAAAAGGGGGAAAATATTTCAGGTAGTCTTTTCTAACGAAACTACCACGGGCTATTAACGTAAGATTACTTATTGCTGCTTACCTCTTTTGTATGTATATATGTATGTATGTGTTATGTATATATCTATATATATATGTACGTATATATATATATATATATATATATATATATATATATATATATATATATATGTGTGTGTGTGTGTGTGTAAGTAAGTAAAAATTTTGACGCATTTTGGTACTTTTTGGTTTAATTGCTTAATCCTTGCCCAAGTGATAGACTGTGCTTGGCACGCAGCCAAAATTATAACTCGCGACGACAGACGTCTGAAATTTTGCTTTCCGGATGTCCATTATGGAGGAACGTAATCCTACGTTAAAACACTGTCATTTAAAAAAATATCTTTTCATAAGTACAGGTACCTGTAGAATGATTCAATTGATACATGTAGCTTAGCTTTTAGGTCAAAACATAGTTTGTAATATGTAAAACATTATTGTAAAATTTCATTGAAACATATTGTAAAATTTTGAAATAATTAGCTTTCTCGTTTACAAAAGTAACTGAAGAACTAGTTTTCTAGAAAATGCTTTTAAAGATGCTACTTACAGTCTTTTAATAAAGCTTTCGGTTTATTCATTTGCCCAGAAATTTTGATGTAGGTAGATACCTTGAATACCTATGTTTAAACCCAACGAAATCATTAATAACAAGTAAATAATACTATTTTTTTAAATGAAATAATTGGTGTGCATAAGATGCTGCATAACCCGCCATTAAATGTTTTAACAGTCTTGAATCTATAATTGCAGACACACTAGTAATTAAATTATGATCAAGGAAACAGAACTATTTCGTTTTTCTTTCAACTACACTGCTCAAATAAATTAGGGGAGCAAGCAAAGAAGATAAGAAAACCGTGCGATAGAGCCACGTATTGGCAGAAAATGGATAGTACACGGGTATCAATGAGCAATACAGAAAAAAAGACGCAAAAAAATTTGTAATTAAGCTTTAATTTTTTGAAAATATGGAAAAAACATGAAAAGATGATTTAGGGCAACAATTTGGTTACATGTAAACGATAAAAAAGTATTGTTTAGAAAATGATTTTTAATATGGCCTGTGGTCTCCTCGAACATCCAAGACTGCTGCACACCTGTTTTCCATGGATGCGATGATGTTATCGATAAGACTTTGGGGAATACTGTTCCACTCCTCAAGAAGTGCAATCTCGAAGCCTCGGAGAGTAAAAGGAGGCCTTGGTCTCGCAGCAATGCGTCGTCCGAGCATGTCCCAAACATGCTCGATTGGATTCAGGTCAGGAGAGCACGCTGGCCATTCCATGCGCTGTATTGTTTCAGCTTCAAGCATGTTCTCCACAAGATGAGCTGTATGCTGTCTGACATTATCATGCTGGAAAACAAAAGAATCTTCTATGGCTGCAGCGTAAGGTATGAGGTGAGGTCTCAGTATCTCGTCTGCATACCTTCGGGCCGTCAAAGTACCATTCCGAATGATATGCAGGTCCGTACGTCCACCTATGCTTATTCCACCCCATACCATAAAACCAGCTCGTCTGTATTTTGACCTTTCACGAACGAATGTGGGGTTATTTCGAGTGCTCCTTTCCCTCCATACCAAAACATGTCGGGTGTCACACTCCAGACTGAATCGGGACTCGTCTGTAAACAGCACTTGGCTACAATAATGTTGCTCCCAATCTCGATGTTCAGCAGCCCATCTTCTTCGGGCCGCACGGTAGCGTGAGGTCAACGGAATGCAGACCATTGGCCTACGTGCATAGAGTCTTCCCTGATGAAGCCTATTTCGTATTGTTTGGTTGGACACCCTTCGTCCTGTTGCCAAGAGCAACTGTCTTTGCAGCTGAGTAGTATTGTCTGTTCTGTTTCGACGAGCTGTTAACAGTATATACCGGTTATCAGTTGCTGTAGTGGCGCGTGGCCGACCTTGCCCTGGTCGACGTCTAACATTCCCTGACGTCTAACATTCCTTCTTGGAATCGATTCCACAGCCTTGCAACGACACGTCTGGCGACTCCAACAGTCTCCGCGACACTACGTTGTGTTTGCCCGGATTCAAGTCTGCCTATAATACGCCATGCCATGGATTCCGGTAAATCACGTTGTTGAGACATTTTCAAGTCACCTTTTCTGAAAAAGAATAACTGAGCAATCGAATTTCACAGTTAAGGCAGTGAAACAGACGTTTCTGCAACATCCCGATTTCCGCCCTTATGATCTTTTTCTGGTTTTTGACGTCATGAACTTTGATTTGCATATGAAGTTTTCTTCTGCTGTTTCCTGATAGGCTTTAAATTATGGATGATTTTTTTTATGTTACTTATCGGTGTAAGTATTTGCGTAATTTCGTTAAAACCATGTGCTCCCCTAATTGTTTTGAGCAGTGTAAAAGAAAAATGCACCGGAATTTCAGTTCCTTATATTGTATCCTTACAATTATCAAAGAGTTTCTTCTGCTGCGAAATCAAGGTTGCTATGTTCTAACCCTACTGCATTTTCTCACCCCAGTGTTAACCCGTGGAGAAAATGTGTCCAAGGATGATTGCCCACTTGTATTGAAATTTTTTTTAACAAAATTCTACTCCGTAATAGAGAAAGACATTTTACACCTTGGAGCATTTTTCGTTTTTTTTTAATGCAAAGAATATATTAAAATTTAATTTATTCGGGGGAATAAATGTAGTATAGTGTATTTTAAACACTCATCGATTCATTTATTGAACGAAATTTATAAAATGAATCGTGTTGCAAGGTGCATAAAAGTTCAGGCTATCTGAAAATACCATCTTTATTGGATGACTGGTTACAAACCCGTCGGACGGGTTTGTAACCAGTTGCGTCGTGTGCGTGGCTCCATTCAATTACATAGGTTGCGACTCATCACGGACTGGTTTGTGATTTGAGTCAGTTATCAGTTTCTTTTGAGTTGCTCCGTGTGCAGACGGGCTTAATGCATCCTCTTCAAAATTAATCGCATGAGGATGTCGCAGCGTGTGACTGTTTCATTTGTAAATTGTTCCTTGTAACAATCAGAAACCATTGGTCTTCGGCTTGAGGTTGAACTATTGATATAACCGCAATTTCTATTCATTAGCGATAATTTACAGTTAAAAATTTATTTCTGCGCACGCTCAGTGGCATGTTTAACCTTCAGCTTACGGGGCCCATTTTTCCGATTCCCTCTTTAGATCGGGAAATTTCATACCCCCTTTGTAAGAACAGCCACGAAGGGGGTTATATATATATATATATATATATATATATATATATATATATATATATATATATATATATATATATATATATATATATATATATATATATTTATTTATTTATTTATCCCCGTATGGACCCGTATTCTTGGGATACACGCTATCCCACCCCGTAAGGGAAAGGTTAAATCTGGCTTTAGAAACCCACTGTTTCTACGCATGCTCAGTGACATGTTTTAAACATAAACACTTTTATTCTGAGGAGTCTCTCTAAATTTTTCTCTGCCATTTTTATTTTTATTTTTATGATAATTATGTTTGTGAAATATAAGATTAAACCTGATGGAAATTGTTTATTTCGCGCTGTTTAATTAGCGGTAATTTAAAAAAAAAATTCTTTCTGCGCATGCTCAGTGACATTTTTTAAATCTGGCTTTAGATACTCACTAATCACGAAGCTGATTAAAAACATTAATTTTCTTCTGTGCATTATTATGATTTTCAACATTTGGCAATGATGCGTTGAATATAATTTGTGTATTAGTACATTTATTTGCTATCTATCTGTCATGTTTTGACGGCTACCAACTAGTCTATAATTTAAGTTGGTAGGCCGATTCTTTTGGGCAGTCCGTGAGAGAAAATTACTTCATCAATTTTCTTCATTTTGGTTTTAAACGTAAGATTTTAATCTAGAGATGCGTCGAATTTGGTTTTTGTAACCGCAGTTTCTATTCATTAACGATAATGTACAATTAAGAAATTGATTTCTGTGCAGGCTCAGTGACATGTTTAAATCTGGCTTTAGATACTCACTAAGCCTGAGGCCGCATAGACACATTAATTTGTTTTTGCGCATGCTCAGTGACAAGTTTAAATTTGGCTTTAGATACTTACTACGCACGAGGCCGTATAAACACGTAAATTTGTTTATACCTGTGGAATATCTCTAGCTCTCTCTCTCTCTCTCTCTCTGCCATTTTTATTCAATTCCTACTATTAGTTCACACTCTCCCTTTATATATCTTGTTCAAATTTTCAATCTTTAATAAAATACTTTTTATTCATCCACTCAAGTTCAAATACATTTTTTTAAACTTGTAGTGGATGGCACTTGATGTTAATACAGTTTTTTCAAATATTAATTAATTAATTAAATTTAATTAATTAATTTTAGTTTTAAATGGGAGAAAAAAAATTCTCGACAATAATGGTGTTCACAGAATCGAGCCAATATCAGTGCAATTCCCCGCCAAATGCAGTTCCCCGCCAAAAAGTAACTAAAATAAAATTTTTCTTTGTTGACCTAAGTAGGAATTGACTTTTTTTAATATTACTTGTTTTTAATTATGTTTGTGAGCTATAGAATTAAACCTGACGGAAATTGTTTATTTCACGGTGTTGAGAACCATATATATTTTCACTGGGTTCAACAGTAATTTTTTAAAGTGTAATTTCTATATTCTTAATATTATGATTTTCGACATTTGGCAATGATTTGTTGAGTATAATTTGCGTATTAGTACATTTACTTACTATCCAGCCGTCATGTTTTGATTTGTACCAACTAGTGCATTATTAATTAACAAAAGTTGTTGCATTTTTATATCAGTCGAAAGAAGGAAGTTTATTCCTACATATAATGTCACACACTTACAGATGATGCTATAACGAGGTTTCGCTGCATGCCAGTGAACAAACAGCATGCTCGAGGGTGTCGAGAACCGACTCCAGACCTAAGGGGAAGATATTTACTGAGGTCCTTGGTTAAGCTCCTAAGGACCACTGTTATGGAACCCAGCAAGGGCCCCGAACGTTTCTATATTCCCTGAAATTTTACCTCCCCCCTCCCTCTGAATATTCGGGTTTACGCGTGACTCATCACGTGAAAAATGAAGAAATCAAAATTAATGCGTAAAGAACATTTCTTCAATGTCATAATCTATATATATAAAACAGTTCCGTAACTGACTCACTGACTGACATACAACGCACAGACCAAATCCCTGGACCTAAAGGGCTGAACTTTTGCATGGCGATTCTTCTTAAAGTGTAGGGGTGCACTAAGAGAGATTTTTGAAAAATTCTTCTTAGATTTTTTAAAATTAAATTTTTAAGCTGTTTTAGTAACTTTTTTATGTTTGCATTTAAAATAATAGTTTGAGGGTTATAAAATTTATATCACGAGAAAGATCAAAAAAATTCCTTTAAAATGAAATCTTTTACGAATCTTTACCTCTATTTTCTGATTTTTGGAGAATTTTTAAAGATTCATTTTTAGAATTTAATTTATTAAATGCCGATCACGTGATTTCTTTTTCTGGTACTTAAAATAAATTTATCGTCACGTGCATAACAACTAAATAGACAAAAAAATATTTTTTTTCTAGCTATTGCGGCAGACGATTGGACATTATTTTGTCTATAAAAATATCCCTTACGATATTTTTAAATATATATATATATATATATATTCTACATCAATTATATATATTGATCATCGTATTTATTATAAATATATATATATACATATATATATTTCTTTGGTTTGGCATTAATTGCATACATTGACCGTTGTATTTAATTTGAATGTACTCCGTAGTGAAGTGCGGGTTTTCAGCTAGTATTCTATAAAGGATGGCTACATGTTTCGGACTAGTTAAAAGTTCATCACCAGGCCGAGGAGCATTGGTGGTGACTGTTGCATTTTGTGAATTGTTCGTTGTGACAATCGCATCCATGCTCCTTGACCTGAGGATGAACTATTTACTGATACGAAACGTGTTGCCATCCTTTTTAATTTATTGTGGAATGGAAGAAGTGTTAATTACACATTTGCCATTACATAATTTAAAGTGAATTTGTCCTTGACGAAGAATACCCGAATGCGCCTGACTGAGGATGAACTATTAATTGGATCGAGACACGTAGCCATCTATTTTAATTTAATTGTGGAATTGAGGAAGTGTTCATTACGCATTTGCTATTACATAATTTAAAATGTATTCGTCACTAATGAAGAATACCCGAATGCGCCTGACTGAGGATGAACTATTAATTGGATCGAGACACGTAGCCATCTATTTTAATTTAATTGTGGAATTGAGGAAGTGTTCATTACGCATTTGCTATTACATAATTTAAAATGTATTCGTCACTAATGAAGAATACCTGAATGCGCCTGACTGAGGATGAACTATTAAATGGATCGAAACATGTAGCCCTCCTTTTTAATTTAATTGTGGAAGTGTTCATTACGCATTTGCTATCGCATAATTAAAAACGGATGCATCGCTAATGAAGAAAACCCGAACGCGCCTACTTTATATCTGCCTATACTTATATTCACTTCTGAACTCGAGACATTCAACAGTTATGTCTGGAGCCGACGCTAAAAACTTCCCACTTGCAACCCCCCGCTGAAACCGATAATGCAGCCTTCATTCAGAGTATCAGCTCTAAAATTCCCCCCCCCCTCCCACTCATCTCAGCACATTCATGAGAAATATATATGAAGATGCATAACGTCTCCTTCCAATAACGTCTCTCTCCGATAAATACATTAAGCTCCGCAAAAAGAGAGAGAGAGCCTTCGAAATTTCTAACTTTAGATCATTCTCTTATCTCGGTAGCCAATGGGACGTCCGCCACTCCTGGGCATGCCCAAGACTCCTCCACGTGGGTTCCAAGTCTCCGGGAATAATCGATCAGGCAAGGTACCTTACCGGAGGTTTTTCCCTGATATCCGGACGCTGTTTTCTTGACGCTGCACGCTCTCTCTCTCTCTCTCCCCGTTTTGGCCAGGAAAAACTTTCGGCTGCTTCGTTTTTTGGGGGGGGAATTTGCAGGATGTGCAACTGTGAGATAAATGACTGTCGTCTCTTTCTTATGAAATTCCGGAAATCTCCAGCACGGATGTAACTGAGGTATGGAAAATCAGTTTCTGTGTCTTGTTTTTGCGAAGTTGGTCGTTTATTGAAAAGACTCTTGAAAAACCCGGAAGTTGAGGTAACATTTAAAAAAAAAGTTAGATATTCCGTGGACAAGTTTCTTATGATAACAGTTTTCAAGAGTATCTCTATACCGATGTTTCAGTGAAGTCAGTTGCTTAGATCTCTTACGTGGGACGAAGTATAGAGAGATTATATTGATGTAAACACATCTCTTTGCTCAAAGCGAGCTATGCAAAAAACTTTTATCTTGGGTTGATTTAAATAAATATCAAACATTTTACAGATGTGGAAACAAAAGATAGACTCCGACAAAAACAAAACAACTCAGAGACGGGCTTCTACGATTAACTCCCCGAAGAAGCAAATTAAAAAAAGTCAGTGAACAGACGATAGTTACATAAGAACTTTCAATTATGTAAGTAATAACAGTTATACGTTTATAAATTGAAAAATCAAAGAGTGTGATGATAACCCGTTTGTAAGAATTATTTATGCTAATATTAATGATTCTATCACTTTCATATTTTAAAAATTATTACTGACATTACATCTATAAACATAATTAGAGTTAAAATTATCTTTGCATCCAATATAAAAAAATTACTTCTATTCATTAGTCTAAAATTTTATCATGAATAATCGAAGCAATTACCTCTAATAATACTAATTTTTTTTCTGAAAACTGCCATAGCTTCTTTCCCCTGGCTATTTTGAAACTGTCAGTCATTTTTAGCGTGTATTTTGTTTCGTTAGCTAATATGTGAATACAGCCATGAATTTTCTTCGGTATTTAAATAATATTTGAATTGCTAAACTGTGCTCATATTAAAGCTTTGAAATTTACATTTAGGGAGAATGAATAAATAGCATTTGTGTTATATGCATAAATTAATGATACAGGAAATTCAATCGATGAAATTCTAGAAAACAGCCCAGACTGTAATTTCCTATCTCTCTATAGAGTTATAGGATTTCTATTATATTTGAATGAAAAAGTGTTTGTATTTATTTAAATACTGTCATTTTAAATTATTTGGGAAATTCATCAAAGATGCAATGAGCTGAAAAAGTGTATTTTTAGCTCCTGAAGATTATTATGTATAGTTCTGTGGTTGAATGAGAAATCATGATTCCATTTGCAGACATATATTAGTTATATTCAATGACCGTTGTCAGATGTGTGAAGAGAGCTTTATTTAAAAAGTTGCATAAGAGTTGCATAAAAGTTGCAAAAGAGAGCTTTATTAAAACAACTTTGAACCTGGTGAATTTTTATTATATTAAAGAGATACTTGAAATAGTAAGTTGAAGTAAAAGCGGATATATGACAATCTAGGTGGGGTAACTTTGAATCTCTATATCTGCAATATTTAGCGCGGTTACAGAACAATTTTTGTTGCAGACAATTTTCTCCAACTCAGGCAAAACTTTACATTTCCGGGCAAAATGTTGTCACATCCTTGGTGTGACCAATCCAGGAAAGTCTTTCAGATCACCTTTTCATGAATCTGCCAAATACTTCCAAAGAATATTCTAAACGTTCTCTAAAAAAGATTGTCATCATATTGTGACATAGAGAACCTTTAAAAAGCCCATTTTTCGAATCAGTCGATGTGACGAAGCAAGCTAACGGACCAACTTGAAACCATGTGATGATACTGAAGTAGAAAAGTGTATAAACATTACCACTGAGTCAACAGTTTCATTCTAGGATTTATTTTCACGCCTATGTTTTAACGTTTCGAAAAGACTTTTCTATAACTGCGCCAGACAAGGCATAAAAGGAAACAATATGGAGGAAAACGAACCGCTGAACCTCGACAGTCCGAAACGCCATTCCGATCCCGCTCCCTGCACCAGCCAATGCAGCCACTGCGTCCCCGCCACGACTTTCACCTTCAGCGTCCCCGATCTTCGTAGCTACAACTCTTCCTCGTCGAGGGGGTCGTCGACTTCCCCGGCCAGAAGCCCGCTTCCCGAAGGGACTGTCCGCGCTTGCACGCCGAGCCCCTCGCGACAGTCGTCAGCAACGAGACCTCGTCTGCAGAAGCAGAGGCGCTACAGCCAGGGCCCGCCGATCTACACCAGGCGGGCCACCCACCCCAATGTCTCCCCGGGAAGGTTCAGGAAGTCCTCCCTCTGGCTAGACGAGGACCCGTGGAGTCAGTACCGGACGAGGATAGGGAGCATATCCATCCCGAATGGAGACGACAAGCCGTTCATGGCCGAGGAAGGTGGTTGCTACAGGCTGAGAAGCTTCAGCGTCACCTCGAAAGGGGTTGTCAACCTGGGAGACTTCGTGAGGGCTCGGTCTCCAAGCGTCACCTCGGATGAGTCGAGCTCGGGGGTCGAGCAGGACTTCAGGGAGAGGCTGCCGTCTGTAGAATCGACACTGTCCGTGCCCCCTCCACCGACTAGGTACAGTGCCCTGCTTCTTGGAGCTGAGGACGTGGGGAAGACTTCACTCATCGCCCAGTTCACGACTTCCGAATGTTTGACGACTGTGGCCCCGGACAATCAAGAATCGTTAGGTAAGTCAGTTAACTTTAAGTACACTATACCTTTAGGGCTCATTGTTGTTGGGTTGGACATCTGAGAAGTCAGATTTTTCACGAGTTTGTTCTTTATGTCCTATACATCATCAAAATATGTCTGTTATTTGATTCTGATAGTGTTGAGCCTGCTGGAGTCGAATTCGATTTTAGGCTAGTGGGTTAGAAATTTAGTGGGTTGGAAATTTTATAAACTCTGGTTTTCTACGAGTTTGTCCTTTATGATTCTCCAAGTCTTACACAGCACCAGAATATGCCTGTTGTTTAATACAGATAGTGGTATTGAGTCTGCTAGAGTCTGATCTAATTTTAGGTATCATTAATAGGGGGTTGGAAATTTTCTAAACTCAGATTTTCTACGAGTTTGTCCTTTATGATTCTCCAAGTCTTACACAGCACCAAGATATACCTATTGTTCAATACAGATAGTGATATTGAGTCTGCTAAAGTCTGATCCGAATTTAGGGATCACTGATAGTGGGTTGTAAATTTTATAAACTTTGGTTTTCTACGAGTTTGTTCTTTAAGATTCTCCAAGTCCAACACAGCACCAGAATATGTCTGTTGTTTAATACTGATAGTGTTATTGAGTCTTCTATCACTATCAATGATCCCTAAAATCGGAGTCTGATCCGATTTTAGGGATCATTGATAGTGGGTTGAAAATGTTATAAACTTAGGTTTCCTGTGAGTTTGTCCTTTATGATTCTCCAAGTTCAACACAGCATCAGAATATGCCTGTTGTTTAACACTGGTAGTGTTATTGAGTCTGCTAGAGTCTGATCCGAATTTAGGGATCACTAATAGTAGGTTGGAAATTTTGTAAACTCAAGTTTTCTATGAGTTTGTCCTTTAGGATTTTCTAAATCTTACACAGCACCAGAATATGCCTGTTGTTTAATACTGATAGTGTTATTGGGTCTTCTAGAGTCTGATCCGATATTTTTTTTCAAAAAATATTTGAAAAAAATATCAGATCAGACTCTAGAATGTCCAAATTTTGCATTAGGGAAATCTCTCCCCACCCTTCTTTGAGAGCACATGTATGTCAGACAGAATCTAGCCATACTCAGCTATGTCACGCTTTAGTCATTTTACGCTTTAGTCACGCTTTAGTCAAGCAATGCAACCTTCCATTGCTTTTGCTTAAGAATGGGACATTCCGTATTCAGGATTCGTCATATCTTCCACATTCGTGTACGCGTGAAACAGCGTATTAACTCAGTTGAATTTCCGTTACCTGCGTGCTTCTCAATCAATCATGCAGTACTTACTCTGATAAACTTCTTTACGTATGCAATACGCTCTTGTTCATTAATTATTAACTTGATTACGAATTTAAAATGGAAATGCCTTTATCGGTAAAAGAGGCTATTTAAAACTGAATAAACAGGAAATCCAACGTAAATAAAGCACAAATAGCAGTAAGATGCAATTATTTTGCATACAGCCGTTTCGAAACTACAAAGGAGCTTCTTCATCAGTGCAAAGAACTTAGTGGCAGCTCAAAAAAGCCGAAAACTAAGCGACTAGACACGTACGCATGCACTTTACGTTGGATTTCCTGTTTATTCCTCGAGCACAAATGTTTTATTTTTTCTTTTATTTAAAACTGGTTTATCAACTTAAGGCTGCTGAGTACTAACCCTATCGGATTCGCTCACCTCAATGCTAACCTATGGAGAAAATGTGTCCAAGGATTGCCGACTTGGATTGAAAGATTTTTTTAAAAATTGTGCTCTGTAATAGAGAAAGAAATTAGAAACCATGGGGAATTTCTGTCCTTTTTTAAGGGGATACAGGACTTTGAAGCTCGACGAAATTGCCATAAATATGGTCTAATTCTAACCACAAAAACTCAAATAATATTAGGAAAAGAAATTTTCTTTCTTTATACATATAAAGTACATATCTTTAAATATGTCATACATAAAAATGGAAATTATTAACCTATAAATAATTTTCAAATTAGCAGTTTAGAATTTTACATGATTAACTGATAATTTTGAGTTTGTGTGCAGCATTACTTTTAAACTATCAATAGAAAACTGATAAAACTACACTCATATGTATATTTCATGGTACTCTACATTTTAAAATCAGAAAAATGTGCATTTCTGGAATACTTTTTTATGGGGGATGTAAGGTATACATAAGATTCGATCCACAAGAATCGAACTTTTGAGTGAATAAATTAAAGAAGCTGCTTGAGATATGCTAATTTCGGCATACGCGCTTGGTAAAAATACCATGCAGCTTGATTAATAGAAAGGTTGTTAAAGTTGATAGATAAGCGAGAGGGAGCTACGAGGTAAGTAGCTCCAGGTGCTATCCTGCGCTAGTGCTTAGGGGGCCCAAAGTTTACGTGGCAGAACTGCTGGTTTGACTCTCTGCTGGTTTGTGAGTATGGCAAAGTGTATTTTTGTTGAATGCTAATATATATTCCGTACAAGTAGTACGTATGCTTATTGCTGTAAAAGCAAATTCTATATGTGCAACGAATTCAATAAACGTTTCATGTATAAACTGTGTTTGTATCAAATTCATTTAGAGTGCCACTTCAAATTATATACACCCAAGTGCGGGTAGAAGTGAGTTATACTCTACAGGGAAAATTATACAAATAATTGTGATAATTTTTTAAGTTTTACAATTTTATGCTCAATTTTTAATTTAAATGATATCTATTACAATTTATTTGGTTTTACATCACTAAATATATTACAAGTGTATTCTGAACATCAATTATTTTCTTTCAGCATATATCTCAATTTTATGATGCCCACAGCACTTTGTGATTTTTAATCACCAATTAATCCTATACAATTCTATACTGCAAATTTGAAAATTATTTATAGATTTATAATTTCCATTTTTATATATGACACATTTAAAGATATGTACTTTATATGTATAAAGAAAGAAAATTTCTTTTTCTAATATTATTTGGGTTTTTGTGGTTAGAATCAGACTATATTTATAGTCGTGTCGTCGAGGTTCAAGGTTCTGTGCCCTCTTAAATGCAAATAATATTAAAAAAAATAAATTATTTGGGGGGGGGGGGGAATCTGGTCTAGTGTGTTTTAAACGCTCATTAATTCCTTTGGTTGATGAAATTTATAAAATGAAACTTGTTGCAAGGTGCAGAAAAGTTAAGGCTATCTGAAAATACCATTTTTACCATGTTTTTATTAACTCGCTATTTTGTTTGTGTGTTTGTCCAGTACAAATCTTGCAATCGATTTTTAACTAACTTCCCGACTAGCTAGACATTTGAAACTTTTAGAATAGCTCAGAACACGATGACAATGCATTTTTTAAATACTTTTAGCCATCTTTAAGCAGTATTGAATTCATTTTCAGTTATTTTTGGTTTGTAGACTGGTGCAGCCATCTATCGGCCGGGACGGGAATGAAAAGTTGAACGCAAGTTAACTTACAATTAACTTAATTTTCTTTCAAGTTTATGGGAAATTAATCAAAAAATTTTTTAAAACGTATTTATTAATTCATAGAATTGTCAAGTTTATATGATTCAACAGAAAATTAAAAAAAAAAAAAGTATATAAAAAGTTCTTTTTATCTTTTAATTATTGGATCGTCAGCATTTATTGTAGCTTTCAATAGTAGACACATTTTCTCCATAGGTTAATACTGAGGTCGGCGAATGCAACAGGGTTTGCACACAGCAGCATCAAGGAAATGTTTAGAGTTTAACCGAAGAAAAAAAAATGTGCCTTAAAATATTGTTATTGCAAGGCTCATATATCATAACTGATTATAATATAAAGGACAAATAAATCCTTACATTCGCAAATATAACTTCTTTTTTATAAGTGTTTATTGTAATTATTGATAGCTATTTTAGTAGTAGTAGTAGAGTATTCATTTTAATGTGATATCACTGAATGTAACGTAATCATTTATATGATGACAGTATAAGAAACTTTAACCATGGACACGTTAAATCCGTAGACCCTGAATGAGGTCTGAGGACCCTGAGAGAGTGGGAGAGGGTACGATCCCCTCATATGTCGCTCCTGTGGATGCTCGGTCTAAATTAAGGTGGCACCTGGCTAAATCGACTCCGACCCTTATGTCATTATAAACTGGTGTCGTACCCCTCACAGGGGCGGCTCCAGTCCAGAGATTTGGGGGGTGATTTCGGCTCCTAGGGTTATATATATGTATATATATATATATATATATATATATATATTTATATGTATATATATATTATATATATTATTATTATTATTATATATATATATATAAGAAATAAATATCCTATCATTTAAAATACAAACTCATTTAGTATTAGGTCTACGATTACATAATTTTAGGCTAAAAAAAAAAAAATCCGGGCTTTTTTTATTGGGAGGGGGCAATTGCCCCTAATGCCCCCCCCCCCCCTGGAACCGCGGTTGACCCCTCAGCCCGCTAGTCTATATGGACCTGGTCCGGAATACTTCTCGCCAGGGAGACATTACAAACAACAACAACAACAACAACAGAAAATTTACATTTTTTCTTGGCATATTCATACTCGTATATATACATACTAAAAAATAGATGAAAAATTGTTTGAAATGTTATACATGCACCAAGGTGTTGGTTAAACTCATTATTCCTCTGCGAAACGTCGTAATGAAATAATGCAAACCATAGTTCGTGATTTTAAATACTCACTAATATGTTATTTAATAAGCTCAAATGATTTCTACCTGTGTTAAATATCACCAAGGTCTTTCTTTATTACTTGTTTTTGGATATTTTGGCGAACTTGAAAGAAGGCAAAAACGCAAATCTGTCAAAGTGATAACAATAGCATCTTAGTGCGAATAATGAAAACCATGGTTCGTAATTTTAAATACTCGCCAAAGTGTTATTTAATAAGCCCATTATGTTCTCTACCTTTGTTAAACGTCGCCAAAGCTTTTCTTTATTCCTTATTTTATTTGAACTTGAACGAAGGCAAAGACGCAAATCTGTCAAAGTGATAACAATAGCATCTTAGTGCCAATAATGAAAAACATGGTTCATGATTTTAAATATACATCAAAGTGTTACTTAATAACCTCATTATGTTCTCTACCTCTGTTAAACTTAGCCAAGGCTTTTCTTTATTGCTTATTTTATTGGAAATTGCAGCGAACTTGAAAGAAGGCAAAAACGCAAATCTTTCAAAGTGATAACAATAGCATCTTAGTGCCAATAATGATAAACATGGTTCATGATTTTAAATATACATCAAAGTGTTACTTAATAACCTCATTCTGTTCTCTACCTCTGTTAAACTTAGCCAAGGCTTTTCTTTATTGCTTATTTTATTGGAAATTTCAGCGAACTTGAAAGAAGGCAAAATCGCAAATCTGTCAAAGTGATAACAATAGCATCTTAGTGCCAATAATGAAAAACATGGTTCGTGATTTTAAATACTCACCAAAGTGTTATTTAATAATCTCATTGTATAACACTTATTTCTAAATTTAATTTATATATCTCATTATGTTTTCTACCTCTGTTAAACGTCGCTAACTCATTTTTCTATTATTTGTTTTATTAGAAATTTCGGCGAAATTGAAAGAACGCAAAACCGCAAATCTGTCAAAATGATAACAGTAGCATTTTAGTGCCAATAATGAAAACATGGTTGGTGATTTTAAATACTCGCCAAAGTGTTATTTTATAACCTCATTATGTTATCTACCTCTGTTAAACGACACCAAGGCTTTGCTTTATTATTTGTTTTATTTGAAATTTCGGCGAACTTGAAAAAAGATAAAAATGCAAATCTGTCAAAGTGATAACAGTAGCATCTTAGTGCCAATAATGAAAAACATGGTTTGTGATTTTAAATACACACCAAAGTGTTATTTAATAACCTCACTGTGTTCTCTACCTCTGTTAAACGTCTCCATGGCTTTACTTTATTTCTTGTTTTATTAGAAATTTCGGCGAACTTGAAAAAAGGTAAAAACGCAAATCTGTCAACGTGATAACAATAGCATCTTAGTGCAATAATCTAAAACATGGTTCGTGATTTTAAATACACACCAAAGTCTTATTTGACAAGCCAATTAAGTTCTCTACCTCTATTAAACGTCTCCATGGCTTTGCTTTATTACTTGTTTTATTGGCAATTTCGGCGAACTTGAAAAAAAAAAGGCAAAAACGCAAATCTGCCAAAGTGATAACAATAGCATCTTAGTACCAATAATCTAAAACATGGTTCATGATTTTAAATACACACCAAAGAGATATTTAAAGTGCAACCAAAGTTTAATAACCTCATTATGTTCTTTACGTTTGTTAAACTTCGCCAAGGCTTTTCTTTACTGCTTATTTTATTGGAAATTTCAGTGAACTTGAAAAAAGGCAAAATCGCAAGTCTGTCAAAGTGATAACAATAGTATCTTAGTGCCAATAATGAAAAACTTGGTTCGTGATTTTAAATACTCGCCAAATTGTTATTTAATAAGCCCGTTATGTTCTCTACCTCTGTTAAACGCCGCTATGGCTTTGCTTTATTACTTGTTCTATTGGAAAAATCGGCGAACTTGAAAAAATTCAAAAACGCAAATTTGTCAAAGTGATAACAATAGCATATTAGTGCCAATAATGAAAAACATCGTTCGTGATTTTAAATACACACTAAAGTGTTAATTAATAAGCCCATTATGTTCTCTACCTTTGTTAAACGTCGCCAAGGCTTTGCTTTATTACTTATTTTATTGGAAATTTCGGCGAAATTAAAAAAGGCAAAAAGGCAAGATTGTCGAAGTGATAACAGTAGCATCTTAGTGCCAATAATAAAAAACATTGTTCGGTATTTTAAATGCGCACTAGGGTGTTATTTATTAAATTTAATATTTTGCCTTCTTTGTTTTATGTCGCCAAAGCAATGTTCTCTTACTTGATTTATTAGGAATTTTGGCAAATTTGAAAAATCTGAAACTCAAACTGTCATATTAATAACAACAGCACCTTAGAGCTAAAAGTAAAAACACGGTTCGTGATTTTAATAAGCGGCATTGTTATTTATTAAATTCCTTACTTTTTTCTTCCCTGTTAAACGTCGCTAAAGCTTTGCTTCACTACTTGTTTTATTGGAAATTTCGGTGAACTTGAGAAAAAGGGAAAAACACATATCTGTTAAAGTGATAAAAATAACTTTTTAATGCTCATAATGAAAAACACGGTACATGATTTATTTTAAATACGCAACAAAGCGTTAATTATTAAATTCATTATTTTTCCTCTTCCATTAGATGTTACTAAATAATTCTATTTTACTTGCTTTACTGGAATTTTGGACACACACACAGACACACACACACACACTCTCTCTCTATATATATATGTGTGTGTGTGTGTGTGTGTGTGTGTATGTGTGTGTGTGTGTGTGTATGTGTGTGTGTGTGTGTGTAATAAATCCATTACATCCTTAAATTCTAATCTGAAAGAGAAAAACTATATATATATATATATATATATATATATATATATATATATATATATATTGTGGTAGAGTTAATTGGGTGGGTCGTGATTTAGTATAGTGGTAGGCAATGATACCATTACTCTGAATTCTAAACAATACATTTATTTATTAACACAGCACATATATTAGTACACATTCAATTATATTATTGATAGTTATGAACCTAAAGAAATACTCATTATATCAAGGTATTATTTGACTGCACTATTTCACTTATTTAAATTAATTTCATTTCAGTACGCAATATATATTATTTCTTAACTTCCGCCTATATTATAAGACTCGGGGGTTTATAGACTTTTTGGCAATAGGTAATGAAAGGTTACCTCCATTTTTACAGACTGCAGAGGGGAAACATTCGCCGGCATATTCACGTGCATCGATTGGGCTGTCTTTATCAGGATTCACTTTCGCTGATGAACGCAGTCATCAGAATCGCTATATGTCGCGGGAAGAGACGGACTTTAACGGCCGGATCGGTTCTCCATCTTTGGCTTGTGGGGGTCAGACAATCTGTCTTGGTTCCGTATCTCAACTACTCTCATCTCATCGGTAGCTTGCAGGGGTCAGGCAATCTATCTTGGCTCCGACGCTCCTTTATGCTCCTCTCATCGCTAGCTTGCGGGGTTCAGGCAATCTTTCTAGGCTCCACTATTCGTCTAATCTCCTCTCATCGTTGGGTTGCAGGCTTACAGCGATGCTCTAAGTCGGGGCGCAATCTCCCATATATTCTTTTTAGACTTCTCGCTTACGAGGCTAAAACTCTATATTCGTGTGCTAAGTCTAAGAGTCAAAATCAATTATATTATATTTTATATTCCCACTCTCTCTATTTTTTATCTTCTCAACGCCTTTTACATTTTCATTCGTCTCTCATGTTCAACCTTTTTTTTTACTTCCACTTCGATTCGCTAATTTTCACCCCCTAATTATTTCTTTAAACCATTCAGAGTGAGGGGCGTTTTATACAAAAACAATTCCTCCTTCGACTCATCCCTGCCTTTCTAGGGATCCTGTTTTCCAAGAACATCTCCTATGTGTGGGGTCATCTTCTCTTTGCCAACAATTCCCTTTTCATCTCGATGTCCCCTCTATCTCGCCCCCTCGCTGTTTCGTCTCTTAACTGTTGCTTTTCAATTTCTTCTTCTTCATCCGGTCCTTTGTATGAGCAAGCGCCATTTCAATTTTCTCATTTTACCGCCGATTGTCCGATTTAATTGGGTTGTCTGCCCTTTTCGAACTTCTAACATATCGTATCCCCACGACATTTTTGTATCGTCTGGCGTCATTTCACTGTGCCATTTTCCGTCCAGTTTGTTAATTGGTTTTTCTGCACCTTTTCTATTTTCTTTTTTTATATGTCGTAATCCATGACATATATATATATATATATATATATATATATATATATATATATATATATATATATATATATATATATATATATATATATATATATATATATACATGTATATATATAAGACGTATATAAAATTGGACATAATCGATTCGGCTTTTGAAGGGCTCCTATAACATAATTGTTAGTCGTTTATACGACATAGTGACTCCAGATTTTCGTTCAACGATCAATTTTTCAGATAATTTATACAAGAAACTTTTCCTTTTATGATAGCAGCATTTTCCTGATAATTAGAATCTTTTATCTATCATTAAAATAAAATAAACTGTTCGAAACAAAACATAATGTTTAATCCATTTCCTTATCAGGTCAGCAATTTTATCGATGTATTGTTATTTCTGGGGTGGGACTCCATAATTTTGTTTGAATAAATACACACACACACACACATATATATATATATATATATATATATATATATATATATATATATGTATGTATATACATGTATGTGTTATATATTGCTCTCTAAACAATCTCTATGGCATCTAGTGTGTATTCTACATTTAGGCTGATTTTTAAAAAAATGTGTTGACAATTCAACGCTCAACTGAATATTTACGATCTGCAACAACTCAAAATAAGCCAAAATTGAAAAATTTGGCAAAACAATTAAAAGAAGAAATAATTATTAAATGTATTACAACTATATGAGAATTTATAAATATTAATTATTTTAACAAATGGAGAGGTGTATATGTAATAGAAGCATTAGAAAAAAAGACGAGGCATAAAATTTCTTTGACAAATTTGACCTTTTTCTGTTTTTGTCTCTTTTAAGTATATAGACATAACCAAATTGATCTTGACACTGTTTACCCTGGACACCTCTGTTTTAAGCTGCATTTTCTCTCAGTATATTTCTCTGTTGAAAAAAACTGGTAACTTACCTAATATCATGCAACCATTATGTTAGATTAAATTTATAACTGCAAAATGAAAGAAATATTTACAGTTTCATTTTTTATATTTGCGACACTAAATTTTTAAGGTTGCTGTGTACTAACTCTATTGAATTCGCTCGCCTCAATTTAAACCTATGGAGATTTAAAAAAAAATTATACTCCATAATAAAGAAAGAAATTTTACATATGAGGGAATATTTCGTTTATATATATATATATATATATACAGTATATATATATATATATATATATATATATATATATATATATGTGTGTGTGTGTGTGTGTTTGTGCGCCTGCATGTATCTATGTATTACTCATTACAAGCAAATATAAATACCAAAATGTCTCAGAACAAAATGTGTTATTCTCTGAAATCTATTTAACAATCAGAATGCAATCATTCTAACTGAATGATTCGGGCAGTTACTTCGGTGCACAAGAAAGAGGAGAATCGGAATAATTCATGGAATATTTATTACAAATGTGTCTACCTTGTCCACCCACCTAGTTTGTGCTTTCTTATCAAGGTCCTATTTATAAAACCTCCAGTTTTGTGATTTAGATTATGGGCTCTTTTGAAATCTATATCTTTGAATAAACTTTATGAATGATGCAGGGTGCGGCAGAATGGACAACCCCCAATTCAAAGGTAATGAAAAACGAACGAAAGAATTTACAGAAACAAAGGCTTATATATTCAAAAAGTACTTATAATCTAGTCTTTTCCACTGGGTTTTGAAAATAGCATCACTCAGGTGACACCCGCTATCTGCGATGCACTTCCGAAGCCGTTGTCTAAATGCTTTGATCCCTCTGTTGGTCATCTCAGGGGAGAAAGACGGCGAGATATATATATATATATATATATATATATATATATATATATATATATATATATATATATATATATGTCAGAGATTTATTAAGAGGTTAAACCTTAAGGGATCCAAAAAGGTTTTTTTTTCAAGAGAATATCGGAATTAAAACATTAAACGCCAGATTAATCGCACTTGATAGCGCTAAAATGAACAAGGAAGTATCGAAATGAGTGGCATTGAAGCTATTAATAGAATTGGACTAGGTGAACAGTGGGGGAATTATAGCGTCATCGCCGGAAGTTGACGTCACAGCGATTTTCGAGAACTTTGTAGAAAGAGTGTATGTGGGTTTTAAACAAAGGAATGACTTCAGAAGCACGTAGGAGGTTGAACTGGAAAGACGTTGTTCGAAGCGTCGCGTCGCGCGATTGCGTTGTGCGGGAGTGAAAGTAATTAAATAATTGGAATAGCGTAGCAAGTTAAGCATTGGATAGAATATTAATACGAACTATGGAGCCAGAGAAGCTTTTATTGGTAAATAAACGAATTTAAAGGTCTATAGCGTGTCTTGCCTTGCTCAGCCATGATGACTGCACCACCAAAGAGAATTCCAGGAGTCCGGCACCGACTGCATTTTCCCGGACTAGTACTAAGAACTGGATTTTATAATGACGCGGGCTAGAAGCGTTACACACACACACGCATATATATATATATATATATATATATATATATGTGTGTGTGTGTGTGTGTGTGTGTGTGTAAGTAACAAATTAAATATTATGCCCTCCATTCTAGCATTTAAATTCTCTTCCCTAAATCCAATCCCCAGTAACATTACTTTATCGCTTTAAAACCCATAGCAACAGAACTTTCCATTAACCTCAAGCGTTGCATTTCTACACGTGTACATCTCCGGATTCAGAGGCGTGGGTTCACATCGCGAGCCCCAATGCTGACCCTGCAAAATATAGTTACATGTACTTCGCCTTTCGCGGTTAAGGTTGAAAGTTGACATTCGCTTCCGAGCATCTGACATGGACGGATGTAATACTCCTATCGCTCCAATAAACGTTTCGGCCAGACTGCATCTAAATTTTATTCATTTCAGGCTGAGTCTAGCTCTATCCATGTAAATTACACACACACACATACACACACACACACACACACACACACACACACACACACACACACACACACACATATATATATATATATATATATATATATCAAGCGTCGAATCACGCTCGCTATTAACATAGAGTCTTGCAGTCATTCGTACTCATATAAGTCCGTGGCGTTGTGGAAAGTGTCTTCGACACAATAAGAAAAGAAGATAGTTTCTATATTTATTATGATTTCAAACGACCCAGAGCTCCCTCAACTTATTATTAACGATTTACGATTCTATTACTGAACCACTCCATCCCTAATTACCGGAGAGCCGTAGCACCTCCGTTCTCTACGAAATTCCCCAAGCGCCTCCCAACTTCTTTGTCATTCTCCCACTCAAACATTTTGCTTAGTCAGATCGAATGTTCTGTAACTTTCTGTGTTACATAACGCTACCCGCTGCAATACAGCGTCGATAATCCGGACAAAATGGGGTTTGATCCCCTTCTGGATGATCGACAAATCTGGATTTTCGAAGCCCATAGCGAACTTGATATCTACAGTCCAGTAAATTCAATATAAAAATCTCAGTATATTCAACAATAATTATTTTATTGAATATCTAATAACAAAAGAAAAAAACAACAATTGTAAAAATCAACAAATTATGCCTACAATACTGTATTTTAAATGAAAGAATTAAACGTTAATGAAAATTGTAAAAAAAAAAAAGGAAAGTTATTACGCAGTACCTTTATTTTCCGTTACAGTATCTAGATGTAATTCACATACACTAATGCAATTATTTACGGAAAAATCTTTGATTGTTTTCTGAACAAGATTTGTGCTGCGTATTTTGGCAGCCAAATCTCGTAGACAACTGCTCAAGTTCATTGGAGGAAAGAGAAGGCTAATGACTACAGTGCCAAATCGCATCTCCACCATCTTTCCTCTCTCTACCCTGGTTAGACAATCCGGATTTCCAATGTTTCGGATTATTGCCGTCCGGAGTATCAACGCCTTAATGTACTTCTTTTATTTTTCAAGTAACAAATCAGTAAAATAAATTCCATACCTTTTTGAAACAAATAAATGTTTCTGAGTCATAACTCAACTACAAAATTGGTCAACATCTGTTATATATATATACACACACACACACACATATATATATATGTATTTATATATATATATATACACACACACACATATATATATATATATATATATATATATATGTATATATATATATATATATATATATATATATATATATATATATATATATATATATATGTGTATATATGTATATATATATTTATATATATATATTTATATATATATATATATATATATATATATATATATATATATATATATATATATATATATATATATATATATATAAAAGAAAGAGTTGATAGTGAAAATCCTGGATAAGATATATTACACTATGCAGCGTGAAACAAAAACATAAAAAGAAAAAAAATTAAAAGGTATTAGACAGCATCTATTCATCAGTGGTGTCGATACTGTCTAAAAACCAATGGATTGGTTCTGATAAGTATGATCTAACCAATAAACATACTTAGACACCGAACAATCCATAAGAAACAGAAGAAATGAAAAAAGTTGCTAACCAAACCAATAACACCAAGCTTGGCGCTATACAAAGTTATAATTAAGAGTAATAAACCGCAAGGAGACTGACGTCACAAACCTTGCAACCATGGAGTTAATGGAAACACAGATGCAGACTTACAAAGGACAGTGTGTTAAAGGACATATCAACCAATATTAATAGCATATTATTATTATTATTATTTAACTTAAGAGTAAAAATATTATTATTAGTTATTATTGCTTAAGAATAATAATATTATTCATTAATATTATTTAAGAATAAAAATATTTTACTACTTTATCTTATTAATTTTGCTTGTTATTTTTTATTACTTAATTAATTACAACAGATTAAGCTATTCATTAAATCTAAAACAACCAATTATATGCTTGGAAAAACTATCGGGGTAAAGATTATGTTTTAGCACAACTAACAATTCTTTAATATGTTTATTCTTATTTTCTTTAGAACAAAGCCTATTTATACGTACAAGCTGATTTACTATAATGTTATTAAAAACAGATTTATGTAAACAAGTTTGGTAATTTTGAAATTTAACAATATTGAATTCATAATCTAATCTTTTATCATATAGATCAAAAGTAAAATTACTGTGCGAATTAACTTTGATGTTAATATATAAAAAGTTTACATTTATATTATTATGGCTACTTTGTATTAGTTGAAGTTTATGAAGATAAAAAATTTAAGTTAATATTATTTCTACTTTTATTAATGACTGTGATATCATTTATATATCTAAATAATTTGTAATTGCTATTATAGATATTATCAACTTCAAAATATTGTAAGTATAAATTAGCAAGCATACTAGAATCATTTCCACCTTGTCGTACACCTTTAGTTTATATGTATATATTATTATTGTGTGCAATATAATTATGTTTAGTAACAAAATCTACTAGCTTAATAAAATAAGTAAGATTAATATCTTTGCTTAAGTACTGAGTATTATTATGTACTAACTTAATAATTACTCGATTTAAATCATTTATATTGATATTATTAAATAAATATTTGAAATCAATATACAAGGTGCGCCCATAAACTAACCGGACAATTTTTTAATAAATAAGAAAAATATTACCCACCTTCAAATAAATTTATCTCCTTCAAAATAATCACCAAAGGAGTCTATACAATTTTTCCAACGTTTCTCCAAGTCATCGAAACACTGTTTATAGGCG
>OU015499.1:99975522-100028022 GCA_907164885.2 Dolomedes plantarius | reverse complement strand
TATAACAAGGAATAACGCCCCCTATCGTAGGGTAAGGGGAACTACTCAGAACGCTGGGGGTGATTGCAGACTCCAGACGTATCTGATAGGTTGTCACGAAGAAAAGAAAACGGAGGTAAAGACTCGAAAAAGATTCCATTTTAAAGGAATTTTTAAGATCTTTCTCATGATATAAATTTTACAATCCCTCAGGTTATTATTTGAAATGCAAACATTGAAGAATGTTACAAAAACAAGTTAAAAATTTAATTTAAGAAAATCTAAGAAGAATTTCTCAAAAATCTTTCTTAGTGCATCCCTACACTATAAGAAGAATCGTCATACAAAATTTCAACCCTTTAGGTCCAGCGGTTTGGTCTGTGCGTTATCTGTCAGTCAGTCAGTCATTGAGTTACGGAACCGTTTTATAAATAGAGATATATATACAGGGTGGTCATAAAAAAAACTTTGCCGATATATGGACCTCTAGCGGCCGTTCCGTTCAACCAATCGAGATGAAATTTCAGATATAGTTATTCAGAGATATGAGTTCGGGATTTCGTGATCGACAACAAAGTGGCGCTCGCGGTTACGGTTATAGGTATAGAAACTCGAAATTTTCGAATGGCAACGCCCACCTTTCCCCGTCGCAAAATGCTCAGCGCATGCGAAAACCCTAAATAGCGTTGGAACGATACGTGTATCACAAAAAACGAACGCGTTATGAAAGCACAAAAAACAGCTCTGCGAACGGCCTACAAAAACACGATCGGGGGGCACGGAGGAAATTTGCATATGACAGAGGCAAGACACCAATCATTGATGAGAACACAGATCAGACAAAAGGAAACTTAATTTGGATTACACATTTATCATATGGGTGCCATTATCGTGTTTTTGTTAGCCGTTCGCAGAGCCGTTTTTTGTGTGTGCATAACGCGTCCGTTCTTTTGTGATACACGTACCGTTCCAACGCTCTTTATGGTTTTCGTATGCTCTGAGCATTTGAAGGGGGCGTTGCCCTTCGAAAATTTCGAATTTCTGTATCTATAACCGTAACCGTGAGAGCCACTTTGTTGCCGTTCACAGAATACCGAGCTCATACCTCTGAATAACTATATTTAAAATCTCAACTCGATCGTTTGAACGGAATACATATTAAGAATTCACTCTAAAGTGAAAAAAGATTTCATTTTTCATGTAATTCTTTGGTTTTACAAACAGTTATAAAAATGAAATGTTCCTCTATTTAAATGCGCTGAAAACATACCGTCACACACTTCCCGATGTGAAGAAATATTAAAAAAATGCGTCAAAAATTACAAAAATCTCTATATTTAAAACTTCTAGTACTGTTTATCTTTTCACAAAAATTGGACCCTCAGAGGAACTCCTGACCTTTTCGGAATCAAATGGATTTCGCGACTTTAAATCTCGGATATAAAGCCTTCAATTTAAATATAAAACATTCCTAAGACGGTCACTAACAAAAGACTCTGTATGAATGAGTCTTTTTTTTATTTTAAAAGAAAATCTTATTACGTTGCTTTCCATTTATAAAATAATATTTCTCTTCTGTAGAAAGACAAAATGAATATTTCTTTCATTAAATAAAACAGTTGCTTTTTCTGCTAACTTAAAGTGACAGAAAGTATAATAACCAGTGTTTCTCGGAGGGGAAAAAGAACCATTTTTTTCATTCGAAGAGAAAACGCGGTGTTTTAGAGAGTGCAGTTTTTCTCTGGAGGAAATTTTCTTTTCGACACACGTGTCTTAATTTTCTTTTTTCCCATTTCCACCTATTTCGTGTTTATTAAAGTTTCCCGACCGAAAGGTAAACTGCGACTAATTGACTCACGTTAAAACGCGTTTTTATAATGCAGGAAATAAAAATAGATCACAAAAATTAAATAAGTACATTTGAACCGGTGTATATGAGAGTAGTGTAGGGGGTAGTGTATCGGTTGTAGGGTAGTGTATATAAATGTATATATACAGTCGGACCTCTATTTAACGAAGTCACTAAATCCCGAAAAAAATTCGTTATATGGAAAATTCGTGAAATAGAAATTCACCTTTTAAAATACTTTAAACTATACAAAACAGATTTTAAATTCGTAAACACTAAATATTATTAATAAAAGTAATTGATCACACCTTTATTTTGTAAATTAATGTCTATTTATTTTATACATCTTACCCATCAAACAGAAATCTGCAAGGAAAACAAGAATAAAACAAAACTTTTTCCGGGAAAACAATGTATTTTCAATTTCAAAAAAATTATATTAAAATTAATGAATTTTAATGACATTATCGCATTTATTAAAACAAGTAATTTTAAGCATACATTGCCGCATACGTCCTTAAAATTAATTACTGATAAAGTCTGTTAATTTTGTCTGAGTTTGTTGTTTGAAAAAGTGTTTTCTGTTATAATACGTCTCGTATCTTTGCAATGCACCAAAAACCTCTTCAGGCGTATTTTATTCAAACTGTAATCCGCGTCGGAATGTGTTAACAGAAAGTTAATGTGTTAAATGTGTTAACAGAAAGAATAAGTTTGAAATGTTCAGAAATATATTGAGAAATATGGAGAAAAAAAATATGGGATCACAAGAAAAAGTTCGTTAAATAGAGAATGCACTTCGCTATTCGGAGTTAATTTTACGAAGAAATTTTCAAAATGAGGCTGAGAATATGGCGTCAGGCTCATGAAGCCATGGATCCTGCATGCCTGGCTGGAACTGTACAAGGGCATGGTGGTTCAATCATGGTCTGGGGTGTTTTTTCGTGGCACAGTTTGGGATCTTTGGAGCTTGTACCAACCTCCCTCAATGCAATTCGGTACGTAGAGTTGCTGGGTGATCACCTCCATCCGTTTATGCTGTTCTGTTAACCGCACGGTAAGGGAGTTTTCCTGCAAGACAACTGTACCTCTCACAAGTCCCGGTTGGCTACTGGCTGGTTAGATGAGCATTCCTCTGACTTCTCTGTCATGAATTGGCCACCTAGAAGCCCAGACTTAAATCCTATTGAGCATCTTTGGGATGTTTTGGAACAAGGCGTGAAAGGCCATCACACAGCACCAAAGAACCTTACTGAATTATGGACAGCTTTAGCCAATATTTGGCAAGCCATTCGCGTGGAACGTTTCCAGAAACTTGTTGAATCTATGCCTCGTCGTGTGGCAGCCGTTATCAAGGCCAGAGGAGGCCCAACTCGTTACTAGGTAGGTATCCCTAATTCAGTGGCACTGCAGTGTATATACAGAGGCTGTTCGCACATTTTTTAGACGATATTGGTAAGCGGTAATAAACAAAGTTTGCTGCAAAAGAAATAATTGCAATAGTACTATGTTTTTAAAAGTCAAAATTATCATCTGCGGCTTGAAAGTTTTGTTTTTATTCAAAATGGCGTTTTTAACAAAGCAGTGGTTCGAAGGCTACATTTATGCTCTTTCCGAAGAGAAATATGCATACTCCGTTATGCAAAAACGATGTGAGAGTCATGGTTTTGTGATATCTAAAGCGTCGATAGGTAATATCGTCAACAAGAAAGGAATGAACGTTAAATTGGAGTCTCAAGTGGGACAAAAATTCCAAACAAGTATCCAAGGAAAAAACGTACATCTTCGACTATTGCAAAGGTACGTTGTTTAATGTTAAAAGAAAATCCCCCTAGTCAAAGGACAGTTGCAAAATCATTAAAATTCTCGGTGTCCAATGTAAACAAAATGATAAACGTTGATTTAAATCTTAAGAAAGCGAAAAAACGCAATGTGCATCGTCTTCTTCCAAATCATATCGCTGAACGCAGGACACGCTGTAGAATTCTAGATGAGAAACACTTATCCAAAGAAAAATGGAAAACAATTGTCACAATAGATGAATCATGGGTGTATTTAAATGATTGCAACAAAAAAAGAGTCATTTATTATCATAAAAGGGGAGAAAAAAAATTAAGTACATGGTTCAAAGAATCGAAAGAAAGTTTTCCTAACGGATTCATGATTGTTGTTGGCTTTTCTTATAATGGCAAGTTAAAAATAAAGAGAGTGGAAAAAAATGTCAAGATTAACTCCAAATACTATCAGGAACATATTTTATCGCCAATTTTTCTGAATGAAATACCATCGCTTTACCCACAGTGCCATCAATCTGTGAGACTCCATCAGGACAAAGCTAGCAGTCACACATCAAAATCCACTGTAAATTTCCTAAAAGAAATGGAACAAAAAACTGGTATCAAGGCCATACCCGTCACTGATATCTCTACTAAATCTCCCGATGTATCAGCTATGGATTTTTGTGCTTTCGGACTTCTAAAATCTGCATTATCCAAACGTTGTCCCAAAACCCTTACAGGACTCTGGAAAGCTGTTCAGGAGGAATGGGATAGAATACCTCTTCTGACACTTCAAAAGGCATTATTATCCTGGAAATTGCGGTGTCGAAAGATAGTTCAGAATAAGGGAAGTCAAATAGAAGATTTAAAACACAAGAATTTTATGTAATTTAGTTTTATGATTACAATATATATCGTCTAAAAAATGTGTGAACAGCCTCTGTATATATATATGTATATATGTATATATATATATATATATATATATATATATATATATATATATGTGTGTGTGTGTGTGTGTGTGTGTGTGTGTGTGTGTGCGTGAGTGTGAGAGTGTGTATGTATATATATATAGATGTTAAAAAAGGCAATATCTATTTAATGCATACCTTGTCTGGAACAAGGAGGATTATATTTAGAACAACAGCAACCTAATCGGTGGAGTATAAATTTGACATTTATGAGAAATTCAGGAACTGCAGGAAACGAAGCGCGGGAAAAGGTGGCCGAACAGAATATAACAGTCAGCTTTTTGCATTAATCCTAAAGAAGGAAATTAATAATTTAGTTTATTTTTTTCCCAACGCTTTAGTAGTTAAATAATAAATGATGCGTACATTTGAACCTTTTTCGCAAGGAAATGGCTGAATAAATTATTAGGAACAAGATGCTATTTTTATCGCTGGCAATTATCACGATGGAAATTTCAAATAGTGATTAAAAGGAAAAAGAAACGAGTAGAGAAAAACGTGCTTTCGACACGTGTTATGCATTTGCTTTTAATTGAAGGAATTCATTTTTATCGTATATATATATATATATATATATATATATATATATATATATATATATACACGCTGTCACAAAAAATATATGCAACGAGAAGGAAACAAACTACTATAATGAGGTCAACTATGACCTCCTGCGGAAGATCATGCCATAATCTTTGCAACTGGGCAGTTAATTCACCAGTATTCCAGGACGGCTGCAGTTGCCTTCCAAGCACGTCCCAGACGTGCACTATTGGCGAGAGGTCTGGTGACCTGGCAGGCCATGGGAGTACGTTATATTCTTAAAGACATTGTTGGGAGAGTCGCGCAGTATGTGGACGAGCGTTGTCTTGCTGATAAATGACACCTGGGAGACTTGATAGCATAGACCTTACAACTGGCGTTAAAATCTCGTCCACGTTACTGCGTGCCGTCAAAGTGCGTTAAGGACTACTAGAGGTGATCGTGTGTCCCAACAAATTGCTCCCCACACTGTCACACCTTGGATAATCAACGTATGTATCTTGACAACAAATGCCGGATCGGACCGGTGGCCTGTCCGCTTCTACACGCGTATGCGCTGATCATCAGCATTGAGACTGAATCGGGATTCATCGCTGAAGATCACACGCTTCCAGTCGGTCACACTCCAGCTTGCTCGAGGTCAGCAAAAATCCAATGGACACTGCCTATGATATGTGGTTAGTGGTAGGCGTCTTAATGACGTCGGCTCCTTATACCTGCGTCGGCCAGTCGTCTCCGAATGGTTTCCCTTGATACCACCGGATGTCTGGAAGGTGGTAAATGGCGTCGAACCGATTCTAGCGACGTTGTTGGTGCGGACGTGGCCGCTATTATGATTGCGTGATCCTCGAGCGCATTTGTGTTCCTGGGACGTCCTGACCCTCTGCGACGGTAGACTATCCCTTCCGTGATCCATTGTTGCCAACACCGATCAACTACCATATCGCTCCGACCGAGTTGACGGCCGATACGGCTGTTCGACCAACCTGCATCTGTTAGGTCTACTATACGCCCCCTCTCAAAGTCCGACAATTGTTCGTACTGTCACCGGTTACGTCTCAGAGGCATCTCTAGTCACAATACTGTCCATCCAAGTCGACAGATTTGTTTGATTGACCGTATGGCACGAGCAACCGTGCTTTTAAATTCTCCCAGCTTCGCATCTTGTATGCGCATAGCGCGCTTACCCTTGTCTCATTGGCTTCGAAATTTTACTCGTTTGCATATCTCTTACCAGACTACATTCCTGTTAAGTTTCGTTATAGTAGCTCGATTTCTTTTGGGTGCATATATTTTTTGTGACAGAGTATATATATATATATATATATATATATATATATAATAGCTGAATACCCGTGCTTCGCTACGGGGTTGTATTCTAATTGTAAATTGACTGTTGTATTCAAATTGAATACAACGGTCAATGTATGCAATTGATGCAAAAATTAAAAAATAAATAAATAAAAATTATATTCTTAAAAAAATCGTAACGGATATTTTTATAGACAAAACAATGTAGAAGAAAATATTCAAATTAAATATAATAGAGCATACTAAAGAATATATTACAGTTAATATAGTACAGTTTGAAGAACATTTCTTTTACTGTATTTCAATATTTTTTTGGATTATGTCCAATCGTCTGCCGCATTAGAAAGAAAATAAAATATTTTTTGGTCAATTTATTTCGTTGTTAAGCACGTGACGCAAAATTAATTTAAAGTATCACAAAAGGAAAAGTAACCACGTGATCAGTATTTAATATATTAAATTATAAAAATTTATCTTCAAAAATTAACCAAATTCAGAAAATGGAGGTAAAGATTCGAAAAAGATTTCATTTTAAAGGAATTATTATGATTTTTATAGTGATATAAATTTTACAACCCCTAGATTATTATTTTAAATGCAAACTTTAAAGAATGTTTCAAAAACAGTTTAAAAATTGAATTTAAAAAAATCTAAGAAGAATTTTTCAAAAACCTTCCTTTATGCACCCCTACAGTATAAGAAGAATCACCATGCAAAATTTTAATCCTTTAGGTCCAGCGTATTTGTCTGTGCATTATCTGTAAGTCAGTTTGTTACGGAACTGTTTATATTTATATATATATATATATATATATATATATATATATATATATACCCACACACAGTGCGTGTAAAAACTGTAAGGACAGCAAACAATTGAAAAATTTTGATAAATTTAAAATAAGATACCCGGTGTCCCAAAAATGACCAACGATTTGAAAAATCAATTAAAAAAATGGAAGGTGATAGAAATGTACGGTTTGCTGCATTCTGCTTAGGTAACCAGGGAATTTATTCTCACCAATTTTCGAAATTAGTTACAAAGTTCGTCAACAGATGGCGCTGCTGACCAGGAAAATCTGTAAAACAATGTTTTCAAAGCAAGAAGCATGCGCAAAGTGGCATGGATTGGCCTCCCTATTCGCCAGATTTGACGCCATGCGATTTTTTCTTTGGGGGTACTTGAAAGACCAGGTGTATCGTCACAATCCACAAACTGTAGATGAACTGGAACAATACATCTCTGCTGCTTGTCGGAACATTCAAACTGAAATGTTTGCACGGGCGTCTGCGAATTTTGACCTCAAACTGCGCCAAGTTGTTGCTGCAAACGGTGGTTATTTTGAAAACATTGTTTTGTAGTTTTCCTAGTCAGCAGCGCCATCTGTTGACGAAATTTGTAACTAATTTTGAAAATTGGCGAAAATAAATTCCCTGGTTGCCTAAGCAGAATGCAGCAAACCGTACATTTCTATCGCCTTCCGTTTTTCTTTAATTGATTTTTCAAATCGTCGGTTATTTTTGGGACACCCGGTATTTGGAAGGGAAATTCAACGTTGATCATAAAGTAATACTAATATAAAAGTCAACAAAATGTATCTGTGCGCTTTTTATTGCGAAAAAAACAATATTTATGCAAACAAACGCTATTTTTTTCCAGTGTAAAACTTTAAGGACACCCCTATTTTGTTATAGAAATTTTGCGTATAACTATTATTAATTTGCACGTTAAAAACTCTTGTGTATAGGGATTTTTCTGACATTTCCTATTAAGAGCTTGTCGTTGTTGTTGTTTATGCCGCTTAACCAACAGCAACGTCAGATAAAGTCCCGAAGGCTATGAGCGATGAAGGTACGGCTCCTGTTTTGACTGGCACCACAAGGGTCGGAGTCCGACTTGGCCAAAGCACCAGTCCCGTAAATTTGAACCGAATCAACTGACGAGACCAGAACACTTTACCCCGCACCTCCACAGGTAATTTTGAGAACTTGGAGGACATTGCAGCCACGACAGATTTCACGTGCATCAGCCGCCATTAGTGCACACGACAGTGTATTTGTCAGCGACGAGCATCGAACCAGTAACTTTCATATGTATATATATATATATAAACAGTGGAATCTCGATCTATCGTTTTTCAAGGGATCGACTGAAATGAACGATAAATGCGGAAAAACGATAGATGCAGGAACATAACAAAGCAATATAATCGCTGGGACTGGAAGAAATGAACGACACATGCGGGAAAACGATGATTCGGAAAACGATCGATAGAGATTCCACTGTATATATATACCGGGTGCGTCATAAATTCGTGCAAAGTTCAAAAATTCGTAATAAAAGAAATAATGCTCAGAAAAATTTTCTGTTTGTGCAAATAGGATCAGAGGGACATTTGATTTTTTTTCAAAAAGTAACCGAAAGAGGGTGCTTTTGCGTGACCACGTTAAGCCTGCATTGCAGGAAAGACATGCGTTACCTGTTGTCACCTTCATGCAGGATGGTGCCCCGCTCCACATTTCATGTGATATCAAGACGTTCCTGTTGGAATCTTTCACTGAAGACCGAGTCTATAAGTCGCGGTTGTAAGGTTCATTGGCCCTCATGATCACCAGACTTGATCCCGGGAAACTTTTTAGTTGGGAGGATACTTTAAGTCTCATATGTACTAGGGCTCCACAACCACTTTGGTGGAACTGAAAAATGTCATTCGACAGACAGTCGCTGTCATCGATGCTAGAATCCACTGTAATGGGCTTAGTGACGCGCCTCACTTGCCTATTACCTTGTGCTGGTAGTAATGTTGAACATCTGTTACTTTAAAATAAATGCAGTCTCATGTTATTGTGATCTGTTTGATTTTCTGTTTGAGTTTGCCTGATTTGCATAAAACGTCTCAGTATGACGTGTGAGCGCCCTCTTTCGGTTACTTTTGGAAACTTTTTTTTTTGCATGGAAAAAAAATCAAATGTTCTTCTGACCTTATTTGAGCAAATAGAAAATTTTTCCGAGCATTACTTCTTTTCTTATGAATTTTTGAACTTTGCACGAATTTATGACGCACCCGGTATATATATATATGCATCTATTGGATTCGCTCTTCTCAGTGTTAACCTATGGCAAAAAAATTTTTTTTTTCATTATTAATTTCCTTCTTAGGAACAATGCAAAAAGCTAAAGGTTCTATTATTCATTTCTGCCACCTTTTTCCGCGCTTCGTTTCTGCTGTTTCTCATAAATGTCAAATTCCTACTTCGCCGATTAGGCTGTTGTTGTTCTAAAAATAAGCCTCTTTGTTCCAAACAAGGTATGCATTAAATAAATGTTGTTCTGGGTAAAAGCCGACAGAGGAGTAAATAGGGAGAATTGTGTCAAATATGTCGATGATATCTGATTGTCTGTGGAATGTTTAACGTTTAAGAGAAAAAATTTGGGTATTTATAATTCAACCGAGCAAGAATAAAGTGCTGTCAAGTCCAAATACGAAAAGTTTCATGGCACCAGTGAATTTTTTTCACATTTTAAGAGTGATTTTCTTACAATAATTTCAATATTTTTAGTTTTTAGGGTAATAGATGTGTTAGATTCGTTCAGATCCGTGTTTACCGAAGGAGAATTTTTTTCCGATGATTGTCAATTTGGATATATATATATGTAAGTATGTATATATATATATATATATATATATATATATATATATATATATACATATATGTATATATACACACACACACACACACACACACATATATATATATATATATATATATATATATATATATATATATATTTATATATATATATATTTATATACATATATGTATATATACACACACACACACACACATATATATATATATATATATATATATATATGTACTGACCGAATCAAATAGGTCTATCGCACGGCAGCCTTAAATGAGACAGTTTAATTTTTATATTCCTATCTGATTTTTTTGCTTATTTATTTGTTTGTTTTTTATGTGGGTTGTCAGCGAATGTCTATTTTTTTTAAATGGAATTCACCAGTTCAATTCTGCACCGCCCACCTTCCTCTTCTTCCGAGAATTCGTCCATTGTTTTTTGTTTGCATGTAGGAAGTATTTGTTTTAATTAGCTAAATACACAATAGTTTTTTCGTGGGACCCACACAAAGAACCTCTTTGACGAAAAGTAATGCTTATTTTGTCGACACTGAAGAATGGAGGAAGAGAAATAAAGACACTAAAGAAATGCATTCCAACGAATAAATAGTTCTAAAGAAATATAAATGAAGGTTAAAGAAATGATCAAACACATAAGAGCTTTGATTTCTGTCTCATTTGTTATTATCTCAAGAAATTAGGTTGTTTAACTCGTAGCTTTATCTTAATAGAGGTCTATTCTTAGGTGGTTATTTGGAGAAAGGGTACATCTTTAAAAAGTAAGGTTAACACTAGAAAGACGGGAATTTTTTTCTTACTTAAAAGACTGAACGCCGACATTTTGACGGTTAAATATAAAATCAAGAATTAAAAATATTTATTACTTTTTTAAAATGGTTAAATACTTTAAATTTTGAACTACTTCATACCACTATATAATAAATCTATATACTCGTATATAAAATAGTCCCGTAGCTGACTGACTGACAGATAACGCAAAGACCAAACCGCTGGACCTAAAGGGTTGAAATTTTGCATGGCGATTCTTCTTATAGTGCAGGGGCGCATTAAGAAAGATTTTTGAAAAATTCTTCTTAGATTTTTTAAATTTAAATTTTTAATCTGTTTTTGTAACTTTTTTTAAGTTTGCATTTAAAATAATAGATTGAGGGTTATTAAATTTATATCAAAAGAAAGATCATAAAAATTCCTTTAAAATGAAATACATTTCGAATCTTTACCTCCATTTTCTGATTTTCGGTGAATTTTTAAATATTAATTTTTAGAATTTAATTTATTAAATGCTATTCCTGAGATTACTTTTCTTTTTGTGATACTTCAAATTAATTTTGCGTCACGTGCATAACAGCGAAATAAATTGACAAACAAAAATATTAAAATACGGCAAAAGATAAAATTTAACCACTAGACTAATTGAGATGGAAGTTTTTTAAGAATTTAATTCAAATCAGTATGTTTTATGGATATTAAACATACAAATTAATTGCAAACATTGACCATTGTATTTAATTTGAATATTTTCTTCTACATTATTTTGTCTATAAAAATATCAGTTACGATATTTTTATAAATCTTTTTCTGCATTAATTGCATACATTCACCGCTGTATCTAATTTGAATGTACTCCGTAGCAAAGCATGGTTATTCAGCTAGTTAGTATATATTTAGATATATTTTTTTGCAGCTATGCTGAGCTGACAACCTAGTATGGTTTATCCGTAAAACTATATGCATAGTTTGTGCAGTCCTTATTTTTCAACACCAATATTTCAGAAGAGCCAATATTTCTGTTGTTTGCAAACGGGAAGTGACGAAAATTAACTGACATTTTTTCGGTATTATTTTAAGGACTAGTAGGTAACCCGTCATTTTGACGTCATAATGGAAAAAGTATATGAAAGTTAAAAAATATCCCGAATTATCTAAAATATTGCATTTAATCGACACCCTGTAAAAGCAAACCGTTTCATTATTTTTTATTTATTTAGTTTTTCATGCGATTGTACTAGTAGACTGCCATACAACCCGTCATTTTGACGTCATAATACTAAAAATGACGTCATAATGGAAAAAGTATATGAAAGTTAAAAAATATCCCGAATTATCTAACAATATTACATTTAATCCACACCTTGTAAAAGCAAACCCTATCATTATTTTTTATGTATTTAGTTTTTCATGCGATTGAAGTAGTAGACTGCCATCCAATTTTTTTACAGTTCACTACGCGATTCATTCACATTCAAGTTTGTTTACTTTCAGAATTCATCGCAAAAGTAAACAGATTTTTAAAAACTGTTAAATATACAGCTAAAAACATCCAATTTTATTTTAGTTCTGAATGTTTTATAGAAAAATAGGCTGAACAAACGTGATTTGATGGAGAAGATATTTGTTTTTAGGTAAGGAAAAATTCTGATCCACATCTGAAATTGAAATTAAGCCTAACCGGCGGTTTGTTTACTGAGGGCTTCAATTGAAAGATGAGTACAGCCCGGAAGTGTCATACATAGACAAAGGCTATTATATATAGGATTTCTAACTGTTGTCTGTATTGCCGTCAAATCGACGGCTTTCCATCTTAGTAGGTATAAAACGCATTTTTCCCCCTGTTTACTATCGAATATAATTTTGAAAGTGTGTGTGCATATTTCGCGTAAAATTAGAAAAATTCATAAAATTTCAGAAGCCTGAGGATATAAATACGGACATAGCGTTCAACAGTATATCCGAAACCATCAAAATGACGGCAGCCGTTTTCCTAGCTTTAAATTGTTGATTTGATGTAATGTAGAACTGTTTTCAACATTTTTAAAGTTTTAACATGCCTTTATATGAAAAACTAATAATAATCCTTTAATCGAACAACCTTTGGGTTTATTGAACCGAAACTGAAACACACAGCTTCTGAAGAAATGATTAAACACATAAGAGCCTTGATTTCTGTCTCATTTGTTATTATCAAAAGAAATTAGGTTGCTTAACTGGTAGCTTTATTTTAATAGAGGTATATTCTTCAGCGGTTATTTGGACATATCTTAAAAAAATAATTGCAAGATAAAAAGACCTTTTTATATTCCATGTTTTTAAATTTTCTGTTGAATCTTATAAACTTGAAAATTCTATGTATTAATAAATACTTTTTTAAATTTTTTTTGATGAATTATCCCATCAACTTGAAAGAAAATGAAGTTTATTGGAAGTTAACTTGCATTTAACTTTTCGTTCCCGTTCCGGCCAACAGATGGCTGCACCAATCTACAAAACAAAATTAACTGAAAAAACTGAAAATTAATTTAATTCTGCTTAAAGATGACTAAAACTATTAAAAAAATGCATTGTCATCGTATTCTGAGCTATTCTAAAAGTTTCAAATGTCTAGGTAGTGGGGAAGTTAGTTAAAAACCGATTGCAAGATTTGTACTGGACAAAAACACACACACAAACAA
Source organism: Dolomedes plantarius (assembly GCA_907164885.2). Taxonomy (NCBI): domain Eukaryota; kingdom Metazoa; phylum Arthropoda; class Arachnida; order Araneae; family Dolomedidae; genus Dolomedes; species Dolomedes plantarius. Next base: position 100,014,473 of record OU015499.1, on the reverse strand, counting down.
ACAAGAAAGGAAGTTAATAAAAACATGGTAATAAGGTTGAATTATTGATTTGATGTCATGTGGAACTGATTTTCAACATTATTTTAGACTTTTTTTTTTAAAGTTTTTATATGCCTTTTATCTATGAAACAAATAATAATCATTTAATCAAACTACCTTTGGGTTTCTTGGGTCAAAACTGAAACACACTGCTTCTGTAATCTAAATAAAATTAAGAGAGACAGCTCGTTAAAAACTAATTGATATACCTCATCATGAGACTAGGCAGGATTAACTGAGATTGTCTCTTTGGACAATTCACAGTTGTGGAAACACATCAAACTCTTTGATATGTTGTTGTTCTTGTTACTAATGTATCCTGGCCGGAGGTGTTCTAGGTCCATATAGGCTCTGCGGACTGAGGGATGCGGAGGGGTCCAGATCACAATAGCACCACAAGGGTTCGCAGTCCGTCTTACCTAGATACCACCTCAATTTTGACCGAGCAATCCCCAGGGGTGATATCTTGGGGGATTGTACTTTCTCCACCCGTGTCCTTGACACATAGAATGACTTCCCGGGCTACGGGATATATATATATATATATATATATATATATATATATATGACGTGCTTCTTATACACGTAGCTCCCGCTTAATTTTTCCCTAATATTTATTAATATGCAGTCAGTGAACGTAGGCCTGTGGTAAATAATTACAATTAATTTAGATCCAAGAGTTTTATTCTTAAACTAGCTGAAGTACCCGGCGTTGCCCAGGATTTTAAGTATGTATGTTATCAAAATCAATTTAAAAACTTAACACAGTATAAATAACGTAGTAAAAAAAAGCACATGTAATGTTACACTCATCTCAGAATTTTGGTAGATTCAGCATTTCATAATTGTTCGACTAAAAGCTCCAATTACCAGGCTATTGAGAGGCTCAGGAAGAGGTTCAAATGCAGGTAGGTTTACCTTGCCAGCACTACAACACATTCCTGGAGATTCGTCTGCCCACTTCAGGGCATTGCAGTACTGACACTTGTGGTTCATAGTGCCCAGGGATACCATGCTATCTGCTTGATAAGCAATAACAGGATCATATGCCAAGCCTGAAAGAACCTTTACCTGCCATGGAAGTACTCGCCTTTCTACTCGTTTGCCAGGATTCTTTTTTTCATATTGGCATTGTGCTGCCCTGTGAACCTCAGGCTTAGCTTTCTGGCACCGTGCAACAGCTGCTTTGATCACCTCAGGCTTAGCTTTATGGTACCGTGCAACAGCTGCTTTGATCACCTCAGGCTTAGCTTTATGGTACCGTGCAACAGCTGATTTGATAACCTCAGGCTTAGCTTTCTGGTATCGTGCAACAGCTGCTTTGATCACCTCAGGCTTAGTTTTATGGTACCGTGCAACAGCTGCTTTGATAACCTCAGGATTAGCTTTCTCGTATCGTGCAACAGCTGCTTTGATCACCTCAGGCTTAGCTTTCTGGTACCGTGCAACAGCTGCCCTGTTCACCCCAGGATTCCTCTCTGCATACTTCTTTCTTGCATCTTTAAGTTGCTGCTTCCTTAGAGCATGAGTACATCTAGAGCGGCGTCTTTTAGTAGCTTTATTGGGATTAGAAAGTGATGCATCATGTGAGGTAGATTGAGGGAGAGATAGCATGGCTTGTGTTTCCTGTGACAGGTAGTAAGCATCGAAATGCCCACTCGAGAGGTCACATGCAGAGGTAAAACGCAGCCTCCTTATTGGGTTACCAGCAGCACCAAAACTGTGACATAGTTCACCATTGAGGTATACCTCAAAAACAAAGTTGAACAGTTCACCTGCTGCTGACAATTCGCAAGAACTGCCATATGTGGAGAGAATTGACATTTCGGAAAAATATTCAGCAGAGTTAGAATAATTATTCCCATTCCTGTCATGAGACATTATAGCAAATCGCTCCCAATTCTCTACCACATGACTCACAATTAATTCCCGGACTTCCCTAGACATCATATCTGTACCATACATGACAAAAGAGACAGAACGGAAAAGACATGCACCATCTGCTGTGATTGGGAAAATACTATGAAGTACAAACTCCCCATTTATGCATAAATATTCTTCCATTTTAGAAAATATAAAAATCAAATTTAAATCTGGTTCAGAAATATAAGTAAATCTGATAAAGAGTTAAAAAAAAAAAAAAACTTACTCGCATGAAAATCAACCACACTAACTTAATCTGACAACATCACATGTCTGTCTAGCAGTTAACCTCTAGGTTACAGCTATACATGGTAAGCACAGTTACCGTATAGTAATACCGTTAATATTTTACACTTTGTATCTTCTATATTCCTTCATATCTCAAAGAAGGAAATTGATATCTGTATGATCACGAATCCGCATGTTTCAAGAAAGACTTCAAAGCTTGATATTTTAGAGTTTTAATCCATGTTACAACATTTTCAAAATTTAATACATAAAAAGAAAATGAAATTAATTTCTAAAGATTCATCACGCGTCATGAGCTCGAGTCAATGAGCTCGAGTGAACATGATGCCAAGAGTCAAAGTAAAAATAAAAAGATATCAAAAAGTTCACGTGACTCTCTGCCCTTGAACACATCCGGACATGCGCGTGAGAGAGATGAATTCCCAACAATATCCTTAAGATTCTTGCTTTAAAATGTAAGGAACACGAATACCTAAAAACTGATTTCAGGATTTTTCAAAATTCGGCCTCAAGGGGAGGAGAGGGTGGGGCTAAACGTGTTTTTACGTGTTTTTCACATATACCTTCATATCTCAAAGTAGGAAACGGATATATTTCTTTTATACGCATATTAATAAATTAAACTGTTTTAGAATTTCTTCTATATTACTTTGTACTCGATATGATTACTCGATCTTATATATTAGTTTGTAATCGATATGACTATTCGGATTAATGCTCTAGATAGCCGCTACCATCTATCGCGCCAAATACCAACTATTTACTCTTCAGTTAATTGTTTAGTATGCCGGAAAGTAATGATGGCAGCATATCATAGCTTAGTGATTCTTCATGTTAATGTTCGTCATCACATTAAAACAGTTTTTAAACATTTTATTTTATGGTTTTCATTATATGTATACATATGTGCATATGATTTCTTTTATTTTTTTTATATGTTTATTTTTTGAATTATTACATTGCTTTGTACTTTTATTTTTATGTAAGCATTTTTCTAGGAAATAAAAAGAATAAAATGCTTTCTGAGCTAAAAACTATATTATTTATAAAAAATTGGAACAGATCCAATTAAATTTGTATGGGTTTGTATCAAAATAATTGATTCGTTATACGGCTTTTCGCTTTACGGCCAACTTTTCCGGAACGTATCTAGGCCGTAAAGCGAGGTATGGGTGTATTATTTAACCCGGTTTCTTACATATGAAGGAATATGTGAAAAACACGTTTTGCCCCCCTTCACCCTTGGGGGGCGAATTTTGAAAAATCCTGAAATTGATTTTAGGTAATCAAATTCCTTACATTTTAAAGCAAGAATCTTAAGGATATCAATTTCCTTCTTTGAGATATGAGGGAATATGGGAAAATACGTTTTGCCCCCTCCCCCCCTTTTGGGCCAAATTTTGAAAAATCCTGAAATTGGTTTTTAGGTATTCATGTTCCTTACATTTTAAAGCAAGAATCTTTAACATATCAATTTCCTTCTTTGAGATATGAAGGAAAACACGTTTTGTCCCCCCTCCCCCCTTGGGGGGGGGCGAATTTTGAAAAATCCTGGAACTAATTTTTAGGTATTCGGCTTCCTTTTATTTTAAGGTAAGAATCTTATGGATATCCGTTTCATGTGAAAAACACGTAAAATCACGTTTAGCCCCCCCCCCTCCCCCCCTTGAGGCCGAATTTTGAAAAAAATCCTGAAACTGATTTTAGGTAATCAAGTTCCTTACATTTTAAAGCAAGAATCTTTTGGATATCAATTTCCTTCTTTCAGATATGAGGGAATATGGGAAAATACGTTTTGCCCCCTCCCCCCCATGGGGGCCGAATTTCGAAAAATCCTGAAATTGGTTTTTAGGTATTTATGTTCCTTACATTTTAAAGCAAGAATCTTATGGATATCTGTTTTCTTCTTCGAGATATGAAGGAAAATGTGATAAAACACGTAAAAACACGTTTTTTCCCCCTCCCCACCTTGGGGGCCTAATTTTGAAAAATCCTGAAATTGGTTTTTAGGTATTCATGTTACTTACATTTTAAAGCAAGAATGTTATGGATATCAATATCCTTCTTTGAGATATGAAGGAATATGTAAAAAACACGTTTTCCCCCCTCCCCCCCTTGGGGGGCGAATTTTGAAAAATCGCTTCTTAAATGACGCCTTCAGCACAAAAGTAATAAGCTCCTAAAATTTGATATCTGTATCTCCAATAGTTTTTGCTGGGCGTTGATACGTGTATGTATATATGTATATATAAGTCAGGACTTCTTCCTTTATAGATATAGATTTAATTACCTCAAATCAATCCGTGCCAAGTTTTCATCCCACACCTCGCGATGCGCAACCATACAAGATCAAAATCAATCCCTCTCTAATTAAAACTCTTTTTGTTTCAAAGCTTCTAATGCCATTGCGCATGCGCTCATGACGCTTACACCGAAGATGGGGAAGGGGCGGAGTCAAATTTGATGCTATTAATAGATTCTCCCTCTGGTTCTTCTCAAACACCTCGCGAATTAAGTCCAACTTCTAAACGGGGATTCCCCTCCCGTAGCGCGTCTGGAAGTACAAAAATAGTGCTATTTAATGCTAGAAATAAACTATTCTGAAGCCCCCCTGTAAATTATCTCAATGATTCCCTTTTCTCTAATTAATTCTTCACACACACACACACACACACACAAATGGTATTTTCAGATAGCCTGAACTTTTCTGCGTCTTCCAACAGGATTCATTTTATAAATTTACTTCCACCAAAGGAATTGAGGAGCGTTTAAAACACACTACATCAGAATTTCTCCCTCAACCCCGAAAAATTTTAATTTAAAAATATTAGTTGCATTTTTTTAAAAACGAAAAATACCCAATGTGTAAAATTTCTATTTATGTTACGGAGTACAATTTAAAAAAAATCCTTAAATCCCAGTTGGCAATCCTTGGACACATTTTCTTCATAGGTTGTCATTCAGGCGGAGAATACAATAGGCTTAGTACAAAGCAGCCTTAAATTAGCTGCGATATTTAGACCAGTTGTTGAAAGTTTATGTTTCGTGCAATTATTTGACGCCAAATAAGATTCAGGAATTTTTTTTTATTTTAAATAAAAATAATTACAAGATAAAAAGAACTTTTTACATACCATGTTTTTAAATTTTCTTATGAATCATATAAACTTTTCAATTCCATGTATTAATAAATACTTTTTTAAATTTTTTTGATGAATTATCCCATCAACTTGAAAGAAAATGAAGTTAATTGGAAGTTAACTTGCGTTTAACTTTTCGTTCCCGTACTGGTCGATAGATGGCTGCACCAGTCTACAAAACAAAATTAACTGAAAATGAATTCAATACTGCTTAAAGATGGCTAAAAGTATTAAAATAATGCATTGTCATCGTGTTCTGAGCTATTCTAAAAGTTTCCAATGTCTAGCTAGTCGGGATGTTAGTTAAAAATCGATTGCAAGATTTGTACCTGACAAACAAACACACATACACGCACACAAACAAGAAAGCTAGTTTATAAAAACATGGTAATTATCCTAAAAAATGTATAAAACTGTCATAGAAGCAAAAAAATGTCAACGTCTATAAGCATTGTTTCTTTATTATTGGCAGCAGCAAAGAAAATCGAATGCTTTCTAGCCTTGAAACTTTTCCTTAAAAAGGGATGAAACAAGAATTTTGCAACATTACTTTACATGTATTTTCATACCTTTTGGATAAAATTCCCCATATTGGGAAAAAGAACGCCGGCATAAAAGTGCTGTAAAGTGAATTTCACTCAAAAATTCGAGGAGAAATATGCGCGCAAACTGCAGGTGATTGTTCCCCGTGCTTTATATTTTCCACCAATCGATTCAACGTTATATTAGATGCAGCTTCTTCGCCATTCTCTTCCAAGAGGATACAGACCAAATGCATGACGATGTGTGGAATTTCAAACCACTAAGACAGTATTTTGTGGGAGCTATCATGTAGGCAATCTGTGGAAGTAAATGCGCATTGGGAATGCGTCGAATTTGAATGAAACGTTACAGAAAGAGAGGATTACGCATTTTATTGAAAAATATTTTTTGGGGTTTAGGTTTATTACTTTCGAATGCTATGTGCTTGTTGTTAGGCAAAGATAATGGAATATTTGAGGGATTTAAAACACTTATAAATCCGAAACTATTATTATATTTATTCTAGGTGGTGCCGCGCGAAAAGTTCGCCTGTGAACAAAATACGATTAATCTTTTCGTTACGGGGCGTGATAGCATGTATCCCAAGAATATGGGCCCAAGAATGAATATATATATAAGAAACTAGCTGAAAACCCGCACTTCGCTACGGAATACATACAAATTAAATTCAACTGTCAACGTATGCAATTAATGCCAATATATATATATATATATATATATATATATATATATGTGTGTGTATATATATATATATATATATATATATATTTATAATAAATGCGACGATCAATATATACAATTGATGTAGAAAAAAATATATATATTTATAAAAAAATCTTAAGGGATATTTTTATACACAAAATAATGTCCAATCGTCTGCCGCAATAGCAAGAAAAAAACGTATTTTTTTGTCTATTTAGTTGTTATGCACGTGACGATAAATTTATTGAAAGTACCATAAAAAGAAATCACGTGATCGGCATTTAATAAATTAAATTCTAAAAATTAATCTTTAAAAATTCACCAAAAATCAGAAAATGGAGGTAAAGATTCGAAAAACACTTTACAGAAACATTTTACAGGAATTTTTACGCTCTTTCTCGTGATATAAATTTTATAACCCTCGAATTATTATTTTAAATGCAAACTTAAAAAAAGTTACTAAAACAGCTTAAAAATTTAATTTAAAAAAATCTAAGAAGAATTTTTCAAAAATCTCTCTTAGTGCACTCCTGCACCATAAGAAGAATCGCCATGCAAAATTTCAGCCCCTTAAGTCCAGCGGTTTGGTCTGTGCGTTGTATGTCAGTCAGTGAGTCAGTTACGGAACTGTTTTATATATATGGATAGATGAAAGAGAATATCAGTAATAGCACTAAAGCTACTTGAGTTTTGTTATAGGAACAAATAACATGAAAAGAAAAGTATGAAAGAGGTTTTAGACAGTATCTCTTCGTCAGCGGTGTCAATACTGTCTATAAACCAATGGATTGTTTCCGATGAGTATGATCTATACAATAAACACACTCAGACACCGTACAATCCATGTAAAACAGAAGAATTGATTAAATATTGAATTAAGAGTTACTTAACCAAAGAACACCAAGCCTGGCGCTAGACAGTGTGGAAGTTAAGAACATGTAACCGCAAGATGACTGACGTCACAAAACTTGCAACCATGGAGATTATGGATACTCAGTTACTGACTTACTATGGTTACTGTATTTTAGGACTATTAAACCATTATTAATTTAGTTTTTTATTATTATTACTTAGAGTTATTTTTATTCTTATTTTTATTTTTACCTAGGATTTTTATTTTATTTTTTATTTTTAGTAGTTATTTTTTCTAATTTTTCTTATTATTATGTTTAACTTATTAAATGCAACAGAACAAACTATTCATTAAAACTAAAACAACCAATTATGTTTTTGGATAGACTTTCGGGGTAATTATTACGTGTTAGCACAGCTTTCAAGTCTAAAGTATGCTTATTCCTATGTATATATATATATATATATATATATATATATATATATATATATATATATATATATATATATATATATGTATATATATATATATATGTATATATATATATATATATATATATATATATAAATATATATATATATATATATATGTATATATAAATATATATATATATATATATAAATAAATATATATATATATATAAATATATATATATATATATATATATATATATATATATATATATATATATATATATATATATATATATATATATATATATATATATATGTATATATATATATGTATAAATATATATATATATATATATAAATAAATATATATATATATATATATATATATATATATATATATATATATATATATATATATATATATATATATATATATATATATAAGGCTCATTGTGTTAAATTAGAATGATATAATATCATGAGAAATATGAATTTTTAACAATTTTGTGCTTTATTTGTGGAAAAGGCATATTGTGTTAAATTGCAATTCCATAATATTCTGATAATAGGAATTTATTAATTTTGTTCTTCTATAAAACGGGGAATATTTTGTTGAATTCGAATATTATGTTTGAATGTATGTTACGTTTTGAATGTATGTTACGTATATGTAAAAGGTAGTATCATTATTTGTGTAATAATTTCGAAGCGTACAATCGTGAAAAATCTTGAGATTTTGGCCAAAGGCAATAAACAGGATATTTATGATCTCGCGTAAGAGCTTGGCGAGCAAGTTGATGCAGCAATGAGAATTGTTGATTGAAAACAAATCATCATAAAAGCCCTTATTATGACGAAGAAGGTGCAAAAATCACTCTAACCTGCATAATGGAGGAATGGAAAGTTAGAATTCAGAGAGTACAAGAAGATATTGAAAGAGATGGGGTTTTAGAAGAAAAAAACCAAAGTTCAAGTGTTTTAACTTCAACAGGTTAACGTACAATTTGAGTTAGAAAAACTTAAACTCCAGGGAACAGTAAAAATTGCAACGTTATGAATCGCGTATAGAGCCTATCACTACAGCCCATGTAAATATAATTACAACATAAAAATAACTTTTTATATACCATGGTTTTATATTTTCTGTTGAATCATATAAACTTGACAATTCTATGTATTAATAAATACTTTTTGAAAATTTTTTTTGATGAATTATACCATCAACTTGAAAGAAAATGAAGTTAATTGGAAGTTAACTTGCGTTTAACTTTTCGTTCCCGTCCGATAGATGGCTGCATCAGTCTACAAAACAAAATTAACTGAAGAAAACTGAATGCAATCAAATGTGCTTAAAGATGGCTAAAAGTATTAAAAGAATGCATTGTCACCGTGTTCTGAGCTATTCTAAAAGTTTCAAATGTCTAGCTAGTCGGGAAGTTAATTAAAAATCGATTGCAAAATTTGTACAGGAAAAACAAACAAACACACACACACACACACAAAGAAACAAACAAGAAAGCGAGTTAGAGTCTGAGTAAAATTATTTGAAAGTAGGGCCACTTTAGCAAAGGTACCCCAAAAAGAATGGGTGTCATTTTTGTTAGGGCTTCTTCCCCGTGACCTAATCGACCAAATTGCAACAGAAGACGTAGAGGAAATAAAAGAATATGACTTCGTAAAAAATTTCTCAATTAAGAAATACAAGCCAAATCGGGAAACTTTGCGTACCTTGGCGAACTGGCGTACTTTCGCCCATGAATTAAATGCATATTTCACGGAATATCTGCGAGAGTTAGAAATTGATACATTCGACAAGTTAAAGGATTTAATTATTGCGAATCAACATAAATTTAGAGTCACCGATGAGTGCAAGCAACACTTCAAAGACAAATGGGCAACTTTCACCTCCCCGTATGAGGTAGCCGAAAAAATTAGATCAGTATGAAAATGTTCGATCTACATTAAGGAAAAACAAGACTCTAACAAAACAAAAAAAAAACCAAGTTGCCCCCTTTCAAAAGGGGGAATATGTTATAAAATTTAAGATAATAACCTAAGATTTATCAAATCGGTGTTTTCCGCGTCGCAACAGATTAAGCATAGCAACAGATCTTCAATCAGTTTCTATGGTGACGATAAGTTGTTCCAACATCTGAGTTAGTTGACAATATTGGATGTAACCGATTAGAAGTATTATGTAATTCCTCTTGGAATATTGTTTTGTACATATTTATGTTAACGAAAAACTAATATATGTTTTTAAAAAAAATATTATTATTTGTATAAATGGCACTACACACACACACACACACACACACACACACACACATATATATATATATATATATATATATATATATATGTGTGTGTGTGTGTGTGTGTGCAAGCAAGTAATAATAACGCCCCACTAATATTAATTGTCCTATATCTAACGCGTATCTAATTTTTTCCTCAATAAAGCGAAGCCCTATTTCAAAAACGAAATCGAAAATCGAAATAACCTAATATTCTTTTTAACACGCGGGAAAGTTAGTTTTAGACTTAAGTGATTTAGATCCCCCTTCGAAGAAATACCACGTGATCGGGGTCAACCAATTAAAAGAATTCTAAGCCTAGCGGCAAAATCAAAAACTACTCAGCATAAAAAGGTGAGACGCTGGACTGACTCGAAAAGAGATGGATGTGTTGCTTTACACGTAAAATAAATTCCATTGTCTCTGAAGCTCACTGCATTATTTTCCGGCCCTGATGCTTATATCAGAAGATAATATGTATATATATATATATATATATATATATATATATATATATATATATATATATATATATATATATATATATATACACTGAAGTGTTACTGAATTAGGGATACCTACCTAGTAACGAGTTGGGCCTCCTCTGGCCTTGATAACGGCTGCCACACGACGAGGCATAGATTCAACAAGTTTCTGGAAACGTTCCACGGGAATGGCTTGCTAAATATTGGCTAAAGCTGTCCATAATTCAGTAAGCTTCTTTGGTGCTGTGTGATGGACTTTCACGCCTTGTTCCAAAACATCCCAAAGATGCTCAATAGGATTTAAGTCTGGGCTTCTAGGTGGCCAATTCATGACAGAGACGTCAGAGGAATGCTCATCCAACCAGCCAGTAGTCAACCGGGACTTCTTAGAGTTCCAGTTGTCTTGCTGGAAAACTCCATTACCGTGCGGATAACAGAACAGCGTAAACTGATGGAGGTGATCACCCAGCAACTCTACGTACCGAATTGCATTGAGGGAGGTTGGTATACGCTCCAAAGATCCCAAACTGTGCCACGAAAAAGCACCCCATACCATGATTGAGCCACCATGCCCTTGTACAGTTCCAGCCAGGCATGCAGGATCCATGGCTTCATGAGCCTGACGCCATATTTTCAGCCTCCCGTCGGCGTTAAGTAGTCGGAATCGAGACTCATCACTCCATGCTACTCGTTTCCAGTCCTCTACACTCCAATCTCTGTGCTCTCTTGCCCAGGCAAGACGTGCAGCCCGATGGCGAGTATAGAGCAATGGTACTCTCGTAGGTAGACGGCTCCCGAAATCCATACGGTGAAGCGAGCGTTGCACAGTCCATTTACTGACTGTACGACTGGCACCGTCATTAAACTGGGTGGTAATTTGAGCTAATGTTTGGCTTCGCTGGCTACGTACAATACGCGTGAGCCGTCTCTCACCACGCACTGTCAAGGCTAATTGTCCTTTGCAGTTTGCCCGATCGCTAGTTTTTTTTCCACCATCCATGTATTCTTGGTATACTCTTGACACTGTCGATCTTGAAAATCCTAGCTGTCTGACGATTTCGGAAATTGAATGGCCCATGCGTCGCGCACCTACGATTTGTCCGCGATCGAAGGCGTCTAAATCAGGCAGTTTACCAATACTGTCAATTCCAACAACTAATTCAGAACAACCACAGTACGCGCTATATATGCAGTTACCACAGTGCCCTCACATGCGCATACATGATGCGCAGCGCTACACAATTTGCATAGGCTTTGCTATCCATAATTCAGTATATATATACATATATATATATATATATATATATATATATATATATATATATATATATATATATATATATATATATATATATATATATATATATATATATAAATATAAGACATATATATATATATATATATATATATAAATATAAGACAAAGTTGAAAGTGAAAAACCAGCATAAGCTCTATTACTACTTGCAGCCAGGATCTAAAAAAATGAAAAGATAAGTATTTAAAAGGCTTTAGACAGCATCTCATCATCAGCGGTGCCGATACTGTCTAAAAAACAGTGGATTGTTTCTGATAAGTATGATCTAACCAATAAACATACTTAGACACCGTAAATATTTATTATATATATATATATATATATATATATATATATATATAAACCCCTCAATCCCCGTTATTATAAAGGGGGTATGAAATTTCCCGTTCTAAAGAGGGAATCGGAAAAATGGTCCCCGTAAGCTAAAGATTAAACACGGGATGAAAAACTGGGGCTCAGAATCACACGAGAGGATATTGCGGAAATATTGTACATTCAAGAGATAACCACATGAAACAACGAACATAAGATTAAACATACTGCTTAAATGAATTTAAGTCTACTCCGTAGTTAGTAGACATGCTCTGTCGGGAACAAACACGGAGCTGAAAATCACGACAGAAGACGGACGCAGTGGAAGATATTTTTGACAGAAAACGCTAAAGCTGAGAAGATATCTCCATGTAACAAATTATCTAGTTTAGAACTGAAGGCCGTAGGCTCGGATGACAGGAGATTTTCGGCGAGAGAAACTGACGTCATCGTGACGTATATAAATCTGTAAAATCTACCAATGGGCATTAGTGTTGATAGAGGGTATACGTCACGATGACGTCATTTACGAACGGGGATATTTTCTTATGCTACGGGACTTAGAGTCCATGTCAAGAAGTAATTAAGAGTGAAACACAGTGTTACTTTAAAGTGATGGTTACAGTTTATGTGCGTACTATGTGCAGAACAAGCCTGGAGATAAATTTATCAATAGATGAATAACACTTCAGGAAGCGCACTCGAAACATTTTTGAAATATATTTTTCTTCTTTTCAACTTTATTAGGTCTTCTTTTTCATTTTTTAAAATTTATCACTAAACCTTAATATTTAATACTTAAAAGCAATAACTTAATACTTAAAATCATTTCATTCTTTTTAGCGTAGGATCACGTTCCTCCATAAAGGTCCTCCGGAAAGGAAATTTTCAGACGTTAAAACCGCCCGTCCGTACCTCGCGAGTTATAATTTTGGAAGCGCGCCAAACGCCGTCTGTATCGCTTGGACAAGCAGTAAACACTTACACAGAAATGTACCAAAATGCGTCAAAATTTTGACACACATATATGTATATATATATATATATATATATATATATATATATATATATATATATATATATATATAAATATATAAGTATATATGTATATATATATATGTATACATACGTACATATATATAATACATATATGCATAACACATACATACATATATACATACAAAAGACGTAAGCAACGACAAGTAATCCAACGTTAATAACCCGTGGTAGTTTCGTTAGAAGAGACTACCTGAAATATTTTTTCTAAGGTATTGGCGTATTGCTTTTTTTTATTGGAAATTTTGGCGAAATTAAAAAAGGGCAGAAACGCAAATCTGTCTGTTATAACAGTAGCACCTTAGTGCTAAGAATAAAATGTAAATGATAAAAAAGAGCTAATAAAGTTGAAACGAAGAAAAATTATTACCGAAAATTTTCTGAGCGCCTTTCCTTGTAGAAATTTAGCTCCAGGCTTGTTGTGCACATTGTCTATATATATAAAATAGTTCAGTGACTGACTGACTGAATGACTGACAGACAGATAACGCACGGACTAAACTGCTGGACATAAAGGGCTGAAATTTTGCATGGCGATTCTTCTTATAGTGTGGGAGGGCACTAAGAAAGTTTTTTTGAACAATTCTTCTTAGATTTTTTTAAAATTAAATTTTTAAGCTTTTTTAAAACTTTTTTTAAGTTTTCATTTAAAATAATAATTCGAGGGTTATAAAAATTTACATCACGAGAAAGATCATGAAAATTCCTTTAAAATGAAATGTTTTTCGAATCTTTACCTCCATATTCTGAATTTTTACGTGAATTTTTAAAGATCAATTTTCAGAATTTAAATTTATTAAATGCTGATCACGTGGTTTCTTTTCTGTTTGTGATACTTTTATTAATTTTGAGTCACGGGCAAAACAACGATATAAATTGACAAACAAAATATTTAAATACGGTAAAAGATAAAATTTAACCACTAGACTAATTGAGATGGAAGTGTTTTAAGAATTTAATTCAAATCAGTATGTTTAATGGATATTAAACATACAAATTAATTGCATACATTGACCGTTGCATTTAATTTGAATATTTTCTTCTACATTATTTTGTCTATAAAAATATCAGTTACGATTTTTTTTATAAATTTTAAAGAACTTAGTGGCAGCTCAAAAAAGTCGAAGACTAAGCCAAGGCTTAGTCTTCGGCTTTTTTAAGCTGCCACTAAGTTCTTTTCACTGATGAAGAAGCTCCTTTGTAGCTTCGAAACGGCCGTATGCAAAATAATTGCATCTTGCTGCTATTTGTGCTTTATTTACGTTGGTTTTCCTGTTTATTCCTCGAGCACAAAGGTTGTATCTTTTTTTTTCAAAACATATATTTTTAGTTCAAATGTGATATAAAATCATGGAAATAAATATAATTTTTGGTAAAATTTTCATATCATTTTAAAATAGAGGGAATATTTTATAAATTTTCACTACAATTGAGTGCTCACGCCAGAGACCAGAAACTTGATTCCATTCAAATTATTTTGATTTCCATTATTATATATTTGATTTCCTTTATTTGATTGATTGATTGAATTTATTCGATTTCCTTTATAAACTCATGTGTTCTGAACTAAATTTTTTATAACATTTCCAAAAAGCACTGAAATATACCAAAAAATATTTCAGGTAGTCTCTTCTAATGAAACTACAGCGGGTTATTAATGTAGGATTACTTATTGTTTGCTTCTCCTTTTTTTTTTTTTTTTTTTGGATGCAATCATTATGGCACTTTTTTGTTAAACTGTTTACTGCTACTGGGTTTGTCGCGCTTCCCAAATTATAACTCGCGACGCAGGACAATTTTTACCATGTTTTTATTAACTCGCTTTCTTGTTTGTTTGTGTGTTTGTGTGTTTGTCCAGTACAAATCTTGCAATCGATTTTTAACTAACTTCCCGACTAGATACATATTTGAAACTTTTAGAATAGCTCAGAACACGATGACAATGCATTCTTTTAATACTTTTAGCCGAAAAAATCCGCAAGGTGGCGCTTTGATCGAATTCAATGCTTGCACTTTTGCGTAACGGCGTTTGACTATTTTTAAAACAGAATACATGTGAATTTAATTTGTTTACAAAAATATTGTGCGAGAAATTTTAAAAATCCTAAAAATCCTAAAAGTAATCCTAAAAAAAGTTTGTAAAGTCTGTGGATAGTGGAAACGACTAAAAAGCGATTAAAATTAAATAAAAGAAAGTGAAAAAGAATAATTTAGTGAAGGTTTGTGCAATTAAGATAGAATTGTCAAGTTTATATGATTCAATAGAAAATTTAAAAACGTGGTATAAAAAAGTTCTTTTTATCTTGTAATTATTTTCTCTCTGATTCTTCCATTATTGACGAACGTAACCCTACGTTAAAACTTGAAAAACATTGAATTTATAAAAAAATGATCTCTTTATATATATGAAGCGGTGAAAGGCAAAGTGGTGTAAGTCAAGAGAGTTTAACTGCAAAAGCTACAAAAAATTCCACCATAAATTGAACAAATTATAATTCATAACAATTATTACAACATTGCAAATAATAACTATTTACAATTCCACTATAAATTGAACATGGAGATTACATATTTGCCCCAAATGAAAAAAAGTTGAAAATGTCACTTACACCATTTTGCCTTTCAACGCCTCATATATAGGTACCTCTAGAATCAATAAATTAACACATACGGCTTAGCTTTTAGGCCAAAACGTAGTTAGTAATATGTAAAACATTACTGCAAAAATTTCATTGAAATATATTGAAAAACCTTTTAAATGATTAGCTTTCTCGCGTGCAAAAGTAACTGAAAAATGTTTTTTCTAGAAAATGTATTTAAAAATGCCACTTCCGATCTTTTAATATCACTCTCGGTTTATTAAATTAGCCTTTAATTCTCATCTAATGATCATACGAATAAAAGCAAAGCAGTTTTAGAATCTTAAAAGATTGGCCTTGGAAACAGAGCGATAAAGATTTTTTTTTGAAATTTTCAGGAAAACAGCCATTTCAACGAAGAGCTGATACCTTAATTTTTCCTTACGGGGTGCGATACCATGAAACCCAAGAATGAATATATATATATATATATATATATATATATATATATATAAATAAGAATAAGATGAAAGAGAAAACCAGTAATAGCTCTAAAGCTACTTGCAGCGAGGAACAAACAAGTAAATAAAAGTATGAATAAGGTTTTTGACAGCATTTCTTCATCAGCGGTGTCAATACTGTCTAAAAACCAATGGATTGTTTCTGATGAGTATGATCTATTAAATAAACACACTCAGACACCGTACAACCCATTATTAACAGAAGAATTGATTAATAAATGAATCAAGTTTGATTAAAAGTACTTAACCAAAGAACACCAAGCCTGGCGCTAGTCAGAGTGGACGTTAAGAATTTGTAACCGCAAGATGACTGACGTCATAAAACTTGCAACCATTGAGGTAGTGGATTCCCAGTAACAGACTTACTTAGGTTACCGTATTTTAAGACTAATATCCTTTAATTATCATTTGGTTTTTATTATTTTTACTACTATGAGTTATTTTTATTATTATTTTATTTTACTTATGATTTTTATTTTTATTTTTAGTAGTTATTATTTCTATTTTAACCTATTGTTATGTTTAACATATTAATGCAACGGAACAAACTATTCATTAAAACAAAAACAACCAATTATGTTTTTGGAAAGACTTACTGGGTAATTATTACGAGTTAGCACAGCTTTCAAGTCTATAATATGCTTAATCCTATTGTCTTTAGAACATAGCCTATTTATACGAACTAACTGATTTACAATAATGTTATTAAAAACAGATTTATGTAAACAGGTTAGATAATTTTGAAATTTAACAATATTAAAATTATAGTCAGATCGTTTGTCGTATAAGTCAAAAGTAAATTTACTGTGAGTACTTAATTTAATATTAATATCTAGAAACTTTACATTAATATTATCATGGCTACTTTTAATTAGTTCCAAATTAGGAGGGTAAAAATTTAAGTCTATAGGGTTATTACTTTTATTAATTACTATTATATCATCTATATATCTAAATATATTGTAATTGCTATTTTCTATATTATTAATTTCAAAATAATATAAGTATAAATTAGCTAGCATACTTGAAGCATTACCACCTTGTGGTACACCTTTGGACTGTAAGTATATACTATTATTATGAACTATGTAATTATGTTTAGTTACTAATTCTAGGAGCCTATTGAAACGAGTTAGTTTAATTTCGTTGCCTAAGTATTGAATATTATTTTGTACTAACATTATGATTATTCTATTTAAATCAATTATATCAATATTATTAAATAGATCTTTAAAATCATAAGTTACAATATATTTACTGTTATCTAATGTTTGTAGTTTTCTAATTAGACTATAGCTATTATCAATTATACCACAAACACCAGATGTTATATTTTTATAGATTAATTTAAGGTACTTTAATAATAATTTACTTGCTTTAGTAGCATAAGTGTTGTGACCACAGGTTACTGCTCTAAAAGCAATAGGTGTTTTATGAAATTTAGGAACTAAAGTTATATGAGGAAAAAGATAATTGTTAGATGAAATACCTAGTAATTTATATTTTGCTATGATTTTCTTAATAATAATACTAGTAGTTTCTTTTAATGGCTGAAAAAGATCACTATTTTCTAGCTGTTTTTTTAAACATATGGCAAAATATTTTTTACAAATTATAGCATAGTTGTTGGCTGCTTTATCTACATAAGTGACTATAAAGTCATCTTGTTATTTTGTAATAGCAGCTTTAAAGTGTTTATATGAATTATTAATGTTATTACTATTATTGGGTAATTTAGCTTGTACTAGTTTTAGTAAATTAATTTTCCATGGGTTGAATGCTTCTGTAGGTAGAGAGTAATTAATTGCTATTTTGTAAATAAATTTATCTAAATCAGCATTTAAGAAACTTATTATTTTCTTATTATTATTAGTACTAGGTAATCTAAACTTAGTTCCCAAATTCATCAACTCTCGCAGTGCAACATCTTCCACAATATCCAAATTGCCTGTTATTACATGACCATGTGTCGTATCTAAAAAACTATTGTAAATGGGCAGATGACAAACACAAGTTAAATTTATTGACTCAGAAAAATTTTTGGAAACCTGATTATAGTTAAATATATATATATATATATATATATATATATATATATATATATATATATATATATATACCGGGTGCGTCATAAATGCGTGCAAAGTTAAAAAATTCGTAATAAATGATATAATGCTCGGAAAACTTTTCTGTTTACACGAATAGGATCCGAGGGACATTGAATTTTTTTTCCATGTGAAAAAAAAAAGTTTTCAAAAATAACCGAAAGACGGCGCTTTTGCGTGACCACGTTAATCCTGCATTGCAGGAAAGACATACGTTACCTCTTGTCACCTTCATGCAGGATGGTGGCCCGCCCCACATTTCACGTGATATCAAGACATTCCTGTTGTAATCTTTCACTGAAGACCGAGTTCTATAAGTCACCGTTATAAGGTTCAGTGGCCCTCACGATCACCAGACTTGACCCCGGGAAACTTTTTAGTTGGGAGGATACTTTAAGTCTCATGTGTACTGGGGCTTCACAACCACTTTGGTGGAACTGAAAAATTCCATTCGACAGACAGTCGCTGCCATTGATGCTAGAATCCGTTGTAATGGGCTTAGAGACGCGCCACACTTGCCTGTTACCTTGTGCTGGTAGTAATGTTGAACATCTGTTACTTTAAAATAAATGAACAGTCCCTGATCCAGACTTGTGGGAGCTCCGATCTAAACGAATTTCTATTTTACAAGTGGAAAATTTCAGCTCCTACGGTGATGTTTGATTCCGAACAACTTCAGTCAAATCTCATATCACCTCTTGAGCATTTATCTTTGAATAAAACAGCTATTGCGATGGGAGGAGAAACGAATTCTGCTGATCAGTAGTGGTTCCCAAACTGCGAGTACCGTCCGAGGAAAAATATATTGTTTCTGACAACAGTGTGCGTTATCCGAGTAACAAGCGAGGAGAGGGAGATGCCCCTGCGAACTAGTCGATCAATACTATATTTTAAAGTGTGCTTTTACAATGTGTATTTACAATATATTTTTCAAGTAAATTTTTTTTAGTAATGTTAAAATTTTTTAAAGTAGATTTAATTGATTTTCTGCTGAGATTTTGTTGTGTGGGGAGGCGCCGCCCTATTCATCATTATTTCCATTTAATGATTATGTAGATTTTTAAATTTAAATTTAGTTTTTTCCTCTCTTCTTCAAGAAATTAATTATTTTTATGTTTTCAGATATGTTATAGAAATATCTTATTTGATGGACCGAGGTTTTGTCACGTTATCTTTATAATTTTATTTAACTATTACTGATAATTTATTACCACAGGTTTTTCCAAATTTTTGCAACGCCCATATTTCCTCACTCATCTGGGTGAGTCTGCCCTTCAATGCAGGCATTGTTGGTCAGCCTTTTCTCGGACGGGCGGGGGGGGGGGTATATTCTATAACATAAAAACCCTATACCCAATTCAAATTCTAAATTGCCTTGGGCGTTGTCGCGACTGAGCTATTTTCGCTTCTGATTCCAAGAACAAAGCATTCGCAGCGTCCCTTCAAAAAATATAATTTCTAGCGCATCTTTACGTAATAATAATACGTCACCTCTGACATCAGAGTCAATGGCTACAGACTTGTGATCACATGGCAAGACGCTCATAAAGTTTATATAAGTTCAAGTATGCCTCGGAGAGCATGATTTTGGCGTGGCACTGTTGCCTAGTAAACCTGATAAAGGATGGAGAAATATAAAGTATTTGCAGACGTGAAAAGAGAATTGTATTATTGAATACGACTACGTTTATTCCCGGTGTGATATGCCGGCTCCGGCCATCATTCCCGCCCGGCCGGTATATTACATATATATATATATATATAAGCGGTACAAAAACCTGCGAAAACGCTAAAATCGTAAAACAGAATCGAAAAACAGAAGTGCCTGCGCGTACAGCAATACACCCTCCTATCACAATACGGATACATTTAGTTAAAATAAATAAGAAGAATTATACTAATGGAGCGATGCACACAAATGGCCAGAGGGGGGTTGTGACCCCTCTTCCCTGGTTGAACATGTTTTCTTGCCAAGGCGAACACTCCCAGTGGACCAGAGCATCGCGAGACCGAAGACTCAATAAAAGAGAGTTCATCCAAATCATCTGTACAAAAAAAGCTGAATAAAAGAGTAAATTTTTTTATATGCCTAAATAAAACTGAAAAATATTTAAAAATACAAGACCAATTAACAATACATCAAGAACAACCGGGCCACTCTGCATGTACACAAATCTGTTACTCCCATAAATCCGTATACAGTCACTCACGCAGTTAACTCTATGTTTTTAAGGAACTCGTCCCTAGTAATATTTAAAAATCTACACACTTTTTTTTATTACGAAAAAGTACGGATAGTGATAATCTAATGATGACTTTATATACTCGAAGATATTATATTTTTTTTTATCTCGTTATCAATCTATAAATTTTTTCCTCCGACGGGACTCGCAGTTTGGGAACCACTGATCAGCAGAGTTCCTTTCTCCTCCCATCGCAATAGCTGTTTTATTCAAAGATAAATGTTTAAGAGATGATATGAGATTTGACTGAAGTTGTTCGTAATCTAACATCACCGTAGGACCTGAAATATTCCACTTGTAAAATAGAAATTCGTTTAGATCGGATATATATATATATATATATATGTAACATGCCGGCCCGACCCCGTGGAGGATTACCGAACACCGGCATGCCACAGCGGTGAAGAAAATAGTCGTAATCCAAATCAACAGATCCGTACTTCAAATCGGAAAATACAAATTTATTGAGATGCTGCTACATCTTCTCGGGCAATGACAAATTCCGAAAAAGGCCGAAAGTACATTGAAGCACAACCATTTATAATCTAATACAGGTGTAGTCATGTGACCCTGAACTCTTGCATTTATTGGCTGAAGCCCTGATATCTGGGACCTGAACAACAGGGGCTGTATAGGAGTTTACGGGGGTTATATAAAAGATGCCTGAAAGTCAATTCCTTTGTTCTTGGAATCGAAATGCGCAATTAAGTCATGCCCAAGGAAATTTAAAAGTTTAGAATTTTGAAAGGGTTTTGGGGTTTTATATGTTATATATATACTAGCTGAAAACCCGATCTTCGCTACGGAGTACATTCAAATTAACGATCAATGTATGCAATTAATGTAAAAAAAATAAGCATATATATATATATATATATATATATATATATATAATAAACACGACGATCAATGTTTACAATTGATTTAAAAAAAAACAAAAAAAATATAATTATAAAAAAATTGTAAGGAATATTTTTATAGACAAAATAATGTAGAAGAGAATATTCAAATTAAATATAATAGGACATACTAAAGAATATAGTACTGTTAATATCATACAGTTTGAGGAACATATATTTTGCTGTATTTTAATATTTTTTTTGGATAATGTGCAATCGTCTGCCGCATTAGTAAGAAAAAAAAAATTTTTTTTTTGTCTATTTTGTCGCTATGGCCGTGACGATAAATTTATTTAAAGTACCAGAAAAAGAAATCACGTGATCAGCATTTAATAAATTAAGTTCTAAAAACAATCTTTAAAAATTCCGCAAAATTCAGAAAATGGAGGTAAAGATTCGAAAAAGATTTTATTTTAAAAGAATTTTTATGATCTTTCTCGTGATATAAATTTTATAACCCTCAAACTATTATTTTAAATGCAAACTTTAAAAAGGTTACAAAAACAGCTTAAAAATTTAATTTTAAAAAATCGAAGAAGAATTTTTCAAAAATATTTCTTAGTGCACCCCTACACTATAAGAAGAATCGCCATGCAAAATTTCAACACTTTAGGTCCAGCGGTTTGGTCTGTGTGTTGTATGTCAGTCAGTCAATCAGTCAGTCAGTGAGTCAGTAAGTTACGGAACTGTATATATATATATATATATATATATATATATATATATATATATATATATATATATATATATATATATATATATATATATATATATATATATATATATATATACAGGATGTCCAATAATGATTGGGGCAAACTTTAAGGGATGGTAGGGCATGTAAAAAGGATTTAAAATTGCACAGCAACCCATGGTCGCAAACTTCATGGGAAAGTGGTATCAGAGATACAAGAAATGAAGGAATAGACGACAGAGATTATCAGAGATAGTTATTGCTCATAAACATTACATATGCTGTGTGGTAGATGATACCATTTCAAAAGGTTATAAAAGATGATCAAAGTTTCCACCATTACAAGAGATGCAAGCGTTACAGCGACGGACCATGGATTGGTGGACACATTCTACGGTCCGTCGCTTCTTTTTTTAATTCGAAAACACATGGATTTGCTTGGACCTGGTTGCCTGGCCCCCACGCTCTCCGGATTTAAGCAGCCAGGATTTATTTCTTTGAGATGCAATTAAAGGTGCTATGTATGAAACAACTGTCGAGACTGAAATGGATCTGGTTGCAAGAATTGTTTACGCTGCTGCAGAAATCCAAGCAAATCCAGGCGTTTTCGAACGTGTGGTCCGTCGCTGTAACGCTTGCATCTCTTGTAATGGTGGAAACTTTGAGCATCCTTTGTAACCCTTTGAAATGGTATCATCAACCACAGCATTTATGAGGAATAAATATTTCTGATAAGCTCTGTCTTGTATTCCTTCATTTGTTGTATCCCTGATTATCATTTTCCCATGACGTTTGTGACCATGGGTTGCTATTCAAATTTGAATCCTTTTGACATGCCCTACCTCCCCTTAAAGTTTGTCCTAATCATTATGGGACACCCTGTATATATATATATATATATATATATATATATATATACCCAGTGGCAGAAAGTTTTGTAGCTGTCTGCGACAAGCTTTTAAAATTTCATAATCTGTCTGCAATTTTTGCGTGTAATTTTATAAAATAAATAATACATTAAACCAGCTATTTTTATCATTTTATTTAAAACATGGTAAGCATGATGAATTCTCATTAATTTTGCTTATAACTTTTGAAGTTACAAAGCGTTTCATCATCTCACTTCTTGTTCAGTTGAAAAGTTAGAAATGTAGGAAGTTTTTCCTTCAGTTCGTGGAATGCAATTTTAAATAAATGCTTCAGATCTGATGCATCACCCTCAGTAACAATTGTATATACTCTATTGCACATCCATTCATTGAATATCTGATATTCAAACCACAGAGTCTTTCTTAAGTCCACGGAAGACTCCACAAAAGGAAACACTTTTAAAATGTCATTGAAGCTATCTTCAGTGAGTCCCTTGTTCGGTTTTGCTTCCTCTATGCTAAAATTGTTTTTTGAATAAACCAAAAAATTATAATTGAACAAAACACTGCTCTGGTCAATGACAGAAAAAAATGTTGGTTTACCATCTGATTCAGTTTCACAAAAATATACACTGAACTGTTCAATTAGAGCTTTTACATAGTTTGATAGACATAAGAAATTACCTCTTAGATCATAACATTCACTAGCTTTGTGTTGTGATCTAAGACTCTTTAAGCTAATTGGTTTCTCAGGAAGGGGAACGCCATGGTATGTACTGGAAATACCACTATTTGATGAAGGAAACACTTCCAGTGCTGTTGATAACAAGAGAAGAGGTACGTAATGCTGCGTACTGCCACGGGAAAAAAAATGTCCGAGAGTTGTGGACAATTTTTAAAACATTTTATTGATGCAGACAAAAAATGTCCGAAATTTGCGGACAATTTTTGAAATTGTTTTCATTAGTGCAGACAAAAACTGTCCGCAAGGGGTTTTCTATGTCCGCGACGACGTCGTTTCTTCCACTGGGTATATATATATATATATATATATATATATATATATATATATATATATATATATATATATATATATATATACAGTGGAATCTCGACCGATCGTTTTCGGATCCATTGTTTTCCCGCATGTGTCGTTCATTTTATCCAGTCCCAACGATCATATTGCTTTGTCCTGTTTCCGCATCTATCGTTTTCCCGCATTTATCGTTCATTTCAATCAGTCCCTTGAAAAACGATAGATCGTGATTCCACTGTGTGTGTGTATATATATATATATATATATATATATATATATATATATATATATATATATATATATATATATATATATATATATATATATATATGGCCATTCTAACAAAGGGGATATGAGATTTCCCGTTCTAAAGAGGAAATCGGTAAAATGGACCCCGTAAGCTAAAAGTTAATCACACGATCACAGCTGTGTCGGTCGACCATACAAACCCACAAACTTTAAAATCAGAAATCTCACGTTTACATCCGACGCAGCGTAAATTAATAATTGCTAAAAAAGAAGATTTATCTCGAGAAAGGAAAGAACATCAGAAATGCCCGGTTCCGTTTGAGATCTGAATTCTGGTTAATTTTTTATTAATTCCCTTATAACTCGACCAAAGCATAGGCTGGCATTTCCGCTAGACGGTAACCCATTTCCATTAGTCGTGATCAACATATCTTATACGCCGCTGCGTTATCATTTTTCCCGGTTACATCAGGCAATCAATATTTACTATCCATTAAGAGTAAATACTGATCCAGGGTCTACCCAAATATTTGTCGAAAGTCAAGCGTCAAAGCTGCCGTTCTGTGAAACACTCCAGGTTTATTTTGTCCCATCATTTCTAGGCAATGTTATCGCAAAATAAATTGTTGTTATTATTGTGGGAAAAATTGATTATCTATATATATAAAACAGTTCCGTAACTGACTCACTGACCAAACCTCTGGACCTAAAGGATGAAATTTTGCATGGCAATTCTTCTTATGGTGTAGGGGTGTACTAATAAAGATTTTTGAAAAATTCTTCTTAGGTTTTTTAAAATTAAATTTTTAAGCTGTTTTTGTAACTTTTTTAAAGTTTGCAATTGAAATAATTTGAGGGTTATAAAATTTATATCACGAGAAGGATCCTGAAAATTTCTTTAAAATGAAATCTTTTTCGAATCTTTACCTCGATTTTCTGATTTCTGGTGAGTTTTTAAAGCTTGATTTTTAGAATTTAATTTATTAAATGCTGATCACATGATTTCTTTTTCTGGTACTTTAAATAAATTTATCGTCACGTGCATAACAACGAAATAGACAAAAAATAATTTTATTTTTCTTGCTAATGCGGCAGACGATTGGACATTATCCAAAAAAAATATTAAAATACAGTAAAAGATATGTTCCTCAAACTGTACTATATTAACTGTACTATATTCTTTGGTATGTTTTATTAGATTTAATTTGAATATTTTCTTCTACATTATTTTGTCTATAAAAATATCCCTTACGATTTTTTTATAAATATATTTTTTGGCATAAATTGCATACATTTACCGTTATATTTAATTTGAATGTACTCCGTAGCGAAGCACGGGTTTTCAGCTAGTGTTAAGATAAAAGAAGGAATTTAAAGGATTTAAATTTGATAGATGTGGAGCCCAGCTTCGTAAGGAGAAGGGTCACGTCCCCATTTCATGGGTCGTTGTAGTATGACTTGAAATGGAAATTAAAGGTAACAAGTTGTACGTGTAGAAGCGGAATGATATAATTTCTCGCGGTGTGTGGCTAAGAACAAATCTATTGTAAAGGCTGCAGAGGCAGAGGTAAATAGGGGATTGTTCACCAGGAGGAAATAGAAGAATAGCTGTCGGCGTGGCCATTGATAAAGATAAAAAGACTATAAATATTTCAAGACAAATGGTCGTTATTTTATGACCCACAGTAAAACCTTCAGATGATAAAGGTCAAAGTGAAATGAAAATTATGGTGGGGAGGTACTTCGTAGACTATGGACAGGGGCAGTATAATAAGGAACCAATTGGTACAGGGAATAGAAGAATAGCTGTCGACGTGGCCATTGATAGCGATCAAAAGTCTATAAATATTTCAAGATAAATGGTCGTTATTTTATGGCCCACAGTAAAACCTTCAGATGATAAAGGTCAAAGGAAAATGAAAATTATGGTGGGGAGGTACTTCGTAGACTATCGACAGGGGCAGTATAATAAGGAACTAATTGGGACAGGAACTACTGAGAGAATAACAGCCCACTGCCCAATGAAAAAGAGGGGCGGGTCAGAATGGCCCCCCTGCAAACGGACAACATCCCATACAAGTAAGAAAGAAAGAGAAGGTCCAGATTTTATCTCCGACTGTTTTCCTAGCGCTCAGACCATACAGAGTCTCGAATGCCTCAGAGTGTAGGAGTAGTGCCGGTAACCCGCCAAGATGATCCGGTATATGACTTGATTTTGGACCCCTGTCGTCGATTCCATCTTTCATCGATGCATACTTCAGCTGTAGTAAGTGCCTCCCCATAGACTCTAAAAAATTATTACTTTGACCAGATAGTTTGCTTCTGCTTCTGAGTCCTCGTATATAAAATGTTAATATGAAAGGGAGTATTGTGCTAGCAGCAATTACACTTTAAATGAATTTTGTGATTTATTAAATAAATGTATGTTAAAGGCCAATCCTCTGTCTTCCTTGCTTGCCCCAACACACGCATGCATCCATTGTTTTAAGGTTATTTATCAATCCTATAGCCATGAACATTTAAATGGTAATTAAAAAATCTGTAAATAAAAAGTGGTAAGAATTAAAAAAATAAAACTATGATCAACTGAAGTTCAGTAAATAATACCGAAAAACAATTTTTCGTATCATTTGACAGACTAGAGAACAAAGTAAGACTAGAAAGCAAATACAAGTGTCACTGCTATCTTGAATCGTCATTCACAAATATCCTTGAACGAAAAACGCTACAATATTTATGTATCATATTGCTTTCTCCTTCGCGAGTTACGAACACCTTCAAACGTGGGCGGTTTCATTCTGGCAAAACATCCTCATCTTCTGCAGCTTCTTTATTTCAATGCGTTGTCTTTCCCCCGAAAAATATGTTATTTTCATTTGTTTTACCTGAGGGATCTTCATAAATTCTGTTAGAGAAATCTTCATAAATTTTATGCAACTAGACGTTTTGTGATGTTTCTCTCTTACATTCTGTGCTTCTTTCAGTGGAAGAATATGGATTTAGAAAATGGCGCTTTTTGGCGTTTCTGCGAACAGATGCTAGACGCACGGTTTTTCTTCTTTCATGTAATGTTTTCTACGTAAAAGGTTTGTAAGAATTAAGAGGGTTTAGGACATAAAATTCTTCAAATTTTAGAAAACTTTTTGTTGCATTAAAAATTCCTGTGTTCTTTTATGCTTAAAAATGGCGTTTAAATCAAGTTTCTATCTTAATTAGAACAAGATAAATTAATTTTTTTATACCATTATAATAGTAGCCAATTGTTGCTTAAACCTGTAAGTGCTTTTTTCAGCATGGTGGGTTTTTTCCCCATTTCTCGTCTTTAAATTGTTATAAGTCAAGAACCATTAAAGATAAAATTTCAAACTTAGAACATATCTTTTTAAACTATTTTACTTTAATTTTGATTCAGCAAATTGGAAAAATATATTTCCTTTTGAAAATGTGATTTTTTAAATAAGTTACATCATTTTTTCGAAAAATTTTTACGGCATTAAAAATTTCTGTGTTCTTTTATGCTTAAAATGGCGTTTAAATCAAGTTTCTATCTTAATTAGAACAAGATAAATTAATTTTTTTATATACCATTATAATAGTAGCCAATTGTTGCTTAAACCTGTAAGTGCTTTTTTCAGCATGGTGGGTTTTTCCCCATTTCTCGTCTTTAAATTGTTATAAGTCAAGAACCATTAAAGATAAAAATTTCAAACTTAGAACATGTCTTTTTAAACTATTTTGCTTTAATTTTGATTCAGAAAATTTGAAAAAAATATTTACTTTTGAAAATGTGATTTTTTAAAAACAGTTACATCATTTTTTCGAAAAGTTTTTAATGGCATTAAAAATTTCTGTGTCCTTTTACGCTTAAAATGGTGTTTAAATCATGTTTATATCTTAATTAGAACGGGATAAATTAATTATTAGTTTTTACAACATTCTAATAGCAGCCAATCGTTGTTTAAACCTGTAAGTGTGTTTTTCTGCATGATGGTTTTTTTCCCCATTTCTCGTCTTTAAATTGTTATAAGTCAAGAACCGTTAAAGATAAAATTTCAAACTTTGAACATGTCTTTTTCAACTATTTATTTTAATTTTGATTCAACAAATTTGAAAAAAATATTTACTTTTGAAAATATGATTTTTTAAAAATAAGTGAAGTTTTTTTGAAATTTTTAATCTAAATATTTTTAATTTTTTAAAAAATTAATATTTAAAAAATTCTTAATTAAAATAAAAACTTCTGAAAAATATTCTGAAAAATATTTCTGATTAATTAAATGAAAAAATTCTGAAGTTTGATAAATAACATTTCGAGTTACAACGATTTTAAATTACGCCACTTTAAAAAAAAAATAAAAATAAAAAAAAATAAAAATAAAAATAAAAATTTATTTTAAACCTTTTGAGAAGTTTTATGATGTGATTTTGTTTACAAATTATATGGTTAACCATCACAAAAAATTCAAAATTTTAACTCAATAAATAAAAAGAAATTTAAAATGTGTCCCAGACCTCCTTAAGTTTTTATATAAAACTCACCAGAAAATGCGTGGGGAATTTTTTATCAGTTTAAATTTACAGAGAAAAAAAATCGTCTGTCCTGAGTACAGATTCATATTTCTATATTTTTATAGTAGCATTTTTTTTAAGTAAAATTCGAAACCATAATTTTTTTTCCTCGAAAAGTCATAAGATATGATTTTAGAATTTTTTTTCCTAAAAAAAAGAAGAGGAAACAAATTAAGCCATTGCAAAACTCCTACGTTAAAAATTTTCTCGTATGTACTTAAAGTAAATTGGTTTCACTTTTAAATGAAAAGTTTTATTGATTTTCAAAAGTTTTCCACATTTTTCGCTTCTATTTCGACTTTTTCCTGTTGTCTCGTTTAAAAACCACTTAAAAACATTTTGCTCTTAAAAAATTCTCATCACGTGACTTGTTGCACAGGGGACTTCAAATCTTGAGTTGTTGAAGGTATAATTTTTTTTCACGTGTATTAAGCTGAATTAACCTTTTCCTTACGGGCTGAGATAGCATGTATCCCAAGAAAATATATGTGTGTGTGTGTATGTATATATATGTATATATATATATATATATATATATATATATATATATATATATATATATAGTTAGTTTACAAATGTAAATTACTTAATATGAAACAAAAATGGCAACACTAAAAATTTCCCTAATACGGCGATATTTATCCCTACTATGTCTATAAAAGTGAGTGTGCATGAGTTTCGTGTCTCATTGCTTGGTGGGAGCTAAGTATTTTGTATCTTAATGTGTATAGTGTATATGTTAGTGAGTAATTATTTAGTTAATTAGTATTATTGTATTTCTGTATCTTAGTATAAAGATTTTTTTTTCTTTTTTTTTAAATTTTATTTTTTCTTTATTAAAAAGTTAAAACGATATTCATCTTGTAATTATGTTTTACTTGACTATATTAGTAAAGACATCTGGTTTAACTTATCTATTTCATCTAAAATATTTTTCCTCTTCATAATTGTTTATTACTGTCTTGGTGTTATAGCCGACCTCCGGGAGTGTTGCTAGGCTTAAAACATGTTTATCCGGGGTTGGGGGGGCCACAACCCCCCCCCCCCCAAGTCATCAACTATACCACCTCCAATTCCGTTTTTTGCTTATTTATATATGTCTATCTTATTTCAGGTTATAGGAGTATTAAATGGTTGCATCTGCCCTTTTAGTCATCTTAATTTTAAATCTCTCTCTCTCTATATATATATATACACATATCCATATATATATATATATATATATATATATATATATATATATATATATATACACATATAAATCTTTATATATGTATATTTCTTCTGTCCGTGTGTATGTCAATGAAATCCTCAAAAACGTCTGGACTGATTTTTATGAAATTTTGTGTGTGCGATTAAGTTGATTCGAGAATCGTTTAGATTCCCAATAAGAACCCCTAATAACCCTAGGGGGGAGGGGGGCAGGAGGCACATGTGAAAATAATCAAAAACGACTGATATCACTGTTGAATCCATAGTTTTCGGGGTCGCTGAGATTAATAGTGACACTCCCGATGTCGTTTAATCCATGTTCAGCCCCCCATTACCATAGGGGGGTGAAGGGGGAAGAAGGGGAATATAAAATCTCAAAAATGACCGAGAGTAGTGTCGAATCCATAGATTTCGGGGTCGCTGAGAGGAACAGTGGCAATCCCAATGCCGTATAAGTGAGAGTTCAGCACCCCAACCACCCCCCCATCAATGTTGGGAGGGGAAAAGATAAAATGTCCAAAATGACCGAGAGTAGTGTCGAATCCATAGTTTTTGGGGTCACTGAGATGAATATAGGAAAATAAAAGTGTTGTTTATAATTAAGTTTTTAGTTAAATAATACAGTGAATTTGTAATTTTATTTTATCATTTGTATACTGTTCATATACTTTTAAATACCCGTAAATAAAATTACTTAAATTTTACACTATAGATGGAATTCATTCTTCTTCCTGTGTAGTAAAAAATTGAGAATAATAAATACCTGGGCAACGCCAGGGAAACAGCTAGTATATATATATATATATATATATATATATATATAATAAGTACGACGATCAATGTATACAATTGATGTAAAAAAAACAAAAAAATGTATTTATAAACAAATCGTAAGGGATATTTTTATAGACAAAATAATGTAGAAGAAAATATTCAAATTAAATCTAATAGAACATACTAAAGAATATAGTACAGATAATACGGTACATTTTGAGGAACATATCTTTTACTGTATTTTAATCTTTTTTTGGATAATGTCCAATCATCTGCCGCATTAGCAAGAAAATTTTTTTTTGTTTATTTCGTCGCTATGCACATGACGATAAATTTATATAATGTGCTAGAAAAAGAAACCACGTGATCAGCATTTAATAAATTAAATTGCAAAAATTAATCTTTAAAAATTCACCAAATATCAGAAAATGGAGATAAAGATTCGAAAAAGATTTCATTTTAAATTAATTTTTAGGATCTTTCTCATGATATAAATTTTATAACCCTCAGATTATTATTTTGAGTGCAAACTTAAAAAAAAAGTTACTAAAACAGCTTAAAAATTTAATTTTTAAAAATCTAAGAAGATTTTTTCAAAAATCTTTCTTGGTGCACCCCTACACTATAAGAAGAATCGCCATGCAAAATTTCAGCCATTTAGGTCCAGCGGTTTGGTCTATGCGTTGTCTGTCAGTCAGTCAGTCAGTCAGTTACGAAATTGTTTTATATATATAGATATGCACACACACACACACACACACACATATATATATATATATATGAATATATATATATATATATATATAATATATATATATATATATATATAATATATATATATATATATATATATATATATATATATATATATATATATATATATATATATATATAAATATATAAACCCCTTAAAGGCCGTTCTTACATAGGGGGTATGAGATTTTCTCGTTCTAAAGAGGGAATATCGAGTATATCGAGATTTACATCCTCATGTTGTACACACTTCATTTGGTCCTTATTCTGAATAATTTTTACATCTGTTAACGCAATTTTCTCTAAGGCATTTTTTAAATTTTCCTAACCTAGTAGGTGAAATCGACTTTAAGCCGGTCCTGCCCTTTAAAGTGACTACACTAATGACCTCTCCTACTGAAAAATCGCATGCATTTAATTTTTTCTACACTTTATAAAATCTTCCCATTTTCCGCAATTTAACTAGGGGAATATTTCGATGGCCATACCAACAACAAAAAATAAATAAATAAATAATTAACAGCTAGCTACCCCCGGGTTAACACTTTTGAGGGATCTTCTCTTCGGAGGAAACCTGGGGCTACCAAAATTCCACATTCACATTGAACACGAGATATTCCCGCAAAGGAAACGAAGCCTTGTGAATGGTCAGATTATTCTATGACGTTTCATTCTCTATCACATGCTGTATTGCGCATTATTTACTAAATACATGAAACAGCACATTTTTGTTGCCCAAATATGTCTACTCTTTATCACTTAAATCCTTATTTTAATGATTTATATCTGAAATATACCTTTTATCAACTCTGTTAATAGGAAAAAGTGTGAACTGTATCGCAATGGCGGAATCATACTGCTCTAGCGTCATGCGTGTATTCAGGATAGGTATTCCCCGAGTATAGTCAGTCTTGATAAACCAAGAACTATACCTGATCTGAATGACAGCATTTCACGACATGTTCTCAGCATTTCCCCGCACACACTGCGGTCAGCTGTAGAACATGCTATCTTACGATTTCAAATGGTAGCTGAAAATGATGGCCGTCATGTTGAACATGTCTTGTCGTAATCAATTTTCTTAATTATTGTAAATGTTGGCTAGATGTGAAATTCATCAAAAACGCCCTCTGGTGGTGAAATTTTGAACTAATTTTTTTATTCCCTGATACAAATTCCCAACCCTTCAATATGTTCTACATAAAATTTCATAACTTTCTGAACAATAGTTTCGACTGTAGACAACCTTAAAGAAGGGAAGTTTAATTATGGACACCCTGAATATATACACTGCTGGCCACTGTAAATGCAACACCCTGAAGGAAACATGTAAATAACATGAAATTTACAGCATACATTAGCGGAGGTGAGATATGCAAATGATTAGAATTTCAGCGCAGACGCACATCACGCGCGCCTGTGGCGCCACTTCAAAGCGCTATTTAAGGCTTGGAGATTTCGACGATTTCAAGTTCGGCAATTGTGTTTTCCTTGTGGTTTTTTCAAAAAAAACGATCAGTTATGCCTCGTCGAAAACAGCGATCATCTTTTGATCAAGTATCCGAGTTCGACAGAGGAAGGATAGTGGCCTACCGAGATTGTGGATTATCTTTCAGGGAAATCGGTAGTCGTGTTGGACGAAACCAAACAACTGTAATGCGGATATGTGATCGTTGGATGCAGGAGGGTACGACGGACCGGCGTGTTCGGTCGCATCCACCTCAGCGCACCACTTCACGTGATGACAGGCAAATTGTGCGCATGGCAGTGACGGATCGCTCAGTCACATCACGAACCATAGCACAGCACATGCAGTCTGTAACGCATCATCCAGTGTCTGCGCGTACCATTCGACGCCGTTTACAGCAGAGTGGTCTGTCCGCAAGACGTCCATTGCTTTGTCTACCCTTGACGCAGAACCACAGACGTCTCCGCCGCCAATGGTGCGATGACAGAAGGATGTGGACGGCAGAATGGAATGAAATTGTCTTTACTGACGAGTCACGCTTCTGTCTGCAACACCATGATGGTCGCATTCGAGTCTGGAGACACCGTGAAGAGAGGATGCTGAACAGCTGCGTTATGCACCGCCACACTGATCCTGCACCGGGTATTATGGTATGGGGCGGTATTGGATATCACTCTCGCACACCTCTAGTACGCATTGCCGATACTTTAAACAGCCAGCGCTGCATCTCCGAGGTGTTGGAGCCAGCTGTCCTTCCTTACATTCAGGGCTTGCCCACAGCCATATTTCAACAGGATAATGCGCGACCACACGTGGCACGCATTGTCCAACGGTTCTTCGTCAATCGCCAGATTGAATTGCTTCCCTGGCCGCCTCGCTCTCCGGATCTTTCGCCGATAGAAAACATGTGGTCCATGGTTGCTTTACGATTGACCCAGATTCCATCCCCAGCTGCCACAGCAGATCAACTTTGGCAAGGTGTGGAAGCTGCTTGGTTTGCTGTACCCCAAGAAATCATCCAAAGTCTCTTTGAATAAATGCCGAGGCGTGTGGCAGCGGTGATCTCCAACAATGGCGGCTACTCTGGTTACTGATTTTGGCAGGAACCACACTTCACAGAAGTCTATAAATTTAATCATTTGATACTTGGTCAACATGTTATCTACAAAATAAATTTTGTTGTGATATCTCTTGTATTTCTTGGTGTTGCAATTTGGGTGGCCAGCAGTGTATATATAAATATGTATATTTCACTCTGTCACAAAAAAATATATGCACCCAGAAGAAATCGAGCTACTATCACGAAACTTGGCAGGAATGTAGTCTGGTAAGAGATATGTAAATGATTAAAATTTCGACGCCAATGAGACAAGGGTAAATGCGCTATGCGCATATGAGATGCGCAGCTGGGAGAGTTAAAAAGCATGATTGCTCGTGCCAAAGGGTAATTAAACAAATCTGTCGACTTGGATGGACGGTATTGTGACTAGAAATGCCTCTGAGACGTAACCGGAGACAGTACGAACAATTGTCGGCCTTTGAGAGGGGGCGTATAGTAGGCCTCAGAGAAGCATGTTGGTCGAACAGGCGTATCAGCCGTCACCTCGGTCGGAGCGATATGGTAGTTGATCGGTGTTGGCAACAATGGATCACGGAAGGGATAGTCTACCGTCGCAGAGGGTCAGGACGTCCCAGGAACACAAATGCGCTCGAGGATCACGCAATCATAAGAGCGGCCACGTCCGCACCAACAACGTCGCTAGAATCGGTTCGACGCCATTTACCACCTTCCAGACATCCGGTGGTATCAAGGGAAACCATTCGGAGACGACTGGCCGACGCAGGTATAAGGAGCCGACGTGATTAAGACGCCTACCACTGATCACATATCATAGGCAGTGTCCATTGGATTTTTGCTGACCTCGAGCAAGCTGGAGTGTGACCGTCTGGAAGCGTGTGATCTTCAGCGATGAATCCCGATTCAGTCTCAATGCTGATGACCAGCGCATACGCGTGTAGAGGCGGACAGGCCACCGGTCCGATCCGGCATTTGTTGTCAAGATGCATACGTTTATTATCCAATGTGTGACAGTGTGGGGAGCAATTTGTTGGGACACACGATCACCTCTAGTCGTCCTTCAACACACTTTGACGGCACGCAGTAACGTGGACGAGATTTTAATGCCAGTTGTACTGCCTATGCTATCAAGTCTCCCAGGTGGAATTTATCAGCAAGACAACGCTCGTCCACATACTGCGCGACTCTCCCAACAATGTCTTTAAGAATATAACGTACTCCCATGGCCTGCCAGGTCATCAGACCTCTCGCCAATAAAGCACGTCTGGGACTTGCTTGGAAGGAAACTGCAGCCGTCCTGGAATACTGGTGAATCAACTGCCCAGTTGCAAAGATTATGGCATGATCTTCCGCAGGAGGTCATAGGTGACCTCACTGATTTAATGGCAAGAATGATTTATAGCTGCCAGAGGTGGATTTACTACTTACTGATTTGTAACGTTTTTCATGCCAAATCTTCTATATAAAACGGACTGTTGAAACGGATTTTGTAATCATTTGCTTATCTTCTCATACATTACATACATATTAAGTTTCGTGATAGTAGCTTGTTTCCTTCTGGGTGCATAGATTTTTTTGTGACAAAGTTTATATATATATATATATATATATATATATATATACGATAAAAATAAATTCCTTCCATTAAAAGCAAATGCATAACACGTGTCGAACGCACGTTTTTCTCTACCCATTTCTTTTTTCTTTTAATCACTATTTGAAATTTCCATCGTGATAATTGCCAGCGTTAAAAATAGCATCTTGTTCCTAATAATTTATTCAGCCATTTCCTTGCGAAAAAGGTTCAAATATACGCATCATTTATTATTTAACTACTAAAGCGTTGGGGAAAAAATAAACTGAATTATTAATTTCCTTCTTAGGAATAATGCAAAAAACTGACTGTTATATTCAGTTCAGCCACCTTTTCCCGCGCTTCGTTTCCTACAGTTCCTGAATTACTCATAAATGTCAAATTCATACTCCACCGATTAGGTTGCTGTTGTTCTAAATTTATTCCTCCTTGTCCCAGACAAGTTATGCATTAAATAAATATTGAAATTTTTAACACATATATATATATACACACACACACACACACACATATATATATATATACGAGGGCTGTCCGTAAAGTATCCGAACTGAATGTATAAAACATATTACAGACACCGCTCTGCGTGCGCTCGCTAATTAGCATGTTTAAACATATGTAAACTTTTTATGTTGGTAATTATCCAAGCACTGCGAAGCGCGGTTCTCTTGTAGCAATAACGAAAAGTGAACTCAGTGGAAGTCTCGTGTCGGGTTGGATCATGACAGAATCTACTGAGCAACGTGTTTGCATCAAATTTTGTAATAAAATTGGAAAAACGGCAACCGAAATGTTCGATTTGCTTAAGAAAGCATACGGTGATGATGTTATGGGCCGAACTCAAGTGTTTCAATGGTTTAGACGTTTTAAAGATGGAAGGGAATCTGTGGAAAGTGATGCACGATCAGGGCGTCCATCAACATCGAGAAATGATGTCAAAGTGGAACAGGTTCGTATTGCGGGGCGATCAGATAGACGAATGACAGTTCGAGAGATTGCAGGAGGTGGACAGACCATCGAGAGATGGACAAACCATTAATAAAGAGTTCTACCTTGATGTGCTCAGGCGACTTCGTGATTCCGTGAGGAGGAAACGACCAGCAAAGTGGAAATCTGGGAAATGGATGCTTCACCACGATAATGCCCCTGCTCACTCCTCACATGTGGTTCAAAATTTTTTAACCAAACATGGCACCGTTCAAGTCCCGCAACCTCCCTACTCACCAGACCTCGCTCCTTGCGACTTTTTCGCATTTCCAAAGCTAAAGAAAAGGCTTAAAGGATGACGGTTTGAGGATGTGACAACCATCAAACAAAAAGCGATCGAACAGCTGTTGACCATTCCAAAGAACGACTTCCAATCCTGCTTCCAAGAGTGGCAACAACGTTGGGCTAAGTGTGTTGCTTCTCAAGGACGATACTTTGAAGGGGATTAAACAGAAGTATGTATATCCATTATATTTTTTTAGTTATAAATTAAATTCGGAAACTTTACGGACAGCCCCCGTATATATATATATATATATATATATATATATATATATATATATATATATATATATATATATATATATATATATATATATATATATATATACCCTGGCCAATGAATTATAAACCTGTGAGAATTTCTATAAATGCTCGCTAGCGTCTTGTGTATGCAAAACCTCTTTACGACGTGGATGAAACGTCATCAGAATGCTAGTATAAGGTGTGCGGCTGCATTTCACGATAAACGCAGGAGAATGGTGAAAACGACACATCTTTCACCATTTGAAAAATGGCTTGTTGTTAGGGCCCGTTTAGCAGGGGCCACGATTGTGAAGACAGCAGAACTCTCTGCGTTCTCAAATGCAGCCATTTCGAAGGTGTTCAACAGTTGGAAGCAAAACCCACACTCCTTGACCAAAAGACGTAATTGTGATTCGAAGACAATCAACTTAGACGGTAGTCGGCGTCGTTACGGTAGAAAAGGGATACTACTGTACTTCAACTCGGTGCGCAGACCGAACCATACCGAACCATGCGCAGAGAATTGCAGAAGATGGGATTACGTAGCCGGATGCCTGTGAGGAAACCTCTAATTTCTGCGCGGAATGCCAGAATTCGATTTCAGTGGTGTCTGAAAAGACGAAACTAGACAAAAGAGGACTGTAAAAGGGTTATGTGGTCCGACGAATCACGCTATACCTTGTTTTGCACTGGTGGAAGACGTCGATTTTGGCGAGAACTCCACGAAGCCATGAGCCCATCTTGCCTTGTTCGCACTGTGCAAGGTTCTGGTGGGATTATCAAGGTGTGGAGCATGTTCTGTTTGTATGAAAGTGGTCCCCTGGTGTTCGTTGAGGGTAAACGCACAGCTATTCACTACCTGGACATACTGGCAGATCAACTGCGTCCTGAAATGTTGCATTTTTACCCCTCAGGTGACGGATACTTAATGGACGATAATGCAACTATACATCGTGCCAGAATCGTTGGAGATTGGTTCACTGAACATCAATCAGTCTTCGAACAGCTTCAATGGCCACCGCAAAGCCCGGATCTTAATCCAATATAAATGTTTGGGACATGTTGGAAAGGCACATCCGACAGCAATTTCCTGTTCCATCCAATTTGCCGGATCTTAAGGTCTGTGTAGCCAATGCATTGGTTTCTCTGGGTGTAAATGCATCCCAGAAGCTTGTAGAATCGATGCCTTGCTGAATATGGGCTGTTATCCGTACAAAAGAAGGTCCAAGAGGATAATAATGGTAGGTTTCTAATTCAATGGTCAGTTTCTAATTCAATGACACGGATGGTGTTTTCACCCGTGTTTAAATATTCTTCACATGCAGTCATCGTGTCCATCTTTTAGTGATCGAGTGGCAGGCAATGACTCAATCAACAGAGTATGATCTCTTAATCCTTCTTTATTGATTTTCTTCAATTCACCACGCTCCAGGGTATTTCTTTCCGTTTCGCCATTTTTATAACTTATTCGG
>OU015499.1:99938022-99968022 GCA_907164885.2 Dolomedes plantarius | reverse complement strand
ACATGATATTAACTAAGTAGAGTAATTAATTAATAAGTTAATTAGAAATTAATTAAGTAAATTTAATATTTTTACGCAGTAACTGTGTACATCTTTTTTTTTTGCTATGAACAATGTTCTTGAAAAATTATATATTTTGTTAGTTTGAATTAATTATTATTACTAAATTATAATTTATCTGCACATTCGAGCAGAAAATTTGCATTTTTCAAATAAAGGAATGTAGGAGGTCGTTTTCACCCATCTTGACCAGTTTTATATATATTTGTTGTCGAGAGGCATACGGCGATTACACAAGGTGTGACAGTGTGGGGAGCAATTTGTTGGGACACACGATCACCTCTAGTCGTCCTTCAACGCACTTTAACGGCACGAAGTTACGTGGACGATATTTTAAGGCGAGTTGTACGGCTTATGCTATCAAGTCGCCCAGGCGCCATTTATCAGCAAGTCAACGCTCGTCCACATACTGCGCGACTCTCCCAACAATGTCTTCAAGGATATGACGTACTCCCATGGCCTGACAGGTCAGCAGACCTCTCGCCAATAGAGCACGTCTGGGACTTGCTTGGAAGGAAACTGCAGCCGTCCTGGAATACTGGTGAATTTACTGCCCAGTTGCAAAGATTATGGCATGATCTTCTGCAGGAGGTCATAGGTGACCTCCCTGATTTGATGCCAAGCAGTGTTTCGGCTTGTATAGCTGCCAGAGGTGGATTTACTACTTACTGATTTGTAACATTTTTCATGCCATATCTTCTTCATAAAACGGTCTGTTATTCTGAATTTGTAATCATTTGCTTCTCTCCTCATACACTACATACATGTTAAGTTTCGTGATAGTAGCTCGTTTCCTTATGGGTGCATATATTTTTTGTGACAGAGTGTATATATATATATATATATATATATATATATACATACAAAGTTAAAATTACATAGTCTTAAAAAATCTTCTTCTATATATCCAAGTCGACAAACATTAGAAAAATTTGTAAACTTAACTTTATGTAAGATTTTTTATATATGGTCTATTACGACATGCTTCTTTTGTAAATTTATAAAGCTTAAAATTTTAAATTTTAAAGAAAAAGATGGGTTCTGAAAGCCAAACAGGCCTGGGGTGTCATATACCCTTGAACTGGCCTTGAATATACAGCCTGTTCAAAATGAACAAAGACGGTAGGCGAAGTATGGGAGTTATTAAAAGCTTCTGCTTATGGATTAACGCCCACTCTCTTCACAGATTTAGGGCACACTTTCTTAAGTCATTGCTACTCTCGAAATCTCAGATTTTCAGTCTGTCTGCATGTTATGCTGAGAATAATTATCCTTTCAAAGTAGTTCTATTCATTTATTATTAGCAAATGCTTTTTTTAGTTCTATTTCTTGCATATGCAACAAAAGGGACATTTTTTTTCAATATTAAACTTAACAGTAATTAATTTTTTACAGTGAACTGAATTATTGATTTCTATTGCGACAAAATTAGAACTGTATTTGTAATGAAAAAAGGAATTATGCTAAAAGGATTTTTTTTAAAAATGCGCATTGCATTTGAAGATTTTTTTTTTCGTATACACAAAACAGAATTTGAAAATATGCATTGCAATTCTGTAATTAAGAAACACTTAGAGGAATATTCTCTAGGCTTAACATAGGTATTGAGAATCTACGAGATATTCCTAGAAAATATAAATCTATATATGTATATAAATATATTGCAAGGACTTTGCCTTAAATAAAAGACTGCCAGACTTTTTGTATTTAATGCTTTAATTGCATTTCTCGACTAAATACAGGCTATATATATATATATAAAACAGTTCCGTAACTGACTGACTGACTGATTGACTAACATACAACACGCAGAGCAAACCGCTGTACCTAAAGGGCTGAAATTTTGCATGGCGAATTTTCCTATACTGTAGGGGTGCACTCAGAAAGATTTTTGAAAAATTCTTCTTAGATTTTTTAAAATTAAATTTTTAAGCTGGTTTAGCAACATTCTTTACAGTTTGTATTTAAAATAATAATTTGAGGGCTATAAAATTTATATCACGAGAAAGATCCTAAAAATTCCTTTAAAATGATATCTTTTTCGAATCTTTATCACCATTTTATGATTTTTGGTGAATTTTTAAAGATTCATTTTTAGAATTTAATTTATTAAATGTCGATTTCGTGATTTCTTTTTCTCATACTTTAAATTGATTTATCGTCACGTGCATAACAACGAAATAGACAAAAACAAATTTTTTTTTCTTGCTAATGCGGCAGATTTATTTATTTATTTATTTATTTACTTTTTGGCATTAATTGCATAACATAGACCATTGTATTTAATTTGAATGTACTCCGTAACGAACTGCGGGTTTTCAGCTAGTATATATACAGGGTGTCCATAATTAAAGTCCCACTTTGAAAAGGCTGCAAAAAAAGAACCACTGGTCAGAATGACTTCAAATTTGAACTGAATATACTGGAAGAAGGGGTAAACGATTTGGCATAATAAAAAAAGTTCCAAAATGTATCAATAGATAGCGCTGTAGGATTTTGGAAACTTTTCTTTATTATGCCAAATCGTTTCCCCCTTCTTCCAGTATATTCAGTTCAAATTTGAAGTCATTCTGACCAGTGGTTCTTTTTTTGCAGCCTGTTGAAAGTAATACTTTAATTATGGACACCCTGTATATAAAGATTAAATTCGTTGGTTCACGGTATCGACGAGGAAGGTCAGACTTCAGTTGTCGCTGCACTTATTCAAGTCTATCTAGGCCCGGCAGTATCTCCTTGTCTCCGGCTCAAGCGTCATTCTGAAAAGCTTAATCTCTGAATCACTGACATGAAGTTAACTCGCGTCCGGGGACTTTATATACCTTCGCTTAACGTTCTCGAAAAGTCTGGAAAACGTCGCCTTTCTTTATTGAGTTATTGTTCCCCGACGACTAAGTGCCTCCGTACGGCCACTTCCTTTTGGTAGCTGACGAACTGTTCCGAGAGCTGTCGGTAGCACTTCCGGTCTGTATGTCTCCAGCCATCTAAATCCCTTACGCGCACCAACCGCGCGTTGGTTGGTCTTCCC
This sequence comes from Dolomedes plantarius, assembly GCA_907164885.2. Taxonomy (NCBI): domain Eukaryota; kingdom Metazoa; phylum Arthropoda; class Arachnida; order Araneae; family Dolomedidae; genus Dolomedes; species Dolomedes plantarius. The sequence continues at coordinate 99,964,937 of OU015499.1, read as the reverse complement.
GAAATTTCCACACACAAAATATTCGCAATTGTACGGGAGTCGTTACAATATGTATGTAGGTATGATGTATGTTCCAGCATAACTCTGGAACACCTGGAGCAATTTCCACCAAACTTGGTACACATATGACTTACAATCTAGAAAAAAATACTGTGTGTGTGTGTGGTGTGTGTGTGTGGGGGGGGGGAAGACACCCGTAGCACCCATAGAGGTGGGGGAAGGGGGTGGCATTTAAAAATAATCGAAAACGACTGATATTGTCAAATCCATGGTTTTAGGGGTCGCTGAGATGAATAGTGATACTCCCGATGCCGTTTAAATGCAAGTTCAGGCCCACTCCATCAGTAATGGGGGAGGGAGAAGGGGTAAAATATAAAATGTCCAAATTGACCGAGAGCAGTGTCGAATCCATAGTTTTTGAGGTCGTTGAGCAGATTGGTGACAGCCTCGATGACATTTAGGCTCAAGTTTAGTGAACCTTAAAAAAACCGAGATTAGTGTCCAATCCATAGTTTTCGGGGTCGCCGAAATGAATGGCGGCACTGCCGATGCCGTGTAGGTCCAAGTCCAGTCCCATCGGCATGGGGGTGAGAAGGGGTAATAAAAAAAGGCAAAAATGAACGAGATAAACCGAGATGTCTCAAATCCCAGGGCAACGCCGGGCAAACAACTAGTTCTATATAAATCCCATTCTGGCATCCATTTCATAAAACATTTAAACTTGTTGGTGAGGGTCAAACACTCAAATTAAAATTGTTTTTGATGAAAAAAAATTACCGAATGCTTGGAAACACTTTTCGGTAAAATATTTCGTTTACAGAAGTTTCAATTCAGCACCAAAAACTTTTATAAGAATGTTTGGTTATATTCCTTAATAAAAAAAGGTTTTCCTTATTAGTGGTATATAAAATAGATTATAGGTGCTTTTGGCGAAAAAAGGTGTCGACAAGTTTTCAGATCAGAACAAAAAACATTCTAAGAGTTACAATCAGATGTTATTTTAACCACATAAAATGAAAATTTTGCGGCTGAAAAAAATCTGCTATCGGGAATCAGTTTTTTTTTCTTCTCAGGTATAACTGCTTCCATTCATAGCGGAAAAAAGGCAAGTTCGAGGAAATTCATTGTGTCGTAGGAAATGTTTGATTATACGTCGTAACGCATATATTTTTTAACAGAATCCTAAGAATTTTTAGCAGAATTTTTACAGAATTACAGAATTTTTAGCTTAAGGTAGGTATCTGCCTACGTTAAAATGGCTGTTTTTGTGTAAAATCTGGAGAGAAAAAATCTTTATGGCTGTATTTCAAATGCCTGTCTTTTAGGATTCTAAAATTGCTTTACATTTATTCGTAAGATCATTGGATGAGAAGTTATGGCTGTGGTAGGGTTAATTGGGTGGTCGTGATTTAGTATAGTAGTTGGCAATGATACAATTACTCTGAATTCTAAACAATACATTGATTTATTAACATAACACATATATGAGTACACATTCAATTATATTACTGATAATTATCCCCCTAAAGAAACACTCATTATATCAAGGGATTATTTAATTATACTATTTCACTTATTTAAATTGATTTCATTCTCAGTACGCAATATATATTATTTCTTAACTTTAGCCTATATTATATGATTCGGGGATTTATTGACTTTTGGCAATAGGTAATGAAAGGTTACCTCCATTTTTGCAGACTGCAGAAGGGAAACATTTGCCGGTGTATTCATGTGCATCGATTGGGATATCTTTCATCAGGATTCACTTTTCGCTGGGGAACGCAGTTATCAGAATCGCTATATGGCGCGGGAAGAGGCGGGCTTTAACGGCAAGGTCAGTTCTCCATCTTTGGCTTGTAGGGGTCAGGCAATCTATCTTGGTTCCGCAGCTCAATTATTCTCTTCTCATCGCTAGCTTGCAGGGGTCAGGGAATCTATCTTGGCTCCGACGCTCCTCTATGCTCCTCTCATCGCTAGCTTGCAGGGGTCAGGCAATCTCTCTCGGCTCCACTATTCATTTATTCTCCTCTCATCGTTGGCTTGCAGGCTTATAGCGATGCGCTAAGTCTGGGCGCAATCTCCCATATACTCTTTTTAAACTTCTCGCTTACGACGCTACTACTCTATGTCCGTGTGCTGAGTCTGAGCGCCAAAATCAATCATATCTTTTTAATATTCTCACTCTCTCTATTTTTTATCTTCTCAACGGCCCTGCCTTTTTTCATTTTCATTCGTCACTCATGTTCAACCTTTTCTCTCATTTCCACTTCGATTCGCTAATTTTTACCACCAAATTATTTCTTTAAACCATTCAGAGTGAGGGGCGTTTCGTATTAAAACAATTCCGCCTTCGACTCACCCCTGCCTTTCTAGGGATCATGTTTTCCCAGAACATCTCCTATGTGGCCCTCAAGATAATCCTCTACAGGCACAGCTCTGTGAGGTAATGCATTATCATCCATTAGATTGAATTAGTTGCCAATATCAGCGGCATTTGGGCAGACATATTTATCAAGGATCTCGTCCCGATATCTTACACCAGTCAGAGTTCCTCTATGGAAAACATGCTGATCAGTGTGACCACCATATATATATATATATATATATATATATATATATATATATATATATATATATATATATATATATATATATATATATATATAATATATATATGTATATATATATATGTATATATATATATATATATATAATATATATATGTATATATATATATGTATATATATATGTATATGTATATATATATATATATATATATATATATATATATATATATATATATATATATATATATATATATATATATATATATATATATATATATACATATATACGAAGGTCACACTGATAATGGCTCTTAGCCATTTGGGTAACATTGGGAAAACATTTTATTTTAAAAACCAATTATACTTTACGATAATCCCCTCTATAAATATTATTTTTGGTTACTCATGCTCCATGAATGTTTTTAAAAGTCTCTAAAAGACACTTAATCGAAAGAGCCTTATAAAAACAATATAATAATGCAAAGTAATGTTATTTTTTTTTAAAAATCTGCGACAATAGAATTCGTTAATGACTTAGGTTCGATGTTTCCCCTTAAACTGTTAGCATTTCATTTAAGATTATTTCTCTGATAGAAATCCGGTATTTCTGTCTATTGATCACAGGCGTAAAGTACGTGCAGTTGCTATTTTCATAGAAAGAAAATGGTAACGATTTGAGTTACGCTAATTCATTTCTGCTGTCGGAACGTTTTTAATCCCTTTCCTAGACTCAGACGTTTGCCTTTTAAGTTTTAATCCACAAATGTGCAGAAAATGGGGAAGAGGGTGGTGGTGTTCTTTTTCCATCACCTCGAGCCTCCGCCTAAGTTAAATTAAGAACTTTGGAGGATGTGTTAGAAGCCCGAGTGAGATTAAAGTGTCGAAACTTTCCGCCAGATTTCGATAAATAAAAATTTTAACGTTGTATTTATAGAGTATATAGCTCACTTCTACCCAGACTTGGGTGTATATAATTTGAAGTGGCACTCTCAATGAATTTGATACAAACATAGTTTATACATGAAACAATGTTTATTGAATTCGTTTGCCCATATAGAATTTGCTTTTACAGTAATAAGCATATGTACTACTTGTAAAGAATATATATTAACATTCAATAGAAATGCACTTTGAAAATACTCACAAACCAGCAGAGAGTCAAACCAGCAGTTCTGCCACGTAAACTTTCGGCTCCCTAAGCCCTAGCGCTGGTTAACACCTGGAACAGTTTACCTCGTAGCTCCCTCTCGCTTATCTATCAACCTTAACAAAACCTTCTTCAACCTTCGTATTAATCTAGCTGCTTGGTATTTATACCAAGCGCGCATGCCGAAATTAGCATATCTCAAGCAGCTTCTTTAATTCATTCACTCAAAAGTTCGATTCTTGTGAATCGAATCTTATGTATACCTTACATATTCTTATATGTTTTCAGAATAATGGAGGACAATTTCCGGGAAATGAATGCTTCCTGTATCAGTAATGAAGGAACCAATAAACATGAATGAATTATAGACAAGCATTTTAGTTAAAGGAAAATATAACAGGCTCTTGAGATAGCTTTCATCGAAAATTTGATAAATATATGTTATACTAGCAGAATACCTGTGCTTCACTACGGAGGACATTTTAGGATAATTACAATGAAAATCGCAACAGATATTTTCAGAGACGAACTAATGTAGAAGAAAATATTCAAATTAAGGGGACAGTGGACTTTCAAAATTGTGAAATTTGTCCAAAAATTGGATTTTTTTATTTTATTGAATTGTGAAACTACGGACGAGTAGGAATGTGTTGCAAAAAGATTTTTTAATTTCTGTGATTACTTTCCTAGTTATAGGCATTTGTATTTAATTTAGATATTATGTGGTTACTAATAGCAATAACTTTAAATGTGTTTTTCTCAAAATAAAAATTTTCATGCCATAAGAATATTAAAACTGCTCCAGGCGCATTTCTAACTATCGTATTGCTTTGAAATTTAAATTTTATATACTTAACTGTATATTAAATAAATCTTATTGAAAAATATTATGCTTCGTAGCTCAGAATTTCTAAATTTTGTACTTGAAAAGATGATTTATAGGTGTTTGCGTAATAAAAAGGGTGTTTTCACTATTATTATTTTTCTCTTTATATTTTTAATGAATGCTTAAAATAAGCAATAAGTTTTATTGTTAGTTCTATAAGGTATCCTGTAAATAAAAATTGCCATATTATGTGCAAAAGAAATGCGCATGGAACATTTTTAATTAGACCAATTTTTGATATAATTAATAATTAATAATTCATAAATTATTAATATTTCATCTTTAAATTTCAACCACTTTTACATATCTGTGGTACTAATCACATATTCAAATTTCAAGCAAATCCATTCATAACAAAAAAAAGTTAGGTTTGAAGGTCCACTGTCCCCTTAAATATAATAGAACATACTAAAGAATATAGTACAGTTTGAGGAACATTTTCCCCGTCAACAACCAAAATTTCCTCAACCATTTTTTGACGGAGATCCGCATAAAGAAGAGACGCAGAGAACAGTCGCAGAGAATACGATTTTCCACTCAGAGAGTGTCCCAATTTACCCCCTTAGGGATGGAATTTCGAAAAATCCTTTCTTAGCGGCTGTCCATGTCATTATAGGAATGCACTGTCAAATTTTCAGTCCTTAGGTCCAGAGGTTTGGTCTGTGCAAGGTCTGTCAGTCAGTCACGGAACTGTTTTATATTTAGGTTTAATTTAGCATCCATAAAACATACCTAATTTGAATTAAATTTTTAAAAAAAACTTCCATCTCAATTAGTCCAGTGGTTAAATTTTATATTTTACCGTATTTAAATATTTTGTTTGTCAATTTATGTCGTTGTAATGCACGTGACGCAAAATTTATTTAAAGTATCACAAAAAAGAAAAGAAATCCCGTGTCGTTTTCAGCGGTGGTAATGTCTTAAATTATATTTGTTCCGTAACAAATTACTTTTAGGTTAAATGTTATTCCTAACTTGTTTTCTTCGTCATATAACACATCTGTTGATTAGTTATTTTACATCGGGTCCAAAAGTTTTATCTCGGTATTTTCACTTTTGTCTCGTTCTTACGACAAATTAAGGCTGCTGTGTACTAACCCTGTTGGATTCGCTCACCTCAATGTTACACTATAAGAAGATTCGCGATACGCCCTTTAAGTCCAGCGGTTTGGTCTGTGCGTTATCTGTCAGTCAGTCAGTCAGTCACAGAACTGTTTTATATATATACTAGCTGAAAACCCGCGCTTCGCTACGGAGTACATTCAAATTAAATACAACGGTCAATGTATGCAATTAATGCCTAAAAAATAAATATATATATTTATAATAAATGCGACGATCAATGTATACAATTGATGTAAAATAAATATATATATATATATTTATAAAAAAATCGTAAGGGATATTTATTTATGTTTTGATAATATCCAATCGTCTGCTGCATTAGAAAGAAAAAATATTTTTTTTTTGTCTATTTAGTTGTATGCACGTGACGATAAATTTATTTAAATTATCAGAAAAAGAAATCAAGTGATCAACATTTAATAAATTAAATTCTAAAAATTAATCTTTAAAAATTCACCAAAAATCAGAAAATTGGAGGTAAAGATTCGAAAAAGATCTCATTTTTAAGGAATTTTTAGGATCTTTCTCGTGATATAAATTTTATAACCCTCAATGTATTATTTTAAATGCAAACGTAAAACAAGTTTAAAAAACAGCTTAAAAATTTAATTTTAAAAAATCTAAGAAGAATTTTTGAAAAATCTTTCTTAGTGCACCCCTACACTATTCGAAGAATCGCCATGCAAAATTTCAGCCCTTTAGGTCCAGCGGTTTGGTCTGTGCGTTTTATGTCAGTCAGTCAGTCAGTCAGTGAATGAATGAGTCAGTTACGGAACTGTTATATATATATATATATATATATATATATACAGCTCAGATTCAAAATATTAGAATAATTGAGAAAAAGTAATAAGAAAGAAATTATTTTCTATTTATTTATTTTTGATACTAAGTAAATGCAATTAAATTTCGTATAAATTAAATCTGGAATGTTTAGATAAGATTTTAACATTTACAAAATATAAAATACAATAAATTAGGTATACACCTCCATTCTGAAACACATCAAAATATTAGAATAAAATTTAGATTGGTTCAAAATATTAGAATATTTTATTTTACGCAAAAATATTACCTTATGAATATGAAGTAAATGGTAGTTAATATTTTGTAGCATCCTCTTTAGCTTTAATAACAGTGTACAATCGATCTTGCATACTATATACAAGGTATTTGTAAACATTTCTATCAATATTAGCCCAAATAGACTTTATACGTGCCACTAACTCAGTTTTACTTGAAGGAGGATTTTCTTGGAGTTTTTTCTTCATTATACCCCATAATTTTTCGATGGGATTAATGTCTGGTGAGTTTGGTGGACAAGGAAGTACCTTAATTTTACGTTGGCGCAACCAATTCTTAATTGACACCGAGGTATGCGGTGACGCTAAATCTTGTTGAAAGATGAAATCATCTTCAAATAAATCTTCTGATGATGGAATCATGTAATATTCCAAAATTTCTTGATATATCTGAGAGTTAACCTTTTCGTAGACGATGCATAGCTTTCCAGGTCCTTCTGCGCTCATGCAACCCCAAACCATGACACTAGCAGCAAATTTTACCGAACGTTTAAGGCATTCTTTATCAAATGCTTCTTGCTTCATTCTCTAAACTCGAATGCCTTGATTACCATATGAAACACAAAACATGCTTTCATCACTAAATAATATTTTTTTCCAATCTTCTTCGCTCCGTAAACGTCTTGATTTACACCAATTCAATCTTATGCGCTTTTGTTTTGCAGTCATGAGAGGTTTTGTTTTCGGTACACGAGATTCAAACTTAAATTTATGGAGACGTCTTAATGTTGTCGATTTAGAAACTTCAACTCCTTCTTCTTTCCATTTTCGGTGCAAGAATCGCACACTTTTAAAATGGTTTTTCTTAACTATACGCTTCAGTTTCCTGTTATCTCTAGCAGATGTTCTTGGTTTTCGGCCGCCATTTCGGCGATTATTTTGAAATTTTCCATTTTTTTAATATTGTGTTAGTATTTTACTAACGCTTGATTCCGAACAATGTAAATAATTCGCTATATAACATTGATTTTTACCGTGCCGATACAAATCAACCATACGAAGTTTAATAGATTCAGGAATATCACTCACACGACCCATTTTAAGACGAAAAAGCAAACAAACTGCAAAAAGAATACTGATTTTAAATAAAATCATCTGAATTTAATTAATGATCCCACCAGTTATGAATTGGTGATAATTAAAGGAGAATTAATGCAAAATATTCTAATATTTTGAACCACTTGAATAAATATTCTAATATTTTGACTTTTCAAAATATTTTTTTTTCAATTAATCTTTTCAAAAATGATATTAATTTTAAGATAATAAATAAGTTTAATCAACAATAAGTTCTTAATAAAAATATCGTTTGAATATTTGCATTAAAAGACATTAAATTTCCAATCGATATTTTCAATTTGTAAAAAAATGTAATTATTCTAATATTTTGAATATGAGCTGTATATATATATATAGATAGATAGATAGATAGATATATGTATGACATTATACAAATATTGGCAAATATAATTGTGATACAGGTGTAATCTCCGTAAAGTTCGATGGTAACTAGCAATTTTGAATTGAACATAAAAGCTTGTTAAGTTTTTGATAAAATGTTTTTATAACAAAAAGTAAATGTTTACAATATTATACAGTAAGTAAAAATTCTTTCATAATCCCATCCTTGAAAGTTCTATTTTATTCTATTTCAGAGGGCAGTCAAGAAAGAACTGTTTGTCTACTGGTGGATGGAGAGGAAACAGAGCTGTCGTGCGAGGATCCGAATGATTCAACTTACGAGGTAAATTCCATTGTGTGTTTCAAACAATTAAAAGGCTTACGCCTGGGAAAGTATGGTTGTCCACGTGACATTAAAGCGATATGTAGCACCTGCGCTGACTAAACTTCTTTAGAATTTACGCAAAAATTTAAATTAAAATTTTATTACAAAACTAAGTGCACAGAATAAGATCGTAAAGCTAGTGACCGTAAAGCCGGGAAGGCTAACCGGGAAGTAATGACATAAAAACCTGTATCGAATATTCATTCACATAGTATTTTTGCGTAGTTTAAGTATTCGCTTTGAGCTTCTTAGAATTCACGCAAAAGTTTATATTCAAACTTTATTACGAATTCGACGTGCACAGAAGGAGATCGGGAAGCTGGCTTTGGAAGTAATGACGTAAAAACCTGTATCGAATATTTATTCACATAGTATTTTTGCGTAGTTTAAGTATTCGCTTTGAGCTTCTTAGAATTCACGCAAAAGTTTATATTAAACTTTATTACGAATTCGACATGCACAGAAGGAGATCGGGAAGCTGGCTTGTTAAGAAACGACGTAAAAACCTTTATCGGATATTTATTCACTTAGTATTTTTGCGTAGTTTAAGTATTCACTTTGAGCTTCTTAGAATTTACGCAAGAGTTTATATTCAAACTTTATTACGAATTCGACATGCACAGAAGGAGATCGGGAAGCTGGCTTGTTAAGAAACGACGTAAAAACCTTTGTGGGATATTTATTCACATAGTATTTTTGCGTAGTTTAAGTATTCGCTTTGAGCTTCTTAGAATTCCCGCAAAAGTTTATATTCAAACTTTATTACGAATTCAACGTGCACAGAAGGAGATCGTGAAGCTGGCTTGTTAAGTAACGACGTAAAAACCTTTAACGGATACTTATTCACATAGTATTTTTCAGTAGTTTAAGTATTCGTTTTAGGCTTCTTTAGAATTTACGCAAAAATTTAAATTAAAACTTTATTACGAATTCGACGTGCCCAGAATGAGATCGTGAAGCTGACTTGGGAAGTAATGACGTAAAAACTTTTATCGGATAGTTATTCACATAGTATATATTTATTCACTAGATTATATTTATTCACATAGTATTTTTGCGTAGTTTAAATATTCGCTTTAAGCTTCTTTAGAATTTACGCAAAAAATTATATTCAAGCTTTATTACAAATTCGAGTGCACAGAATGAGATCGTGATGCTGCTTGGTAAGTAATGACGTAAAAACCTTTAACGGATATTTATTCACATAGCATTTTTGCGTAGTTTAAGTATTCTCTTCAATCTTCTTTAGAATTTACGCAAAAAATTATATTCAAGCTTTATTACAAATTCGAGTGCACAGAATGAGATCGTGAAGCAGGCTTGGGAAGTAATGACGTAAAAACCTTTAACGGATATTTATTCACATAAAATTTTTGATTAGTTTAAGTATTCTCTTCAATCTTCTTTAGAATTTACGCAAAGAATTATATTCAATCTTTATTACAAATTCGAGTGCACAGAATGAGATTGTGAAGCAGGCTCGAGAAGTAATGCCGTAAAAACCTTTAATGGATACATATTCAAGGGTAGTATAGCGTAATATTTGAGTAGTCCCTTTAAGCTTCTTTAAAATGTGCGAAGAAATTTATATTCAGTCATTATCACGAAATCGATGTATGCAGGATGAAATCGTGAAATGGCTTGGGAAGTAATGACGTAAAATCCTTTAACGGATGGTTATTCACGAGGTATTATTGCGTAGTTACAAATGCAAATTTCTCAAACTGAAACTTAAATTTCAGTTTTAGAAATACAATTTGCTATTTTTTTGTCACATTACAATTAACAAAAAGCATAACCTTCAAGGTATGTTGTGATTTAACAGCCTGATGACTTTTAATTTGGTTACCATATATATATACATTCCCACCTCATATGTCTATTTTCTTAATAGTGCTTTAGGAGAAGCACGTTATTGGTGTTGTGTACTCGAACGATACCGGTTGAACTCGGGGAGGGCTGGGGGATTCTAAGCAACGAGCGGTGTGGTTGGTGCCGCGTACCGCGATACTTTGGATAAAATATCGAAGTTGTAGACGAAATTAGATATTTGAATTCAATATTTTTTCCCTCTTTATTGATGTACTAGCTGAAGTACCCGGCGTTGCCCCATTTTCAAAAAATAATATGCCTATGTTTTAATCTGAACTATCAACTATATCTATACAAAATTTCAGCTCAATTGAAGCAATACTTTTTCACTTATAAAGGAACAAACATAGGCCTATTCGAAATAATCAATAAATTTCACAGTTTCAATGAAACACGATGATTTTTTAATAAAGTTCAATAATTCAAGTTCGATTTACACAAAGACTGCACAGTTTGCTGCATATCTTCACATTGAAAAAGGCAAATATAACTAAATTTAACTAATATAACTAATATAACTAATGTTAAATTTCAATATATATGTATGTATAAATATATATATATATATATATATATATATATATGTATGTATAAATATATATATATATATATATATATATATATATATATATATATATATATATATGTATGTATGTATGTATCTATGTATATATGTTTGTATGAATGCATGTATATATATATATATATATATATATATATATATATATATATACGAGGGTTATTCGGAAACTAAGGTCCGTTTACTTATAAAACAGAAAACATTACAGATTTTTTCAAAAAACTTTATTTTTTAAATTCCTTACACGTGTCTCTATTTTTCTATATAGTTTCCATATTTGTTTAAACATTTGTCATAACGTTCTACTAGCTTCTGTATGCCTAAGTCGTAGACGCCTGCCGCCTGTGAGGATAACCAGTCTTGAACTGCTTCTTACACCTCGTCATCTGTGGCGAATCTCTTGCCGCCGAGAAACTCTTTTAGGTAGTTGGATAAGTAAACATCACTCGGCGACAAGTCTGGACTGTACGGTGGATGGTCAATCTGTTCCCATCCAAAAGATCTGAACAGATTTTGGGTGTGAATGGCAGAATGGGGTCTGGCATTGTCATGCAGCAACAAAACTCCAGACATCAGAAGACCACGTCGCTTATTCTGTATTGCACGTCTAAGTTTAGTTAGGGTAGCTCAGTAAGCGGCTGCATTTATTGTTGTCCCTTGCTGCATAAACTCGACTAACAAGACAGTAGGACCCATGTCTATCCCAAAACACGGTTGCCATTATCAAGTTGTTCTACCCACATTCGGAAATTCCAATGCTAAAGTTGAAATTGTGAATCGCCGGTCTTCACGAATCTTTTCATCCACGGCATTGACCAAATCATCTGTGATCATTGATGGTCGACCTGAACGCGGTTCATCATGAACATTTTCCCGTCCGTCCTTGAAAGCTCTCACCCACTTACGCACTTTGCTGATACTCATCGCATTTGGGCCATACACATCGCTTATCTGTCTATGAATTTCCGCTGCTGAAACGTTCTTTGCTGTCAAAAACCGAATCACTGACAGTATTTCACAGTCGGCGGGCTGATCGATTGTTTTAAACATTTTGAAGTAGCACTGTACTTAGCACACTGCAACAATACCAATGCAAATGGCGTCGTTTGGCGAGCAAGGCATGCCGGGAGTTGGTACGCATGTGCGTTTCAATGTCTGCGCGACATGCGATTAGCTACGACTATTCGGACCTTAGTTTCCGAATAACCCTCGTATACAGTGGCTCCCAAAAGTGTTCGTACACTTACGATTTTCAATGAAATAGGGGTATATCCATTGATTAAAATGAAAATTTCAGAATGGGTATTTAATAATAAGATCTATAATCTATTCATAACAAAACTACATGAAATATTTTGAAAACATAGTAAAACTTTATTTTTAAGAAACCAATAATCCAAAAGTAACAAAAACTTTATCTCACAAAAGTCATCGTACACTTGTAAAAAATCTCTACATATTACTAAATATTCTAATTTTTCGTTAAATTAATATATAGTAGGATATCCTTTAGCATCCACAACAGCTTTTAAACGTCTGGGAATAGATTGCACTAGTTCTTTTGTAATTTTTGCATCAATGTTCATCCATTCTTCCATCCTAATTGTTTTTAGTTCGCTTTTCGTGTGACTGCCGTGTTTTCGCACTCGAACCTCCAGTTCTCTCCAAATATGATCTGTTGGGTTTAAATCTGGCGATTGAGGTGGTGTTTTCAAAACTTGTGGACAATTATAGAGACACTAGATGCAAACGTTGAGAGCCGTGTGCTTAGGATCGTTATCTTGATAAAAAACAAAGTTGTTTCCAATACCCAAATTTTGAGCTGATAATTTTAAATTGTCTCTTAAAATATTTATAAAGACAGTATGATTCATTAAGCCATCAATAAATACCAAAATTCCTAGTCCTGATGCTGACATGCACCCCCACACAAGGATACCTCCACCGGCATGCTTAACTGTTCCTACTAAGTTCTTGGGATTAAGTTCCTCATTTTTTTCTTCTCCGTACAATTATACGCCCATCAGCACCAAAAATGTTCATCGGCAAATAAGACATTATTCCAATACGTTTGGGGCTTATTTATCATTGATAGTGCGAAGGGAAGCCTAAACTTTCTGTTTTTCTCACTCACAAAAAATTTTCTATGGGCAGAACGCCCATGCAATCCAGCTGTTCTGAGAACTCGTCAAAAAATTTCAGGTAAAATTTACGTAAAAAATGTTTCATTGAATTCTGCAGAAACTTTTACAGCGCTCAAACGTGAATTTTTCACTAATTTTCTAATTATAAATCTCTGATCACGTTTTCTTAACTTTGCCGGACGGCCTTTTCTTACCTTGTTTTTTATCCAATTTTCTTCTTTAAAGCATTTTTTCATATACTGCACAGTAGAATGGGATAAATTAAGTAATTTAGCAATATTCCGAACTGATTTACAACTGCTATGATGAAAAATAATCAATTTTCGAATGCTGTTTGTTGTTTCTTTACGACTACGAGCCATTTTTAAATAATAAATAGAATATTACGGAGTAGGCAATCAAAAATTAAAGCCAAACGATATTTTAAATGCCACCACAATTCAAAAATAAAAATGAAACGCCATACGATAATTTTAATTATGAATTTATCCGAAAATATTTCAGTGTACGATGACTTTTGTGAGATAAAGTTTTTGTTACTTTTTGATTACTGGTTTCTTAAAAATAAAGTTTCAATATGTTTTCAAAATATTTCATGTAGTTTTGTTAAGAATAGATTATAGATCTTATTATTAAATACCCATTCTGAAATATTCATTTTAACTAATGGATAGACCCTTATTTCATTGAAATTCGTAAGTGTACGAACACTTTTGGGAGCCACTGTATATATTCTTGGGATACATGCTATCCCTTCCCGTTAAAAAAAGGTTAATCCTTATTCCAAAAGTCAACACTGAGCTGAGCGGATCCGATATGCCTGCAACCTAAGGCTCCTTAACGTTCTTGAACCTATGACTACGAATGTTGCTTTTGCTAACATTAGTAAGTCCATGAACCAAAGAAAATTTACAGATTGAGCATCTCAATTTTTTTCCCTAAACCTTTAAACACTTCTATCAAGATCAACCACGCCTCTTTTAACGTCGGATTACGTTCCTTAATACCGGTCCTCCGATAAGAAAAAATTCAGGGACCGTTGCGAGTTATAATTTTGGCAGCGTGCCAAACCCAGTAAACAGTAGCAGTAAACAGTTAAACAGAAAAGTGCCAAAATGCGTCAAAAAGAAAAAAAAAAAGAAAAGAGGTAAGCAACGATAAGTAATCCTACGTTAATAATCGGCGGTAGTTTCGTTAGAAGAGACTACCTGAAATATTTTTTACCATGTTTTTACTAACTTGCTTTCTTGTTTGTTTGTGTATTTGTCCCTTACAAATCTTGCAATCGATTTTTAACTAACTTCCCGACTATCTAGACATTTGAAATTTTTAGAATAGCTCAGAACACGATGACAATGCATTTTTTAATACTTTTAGCCTTCTTTAAGCAGAATTAAATTCATTTTCAGTTATTTTCAGTTAATTTTGTTTTGTAGACTGGTGCAGCCACCTATCGACCGGAACGGGAACGAAAAGTTAAACGCAAGTCGACTTCAAATTAACTTCATTTTCTTTCAAGTTGATGGGATAATTCATCAAAAAATTTTTTAAAAAGTATTTGTTAATACATAGAATTGTCAAGTTTATATGATTCAACAGAAAATTTAAAAATATGGTATATAAAAGGTTCTTTTTATCTTGTAATTATTTTAACATAAGTTTATCCCTGAATTATTTTTGCCTTACTGGCCAATGTACCAAACTCATGAGCATAAAAAAACGAAATAAAAACTCAGGATTACGATTTACTGACACAAGAAAAACACACGTGCTCCATCCAAAAGATCAAAGATTTAAAACTAATTTCAATTTTGGGCCCCAGAAAAAGAAAGTCAAGAAAAATGTGACTCTAAATATAGTCATGGATTGCCTCGAGGAGGTTTCTGTAAACATGAGTTTTCTCCTTCGTTGTCTGCCGGAGTATTTTTAACGTGCTAAAAAACTAATTAAATATTGTAATCAATGAAAGCTGATGTTTAATTCATCTCCCACTTCGACACGACTTTAATTAAAATTCGAATCCGGAATTCAAAGCACGTTTTAATTCGACCTGTGACATTTAATAACAATTAATCATGTATATGCATGAGAAAATATTTGAATTGCTGCAACAATTTGTTGATCTGCTTTACTTAAGGAAGTTCTGATGAAGGCGTGTAAAGTGATGCTAATTTCATTAACACTTGATACAAGTTTCATTGTTTGAAAAAAATGGAATGAAAAGAAAAAAAATGTGGTTTTTCTTTTTTACGTCTGAGTATTACTTATAATGAATGAGCTTAAGACATAGAGCTTAATTTAAGGCAAATGTTTTTCAGTTACGGTTTTCTGTGAAAAGCAGCGATTTTCCAGGACTTATTTTGTCTCGCTATTCTTTACCGACAATCTACGCCTCCGTAAGTTTAGTAAAGCTTTAAAAGACATTAGAAGTGAGAAAATTTATTCTCGTTTAAAAAAAAAAACGAGAAATAAAGCAATGAAATTTTTAAATGTTGTTTATTTGTAATTGAGGTGAAAAGACAAATAAATAGATTATCGTTAAGAATATCTGTGTTTGCAGTGTAAAGAGTGTCTTCCAAAATCGTAGTTTTGAGAAAAACTGGATTGAAAAAAAATGGCTTTTGTAAAGTCAGTTTTTTTTTGTAAGTTTAATTTTTAATTTTTTTAAGTAAGTTTTTCGGATTTTTATTTTTGTTGAGTAAAGAGTGTTAAGTCCTTCATTGGGACATAACCCCTTTAACGCTAACATGTTTGTGTTTTGTTTCACACATCCCAAATTTTCCTGATGAATAAAAATATTTAGGAGAGGAATTGACTTAGCTTTCTGTATCCTGCAGTAGTCCTCGATTTTTCAAACAGGCCTGGTTTCATAACTCATTTTAGCCTATTTTGGACTTAACATCCTAAATTTTCGTGGACGAATAAAAATATTTAGGAGTGGAATTGGACTTAGCTTTCTGTACCCTGAACTTGCCCTCGATTTTTCAAACATGCCTCGTTTGATAACTCATTTTGCCCATTTTGGACTTAACATATCAAATTCTCCCTGATGAATAAAAATATTTAGGAGTGGAATTGGACTTAGCTTTCTGTATCCTGCAGTAGTCCTCTCTTTTTCAAACATGCCTGGTTTGATAACTCATTTTAGCCCATTTTGGACTTAACATCCAAAATTTCCCTGATGAATAAAAACATTTAGGAGTGGAATTGGACTTAGCTTTCTGTACCCTGCAGTAGCCCTTAATTTTTCAATCATGCCTGGTTTGATAACTCGGTTTAGCCCATTTTGGACTTAACATATCAAATTCTCCCTGATGAATAACAATATTTAGGAGTGGAATTTGGACTTAGCTTTCTATATCCTGCAGTAGCCCTTGATTTTTCAAACATGACTGGTTTGATAACGCAGTTTAGCCCATTTTGGACTTTAACACCCTTTGCACAGCAAACACAGATATAACAGTTTTATCTCCACCTCTTTGGCATGTTTTATGCATTTTTTTCCACCTTGTTCTCTACATTTTATACTACAATTTATGATAAACAACGGTTCTTTCCGAAGTTGACAGCACTTTGCCAGTCACCAGTAAAAATTTATTGACATTCCGGACTAGCAATTCCTTTTGCTCCATCATGCATTTGTTATACCTTGCTGAAGATCCCTTAACAACATTGAAACCTAGGTCCAAAGTTACCTGGACGATGGAGATGTATGCACTTAAGGCTGCTGTGTACTAACCCTATTGGATTCTCTCACCTCACTGTTAACCTATTGAGAAAATGAAAATGTGTCTACTATTGACAGCTACATAAATGCTGATAATCCAATAAAAAGGGTATTTTCAGATAGCTTGAACTTTTCTGCACCTTGCAACACGATTCATTTTATAAATTTCGTCCCCCAAAGGAATTGAGGAGCGTTTAGAACGTGCTAGACGAGATTTCACCTCCCTCAAATAATTTAAATTTTAAATTATTATTTGAATATTTTTTAAAAAACGAAAAAAATTCCAAGGTGTAAAATTTCTTTCTTTATTACGAGGTACAATTTTTTTAAAAATATCTTCAAATCAAAGTCGGCAATCCTTGGCCAAATTTACTCCATAGGTTAATATTGCGGCGAGCGAATCCAATAGGGTTTGAACACAGCCACTTTAACAATATTTAAAATGGCAATCCTTGACCTATAACCAGACTTGAATTATTTTGTTTATACCGACGGGAGAGACGCTTTATTCTTAAAAATAAATCTCTGTCGTGTCCGTCTTTGATGTTTTGAATAAGAGACAAACAAACTCAAAGTTTTAGTATTGTATGGATGAATTGCGTGCAAACGAAGATATTTTATCTTGTTACTCGGTTTAACCAACGACACTCACGATAACCTGTCATGGAGCATAGCACGCAATAGCTGGGTGCGTAGTACTTAGTTATTAAGTACATAAAAAAAAAATTAATGGTCTGCGATATTTTTTGTAGTACGCTCAGATACACCTATTTCTAACAGTTTTAGCGACGTTTCTGGCGGGGGTTTGGCGACCTAAGTTTAGACGCACGGAAAATTGAACTAGTTCAGAACTGTTTCGTTTCGTATTAACATATTATACTACTAATTAACCTTTTCCTTATGGGGTGGGATGGCATGTATCCCAAGGATACGGACCCAAGATTGAATATATATATATATATATATATATATATATATATATATATATATACTAGGTAAAATCCGTTTGTTCCGAACATTTGCGCGTCGGCATATGTTTGTTAAGGGGTCAGGTACCTTTTAAAGACCAAGAGACTCGATAAACATATTCTATTTTCAATCACCAGTAGTTTCTAAAATACTTTATTAAGAAAAATGCAAATTTTACTGCGAGTTAAACACACTTTCTTCTTTATAAATATGGCTCTTAATTTTTCCCAGCTTGGGGATAATTTTTTTATTTTTTTAAAATTTGAACCATTGTTTTTTTCAATTTTATGTCATTGCGCGCAGACTTACGTCCGTATATTAATGAATATACATATTTTTTTTAATTTTAAAATTGAGTTGCATAATATATCTTTAAAATGATGAACGTTAAAATCAAAATTCTTAGTTCTTCGTAGAGAAAAAAAAAATTAATTTTTTTTTATTTCAGAAATTTTTTTTGTAATTCAAATTTTTGTTGCAGGAATGACATAATTGTTCGTTATTTTAATGATACGTGTTTATATTGAACGTTTATAAAATTTCACGGTATTCTAGTCAACTGTTTTGGCGATATCATGCGCGCAATCACATAACAATCAAAATACAATGGTAAAAAATTTTTAAAGATTAAATAATTTCTCTTCAAGCTAGAACAAATTGCGCGCAATATTTATAAAGAAGAAAAAGTGTTTAACTCACGGTAAAATTTGCATATTTCTTAATAAATTATTTTAGAAACTACTGGTGATTGAAAATAGAATATGTTTGTCGAGTCTCTTGGTCTTTAAAACGTACCTGACCCCTTAACCTTTGTCTTCCAATATGAAATGCTTGAAATCATAGTACCGATCATGTCTTAGTGACACTCATTTGGACCAATACATGAGAATTGATAATTACCATGTTTTTATTAACTTGCTTTCTTGTTTGTGCGTGTGTTTGTCCAATACAAATCTTGCAGTCGATTTTTAACTAACTTCCCGACTAGCTAGACATTTGAAACTTTTAGAACAGTTCAGAACACGATGACAATGCATTATTTTAATACTTTTAGCCCACTTTCAGCAAGAATGAAATCATTTTCAGATAATTTTGCTTTGTAGACTGGTGCAGCCATCTATCGACCGGGACGGGAACGAAAAGTTAAAAGCAAGTTAATTTCCAATTAACTTCATTTTCTTTCAAGTTGATGGGATAATTCACCAAAAAAAAATGTTAAAAAAGAATTTATTAATACATAAAATTGTCAAGTTTGTATGATTCAACAGAAAATTTAAAAACATGGTATATGAAAAGTTTTTTTTTATCTTGTAATTATTAATCTTTGTCTTCCAATATGAAATACTTGAAATCATAGTACCGATCATGCCTCACTGACACTCATTTGGACCAATGCCTGAGACCAATGCCAATTTGAACCAATGCCAATTCATAATAATTCAACTTATGTGCCACATTACAACGAGTTGGCCGCAGATTTGCAATGTCAAATATCTCATCAATTATCAATTTTAAGATTGTTTTGTGTAAATTGAAGTTTGAATTTATGCATTAATAATTACAAGATATAAAGAACTTTTTATATACCATGTTTTTAAATTTTCTGTTGAATCATACAAACTTGACAATTCTATGTATTTATAATTACTTTTTAAAATTTTTTTTGATGAATTATCCCATCACCTTGAAAGAAAATGAATTGGAAGTTAACTTGCGTTTAACTTTTCGTTCCCGTTCCGGCCGATAGGTGGCTGCACCAGTCTACAGAACAAAAGTAACTGAAAATAACTTAAAGTTAATTCAATTCTGCTTAAAGATGGCTAAAAGTATAAAAAAAATGCATTGTCATCGAGTTCTGTGCTATTCTAAAAGTTTCAAATGTCTAGCTAGTCGAGAAGTTAGTTAAAAATCAATTGCAAGATTTGTACTAGACAAACACACAAACACACACACAAACAAACAAGAAAGCGAATTAATAAAAACAAGGAAAAATTTAAACTCTGTATGAGTTGAAGAAGCGTATCATTCAAGCAATTCGTGTAATAGTTCCTGATATGCTATGGGGGTATGAAATTTCCCGTTCTAAATAGGGAATCGGAAAAATACAGCTAAAGGTTAAGAATGAAAAGGCACATAAACGTCTGTCGCCGTTATCATTCACAGTTGTCACTCAGAAATATCGCAAGCATAAGGCCGCTTGCGATGTTTTGGTGTATGTCGTTCGATGTCAAAAGTTTTGCAGAAAATATGATTGAATTTAAGATTTCGATTAATGGGAATTCGTCATGTAGAATCGATACTGCATATAGCAGGTCTCTTATCAAATATAAAACAATGTTAAGGCTGCTGTGTACTAACCCTATTGGATTCGCTCACCTCCTTGTTAAAAAACTATGGAGAAAATGCATCTAAGGATTGCCGACTTGGAATGAAAGATTTTTTGAAAAAAATTGTTCCCCGTAATAGAAAAAGAAATTTTACACATTGGGGCAGTTTTAGTTTTTTTTTTAAATGCAAATAATACAGGGTGTTTCATATCGAACGGGACAAAAAAACTAGCATAGTACAAATTCTATAATTGATTTATTTAGCCGAAACAAATTAATTCTGAAGCTACAATTATACAAGTTTTATCTGGCAACAGCGAAAAATCTACCGGTTACGAAATCGCCGCTAGAGGCTCTGTTAATCTAAATGGCGCCATCCATGCAGGAGAAATCGTACTGCGTTTTGGAATACGCCAAAAATCTTCGTTTATAGTTCCCTCAGTTGGAGGAAGCAGTGTCCGGCTTCATTCTGCAGCAAGATGGTGCTCCACCACATTGGCATAAAAACTTATGTCAGTACCTGAACAATAGTCTACCTCATTGCTGGATTGGCCGTGCTAGGTCAAACGATATGCCATTGCTTTGTTGGCCACCGACATCACCAGATCTAACCCCTTGGGATTTTTTCCTATGGGGTTTTGTTAAAGTGTTCGTGCCTCCATTTCCCTAGGACTTACAGCAACTGAAGCAGTGGATAAATGAAGTGCTCGAATCATTAACCTTTACCTTACGGGGTGGGATAGCATGTATCCCAAAAATGAATATATAAATAAATAAATTAATATATATATATATATATATATATATATGTATTTTATATATATATATATATATATATATATAAAAATATATATATATATATATACATATATATATATATATATATATACATATATATATATATATATATATATATATATATATATATATATATATATATATACATATATATATATATATATATATATAACCCCCTTTATGACCGTTCTTACGAATGGGGTATGAAATTTCCCATTTTACAGAGGGAATTGGAAAAATGGACCCCGTAAGCTAAAGGTTAACAAAGGATATTCTATCATGAGTGTGGCAAGACCTAGAATACCGCATAGATATTCTTCGTGTCACCGGAAGGGCACACATAGAACATCTACAGAAACTTGGATAGCTATAGTTTCACTGTACATTTGATTTATCAAAATAAAGCAATTACAGTGTTAGCAGGTATGCTTTCTTTTTGTCCCATTCAATATGAAACATCCTGCAATTTAAAATTTTAATGATTCTGTGGAAAATCTGGCCTAGTGTGTTTTAAACGCTCCTCGATTCCCTTGGTGGACGAAATTTATAAAATGAATCGTGTTACAAGGTGCAGAAAAGTTCAGGCTATCGCCAAATACCATTTTTATCAGCATTTATGGAGCTGTCAATAGCAGACACATTTTCTCCATAGTTTAACATTCAGGTGAGCGAATCCAATAGGGTTAGTATACGGCAGCCTTAATGTCTGTCAGATGTGGTACTTTGTATTCGAAACGTACGGCTTTGTTAAAATAACGTATTATTCTGGTTAGGTTTCACCGTCGAAGTCTAACCAGAAAACGACAGCACGAAAAAATGTAATTCCTCCCATATAAAATAAATATTTAAAGGAAATTTTTTTTTTGACTGAGATAGGATTTTCCCGTCAGAAGAGATTTCGCCTTTTGTTTCGAAATGCAAGATTTCGCAAAGGACGTGAAAAAAAAACAGAAAAGACCTCTAAAAACTGGAGGAAAGAAAAGTTGTTTTTCTTAAAATCTCTCGGACTAAGCCGGAATATACAATATCTTTAGGCAGTCCATTTTTATATGACATGCGTGCATTATGTTAGTTTTAATACCGATTTTGTAGCATAAAATACATGTGTTTTTGGGCGTAGTATAGAACTTTTTCCTTTTAAAGAGTTTTAACGTTTTCATGGAAAAAATATATATTAATTTTATGTTACTGAATGCGGCTTAGGCTCTTAAACCAATGCCTAAATCAAGGTCTTCGATTTTTCAGCAAAGTAAAAATCTGCTTATCTATATATTTAAGTTGCGAAACCGATTCTTTGGGCAGCCCGTTAGAGAAAACTACTGCATCAATTTACTTCATTTTGGTCTTAAACGAAAGATTAATTTATAGATTGTCTCAACTTTGGTTTTTGTAACCGCAATTTTTATTAATTAGCAATTATTTACAGTTAAAAATTTCTTTCTGCGCATGCTCAGTGACTGACTGGAGTAGAATTGTCTTCAGTGATGTGTCTCGCTTCGAATTGAGCCCCGATGACCAGCGAATGCGTGTCTGGAGACGCCCCGGACAGCGGTGGGATACCAACCTGACTGTCTTCCGCCATACGGGCCGACAACCAGGAGTGATGGTCTGGGGTGCCATTTCATTTCATAGCAGGTTCCCTTTGTTTGTCATCCGCGGCACCCTTACAGCACAGCGGTACGTCGACGATATTCTACGTCCCGTTGTGTTGCCCTTCATATCACGCCATCCTGGGCTTACATTTCCGCAAGATAATGCCAGCCCGCACTCGGCGAGAGTTTCTATTGCTTGTCTTCGTGCCTGCCCAACTCTACCTTGGCCAGCAAGTTCATCGGATCCCTCCCCCATTGAGCACGTTTGGAGTATTATGGGCAGAGCCCTCCAACCAGTTCGGGATTTTGACGATCTAAAGCGCCAATTGTATAGAATTTGGCACGATATCCCGCAGGAAGACACCTGCCACCTCTATCAATCAATGCCAAGCCGAATGACTGCTTCTATAAGGGCCAGAGGTGAACCAACGCATTATTGACTTTCTCACTTTGTGAAGCTCTTTCTCTTGAATAAATCATCCAGTTTTTCTGAAATTGTAATCATTTGTTTTTTCAGAACATGTACATCACATCTACCGATTTTCGTCTCATTCGGATAACTCCTTCTTTGTGCGTCGTTTTTTTTTTTTTTTTTGGGTCTAAGACTGTAGTTCAGAAACAGGCACGCTGTTTCTGCCTAACCCAAAGAGTGACAAAGGCGAATATCAACACCTCAGGCATTGTTGTCCTCTACCGCAGTGCTCCGCAACCGCTGTGCCAGTGTGCCGCGAGGTGATCTTGACTGTGCCGCGGTGATTTTATCGATTATGATAATAAAAAAAATTAACCACCGCATTAAATAGAAATTTTTCTAAGTAAAATATTCCTCTAACTTTTTGTTAATATGCAATTTTTCTGGGTCGAAATTATACACAAAAAAAAAAAACATGTTGTTAGCCATACATTGTATGTATGCTCGAGCATCATATTTCTGGATTTCAGTTAAGAAAGAATATCCACAAATTTCTGACAAGGCCATTGCAATTTTGCTCCCATTTTCGACGACATGCTTGTGCGAGCAAAGTTTTTCGACACTGGTTCTAATTGAAAATGACAAACGATCATATTTAAAGGGCCTTGGCCATGAACTGTAGCTCTTTCTATTATAGAGCCAAATATAAAACGCTCAAATATAAAACGCACATTTATCAAAACAATCTCAAATATCTCATTAATAAATAAGTTATGTTTAAATTAACTTTGATTTATTAGGCTTAAGTAGAGACCAAAAAACAAATTTTAATATAAAAATTTAAAGAGAAAATATTTTTACTTCTAAACTGTAATTTTATATTTTTGTTCTTGTGTTGGTGTACAGTTCAAAATGATTTATATAAAACTTAAATGATTATAATTTTCTTGATACATAGAGCTATTTTGTTGTGTTTTTTATCTAATAAAAACATATACGCATTTATTGTAATTTATATATTTGCAAGCTTTTTCTTGTGGTGTGCCGCGGAATTATCGAAAAAACGTTGCTGTGCCGTGGAAGATATAAGGTTGCGGAGCTCTGCTCTACCGTAGCTATAAGCAAAAGCCCAAAAAAAGTCGATCGCAAATTGCAAATGCAAATATTCTTTCTTTTTTTTCCGGCAGAGCAATTCGCCTCCCACACCTTGTCGCAAAACTCAAACGAATTCTGGTGTTTGAAGAAATGAATAAAAACAAAGGGCTGAATTCCTTCTGTTGCTTCGTTCCGAGAAGTCTCTTTTAAAACTGAATGTTATTTCGAAATGGAGTGACCTTTGAAAGTGTATTGTTAGACATCAAGACTTTAAGAAGACGAAGTCTTTGATTTGATTATTGTACTTCGATGAATCTGGAGTCAAAGGTCAGCGGCTCACTTGTCTGTAGAATTAGAGATGTGAACATTCGTGACTAAATTTTAAATTGAAATTTTCGGGAGAGTCCTTTTTAGGTTTCAAGAACTCTATGAATACCAGTTTCTTACTTTTAGAAAGCTTGCATATCCGAAACTTATTTTTTGTGACCGTCTTACTTTACCCCTGGCTTCTTTATTTTTCGCTTTATATACAGGGTGTTTCAAAACTATATGTCAGAAATGTAAAGGTAGGTAGAGGAGACCAAAATAAGCAGATATCGTATAGGAATGTGAGTGTGGAAACGCAGCGTGTAAGTGCTAGCAAGTAAGGCAGTATTAACAACAGGTACGTGAAAATACGAGTAATGACAAAGGAAAGCAACAATTTATATATATATATATATATATATATATATATATATATATATATATATGTATGTATGTAAAAACATTAATTAAGCAATTTACAGGGAGGCTTTAGAATAGCAAAACTTAACATTAAAATCATTATCAAAACGCGCTGGAAAAAGGGTTTTTCCTCGTTTCGGAAAGTGACCTCGATTCGCGAAAGTAAATTGAAGTTTCATCGGGGAAATCTATTTTGGATGTACAGGTTTAACACGCGAAGATATCGCTCACATAATCAAAAGACGCTTCTGGAGCATTCCATGTGGTGCTTTGGGCAGGCGCGATGGGGAGGGGGACGTTCTGATGAGAGTATAGAATAAGTCGCAGATTGAGCTGAGAGTTCATTGCTAGCGGGCGCGCTGCTCAGCGCCGCATAGTTTTGAAAATGGCGATGTTAGTTTAAAGACTTTGAGCGTGGTTCTCTCAAGACAGCAATAAATTAATTGACTTGGATGATGGATAGTTTTTGAGCAAAGTGCTTTCCACTCGCCAAGATTGTTACAGACATGATGACTGCAAGTAGATTTATTATAACGGGTGATAAGTCAGCGCCCGTCCTATATCTATATATATATACACACATATATATATATATATATATATATATGTGTGTGTGTGTGTGTGTGTGTGTGTGTGTGTGTGTACGTGTACGTGCAATTTCCCTTTTAGGTAATAGCTATTGGATAATATCAAGTATAATGGAAATTATCGTAGCTTGTTCAATAACGAAAACAATTTTCATCGGTATTGAATAAACTCTAAGCGGGAGAAAATTTTTTATTCTTCCAACTGCGTGAATGGGTTCATTAAAATCACTCATTAAAATTTTATGCATAATTATAATCTCAACTAAATGATTCAAATTTTATAATTAATGTGAACAGACCATAAAAAATTTCCGATTCGAATGAAATTTATTGTTATCATGCGGGAGGTTGTTAGGGAAATATGAACCTCCGGCTGAAATTTAAATTCTCCAAATTGCTCAAATTATTAGTGCTGTGAAGATTTTAGAAATTTTAATATAAATCATTTTTAAAGTTTTACGGGACTTGACAGGTGTATTTTGTATTTGACAGATTTTGTGTATTTGTACATATGTGTGTATACACGGGTGAATGCACTTGATATATAAGGACTGAAAAGAGTTTCAGTATATAAGCTTCATTCACAAGAATGTGAGTCAATGTGCCTCCAATGTACATATAAGAATACTAGATGAAAACCCGTACTTCGCTACGGAGTACATTCAAATTAAATACAACGGTCAATGTATGCAATTAATGCCAAAAAAAATAGATATATATATTTATAATAAATACAGCGATCAATGTATGCAATTGATGTAAAAAAACGAAAAAATATATTTATAATAAAATCGTAACGGATATTTTTATACACAAAATAATCTAGAAGAAAATATTCAAATTAAATCTAATAGATCGTACTAAATAATATAGTACAGTTAATATACTACAGTTTGAGGAACATTTCTTTTACTGTATTTTAATATTTTTTTTGGATAATGTCTAATCGTCTGCAGCATTAGCAAGAAAAAAAATATTTGTTTGTCTATTTCGTTGCTATGCACGTAACGATAAATTTATTTCAAATACCAGAAAAAGAAATCACATGATCAGCATTTAATAAATTAAATTCTAAAAATTAATCTTTAAAAATTCAGCAAAAATCAGAAAATGGAGGTAAATATTCGACAAAGATTTCATTTTAAAGGAATTTTTATGATCTTTCTCGTGATATAAATTTTATAACCCTCAAGTTATTATTATAAATGCAAACTTAAAAAAGTTACTAAAAGAGCTTAAAAATTTAATTTAAAAAAATCTAAGAAGAATTTTTCAAAAATCTTTCTTAGTGCACCCCTACACTATAAGAAGAATCGCTATGCAAAATTTCAGCCATTTAGATCCAGCGGTTATGTCTGTGCGTTGTATGTCAGTCAGTCAGTCAGTTACGGAACTGTTTAATATATATAGAGAATAGTATCTCGCATTTTCAGTGAAAAGGAATGCGTGCAATACTTCCAATGAAAGGATAGAAAAAATATTTTAGATGT
>OU015499.1:99913022-99933022 GCA_907164885.2 Dolomedes plantarius | reverse complement strand
TGAGCAACAATTAAAGATAAAATCATTTTATTTCCATTTGTCTTCATTTTTAGTTTATTTAATTAGTACTGTGTAAGTTGAATGTAATCGATTTTAGTCGATTTCATTCATTAATGATCATTTTTAAAAGATTTTATCATTATTTCAATACATCATTATTGAATATACATAGCAACTAATGAGTTATACATTTTGTGAACTCTAACATTTTTCTTAACGGTTCGGATATAGCGAACAAAACCTTTGGTCCCTTCAAGTTCTTTATAATGGGGTTCGACTGTATATATAAACAGGGTATTGCCGAATTCGACCGATAAATTCAGAGGGGTGATAGTAGGCATCAAGACGAGCAATAATCACATAGAAATGTATGACTGGAAACTCAAACCTGAAGCTGGGGGGGGGGGAAGTGCTGTTTACTTTATCGGACCATACCTCTTACCAACCCCACTGGATGGTTGGATATATCACATATCTCTGGAGGAGGTAGAAAACTTAAAAACAAAACAGAATCACACAGGAATGTATGACCGAAAACGCAAACCTGGTCAGCTAGAGGATAAACAAAGATGCAGAAATGAAAAGCCAACATTTCTGCATCTTTGTTTATCCTCTACTTCAGTGGTTCCCAACCTTTTTCAGCTGGCGACCCACCTTTCCTTATCGGAATACCTCCACGGTCCATCAGTCCATGGTGGAGTAAAAAACCTTATTTGTATCGCATCCCTTCCTTATGTATATATAATTTACCATTAAATATTGCAAATATATATATATATATATATATATATATATATATATATACTTTATTGAAGATACAGATTATTGATAAACAATTTGTGTTCTGATTTGAAAATGGTTGACAAAATATAAGCACTCTGTAGCAAAACAGTTATTTATTTAACAATAGATATACGTTTGCAATATATGCAACAAGTGGTTTCATACTCACTAACAAGTGTTTCTAGGTGAAGATAAAAACTACAATTATAAAAGTACACAAACACCATTTTAATAGTTTTAGGATCGAGTCGCGACCCACCGGTTGGGAACCGCTGCTCTAGTTTATCCTCTGAATTTGTCGGTCGAATTCAGCAACACCTTGTATATACATACATATATATATATATATATATATATATATATATATATATATATATATATATATATATATATATATATATATATATATATATATATATATATATATATATATATATATATATATATACATTAGAGGGGCCGGCCACCCCCTAAATGGCCATATTTTGTTTAGAACTGATTCAAGACTCGTACAACCAATGTTATGGACGGAACCAGTTTTCGGTGGCTGCCCTTCCAAGCAGACAATTTTTTCGGAAAAATTACTAGCCGCTATATAGAGGTTACACTGCATTTTCAAAAGCAAAATGCCCCAAAATAAAAATATTGCTTTCATATTCCCAAGAAGAATAGAGCCGATTCCATGACTAAAATTCTCAGCTGAATTTCGATCAAAGTTGTAATTTCGTTCGGTTCACGTAGTTTTCCGGGGGCAGAGTTCAACGTATCGGGAAAATTAATCGAAATACCGCCGAAAAATCAAGACAGGCGCACGATCCGTGTTGCATAAAACGCAGAATTTTCATTGATTTGTTACCATCTGCTCTGAACGCTAAACGGAGCTATTGTAACATAATTACGAATGATTTCGTCGAATCCATAGGATAATGTGCGAAGTAGCTGGTTAATTGGATCATGAAATGGATGTTGCAGGAATATTTCGCTGTTGCAATGTAATTATCGGTTGGAGTTTATAAATAACGTCTTCTAACATATCATGCGCGTATCAGAGACTGGGAAAACTCAGCATATTTGGGTTTTATTTTCGAAATAAATAAATAAAATAAAACCCAAATAAAACCTTTTTTAGAAATAAATAAAGAAACCAAGTTCATATATATATATATATATATATATTAATTAGGGTGGGCCGAAAACCTTTTTTTTTTTTCTTTTTTGGAAACGGCTAGTTGAAGAAAGTTGTTACACTTATAGATAAGAAAAACCGTAAAATAATTTTTGTGAAAAAAAATATCTTCCGATCGCGCATTCACTTTGAAATATTGAAAAAATTAAGAAAATAAATTTTTTTCAGCAGTTTTTTCAAAAGCTCTAATATAACGCATTTGAAATGCAATAGTTCGCAATGTATAGTAAAAGGGTGTTAAAAGACAGGGAAACATTTATAGATATATACACTGCTGGCCACTGTAAATGCAACACCCTGAAGGAAACATGCAAATAACATGAAATTTACAACATGCATTAGCGGAGGTGAGGTATGCAAATGATTAGAATTTTCAGCGTAGACGCACATCACGCGCGCCTGTGGAGCCACTTCAAAGCGCTATTTAAGGCTTGGAGATTTCGACGATTTCAAGTTCGGCAATTGTGTTTTTCTTGTGGTTTTTTCAAAAACACGATCAATTATGCCTCGTCGAAAACAGCGATCATCTTTTGATCAAGTATCCAAGTTCGACAGAGGAAGGATAGTGGCCTACCGAGATTGTGGATTATCTTTCAGGGAAATCGGTAGTCGTGTTGGACGAAACCAAACAACTGTAATGCGGATATGTGATCGTTGGATGCAGGAGGGTACGACGGACCGGCGTGTTCGATCGCATCCACCTCAGCGCACCACTTCACGCGATGACAGGCAAATTGTGCGCATGGCAGTGATGGATCGCTCAATCACATCACGAACCATAGCACAGCACATGCAGTCTGTAACGCATCATCCAGTGTCTGCGCGTACCATTCGACGCCGTTTACAGCAGAGTGGTCTATCCGCAAGACGTCCATTTCTTTGTCTACCCTTGACGCAGAATCACAGACGTCTCCGCCGCCAATGGTGCGATGACAGAAGGATGTGGACGGCAGAATGGAATGAAATTGTCTTTACTGACGAGTCACGCTTCTGTCTGCAACACCACGATGGTCGCATTCGAGTCTGGAGACACCGTGAAGAGAGGATGCTGAACAGCTGCGTTATGCACCGCCACACTGGTCCTGCACCGGGTATTATGGTATCGGGCGGTATTGGATATCACTCTCGCACACCTCTAGTACGCATTGCCGGTACTTTAAACAGCCAGCGCTACATCTCCGAGGTGTTGGAGCCAGTTGTCCTTCCTTACCTTCAGGGCTTGCCCACAGCCATATTTCAACAGGATAATGTGCGACCACACGTGGCACGCATTTTCCAACGGTTCTTCGTCAATCGCCAGATTGAATTGCTTCCCTGGCCGCCTCGCTCTCCGGATCTGTCGCCGATAGAAAACATGTGGTCCATAGTTGCTCTACGATTGACCCAGATTCCATCCCCAGCTGCCACAGCCGATCAACTTTGGCAACGTGTGGAAGCTGCTTGGTCTGCTGTACCCCAAGAACTCATCCAAAGTCTCTTTGAATCAATGCCGAGGCGTGTGGCAGCGGTGATCTCCAGCAATGGCGGCTACTCTGGCTACTGATTTTGGCAGGAACCACACTTCACAGAAGTCTATAAATTTAATCATTTGATACTTGGTCAACATGTTATCTACAAAATAAATTTTGCTGGGATATCTCTTGTCTTTCTTGGTGTTGCAATTTTGGTGGCCAGCAGTGTATGTTTAAAACATTTTTTGTACAAACAAAACATTCAAAAGTACCTTAAAAAGAGTATTTTCATAAGATTGCTGCAAATGCTGCTTTTCTGCACTTTTGACTTTCGTTGTTCCTATTATGCCACATTATTCATTGTTGAACTCAAACACATTGAAGGCAGCTTTTGAAAAAATTCCGGCATAACTGACCTTCGCAACAGGGTGCTTCTTATGTAGCCATCTTCAGCTTCAGTACCGCTCACACTTTGGCTAGCTTCGGAGACAAGTTTGACGCAACGCTCCACAGCTTGGGTGTGACATGGAAATCTATTGCGGTTTGAAATCAATGGTCTGCAAGTTTTGATCATTTCTTCTATTTCTTCATCCGGTACATTCCTTAGCAAAGGTAATCGATCAACGTAATCGATCGCGTTAAAGTTAAGTGTTGGCACTCTAAAGTCTCTAATTGTTTTCCCCTTGCAATTTACCCGAGCTTTTTGAACTGGACGAAATACCAGTTCTCTCGCATGCTGTCTTTCCTTCATAACCATAACCACAATTAAGTTTTCGGGGTGTGCAAAATATGAGTTTCGTTCTATTACTGGTTCGATTGTTTTTCGCAAATGTTCAGGGAGGTATCGTGTTAATCTGATTGCCTCAAACACAATCTTAGAACCTTCAGAAAACTAACCACTTGTTTTGATCCAGAAACACAGTGGCATGTAATAGTGCAAAAAGAAGTACACTAGCTGCTTCAGTTCATCTGAGGCTATTTCTTCACTGACATGTAGTCTGAGTATTCTATTTGCTGATGTTACCCATTGTGAATGTGATAATGTACCTGGTTCTCGAACTGCCAAATCCGCTGGGCATTGACCAAATTTGATTGCTGCGGAAATACTATATAGGAGATACAGCTGGTCTTTGCTCAGCTCTTTCTTGTAGGCATTAGGAATAGTGCAGTCAATAGGTAAATATCTGGCAAAGGATGTTTTTCACAGGCTCTCATTTTTTTACCAACTTTACCACTAAAGGATGATGGTCCTGCAGTAGCTCCATCCAAGTCATGGAAAAGATGTCTGAATGGTAGCTCGTTGAAATGTAAGTGGCAAATACACCATTGCGGTGGTCTACCAACTTTCAGAATGATTTGATGAATGGAGCCATTTCTCCAGCCAGTGTTAGTGCCCGTTCCGTCACTTCCAATTAAATCGAGCTTCTCCAGAAAAAATATTCAGTTTAGCCAAATGTGTAACAATTGCCAAAGTAATGTCTTTAGAAATCCCCAGTAGTGGGTGAAACATGGCAAAGGTATTTTGAGCCTGGTTCTTGAACCAAGGAATAATGTTTTTTTTTTTCTTTTTGCATCCGACGATATGGTTTAGAACCAACCACTTCAATCACCATAGTCTCATCCTTCCTGCCATTAAAGTAAAGACCACGTAAAGGTTCATTAATAGCTTTGGACTGCAAATGATGTCTGTTACTAATTTTTTCTCTTCTCACTTTCTTCTTGTCGACAACATGATACAAGTCTTCTTCGTTTATGATTCCTTGGAGCACACTAGTCGTAATCACGGTTGTAGCGCGGTCAAGTACCCCATACCTATCACTTGCCAGAGCAGTTGCTTTAAGATTTATCCTCATTTGCCAGGTCTTAGACGTTTTCAGTTTTCTCTCATCTGGTTCGAAAAGCTCATCTCTTTCAGTGTCACTCTTATTGTTTTCTTCTTCCTGTTCATTTTGTGGCTGCTCATGCTCAGTGGTTTCTTTACATTTATACCCACTTTCGCTCGAAGTACTGGCACCTTGGTTTATTTTATACTTATCAGCCAACAAGGTATATCTACATTGTCTTTTCTCCAATTTTTGTGTTTCCAGTACATCTACAGACCCTGTTTCTCCCAAATTGTACTTTCTTTGACGATATATGAATCTCAGTTCAAGAACTGGTAAACTCTTTTTGGCTTTTTCGCACTGACACTTTATACTTATTGGACACACACACACATATCCGGGTTTTTGTTACAGGTGCATTCCAAAAAAATAGGGCATTTACGTGCAGCTACATCAAAAAGAAACGTGGAAGAACGCCTTATTGCAATCCTTCAAAATACGGCTTTTACGCTAGTTTTTAAGGCAATGCGCGAATAGTTAATATTGAATAATCAAGGGTTTTAATTTTTTTTTCACGTACTATTAGCTTTACCCTACACAACCTAAGTTAGCGCTTTTCAAAATTCAAACGTTTGGGGGTATCAAAAAATTGGAAAAGAAACCTTCATTTTCTTATTTTTTAAAAAACTTTGAAGTGAATGCGCGATCGGAAGATATTATTTTTTCACAAAATTTTTTGACGGTTTTTCTTATCTATAAGCGTAACAACTTTTTTCAACTAACCGTTTCCGCATAAAAATAAAAATGGTTTTTCGGCCCTATATATATATATATATATATATATACAGAGGCTGTTCGCACATTTTTTAGACGATTTTTGTAAGCGATAATGAAAAATCGTTTGCTGCAAAAGAAATAATTGCAATTGAACTATGCAGCTTTCGTCTGCAGCTTGAAAGTTTTGTTTTTATTCAAAATGGCGTTTTTAACAAAGCAGTGGTTCGAAGGCTACATTTATACTCTTTCCGAAGAGAAATATACATACTCCGTTATCCAAAAACGATGTGAGAGTCATGGTTTTGTGATATCTAAACCGTCGTCGATAGGTAATATCGTCAACAAGAAAGGAAAAAAACGTCAAATTGGAGCCTCAAGTGGGACAAAAATTCCAAACAAGTATCCAAGGAAAAAACGGACATCTTCGACTATTGTAAAAGTACGTTGTTTACTGTTAAAAGAAAATCCCCCTAGTCAAAGGACAGTTGCAAAATCATTAAAATGCTCGGTGTCCACTGTAAACAAAATGATAAACGTTGATTTAAATCTTAAGAAAGCGAAAAAACGCAATGTGCATCGTCTTCTTCCAAATCACATCGCTGAACGCAGGACACGCTGCAGAATTCTATATGAGAAACACTTATCCAAAGAAAAATGGAAAACAATTGTCACAATAGATGAATCATGGGTGTATTTAAATGATTGCAACAAAAAAAGAGCCATTTATCATCATAAAAGGGGAGAAAAAATTTAAGTACATGGTTCAAAGAATCGAAAAAAAGTTTTTCTAAGGGATTCATGATTGTTGCTGGTTTTTCTTATAATGGCAAGTTAAAAATAAAGAGAGTGGAAAAAAATGTCAATATTAACTCCAAATACTATCAGGAACATATTTTATCGTCAATTTTTCTGAATGAAATACCATAGCTTTACCCACAGAGCCATCAATCTGTGAGACTCCATCAGGACAAAGCTAGCAGTCACACATCAAA
Source organism: Dolomedes plantarius (assembly GCA_907164885.2). Classification (NCBI taxonomy): domain Eukaryota; kingdom Metazoa; phylum Arthropoda; class Arachnida; order Araneae; family Dolomedidae; genus Dolomedes; species Dolomedes plantarius. Next base: position 99,926,010 of record OU015499.1, on the reverse strand, counting down.
ATTCACTGTAAATTTCCTAAAAGAAATGGAACAAAAAACTGGTATCAAGGCCATACCCTTCACTGATATCCCTACTAAATCTCCCGATGTATCACTTATGGATTTTTGTGCTTTCGGACTTTTAAAATCTGCATTATCCAAACGTCGTCCCAAAACCCTTACAGGACTCTGGAAAGCTGTTCAGGAGGAATGGGATAGAATACCTCTTCTGACACTTCAAAAGGCATTATTATCCTGGAAATTGCGGTGTCGAAAGATAGTTCAGAATAAGGGATGTCAAATAGAACATTTAAAACACAAGAATTTTATGTAATTTAGTTTTGTGAATACAATATACATCGTCTAAAAATGTGTGAACAGCCTCTGTATATATATATATATATATATATATATATATATATATATATATATATATATATATATATATATATATATATATATATATACATATATATATATACAGTGATTTCCGCTTATAAGAATCACGTTTGTTATTACTGTTTTTGATTCTTATAAGCGGTTGATTCTTATAGCCGAAATTTAGGTTTTTGGACAGGCACAAACACACCTTTAGATACATATATTAGATAATTTACCATAAATACTCTTTAATTTACGTTAATTATCTTTAATTAAAATTATTTTTTATAATTTTAAAAATACAACTTAATTTCTAGACCTATAAGTAGATACACATGATTATAGTAAGAGAAGAAAAAAATCCAATATTTGTGACAAGTTACAACATACCTGCTTAACAGTTTTAACATTTCAACTACAGAAAGGGAGCAAGAAAAAGTTTTCTATGGTAGTTTGACGGAATGAAGTTTTCAGGAGGCTGTTTATACCTCTTTCAATACTAATAGTCTCAGAGGAAGATTCACCTTCTAGCTTACGTTTCATGGTTTGATAACGTGCTGAATCTACTAATGTCACGTTTGCGTACGTGATAGTGGACACTTCGAAGATTTATGTGTTTTAGGGTCCAGGAAGCCGCAACCAGGATGTGGGAGGTGGGATAAAAGAGTCCCTATTTTTGTTTGTCAGTGGAGAAAAGTGAAATTGGACCCGAACGGGTGAAGTTGAACCCGGGTCAAGCTACAAGGGACAGTGTTGTGTTAAAGTGTTTACTAAAGTGGAAACTATTATGTTATGCCTAACAAAGAAAGGGGTGAATTTTACGACTATATTCCATCCCATCGTATCAATCTTTAAAAAAAAAAAAAAATGAAAAAACTTCGTGCCTTTTGAGGGTTTAAGTGGCTTTTTTGGAAAAATGAAAGGAATGCGAAGAGTGTAAACTGATTCTTAAAACCGGTGGATTGATTCTTTAAAGCGAAAATTTTACCATGGAAATAATACATTTGTTTTTGTTTTCGCGATATTGATTCTTATAAACGGTTGATTCTTATAACCACTGATCACTATAAGCGGTGGTTACTGTATATATATATATATATATATATATATATATATATATATATATATATGCTATGATTTACTTAAATTTTATCTCATAATGGAACTCAATTTCGGTTCAATATTGGAATTAGCTTCAGTTCTTTATAATGTAAAAAGAGTTGACGATGAAAAGCTTTAGAGATGGTTTGGAATACAATAGAACTAGATCAACTGCCTGCGGCCCTGTAGAAACTCTAAAACAAACTTCGAGATACGAGAGGGTTCTGAAAATGCGATCTCGAATAAATATTAGAATGCTTGATGTCCTCGACGCATACCGATCGTTAAGTGCTTCACCGAGGGCTTTGCGCGTTATAAATCAAATATTAAAGAGGAAGCTTCCAAGAGATCAGTCTAGCCCTATTAATAGGGAATTACATAACAGGCATCAGGTGGTCTAAAATATATATATGTATGTATATATATGTATATAATGTATATATATATATATATATATATATATATATATATATATATATATATATATATATATATATATATATATATATATATATATATATATATATATATATGTATATATATCAATATATATCAATCAATATATATATATATATATATATATATATATATATTTATTTATATATTGTATATAATGATGATACTCCACAGACGTGTTCATTATTTCATAGTAGTCTGATTTAATGCTGTAAAGTGTACATCGCTGTTTATACAGTCGTTTTATTAAATCTTCCATTTTGCTTCCCAACAGGTTGACGAAGCCACTTTTCAGAATACGGACGCTTTTCTGCTCGTCTACTCAGTGACGAGTCGCAAAAGTCTTTTCTTCGCCCTCGAAAAAATAGAGAAACTGCGATGGATGGAGACGAAATGCCAGTACCTCTATCCCTTGGTGACGCCGAAAGTCTACATTCTGGTCGCTAACAAAGTGGACTTGGTGAGAACGAGGAAAATTACCACTGATGGTAAGCTAATGCAGTTCGACTTAACATCAGTTTATCATATTTTGGCGAAATTGTTCTGGAATCCTGTACGTATAAAATTAGCAAATTCTTCGAGTAGGTTAACATAAACGTTGGTGAGAATGTTCTTGAAGGAAAGCCAATAATAACTTAACAACTTCTTAGAATAGGTGAACATTAACTTTGATGAAACTGTTCTTGAATGAAAGCCAGTAATCAATTAGCAGCTTATTCTAGTGGGTTAACATAAACTTTGTTAAGCATATTCTTGAATGAAAGCCAATAATAAAACAGCAACTTCCGGTAACAGGTTAACATAAACTTTGGTGAGAACGTTCTTGAATGAAATCCTGTAATCAATTAGCAACTAATTCGAGTAAGTGAATATCAACTTTGATGAGAATGTTCTTGACTGAAAGACAGTAATCAATTAGCAACTTCTTCCAGTAGGTGAACATAAACTTTGGTCAGAATGTTCTTGAATGAAAGCCAGTAATCAACTAGCAACTTCTTCGAGTAGGTGAACATAAATGTTCAGAATGTTCTTGACTGAAAGCCAGTAAACAATTATCAACTTATTCGAGTAGGTTAACATAAACTTTGGCCATAAAGTTCTTGACTGAAAGCCAGTAATCAATTATCAACTTATTCGAGTAGGTTAACTTTGGTCAAAATGTTCTTGGATGAAAGCCAATAATAAAACAGCAACCTCTCCAAGTAGGTTAACATAAACTTTGGGGAGAATGTTCGTGAATGAAAGCCAGTAATCAATTAACAACTTCTTAGAATAGGTGAACATTAACTTTGATGAGAATGTTCTTGAATGAAAGCCAGTAATCAACTAGCAACTTCTTCGAGTAGGTTAACATAAACTTTGGTCAAAATATTCTTGAATGAAAGCCAGTAATAAAACAGCAACCTCCTCGAGTAGGTTAATATAAACTTTGCTGAAAATGCTCTTGAATGAAAGCCAGTAATCATTTAGAAACTTCTTTGAGTAAGTTTCAAAAATTTTTTTTTATCTTTAAATGCAATCCGACAATCAAAGAGAAACTTTTCTCATTACGTTTAAATGGAGCATGAGAAATCCATTACAGCGGATATACAACAACACCTTTAGCAAGTTTCCTATATTTAACTTTTGTCTGAAAATTGTCTCTTTTTCAATTCCTTTTCAGAAGGGCGTGCCATAGCTGATAAACTTGACGTCAAGTACATAGAAACTTCGGTGGGGTTCAACCACAACGTCGATGAGCTCCTTGTGGGGACAGTCACACAAATCCGGCTCAAGAGGGCTCAACCGCAATCTGCGCAAACTCCAATGAAAAGGTTCATTGCCAGGTCCATGAAGCTCACGTACAAGGCCAGGGGTTTCATGGACCGGCTCCTACAGAAGTGCGACTTGAAAACCAGGTCCTGCGACAACTTGAACGTTCTGTGAGCACACACACACACTCACACACTCACACACGATTTTGCTGTATATCGAGCAACTGTTTTCAATAATGGGCTCTTTGTATTTGAAGTGTATAAATGACTTATTGGTTAAGCCTCGTGTCTGAGAGGAAAATTTCTCTGCAGTCATTAATCCTTCAAACTTTATCAATCCTTTCATATCCTCAAGAACGGCTGAGACGAGCAAATTAGAGATGCCAGTTCGGTATGAAAACGCAGGTGGAATCATACTGTTTCTAAATGGTCTCTCTAGTTAAAGTTGACTACAGGCGTAACTGTAACTGCAACGATACTAAATAAAAGGGATATCCTTCGATATCCTAGCCACCTCGAGTTGGAAGTCATGCATATCTATCTATCTATCTATCTATCTATCTATCTATCTATCTATCTATATATATATATATATATATATATATATATATATATATATATGTTTGACTTCCAACTCGAGGTGGCTGTGATTTATTCTTAAGTTTAAAGGACTAAATGCTTAATGTTTCAAGTATGACAGTCGTATTTCTGCTACATAACATCTGCTACATGCTAGCTATTGTTAAGTCTAAATAAAATTAAAAGGCCTAACTGCCTAAGTATGGGAGTAGTCTACAAGATTGCTAAATGGTTGATATTGTACATTCAAGAAGTTTAAATATCTAAAAGTTTCATGTGCGATAGAAGTCTATCTACACAATAGAAAATGTCCATGTTTATCTTTTCATGGGCATTATTAAGGTACATAATTTTTTTTTCATCCTGCTCAATGTGATGCACAAATGCCGTTTTTGTTCGCACATAACACTCAAGCTTTGTCCAGTAATGCAGCGGCAAAATTCAGGCTTAAATTCCAGTCACTAGGAGGCAGAAATGGTGCTATAGCTTGAATCTAACTCGTTTTTTATTTATCTCGATATGCTGCGATAAATTTCAGGCTTGCATTCCAAAAATTATGAATTCTGCATAAATGCCGTTTGTGCTCAAGTCTAACACGCACTTTTTATCCCAAAATGTTGCGGTAAAATTCAGGCTTGCATTCCTGTCACTATAATGCAGAATTGGGGTTTTTTTTGTTTGAATCTAACACGCACTTCTCGTCCTGAAATATTGCTCTAAAATTCAGGCTTGTATTCCAGTCACTATAAATTATACAAAAATATTATTTGTGCTTGAATCTAACACGTACTTTTAACTAGAAATGCTGTGGTAAAATTCAGGCTTGCATTCCAGTCACTATGGATGCAGATATGGTGCTTTTTCTTGTATATAACACGCACTTTTCATTCTGAAATGCTGCGATCAAAATTCAGGCTTCTATTCCAGTCACTACGAATACTGCATAAATACCGTTTGTGCTCGAATCTAACACGCTTTTTATCAATAGATACTGTGGTAAAATCCAGGCCGCGTGTTATAATCGAGTACTGGAGTTAACAGATTTCTCTTAACAATGTGAATTTGCCTTATGTTCCTAAAGTAGGTAAAGTTTTTAGATCACTTCCAATCTTTTAAAATTTGACAATGTAATTAAGTTTCATGGGTTAAGAGACTACATGTTACATTCGAGTTTGTGTTAAACTATAAGAAAAATGGAAAGAGAATTTTATCGAGTAAATACGGTATCTATAAATTCAAACTTACAGTTTATCAATACAGAAGTCTGTAGTCCACTTTGTCTCAAGCTGTAAACAAAATTTTTTCCCGTCTGGAGATTCCGATTGCTATATGACGAATTCTCACAGGTCCGTGGACCCTAATTTCATAAGATTTCCCAGCTTAACTATAAATTAGAGAACAGAATACAGTTTTTAAATATTTCTTCTAGTAAAAAGCCAAAAATTAACAATTTTTATGTTCAATAATATTTCTTAAACCTTCAACATCTGACAAATTGGAACTTTTCCTCTCTGAACAATGTATGTATCTCAAAAAAACTTAACACTAATATGTTCATGCATGCTGAACATGGCGTTGTACGTGTGATTTCACACTTTATATGTAGTGTTTGTTCAAAATGTTCATAACGTCTTTGTCTGTGACAAAAAAAAAATCAGATATGTGTAATACACAGCAGTCAAAATTTTTCTATTTTTGAGTCGGGTCTTTTCAGCTTATCTGATGAGAAACGAATTTTGAATCATCGAATATATATATATATATATAAATATATGAATCTTCCTTCTGCATGTGATTTACGGTGAGACATCTCAGGTAATTTTAAACACTCTCTTCAGTTGTAGCAGTTTTTTGATTAGCTCTGGTTTCTGTGATAAAACTTTAAGACGGTTTCACATTTATCCTGATTTAAAACCTCAAAAAAAAAAGCACTGTCGAACCCCGAAATGAAAAATATTTCCCAAAATAGGCTGTATAATGAAAGTTTAATGTCATATATAAATGTTTTTACTTATATTCTTGTATATTCTTAAACAGATAACAGGACACACTCAGCTTATTAATATCTCCTATATATGGACAATCCCAAAATTCGTCAAACTCTTACTCATACTGATAGGCGAGTCGGAAGAAATTTCCAGAAGAACGTCGTAGGACGCGGCACCAGAAGCAGACATGAAATGGGAAAAGCCTGGAGCAGGAATAAGTGGGGAGAAATTTTACGACCTCTAGACAACGCTAGGGACACTCCCGTTAACGAAGCAAACAAATAAAGCTGGAAATTTGTGAGAAAGGGCGAGAAATTAGAACCGAGAAGACGAAATTATGAAATGGATTTTAAAAAATAAACGAAAATCATAAAATGGCGGGGAAACTGGAAAATTTTAATGACGCAAATATTTTTCTAGGCAGATAACGATAAATTAGACAAGTCATCGCCTAATACAAGTTAGTTGAAGTAGATAGCAAAGTTTTCTAGATAATCAACACAAATACTTTTTTTTCTCTTTTTACTGTGGATATTAAGAAGCTGCGTGTGCATGTTATACTTTTTCCACGGGTTTCATGTAAGTCACTCTTAAACAGAATTGAAAAATTTTGAAGCATGTTTCTATACACACACACATGCACTTACATTTATATCTATGTAATACTAAAAGTCTGAGTTTGTTCGCAATTTAATACAGCAGCACCATATTGGTAATAACACGATACCTCTGAAAATGGGTAGAAGCAAAATTATACAAATTTGGTTGAAATTGTATAGCGTGTTACAGAATTATTGATATTTTTATTATGTTACAGTTTCGATTAAGGGTGCCAGAGATTGAAAATTTTATTTTTGTGTTTATTTTCATGCATCTCGAAATGAAACTTTCCCACAAATTAGTCATTTCGCATGCAAAGAAATGCTTGAGCAATTTGAAATTTTGTTTTCAAAGAACTGAAAAGTAAAATTTTTAAGTTTGATTAGTTTTAGATACATCTACTGAATCTCTCTACTCAAATTTTTTTCCCATTTTATATTTAGGGAAAATTTCCGAAAAATTTGTCTTATAAAAATTTTATCCGGAATTTTTTTTAATCGCTTTAAACGGCCAAAACAAGATTTTTTTAAAGCAATTGCCGTTTTAGAAAAAATATTTTCAGAATTTCTATTCTAAAGCAAAAATCTTCAAGGCCGTTCAACTCTCCTGCCTCGGGGAACGCCGAAATCGCTTTCTACTCGTTCTGTTAATCACGGCGCCGGTGCATTGAATTTTTAGAGTTCTGTACAACAGGAAACTATATTTCCTGATCGATTGAATTTTATGGTGCACTTGAATAGAGGGAGACGCTAATTCCACACCACCTATGCTTCTAGAAATTATTGATTCTCAGAAATGCGTATCATTCGAGATAATATTGTTTCTAGGAAATATTATATTGATTTTCACGAAAATTGACTCGCAGAAATTCGTATCCTTCTGCATAATATTGTTTCTAGGAAATGTTTTATTGATTCTCAGGAAAATTCATTTTCAGAAATGCGTATCCTTCTAAATAATATTGTTTTTAGGAAATATTTTATTGATTTTCTGGAAAATTCATTCGCAGAAATGTGTATTCTTCTAAATAATATTGTTCTAAATAATATCGTTTCTAGGAAACGTTTTATTGATTCTCAGAAAAAATGATTTTTAAAAATGCGCATACTTCTGCATAATATTGTTTCTAGGAAATGTTTTATTGATTCTCAGGAAAATTCCTTCTCAAAAATGCGTATCCTTCTAAATAATATTGTTTCTGGGAAATGTTTTATTGATTTTCTGGAAAATTCATCCTCAGAAATGTGTATCCTTCTAGATAATATTGTTTTTAAGAAATGCTTTCTTGATTCTCAGAAAAAGTTGATTCTCAGAAATGCATATCCTTTTGAATAATATTATTTCTAGGAAATGTTTTATTGATTCTCAGAAAAATTCATTCTCAGAAAGATGTATCCTTCAAAATAATATTGTTTCTAGGAAATGTTTTATTGATTTTCTGGAAAATTCCTCCTCAGAAATGTGTATCCTTTAAAATAATATTGTTTCTAGGAAACGTTTTATTGATTCTCAGAAAAATTGATTTTCAGAAATGCGTATACTTCTGCATAATATTGTTTATAGGAAATGTTTTATTGATTCTCGGGAAAATTCATTCTCAAAAATGCGTATCCTTCTAAATAATATTGTTTCTAGGATATGTTTTATTTATTTTTCTGGAAAATTCATCCTCAGAAATGTGTATCCTTCTAGATAATGTTGTTTCTAGGAAATATCTTCTTGATTCTCCGAAATGCGTATACTTCTGCATAATATTGTTTCTAGGAAATGTTTTATCGATTCTCAGGAAAATTCATTCTCACAAATGCGTATCCTTCTAAATAATATTGTTTCTGGGAAATGTTTTATTTATTTTCTGGAAAATTCCTTCTCAGAAATGTGTATCCTTCTAAATAATATTGTTTCTAGGAAACGTTTTATTGATTCTCTGAAAAATATATTTTCAGAAATGCGTATACTTCTGCATAATATTGTTTCTAGGAAATGTTTTCTTGATTCTCAGAAAAATTGAATCTCAGAAATGCCTATCCTTTTGAATAATATTGTTTCTAGGAAATGTTTTATTGATTTTCTTGAAAATTAGTCCTCAGAAATGTGTATCCTTCTTAATAATATCGTTTCTAGGAAATGTTTTATTGATTCTCAGGAAAATTGATTCGCGGAAATGCGTATCCTTCTAAATAATAGTGTTTCTAGGAAATTTTTTATTTTCTAAACTGTTTTATGTATTTTTGTAAAACGCGATATGCTTGCAGGTTGTAAGTAATAAATAAAAGGTTTTCTTTATCCTAAACTTATTCTGATTTTTATTTCATTTCGTTTAAAGTCTCCTTACGTTAAACTTATGCAAGTTATAAATTTTTCTCCCATCATTTTGTGCAGGTAAAGGGAAAAAGTATCCCTCAGCTGGAGGGTAAATTTTCTCATGGGAAATAATTATTAAGTCCAAAGAACTTTTTTTTAATACTACGAGCATAATCAGTTATTTTCCTTGATTTTGTCGGGGAACGTAAAGTTTTACCACTTAATGGTTAAACAAGGCTATAAGGCTTTACAAAACGATGATGAATTAGAAAAAAAAAGAATGTTTTCAAAGAAAAATATTTAAAACTGAAATGAAAAATAAATTTCCCTAAATATAGTTACTTTTACTAACCAGTTGTTCTTTTTTCTAGATTATGTCACCAAATATAAAGAAAGTCTGAATAAATTTCGCTGCATGAAAACCATTTAAGGCGTGAGTAAATATTTACGACAGGAAATAAGGAGCAATAAAGCTTCACAAAACGGTGGATCAAGCATATAAATCTGTTTTCTAGAAGGTAACTGCTTTTTGGTTCACTTTTACTGCGTGATAATGAACCAATTAGGAGACTGGAATTTTTATGTCGTTTGCTTCTAAACAGGAGTTTGCAAGATGAGGCTTGTCACAGGAGAAATTTGAAAAAAAAGACATGAAATGCACCCTATTAAGAGGGGTTACATATACAACAATATACATCCTATGTTGCTTGGTGCGCTGAAGATGCATATCTTTACAGAAATTTGGTCTTTTCTCCATACCTATTTCCTGTTTTTAGTGTAAAGGGGCAGTTCCTAGATTTCTTTCCTAAGTTTAGCCGAATATACCTAATGTATCCAATAAAAGTAAATTGGTTAAAGGAATGCATATCTTAATAACGAGAAAAAAAAGCTCAAAAGTTCTCTGAATGATGTATCGAAGTCAAAATCTATCTAGGAGTCGGTAATTTAGATGAGAATTACTAATGTTAAACCAGAAAATCTTCTACCTAGATTAACTTCTCTTACAAATCTCTGAAGCTCTAAAGTTTTTCTAAAGGATGTGTCGAGGCCAAAATTTAACTGGGAGTCGGTAATTTAGATGAGAATTACTAATATTAAGCTAGAAAATTTTCTTCCTACATTATCTTATCAAGTTCTAAAGCTCTGATGTTTCTCTTAAAGATGTATCGAATTCAAAATCTATCTTGGAGTCGACAATTAAAATAATAATTACTGGTGTTAAGCTAAACAATCTCCTTCCTAGATTATCTTCTCTTGCCAACCTCTAAAGCTCTAAAGTTTCTCTAAATGATGTGTTGAAGTCAAAATCTATCTTGGAGTCGGTAATTTAGATGAGACTTACTAGGGTTAAGAGAGAAAACCTTCCTCCTACATTATCTTACCAAGTTCTAAGGTTCTGATGTTTCTCTTAAAGATATATCGAATTCAAAATCTATCTTGGAGTCGACTATTGAAATGAGAATTACTAATGTTAAGCTAAAAAATCTCCTTTCTAGATTATAATCTCTCATCAACTTCTAAAGCTCTAAATGATTATAAAGTTTTTCTAAACTTATAAAGTTTCTCTAAATGATGTGTCGAAGCCAAAATTTAACTGGGAGTCGGTAATTTAGATTATAATTACTAATTTTAAGCTAGAAAATCTTCCTACATTATCTTACCAAGTTCTAAAGCTCTGATGTTTCTCTTAATGATGTATCGAATTCAAAATCTATCTTGGAGTCGACAATTGAAATGAGAATTACTAATGTTAAGCTAAAAATCTCCTTCCTAGATTATCTTCTCTTGCCAACCTCTAAAGATCTAAAGTTTCTCTAAATGATGTGTTGAAGTCAAAATCTATTTTAGAGTCAGTAATTTAGATGAGACTTACTAGGGTTAAGCTAGAAAATCTTCTTCCTACATTATCTTACCAAGTTCTAAAGCTCTGATGTTTCTCTCAATGATATATCGAATTCAAAATCTATCTTGGAGTCGACTATTGAAATGAGAATTACTAATGTTAAGCTAAAAATTGCCTTTCTAGATTATCATCTGTTACCAACCTCTAAAGCTCTAAAGTTTCTTTAAATGATGTGTCGAAGATAAAATTTAACTGGGAGTCGGTAATTTAGATGAGAATTACTAATTTTAAGCTGGAAAATCTTCTTCCTACATTATCTTACCAAGTTCTAAAGCTCTGATGTTTTTCTAAATGATTTATAGAATTTAAAATCTATCTTGGAGTCGGCAATTAAAATGAGAATTACTAATGTTAAGCTAAAAAATGTCTTTCCTACATTATTTCCTCTTGCCAACCTCTAAAGCTTTAAACTTTCTCTAAATGATGTATTGAAGTCAAAATTTATCTTGGAGTCGGTAATTTAGATGAGACTTACTGGGGTTAAGCTAGAAAATCTTCTTTCTACATTATCTTACCAAGTTCTAAAGCTCAGATGTTTCTTTTAATGATATATCGAATTCAAAATCTATCTTGGAGCCGTTAATTAAAATGAGAATTACTAATGTTAAGCTAAAATATCTCCTTCCAAGATTATCTTCTCTTACCAACCTCTAAAGCTCTAAAGTTTCTCTAAATGATGTGTTGAAGTCAAGATCTATATTGGAGTCGGTAATTTAGATCACCAAGTTTATTGAAATGTTCCAGGGATACTCAAAAATATGGAAATGCACTTAAATATTTTCATTTATAGTTGCCTTTTTATAATCAGCTCGTATCTCGATCATATGTATCGAGTCTCGATATATCGAACCACCACTGAACAAAGTTTATATTCAACGAATTTTTTTTTCAAAACCCAGACTTCGACAGAATCAAATCAAAAATTCATCCCTTGTTACAAAAAAAATAATTACCCTCTATGTACTGAAATTTATTCGATATAGGAGGATTCAGAATCGTTTAAAAGGGGTGTTTTTTATTTATTCTTATTATGTAATGTAATTTATAAGTAAAATAAAAATAAATATAATTAAATCAAGCTTTTAGTGATCAAAAGAGAGTTTTTCAATGTGCTTCACTATGCTTAAGGCGCAATTTTTTTTCTTAATGTTTACTGCTGAGTCTTCCAACAAATTATGCATTCTATCAACTTAATTAAACAAGTCATTTTTTTTCCTCTTCTGAAAAATTGCACAAATTATTCCTTAACTGTCTAGACGCATTTTTAAACTCCTCAGTAATCCTCCCAATGAAATTTACTTTAATTTTCTCCATGAAAGCAGAGTTGACCTTTTCTGACCCTAGTAGGCGTTTAATTCTATGAATATAATTAGAAGTCTCGTTAAATTCCCGTTTACGTCCATTAAGAAAATTCCATTTCCTGACTGACTACTAGGGTATTTCAAAAAATTAACAGCAAATCGAATATTTTGAGTTGCGTAATTCAGTTAGAGAACTGTCATGTCGCTTTTTCTGCGTAATCACCCTCTTTTTTCAACACTCTTTTCCCACCTTTGCTCTTAAAATAAGAATCCAGCATCTGCACTACCTTTGAAACTTCAAAAAATCGATTTTTGGTTTTTGCTATATTCTGATTTTTGGGACATTTCTGAACAATATGCAAAAAACCGCATAAAAAAATTTGCATTATTTCTGGAGTTATGAGAGTTTATGTAAAGCTCACTCTGTTGCCATAACCATGTTATTCCAACTTTAACTTCAGTTTTCTCAAATATGTGAATTTTTGGATTGCGCGCACGGTTACTCCCAAACTATGTGTGCTAGACACACAAAATTTTTATCAGATTTGTATTATAAGCTTCTTTACACACTAAAACCAGAAAAGTAAAATAAAAATGTGTAAAAATTATTTTTACATTTGAAAATGTTTTAAAAAATTGCTA
>OU015499.1:99880522-99900522 GCA_907164885.2 Dolomedes plantarius | reverse complement strand
TTATGTGAAAATTAAATGTTGACAAAAATACAAAGTTTTGGAATGATTCTTATATAGGAAACTTCTAATTACACCTACACCAATATACGCAACATACAGAAGATCTACTATATATACAGGGTGTCCATAATTAAAGTCCCACTTTCAAAAGGCTGCAAAAAAAGAACCACTGGTCAGAATGACTTCAAATTTGAACTGAATATACTGGAAGAAGGGGGAAACGATTTGGCATAATAAAAAAAAAGTTCCAAAATGTTACAGCGCCATCTAGTGATACATTTTGGAACTTTTTATTATGCCAAATCGTTTCCCCCTTCCAGTATATTCAGTTCAAATTTGAAGTCATTCTGACCAGTGGTTCCTGTTTTGCAGCCTTTTGAAAATGGGACTTTAATTATGGACACCCTATATATATGTGTGTGTGTGTATGTATGTATATATACAGTCGAACCCCCGTTATAGCGAACCCGATATGTAACGTACTCACGGATATAACGCACGAAAATTATGTGCTCCTCGCGCGTCCGGTGTCCCAGAGTCGCAAGGATAGTCGAATCTGCGAGTTCTTTCAAAATAAAATCCTGAGTAGATCGGGTTGATGCGGTCTGAGCCACGTCCGCGAAGCCAGCGATCCCGCGGAATGACGTCATACCGTTGAAGCCTTCATGAAAGTCCTCCCTAAAGCTTTTTTCAAGTCCTACTCAACTATTCTCTGCCAAATGCATTCCAAAAACGAACACACGGGCGCAGGTGTCAAGTTACTCGTAAAACGTCATCGAATCACACGTAGGAGTTTCTCGTTCTATCCTCATCTTATTGGCGAAAAGTAGCACTTGCCGATATGTAGCACTTGCAGAGTAAGTAAAAGTAGCACTTTCAGAGGCCTTTAATTCATCCTAAAGCTTTATTACTCCCAAAGGCCTCTGCCCAGATACCCGAAAATGCGCCTCAAACGTGAGAGCTGTGACGTCAGAGTATCGAAATTACCGATTTTCCCGCCATCGATCGAAAAAACACGGATCTTTCTGGACCATGTGCAAAGGCCAAGAGTAATTACTTTTGGAAGGTCTCATGTGACCAAGCTGTAGCATATGCTGAAATTCAGCTTTAGCAAGTTTTAGCCGATCTGGAGCTAACCGTCTAGGCTCAGCCGCGACTGGAGGCCCCTTGTAGTTTATGTAATGCACAGTATTGTGTTTCACCGGTTAGTTAGGGTCCGGTAATTTTGTAATTTCAGGAAATTTTAGCAATAGTTTACCATGCACATTATTAACACAATTAGGTTTTACCGAGAAAACATTAATTTCTCAAGAGCTTTTAAATGAGTAATGGAATCAATACGACGGTGATTCCGTAAATCTAGCTTCAAATTAAAATAATGCAGGAAATCAGCTCCTAAAATAGAACACTAAACATCCCAAATGTTAAAAGAATAAGTAACTGTTCGGCGTAAACCTAAGCTGAGAGTAATACACTTTCGACCATAAACATTAATTTTGGTGCCATTAGCGGCACGAAATGTTTGGAGAACCGGCAGTGGTTTATCAGTTCTGGTAGCGGCCACTAGACTGGAGTCAGATCCAGAGTCAACAAGGAAACACTTATAGCGCATACAGATTGGTACAGAGTTCTCTACCTCCAGACCCCCGACTCCTGTCATCACATTAGTCACGGTAACATTAGACACGGTATTTAGAACCACCCCCATTCCCGCCCGCAGGATTTCTTTGATGTGGTGACTCCCCCGACCCCGCTCGACACCATTTGACCCGCTGACCCCCCACTCTTTCTTTGATGGACCGCCAGAGGAGGCGATCCACGCATAGTAGAGAGTACAGAGAGACATAAATCACTGGCAGATGCAGAGAACTCTGTACCAATCTGTATGCGCTAATACAGCAAGTCCTGGACTTACACGGTTAATTCGTTCCAGAACATTCCGCATATGTAGAAAGCGCGTAAGTTGAAATGCACCAGGTAATGCTCTCGCTTGAATCAACGCAAGGCTTATAGGTATTCGTTTGCTTTCGAGATCTTCAATCTAAATTATCAATAATTTCTCCGTCGTGTCTATTAAAACACCTCTTCACCCCTTTTCTTTGCAATAGGAACAGATTTCTTCACATGTTGCATTGTCCGATCTTTATCACAGTTCTAACGGTTAATTCGTTCATACCGTATATAGTGCGGTGTCTTAGAGCTGTATTTAAAGATTACCGTTACCTGGCGGATAAAAGCACCAAATTTGGTATGAAGGTACCTTAGAGTATACTAATAAAAGTTAGCCTAGGAGCCCTCTGAAATTTCTAAAAATTTTCCTGTACACCACTAAAATCCAAAATGCCCTACTACTACCAAATATCAATGTGAATCTTTCTTTTCGGGGCAATACTACTGCAAAAACCATGAAAAAATGGGATTTGTGATGTTGTGTTGCAGATGTGGACCATCGTGGATTTCGTTCCTGTTTATGTAGTGTTTCTCACATACTAAATTCTAGTTATATTGGCATTATTTTTTCCAGACAAACTTAACATGGATGTGAACTGGGATCGATGCGCGGTTTGCCATCATGACACTGGTGAAAGCTTGAAATGTCCTTTACTGACCCCAGGGACAAGTGGTGAAAAACAGATGCCTACACAACATTCCTGGAGAATGTAGAACAGTTCCACGGCACTGATGCTCTCCCAGTCGAACTGGCTTTCGGAATTAATGAAACTGCTACAAACTTTGCTTCTCATTCCGCTTCATGGCACAAATCTTGCCATCTGAAGTTTAATGATTCGAAGCTGGCAAAGGCAATCAAGAGAAAACAAACTGGTGTTTTGAAAAGACAATACAAAACCTTTGTGCTCGAGGAATAAACAGGAAATCCAACATAAATAAAGCACAAGTAGCAGTAAGGTGCAATTTTGCATACGGCCGTTTCGAAGCTGCAAAGGAGCTTCTTCATCAAACTAAGCTTGGCTTAGTTTTCGGCTTTTTGAGCTGCCACTAAGTTCTTTGCACTGATGAATCTCTTTTGCAGCTTCGAAACGGCCATATGCAAAATTGCACCTTACTGCTATTTGTGCTTTATTTACGTTGGATTTCCTGTTTAAACTGGTGTTTATCAAAAGAAACATCCTAGTAAACGCGTAGCATTGGAGGTACAGTGTTGCTTGTTTTGCGAAAAGGTCAAAGATGAAGGTCCACTCCATGAAGTTTCAACATTTGATACCGACAGCAATATTCGATCCATGATCACACAGCTCAGTGACCCACACCTCACGACAAGAATAATTTGAGATCTTATAGCAATTGTTGTTCAACCATAAACATAAAAGAAAGTTAGTGTGTCTAAATCTATTCAATACCGTTGAGAACACACCCGGTTCGAGAAATCAGCCATTCCTTTAGAATGAAATGAATCAAAATTTTTACCATTGATATCCATACAGCCACACTAGAACTTTGATCTTGCTTTTGTAAACCTATGCATTACCTTGAGTCAAAAACGAAATAATAACTTCTTCTGTGCTTTCATGCATTCCATCTTCTCAAAAGAAACAATACTTTGTACTTAAGAACTTCAACAACACCGAAGAAAATACATTTTCATCTGTATATAACTTAGAAGAATTTTAACTTCACATGTCATACGCCAAAACTTCACATGTCACACGCCAAAATTCTAACAACTGCAATCTATATATATAAAACGCGTAGGTATGCGGCACAAAAATCGACGATATTTCTACACTCCGAATGGCAACGGTTGAAACTACCAGATGTCAACATTAGCGGTCGTCTGCAATTTGCAACATGGATTTACGCACCGAAATCAGAAATGGTCGAAAGAGAGCTGCACGATCAACTGAAAATTGGGAACAGTGTCAAGTAAGAAAGCGAAGTAGAAATAATTCATTAAGAGAGAGGCGCGAAAGAGAGAGCATAAATGATCAAGAGGTTAGGCTTAATCGTCACTGGCATAGCAACCGAGAACCAGTAATAATTAATTTTCTACACTTTTTTTAGTACTTGCTGAATTTTTACTCCATTTTATAAATGAAGAAACTTTCCCAACAATTTATTATGTCATATTATTAAGTGTAAATATCTGAATTCTGGACAATAGTATATACAGAGAGTGATGTAATTCACGCCATATTTTAGTACTTGCTAAATTTTTACTCCAATTTTTTAAGTGAAAAAATTTTCCCCAACAATTTCTTATTTGATGTAATGATAAAGTGCAGATATCTTAATTTTGAAAAATAGTACATACAAAGACGCATGTAATGTTTAAAATCGTTGGTGTTGGCTTTCTCAGTCTTATCTTTAACTCCGTTCTGAAGTAATGGAAATTCATATTTTTTAATCACAATGTTTTTAGAATCAGCCTTATAGAGAATTTAGCAAATAAATATAAATTTTTGGCTGAGATTCCACTACCCCTTAAAAACATATATTTATGATGACAGGCAATGGTAGCATTCCTTACAAATGTTACTTTCAGTTGAGTTGTTTTATAAAAGAAAATATAAAAATAAAAGCGATCAAGCTGGTCGCGCAGCGGCTAGTAATAACAAAATGGTAGATATCTTCAAAAAAAGGGACTGCCATCTAAAAAGTAGATATTCTCAAAAATAAAATTAAAGAAAATGTGCTGCCCTCTGTTGAAGGAAATTAGAGTCTCAACAGCAATGGAGGCAAAATACCATCTTGCATGATTGGTCCAGCTTAGAAATCGCTGCAGAAGCCTCACTCGTAAGGCAAGCCTAAAAGAAGAAAACACAGATGAGAAAATGAATGAGTGTCGGTCATTCGTAGAACTTACCAGTTACTTTAGTACATCAGTGGAGTCTGGTATTCACCTTTCCACACTCAACGTCCGCAATCTTATTACCTTTTTCATGACGTTTAATAATTTCAAACTTCGTTTCCATAGTAATTACGCGTCTCTTTTTACATCTACTTGTGGTCTGTTCCTTTTTGCGTTTTTCGGACATGTTTTTTTTATGGGTTTTATATAGTACTAGCGGCCCGTCCCGACTTTGTCCGGGTTGAACAAAATATTATACCAATAAATTTCCAGTTGATAGCCAATAAATTGTAAATCTTTTTTTACCTTAATAATACCTTAAATTAATATTACGTTAGTTAATAATTAAAGTTAATTTTTTAAAAGAAAAAGGCGTGCCGGAGAACGGCTAGGTCCGAACCTCTACCGTCAGAACAGAAGCCCACCGCGATAGCACCACGATAAGGACCGTTGAAATCTTCGGCACAAAAAACGGTAGAGGACAGTAGTGGTAATGTCATATATATATATATATATATATATATATATATATATATATATATATATATATATCCTAACAATGGAGATTGTTAGGATAAGCCCCTAACTTTATTTCTACTGATCAGATATACATAATATATAGCTTATGTCCATCTGGAATAATGTACCTTTCAAACAGTGAAAGAATTTTTCAAATAGGTGCAGTGGTTCTGGAGATTACCCTCCACTTACAAAATCGCTCTCTCTTTATATATAAGTATATATATTGTATCGTAAACTAACTTGAGTACTGTGTGCAAAACTCACGACCGTTTATTGACAACTCACGCCACTACTGGCGCCAAGCACACATGCAGGGCTGCAACTCATTCGTACCGGCAACGTCGCAGAACTGTAAACGCGCGAAACGACTGACGTCTACGAGTTTAAAAAAGAAATTGAAAATTACAACCGCGTATCTACGAATCCGCGTAACTCGGAGGCTGACTGTGCCCGTATTTCTGTCTCTAACGAGCAGGCGACGAGAAGGTGCTGGGAAGTGGCCCATCGCCGCTACTCTTCCCGCAAATGATTGCATTGGTTTGCTTTTTGTTGGAATTCTGTATGATACCAACAAATTGTTAAATCGTTATCGCGTGACTGTACCGAGGATGATTGCCTTTTCTAGAAATGCTTCTAGAAACGTTGAAGTTCTTCGACTTCTTTTCGTAACTCCTGAATTTCTTTTAAGGGGACAGTGGACTTTCAAAATTGTGAAATTTGTCCAAAAATTCGATTTTTTTTATTTTATTGAATTGTGAAACTACGGACGAGTAGGAATGTGTTGCAAAAAGAATTTTTAATTTCTGCGATTACTTTCCCAGTTATAGGCATTTGTATTTAATTTAGATATTATATGGTTACTGATAGCAATAACTTTAAATGTGTTTTTCTCAAAATAAAAATTTTCATGTCATACGAATATTCAAACTGCTCTGGGCGCATTTCTAATTAACGTATTGCTTTGAAATTTAAGTTCTATATACTTCTGTTTATATCAAATAAATCTTATTGAAAAAAATTATACTTCGAAGCTCAGAATTTCTAAATTTTGTACTTGAAAAGATGATTTATAGGTATTTTGCTTAATAAAAAGGGTTTTTTCACTATTATTATTTTTTCTCTTTATATTTTTAATGAATGCTTAAAATAAGCAATAAGTTTCATTGTTAGTTCTATAAGGTATCCTGCAAATAAAAATTACCATATTATATGCGAAAGAAATGCGCATGGAACATTTCTAATTAGGCCAATTTTTGATATAATTAATACTTCATATTTCCTAAATTGTCAATATTTCATCTTTGCATTTTAACCACTTTTACATATCTATGGTACTAATCACATATTCAAATTTAAAGCAAATCCATTCAAAACAAAAAAAAGTTAGGTTTGAAGGTCCACTGTCCCCTTAACAGCGTCTCTGAGATTGCTTGCGTCAGAGCGTCGGCTGGTGTATGGTGTGGGAATCGAAGCTGCGCTGGTGTTCGACGGTGTTCAATCCAGGATGCGATCGGCAATCTCTGCCGCTTTATCGGGATTGGCTCGAGTGCCGCGAAAATACTCTGCAAATGGGTCGGCATTTGTTGGGTAAATAATTCCAGAGGAAGTTCTCGTGACTTACATTGTGACTTTTTGCTCTTCTCTTCATTAAACGCAGCAATTCAGTTTGAACTGATTGAGCAATTCATTGAAACTGATTTAAAAAAAATAATGGATACTTGATTAACATTTTAAATTTCTGATATCCTTACAATTTTTAGACAGCCTTTCATCACTTATGATATAAGTTTGCAAGATTTTATAACAGATATTTAGCTTTTTTTTATGATACTTTGAAAAAATATCCTTAAATTTTAATATCAATTAAATTCCAAATATAGGTGTATAACGCAGGGTCATTTTTCTTTCCACGAGAAAGAATATGAGGGATTGAGATAATAAATACATAAACAATGAATAATGAATTACGGGGAAAATAGGCAACCTTTCGAATAATATAGCTTAAACTCATTTACTTAAAAGGACTCATTAGACATGGGTTTTATAACCCGAAATAAAGTGAGATATTGAACTCGAAATAAGAGTTCGTCTGCTCATGTTGGTGTGATTTTCGACGCACTTTAAAGTGAGTTGTATAACCCATTTTATTGAGTTGGTGGTGGGTAAATCAACCCGCTTGGGATCTGGGTTCTAGAACCCACTTTCCCAAATGGGTTGTACGACTCACCAAAAGCGAGTTCCCCTGTGCAGTGGATTTGAACTCGGAGAAGTGGGTTCACCGAACGACTTTTTTTTCTCTGTGTGGGTTTCCTATCGCCCACGCTTTCGCCAGCTAGTAATTTGCGTATTTCTAGAGTTCGGCTTCCCCCCGCATCTTTCGCTGATTTTCAGTTCCCCGTATGGATATGTAGTATCAGGCTTCGTTATGACGTCACGCACCATAGTAGCAGTTGCAGGTGGCGCGTGGCCGACAACATAGTTGTATTTTGTTTACGATTCAGATATAGGCTTTGGGCGATATTTTACATATATATGCTACTAATCACATATTCAAATTTAAAGCAAATCCACTCAAAACAAAAAAAGTCAGGTTTGAAGGTCCACTGTCCCCTTAACAGCGTCTCTGAGATTGCTTGCGTCAGAGCGTCGGCAGGTGTATGGTGTGGGAATCGAAGCTGCGCTGGTGTTCGACGGTGTTCAATCCAGGATGCGATCGGCAATCTCTGCCGCTTTATCGGGATTGGCTCGATATTTTACATATATATGGTACTTTCAAGCATATGGAACCATAAAGTGAGGTCCACCGATATATAGGAAGGTGTTACTACTGCAGGAGCTTCTGTTGTCGATCCAGGGGGGAGAGGAATGGTTTATGGCTCGAAGTGTCTCTAGGAAGCTAGAAGACACGTCGAATCTCCATTCACACGACACCATAAGAGACTGCATCAAAAGGCCTTTCACATTTCTAAATAACCTTTATTTCAGCGTTGCAGGATTTCATATCATGGAGAGCTCCGTAAAAGAGAAATGGCCAGAGCAACCACAATCCACGCAGACAGCACACTGTTGCCACTCGGACAAATACAAATACTGGGAGCAATCTACCACAACACCATATACAGTCGAACCACGTTATAGCGAACCCGGTATATAACGAACAAAAATATTCGTCCCGCCGTTTACTTATTGCACGTAATTTAATTATTATTGTGTCAGTTTGATTTAATCGATTTTAGTAGATTTAATTCATTAATGGTAATTTTTAATACGTATTATCGTTTTTTAATTCATTATTATTGAATACACATTGCAACTAATGAGTTATACTTTTGTGAACTCTAGCATTTTTCTTAACGACTCGGATAGAGCGAATCACCGGATAAAGCGAACAAAACTTTTGGTCCCTTGAAATTCGTTATAACGGGGTTCGACTGCACTGCTGTGACATTTACCTGTACAATGGATTAAAATTTTAACAATACATTGAAAAATCATTGAAATACAGTCGAACTCCGTTATAACGAACCCGCTATATAACGAACTCACGGATATAACGAACGAAAATTTTGGTCCCGTCGTTTTCCTATTGTACGTAATTTAATTAGTATTGAGTCAGTTTAATGAAATCGATTTTGGTCGATTTAATTCAATAATGATAATTTTTAATACATATTATCATTTTTTAATTCATCATTATTGAATAAACATTGCAACTAATGAGTTATACATTTTGTGAACTCTAGCATTTTTCTTAACGGTTCGGATATAGCGAACCATCAGATAAAGCGAACAAAACTTTCGGTCCCTTGGAGTTCGTTATAACGGGGTTCGAATCTATATCAAAATATGTAGAAATACATAATTTTTTATTACCATTTATTTATGTATAAGTGCCTGTAAAATAATTAACACATAGAGCTTAGCTTTAACTTCAAAACATAGTTATTAATGTTTAAATCCCTGTTGGAAAATTTCAATGGAATATATTTAAAACCTTTTAAGTAATTAAGTTTCTCGTATACAAAAATAACTGAAAAATTAGTGTTCTAGAAAATGTATTTAAAGATTTTACTTCCGGTCTTTTAAGCAGCATTTCTGGTTTATTAAATTGGCCGTATCTTCTCTTCCAATAATCCTAGGAATAAGAGTGAAGCAGATTTAGAATCCTAAAAGATTGCTTTTTCAAATGAAACCATAAAAGGTTTCCGAAATATTTCACCATAAGAGTCAGGCAGACAGATATCTTAAGCCAAGGAAAATGACAGCATACTTTTGAAAGAGGGTTAAATTGATCAAAAATGTTGCTGTCAAGAGCATTCTTTCTTGAACATAGACAAGTGAATTCTTGATATAATGAGAAGTGATCAGTTGCGATTATTGAATGTTGAATAACGCGAATGGGTCGGGATATTTAATTATATAATCTTTAATCAATTTTCCGTTCGTTTCTCTATTGAAATGAACTCGAATTCTTCAAGGCGAAAGAATAGTGGGCGGCCAAACGTGTTAGGCGTAGTCTAGTACAGTGACTCGGAAGCTGTGGATCAACACCCACACGGGGGTCGCGAAAATAATTGGATAGGTCGTGTATAGTTTGAAATGTAATATTGAATTATTTAACTAAAGAATAATACTTTAAATTTTCTATAAAAACTTTATATATATATATATATATATATATATATATATATATATATATATATGCATATATATATATATATATGGTAAAAAATATATCATATGATATTGTTAAATTAGGTCTCAGTCTTACAGGATTATACTTACATACAGGGTGCGCCAGGATGGACTCTCCTATTTTTGAAGGTCTCTGGTAAGGGAGTGGGGGGGGGGAGGGCGACGTGGGATGTGGCAACAATTCGGGTGGATTGTCTAGTTGTCAGTAGACACCATGAGTTGGTCCGGTGAACATCACAGTTTCGTTATCGAACGTTTTTTAAAAAAATAATGGCTCTGTAACCGCGACAAGTAAACCAAGTGGTCGTCCTCGGAACGTTAGAACACCTGGAAATGTGCAACGAGCACGTCAGTCCGTTATTGGTGAGGAGGATGCCACCATTCCCCGAGATATGACCAACATAGGGGTGGAAAACTTTAGAGAACGGCTTCGGCAATACATTGCTAATAACGGTCAGCACCTGAGTGATGTTATTTACCATGTTTTTATTAACTCACTTTCTTGTTTGTTTGTTTGTGTGTGTGTGTTTGTGTTTGTTTGTTTGTCCGGTACAAATCTTGCAATCGATTTTAATCCCAAGAACTTAGTAGGAACAGTTAAGCATGGCGGTGGAGGTTTCCTTGTGTGGGGGTGCACGTCAGCATCAGGACTAGATAATTTGGTATTTATTGATGGCATAATGAATCATGCTGTTTATATAAATATTTTAAGAGACAATTTAAAATTATCCGCTGAAAATTTGGGCATTGGAGACAACTTTGTTTTTTTATCAAGATAGCGATCCTAAGGACACGGCTCTCAATGTTCGCCTCTGGTGGCTCTATAATTGTCCACAAGTTTTGAAAACACCACCTCAATCGCCAGATTTAAACCCAATAGAACATAATTGGAGAGAACTGGAGATTCGAGTACGAAAACACGACATTCACACGAAAAGCGAACTAAAAACAATTATGATGGAAGAATAGATGAACATTGATGTAGAAATTACAAAAGAACTAGTGCAATCTGTTCCCAGGCGTTTGAAAGCTGTTGTGGATACTAAAGCATATCCTACTAAATATTAATTTAACGAAAAATTAGAATATTTACTAATATGTAGAGATTTTTTACAAGTTTACGATGACTTTTGTCAGATAAAGTTTTTGTTACTTTTTGATTATTGGTTTCTTAAAAATAAAGTTTTTCTATGTTTTCAAAATATTTCATGTAGTTTTGTTAAGAATAGATTATAGATCTTATTATTAAATACCCATTCTGAAATATTCATTTTAATTAATGGATTGACCCCTATTTCATTGAAAATCGTAAGTGTACGAACACTTTTGGGAGCCACTGTATATATTGTGGATGCGTTAATACGGAAGCTTATATGGAGTCAGGCAGAATAAAGGCTTTTAAAGGAGGGCGAAAGAATATTATATTCTGAGAGAGTCTCAACACTAGTAGGCACTAAAATTAAATCAAAACTTTACGTCAACTAGTTTTTTTTTTCTTAAATCCTACTCTCATCTTCGGCATTTCTGCCATCAGTCGACGAGAAACCCAATATAGAGATGAAGATGCAGAAAAGCGAGAGATAAAATTTGCCTCCACAGAGACGTCAACTAGTTGTTGAAAGTTGCTAAGTATCATTTCTCTTGACGTCATAGATTTTATTTCATATCATTGCTGTTTTCTTTTATTGTGATGGCTAGAGGAAATTGTAATCACGATATTGTTCTGATTATATCGCACTAGCATGAAGCTACAGGAATTTTACTTCGGCTTCTCTGTTATGATGTTCTATTTAGATGATGTTTTTATATATTGTAAATACGTTAATACGTAAGCATATGGAGTCAGGCGAAATAAAAGTTTTCAAAGGAGGGCGAAAGAATATTATATTCTGAGAGAGTCCTAACACTAGTACGCACTAAAATTAAATCAAAACTTGACGTCAACTAGTTGTTGAAAGTTGCTAAGTATCATTTCTGTTGACGTCATAAATTTTATTTCATATCATTGTTGTTTTCTTTTATTGTGATGGCTACAGGAAGTTGTAATCACAATATTGTTGTGGTTATATCGCACTAGCATGAAGCTACAGGAATTTTACTTCGGCTTCTCTGTTATGATGTTCTATTAAGATGATGTTTTTATATATTGTAAATACGTTAATACGTAAGAATATGGAGTCAGGCGAAATAAAAGTTTTCAAAGGAGGGCGAAAGAATATTATATTCTGAGAGAGTCCTAACACTAGTACGCACTAAAATTAAATCAAAACTTGACGTCAACTAGTTGTTGAAAGTTGCTAAGTATCATTTCTGTTGACGTCATAAATTTTATTTCATATCATTGCTGTTTTCTTTTATTGTGATGGATACAGGAAGTTGTAATCACAATATTGTTGTGGTTATACCGCACTAGCATGAAGCTACAGGAATTTTATTTCGGCTTCTCTGTTATGATGTTCTATTTAGATGATGTTTTTATATATTGTAAATACGTTAATACGTAAGAATATGGAGTCAGGCGAAATAAAAGTTTTAAAAGATGAGCGAAAGAATATTATATTCTGAGAGAGCCAGTAATCAAAACTGTCAGTGGCAGCATGAAATTTCCCCAAAACAATTTCCCCTCAGACGAGAGGGCATATCGAAAGTGCAATAATGGACGCGATGCTTCAGTAAACATTAGCTCATCAGGATTTTGTCGGAATGTGAGAACGTTTGATGTCCTAAACCCAACCGATTGTAAAGTGATGGGCTGAGTGGTTACGCATGAAAATTCGCTTATCGAATATTAAATAGGACTCTTTCAAAGTGGTCAGTCAGTTTGGCTCATGGCGGACGAGTCTTATTCGTAAATTCTGAACTAATTAAGCAAATGTCTTTTATTTACTCTTCATATTGCATATTGGAAAAAATGTTTATCTGTTAAAAGTTCGATATTAATCAAAAAATTTTTGAAGGAATTAATAATTATTATTTTTTTTTGTCAAAGAAGTTAGTTCAGAAGTATGAAAGAAAATGTTTGTCTATAGAAAGTTCGATATTAATTGAGAAATTGTGAGAGAATTTACTCTTTAAGGAGACAGTGGACTTTCAAAATTGGGAAATTTGTACAAAAATTCGATTTTTTTTAGTTTTATTGAATTGTGAAACTACGGACGTGTAGGAATGTGTTGCAAAAAGAATTTTTAATTTCTTTGATTACTTTCCAAGTTATAGGCATTTGTATTTAATTTAGATATTATGTGGTTACTAATAGCAATAACTTTAAATGTGTTTTTCTCAAGATAAAAATTTTCATGTCATACGAATATTCAAACTGCTCCAGGCGCATTTCTAATTATCGCATTGCTTTGAAATTTATGTTTCTTATACTTAACTGTATATCTAATAAATCTTATTGAAAACAATTATGCTTCGTAGCTCAGAATTTCTAAATTTTGTACTTAAAAAGATGATTTATAGGTATTTTGAGTAATAAAAAGGGCGTTTTCACTATTATTATTTTTTTTCTCTTTATATGTTTGATGAATGCTTAAAATAAGCATTAAGTATCATTGTTATTTCTATAAGGTATCCTGTAAATAAAAATTACCATATTATATGCAAAATAAATGCGCATGGACATTTTTAATGAGGCCAAATTTTGATATAATTAATAATTCATAATTCATGAATTATTAATATTTCATCATTAAATTTTAACCACTTTTACATATATATGGTACTAATCACATATTCAAATTTCAAGCAAATCCATTCAAAACAAAAAATATCAGGTTTGACGGTCCACTGTCCCCTTAAGAGAATTTATTCATTTATTTGGTTCAAAAACAATTTACTCAAAAATATGAAAGAAATATTTGTCTCTGTAATATTCGATATTAATTGTCGTGTTGCTACATCCAGTTTTTATGTCAATTGGGCTCAGATCGTAAATTTAATTGGGTTAGTACAAAGTATTTATTTGTCTTAGGATTTATTTGGGTGCGTTGTGTTTAATATTTATTTTCTTGAATCCAACCCAAAGCTTTGGATCTCGAACTTAGCAACCGAACAAAACTAAATACTATTCTCAGTCTTAGATTATGTAAATTAACATCAACAACTTTCAATCTAGACAGACTAAAAAGTTTAACATAAGAAAATTTAATTTATTTACATACTTAATATTTACATGTAACAAAACAATCTTTCATTTTCCGAAAACAATGCACAATAAATATTTTTATCTTTCACAATTTATATTTTAAAATCACTTTGCTAAGGTTAGGGAGCGTCCCGAGCGCAACAACAAAATACTTTACTATTCGTTCAACACTAAACCTTTTCACTAAAAAACTCCTTGCTCACGAAAAACTAAATTCACTCTGCCTGAATCGGAACTGAACAAATCAAAATCATTTATTCACCACTCACCCAATTATTCTTCATCAATTCAAGGTGCTCTCTTGGCCTTCTCGCCTCGCCTACGGTCAGGGATCACGTTGCTAAGCCGGGCAGGGGGTAACTTTATTTCTTTCACGGTGAATTACCACTTCTTCTCTGTCCATAAATTGTAGTTGGGCTCTCCTTGGCGCTTATCTTCACTATATTTGCACGGGCGCTTTGTATCTCTTCACGTCGTGAAACGGGATGGTGGGGCACTTCTCGTCGTTTAACTTCTCGGCTGGGGCACGGGAGCTGAGTCTCTTGGTCTCGGCTGCAATCTGGGTGCGGACCTCTTTATTTTACTGGGTCAACGCAGTCTCGCAGGTGCCTTAACAGGTTTATGTGGACTCCTCAAGTTCACTTACGTTTTTTTATTTAAGACGTGCTGGAGATGGGGACCTACAGACTCCCCGATCAAGACTCTCTCTCTCTCTCTCTCTTTCAAAAAAACTCTCCAATATATTATTTTAATCCCCTTTCATACTTTAGACTCCACCTTCTCATAAACTTCCATCAGCCAATCTGGCCACCGTAAACTTTTCACTTGTTGTACTCCCTCTCTCACCTTCTCATTGGCTTCTTAACTCAAAAACGTTACGCCCTCACTGCCTACCCTTGCGAGCACCGGGTTTTCAAAATGACTCCTTTACGAACCGTACTGCCATAAATCTAACAATAAAAGGCTTTTGTAAATATAACGTCATCGTTTGGTTCCGTCACCTTATCTGTGTCTCCATCTCAGACCTTCCCCTCTTCAAAAACTCATAAAACTGTCTTGCAACCGGCTACGTCCTAAATTACTCCACTCAACTCTATAATTATCTGTCGGCGTTAAATTTGATTCCGACCTTTATCACAAACATGTAATAAAGCCAGCTTTTTATTTAAAAGCGCTTTACTACATACGCCCTTCTCTCCGAAGACTGAAAGCACATCCTATAACCTCAAACCACCACACAAAACAGCTCCTGAACTCCTACTCCGCTGAAGTCTCTATCACAACCTGTCTCTCAGCACGTCTTAAATAAAAAAACGTAAGTGAACTTGAGGAGTCCACATAAACCTGTTAAGGCACCTGCGAGACTGCGTTGACCCAGTAAAATAAAGAGGTCCGCACCCAGATTGCAGCCGAGACCAAGAGACTCAGCTCCCGTGCCCCAGCCGAGAAGTTAAACGACGAGAAGTGCCCCACCATCCCGTTTCACGACGTGAAGAGATACACAGCGCCCGTGCAAATATAGTGAAGATAAGCGCCAAGGAGAGCCCAACTACAATTTATGGACAGAGAAGAAGTGGTAATTCACCGTGAAAGAAATAAAGTTACCCCCTGCCCGGCTTAGCAACGTGATCCCTGACCGTAGGCGAGGCGAGAAGGCCAAGAGAGCACCTTGAATTGATGAAGAATAATTGGGTGAGTGTTGAATAAATGATTTTGATTTGTTCAGTTCCGATTCAGGCAGAGTGAATTTAGTTTTTCGTGAGCAAGGAGTTTTTTAGTGAAAAGGTTTAGTGTTGAACGAATAGTAAAGTATTTTGTTGTTGCGCTCGGGACGCTCCCTAACCTTAGCAAAGTGATTTTAAAATATAAATTGTGAAAGATAAAAATATTTATTGTGCATTGTTTTCGGAAAATGAAAGATTGTTTTGTTACATGTAAATATTAAGTATGTAAATAAACTAAATTTTCTTATGTTAAACTTTTTAGTCTGTCTAGATTGAAAGTTGTTGATGTTAATTTACATAATCTAAGACTGAGAATAGTATTTAGTTTTGTTCGGTTGCTAAGTTCGACATCCAGAGCTTTGGGTTGGATTCAAGAAAATAAATATTAAACACAACGCACCCAAATAAATCCTAAGACAAATAAATACTTTGTACTAACCCAATTAAATTTACGATCTGAGCCCAATTGACTTAAAAACTGGATGTAGCAACACGACATTAATCTCAAAATTTTAAGAGCATTTACTCTTTAATAGTAGTTTTTCCTTTCTTCAAGATAATGTATTCAAAATTATGAAAGTAAATGTTTGTCTGTATAGTGTGCAATATTAATTTAAAAGTATTAGGAGAATTTTTTTTTCTGCACCAAATTTATTCAAAGTTATGAAAGAAAATATTTCCCTGAATCAAATTCGATATTAATTTAAAAAATTTCAGAGAATTAATTTATTTATTTGCGCCAAAATATTTTCTTCAAAATTACGAAGGAAAATATTTGTTTGAGTAATGTTCGATATTAATTCCTAATTTTTAAGATAATTTGCTCTGTAAGAGAATTTTTTTTTACCAAAATAGTTTACTCCAAATTATGAAAGGAAAATAATGGACTGAATAATGTTTGTTATTAATTCAAAAACTTTAAGAGAATGTGCTCTGTTCATACAGAGCACATTCTGTATGATCAGAATAAAATTATTTTGGTATAAAATTATTTTGGTCGGAAAAAAATTCTCATGAATTTTTTTCCGACCAAAATAATTTATTCAAAATTATGAAAGAAAATATTGGTCTGAATAATGTTCGATATTAATTCCAAAATTTTAAGAACAGTTATTTATTTATTTTTACGTCAAAATAATTCCTTAATTTTTTTTTCACCAGAATAATTTAAACCAAATTATGGAAGGAAGTATTGGTCTGAATAATGTTCGTTATTAATTCAAAAATTTTAAGAGAATATGCTTTGTAAGAGAATTTTTTTTTCGCCAAAATAATGTATTCAAAATTATGAAAGAAAAATATTGGTCTGAATAATGTTCAATATTAATTCCAAATTTTTAAGAACAGTTATTTATTTATTTTTACGTCAAAATAATTCCTTAATTTTTTTTTCACCAGAATAATTTATTCCAAATTATGGAAGGAAGTATTGGTCTGAATAATGTTCGTTATTAATTCAAAAATTTTAAGAGAATATGCCTTGTAAGAGAATTTTTTTTTCGCCAAAATAATGTATTCAAAATTATGAAAGAAAATATTGGTCTGAATAATGTTAGATATTAATTCCAAAATTTTAAGAACAGTTATTTATTTATTTTTACGTCAAAATAATTCCTTAATTTTTTTTTCACCAGAATAATTTATTCCAAATTATGGAGGGAAGTATTGGTCTGAATAATGTTCGTTATTAATTCAAAAATTTTAAGAGAATATGCTTTGTAAGATAATTTTTTTTTCGCCAAAATAATGTATTCAAAATTATGAAAGAAAAATATTGGTCTGAATAATGTTCAATATTAATTCCAAAATTTTAAGAACAGTTCTTAATTTTACGTCAGAATAATTCATTCAAAATTATGAGTGAAAATATTTGTCTGTATAATTTTCGATATTAATTCAAACAAATTTAAAGACTTAATTGCTTAAAAGAATTCATTCAAAATTGCGAAATAAAGTATTTGTCAGTATAATAATCGCGATTCCATAATTTTAAGACAGTTTATATCTTATAAGGATTTACTTTTTTTTCCTATCAAAATGATGTATTCGAAATTATTCTGTTTCATATTTGTAAGATACACATTGAGGTCTGAGTTAGGTCGAAAATTAAGTGTCAAAAGCGAACACTTTTTTTTTTTTTTTTTGCGTAGTCATCATTTAATAAGGACGGGCATAAAACTTTTCTATATTTATTTTACACTGTTTTATTTTTATAAAATGCACATAAAGGCCTGAATCGGACACAAAATTAAATGTTAGACGCTAAAACGATTTTAATTTTTTTGTGTTCTAATCCTACAATCTGAATATGTATTGTGCAATTTTTATTTAACTTACACTGCTTCATGAAACTATGTACATAAAGTATGTACTGGATTAGGTAAAGCTGAAATGTAAGAGGCAAAAACTACCCAATTTTTTGTATTAAAACTATTCAATTAGAATCTGTGTTTTACTGGAACGTATATTTATATTTAATTTGAACTGTTTCATATTTATTTAATGTATATAAAAAATTTAAAATTTGATAGAAAATTAAGGTAGTTTCCTACGTTCGGAGCACTGTTTTAAAAAATATATAGTATTGACTAAATACATATAGTTTTAGTTCAAATGTGATATAAAATCAGGAAAACAAATATAATCTATACTTATATATAAAGAGAGAGCGATTTTGTACGTGGAGGGTAATCTTCAGAACCTATACCTCTTCTTGTACCTATTTGAAAAATTCTTTCACTGTTTGAAAAGTACAGTATTCCAGATGGACTATATGGTATATTATGTATATCTAATCAGTAGAAATAAAGTTAGGGGCTTAATCCTAACAATCTCCATTGTTATCGCTACTGTCCTCTACCTTTTTTTGTGCCGAAGTCTTCAACGATCCTTAGTGTGGTGATATCTATACTTATACTTAAACTTATTATATATAAAGAGAGAGCGATTTTTTACGTGGAGGATAATCTTCAGAACCACTGTACCTATTTGAAAAATTCTTTCACTGTTTGAAAGGTACATTATTCCAGATGGACATAGGCTATATATTATGTATATCTGATCAGTAGAAATAAAGTTAGGGGCTTAATCCTAACAATCTCCATTGTTTCCGCTACTGTCTTCTACCGCTTTTTTCCGAAGATTTCAACGATCCTTATCGTGGTGCTATCGCGGTGGGCTTCTGTTCTGACGCTAGCGGTCCGAACCTAGCCGTTCTCCGGCACGCCTTTTTCTTTTAAAAAATTTATTTTAATTATTAACTAACATAAAATTAATTTAAGGTATTATTTAGGTTGTTATTAAGGTAAAAAAAGATTTACAATTTATTGGCTATCAACTGGAAATTTATTGGTATAATATTTTGTTCAACCCGGACAAAGTCGGGACGGGCCGCTAGTTTTAATATAATTTCATAACATTTTAAAATATAGAGAATTTTAAAAAAATTTTTAGTACAATTTAGTGCTTACGCCAGAGACTCCACACTCAAACTCAATATATTTTAATTTCCTTTATACTATATACTACCATGACACTTAGCGTGTGTTCTGGAGTAAAGGGTTGACAATATTTCAAAAAATCATTAATACCGTAAGACGGGAGTTATTTTGTTACTGCAGGGGTGACTTTGTGACACATAATAATTTTTCCGTATTTCGGATCTTGCGCCGCACTCGTGATACCTGAAAGTCAAAGAACAGCGCCAACAGCTTGTGCGACATACAGAGACACCTAGTGGCCAGCGTCCGAAGCTTCTGCGCGTCATTTGTCTCCTCTGGCCAGTGTATTGTTAAAACCTGTTGTCAAGCTACTGACTCAAACTTCGAAAACTTAAGGCTAACGCCTTAAAAACAAGCGTTAAAAAAAAACAAACAGGCGTGTTTACACTCCATATTTAAAACGACCTTGTGGGTTATTTTAAGACAGTGTCAATGTGTTACAAAGTAACCACGTCACCTTTCGATATCTGGGTTATGTTCTCATATCTCTCCGATATATCCCTACACAGAATTTATATTTCTCCACAATCTAACCAACATATTGAGAATAAAAAATAATTGCCCGTGGTAGTTGGTTGTATAAGTTGTTAGCCTTCAGCGCACCA
>OU015499.1:99628022-99875522 GCA_907164885.2 Dolomedes plantarius | reverse complement strand
CGGAGTTTTAATTAATTTTACCAGCACCCGTCGTAAAACTTAATTCGCCCTTTCGTGCGTCGAAAATAGCAGCGAGCAGAAGTGGATTACTGTATTACTGACCTTGGTGGATTTACGCTGTTCGGTGACCTAGTTTTGAACAGGCAATGAAGAAAGGGGAAAATCCGATTTTTAATCAAACCGTGGACTTAACCGGTGAAAATAACGAGCCATCTCACGTCCGCTTTTCCGATGTAAATGTGTTTATTAAGCCCTATTCAAATGAAGTGCCAATCGAAAATTACATCGCAGAATATGAGCAGGTTTCTGAACTGTTAACATTAAATCCTATACAAAAAATTATATTCTTTCGCAAGCTGTGTACCGGAAATGTGGAACTATTTCTTCAATCCAAACCCCTGTTTAAAAACTTCGAAGAATTAAAAACAGAACTGCTTAAAGAATTTAAGACGGAGATAAGTAAGGCCGAAATACATCAGCAATTGTTAAGACGGAAAAAAGGAAGGGAAGAAACTTACGAAGCGTATTACTACACTATCCAGCAAATAGCTTCGAAAGCAGCGATGACCTCGGAAGAGAAAAAATTTTACATCATAAAAGGAATAAACGCACGCCCAGAAGTAGATCTCCAACTTCGTTCGACAAAAAATTGTGATGAACTAAAAAACATGTTAAAACTATTGGATAAGCAAAATTCAGAGGAAAGGACTTTTTATACCCCCAAGCTACCAGTTTTCCATAGACCTCCAGCCTGGAGTCCACGCTTCCAACAACACCCAGGAAATTACCGACAGTTTCGGCCAAATTTTGATCTTCAACACCAGGA
Source organism: Dolomedes plantarius (assembly GCA_907164885.2). Lineage (NCBI taxonomy): Eukaryota > Metazoa > Arthropoda > Arachnida > Araneae > Dolomedidae > Dolomedes > Dolomedes plantarius. The sequence goes on along the minus strand of OU015499.1, from coordinate 99,874,696 downwards.
GTGGAGACCGAGGAATAATTTTTATCCGCCCCGTTTCCAGCAACGTCCCAGACCAGGGTTCAACACCAGTGCACCTTCCTTTCAGCCAAGAATGACAATGCAGAATCATAATAAAAACTTTAATGTGAGAACCAACGACAGTGACTGAGTGCCAGTAGTAGAGAGCCTGTTGTGTGGACAGAAAGTCCAGATTTTATTCGATTCAGGCTCAACTCTAAATATTTTACCGGGATCCACATTAAATAAAAATCGCCAACTAAATTTCAAAAATTGCAACATTAACATTACAGCTGTGGGACGAAACGTCCAGGTAAGTCAGTATATAATGCTTCCGTTAAAATTGGGTGAAAAAATTTAAACATTAAAATTTTATTACTTACCTAATGTACAATTACCATATGTTATATTATCTGGTCATGCTATTGGACTCTTTAATGTCACTATTAATTTTAAAACTAGAGAAATTTTTCAGGACAATAAATTGCTTAAGCATTTTAATTGTACCAGCTGTCATAATAATAATCCTAATAAGAGAAGTGGTCATGGAAATAATGAAAAAGTATCTGCATTTTTAAGTAATAATAATGATTTATGTAATGTGATTTCTTGTAATAATGATAAGTGTGATATTGACAATTTAATTCAAAAATTTGATCATGTTTTTGCTAAGAATAAGTTTGATGTGGGAGAAATTAAATTAGAATCGCCAAAAGTAGTCTTAACCTCAGAACTTCCTATAAGTCAAAGACCATACAGAACGTCGCCTAGAGATGACGCAGAGATAAAGAAACAATTAGATGCCTTGTTAAAAGCTAAAATTATTAAACCTAGTTATAGCCAATATAGTTCACCTATTACTCTCGCATTTAAGAAAGAAGATAATGCTAGGACTCGACTATGTATTGACTATAGGAAAATTAACCAAATTACAAAAACCGATTGTGAACCCATTCCCAGAATAGACAGTGTTCTAGACAAATTGACCAATGCTAAGGTATTTTCTACGTTAGATCTATGTAGTGGGTATTGGCACCTGAAATTAGAGGATGAGGAAGCTGAAAAGCTTGCTTTCACTTCTAACTATGGCTTGTACCAATTTACCAGACTGCCGTTTGGATTTAAGAATGCTCCCGCAATATTCCAAAGAACAATTAGGCGTATACTTCATAAATATCAAGTTAACTTTGCTCTAAATTATTTTGACGATATAATTATTTTCTCAGAGACATTAGAACAACATATTCAGCACTTAAAGACCATTTTTGAAATTTGTGAAAAGGAAAATATTAAACTTAAAAAATCGAAATGTCATTTTGCTAAAGATACTATTGATTTTCTTGGCTATGAAGTTAAGCATGGATCATACAGCCCAAATAATACTAATGTAGAAACAATAAAAAAATTATTGGCCCCAAGGAACGTTAAAGATTTACAAAGATTTCTAGGCACCATTAACGTATATCATAAATTTATTCCTGATTACGCTAAAATTAGAATTCCCTTAAATAACCTTTTAAAGAAAGACCAGAAATGGGCATGGACGCCTGAATGTCAACAAGCTTTTCAAAAACTTAAAGATAGTTTAATCTCAAAACCCATTTTGGCCCTTTATAATTCAAATTATCCTTGCCATGTCTATGTTGATGCGTCAAAAGAAGCCATAGCCTCCATAGTAAAACAAGAACATCCTGATGGAACTCAACATCCAATTGCATATCACTCCCGACGACTTAGACCATATGAAATTAATTATACGATAACGGAATTAGAATGTTTGTCCATAATTGATAGTCTTGATAAATTCCATTGCTACCTTCATGGGTCACATTTTACTGTACATACAGATCATCACAGCTTAGTTTGGCTTAAAACTTTTAAAAATCCTACAGGTAGACTTTTCAGATGGTCTCTAAAAATTTCTATGTATGATTTTGACATAAAATATAAGAAAGGTACAACTAATGTTGAAGCTGACATGTTAACAAGAAACCCAATTGCTTTTAATATAACTACAACCCCGCCAGAACCCTTGTTAGATATAAAGGAAATCATCCATTTTCAAATGTTAGAAAATATAACAGCACCCAGATGTTTTAATAAGGATAATATTGTAGTAGTAAAAAGACAAGGTTTAATCAAAATTGTAGTACCAAAAGCGTTAAGAATTAAATTAATAGAGAAAGTACATGAAAAATTTGGTCATCCAGGAATAGCTTCAATGTTAAGAATTATTTCACCTCAATATTATTGGACTAAGATAATTAATGATGTTGGAAATTATGTTAAACATTGTGAAACTTGTCAAGTAAACAAGAAGTCTCATCAGAAAAAATATGGTTTTATGCAATCTCTTCCTCTGTGTGAAAAACCTTTTGAACTATTATCAATTGATACTGTAGGTGGTTTAAGTTATTATAATTCTACTAAGAAATATTTACACATTGTAGTTGATCATGCCACTAGGTACATCTGGACATTTCCCTCTAAAAGTGCCACCACGGAAACCTATATAAATTGTTTGAATTCTATTTTTCAAAATCATGTACCCGAGAAAATTTTAAGTGATAGGAATTCCGCCTTTACCTCATCAAAGTTTAAACATTTTCTCAGACATAATAATGTTACACAGCTCTTGACATCTGCTCATAGACCGCAGACGAACGGAAAGGTCCAGAGAGTTAACCAAACCATAGTAACTAGATTAAAATGTAAAGTTAGTAATAGCCCTAGTAATGTGCCATGGACAAAAATCTTAGACTCTGTCACCCAAGAATATAATAATACCCCTCATTCGGTAACCGGATTTCCCCCAATTTATTTAATGTATGGCGAATTGCCTTATAAAATTTCTTTCCAAGATAATGATATATACCCTCCTATAGAAGAAGCTAGAAAAATTGCACAAGAAAGAACTAGACAATATTATCAGTCGAATAAAATAAGATATGACAGAAGATTTCAACAAGTTATATTTAAAGTCGGAGATTTAGTTTTATATGAAGAATTTCAATATCCAAATACCCGAAAACTTGCCCCACCGTATTCAGGCCCTTATACTATTCTAAAAAAATGTTCCGATGTTCTTTTTGAAATTGATAAACCCAATGCTCTTTATAAAACTCCCACTGAGATTGTACATTCTACTCGCCTTCGATTTTTCCGTCCTAGAGAGAATTTTCAGTTAAATGATATTAAAAACCCAAGCGAACAGAAACCAGAGGATACTGATGGACTCCCATCAATGGACTGCCAATATTGTGAGTCTCCGAATCTACAACTACTTTTTAAGGACAACTAAAAATGGTATAGACTGATCATGTGAAGTTTATTTTGAATTTTGTAATTATCAAGGTGAATTTTGAATTTTATAATATTTAATTTAATGTCATGATGCATTCTTTTCCTCAGTTGAGTTGTTCTTGTTTTGTTTTTATTTTTCTAATTTTTTTTTAATAAAATTGTCGGGTTGTGATGGCCACACAACTCGAAACTTTTTTTTCATTCGGAAAAATTTTATTTTTGGTTTTTGGGGTTTTTCTTTGAGAGCAACTACAGTTGAGAAACTGAATCCATTTATCTACATTTGATCATCCACAAAAAAATTTTTGAAGTGGTGGGAGGAATCTGTTTTAACCTCCTTTCCAACTTCAGAGTCAGCATTCCTCAGCAAACGTGAGGATACACGGTTGTTTGAGAGAAATGTGATTTGTTTGTCAGAAGTAAGGTATGTTTAAGGTATAAAATGTGTATTGCTATTGAAACGAATTTTGATGTAATGAAGTTGTTTTATTAATGTAATAGTATTTTGAAGAAAAAGAAGAGATATTGATACGAAATGAATGTAAAAATTTATAATATTGTAATTTTGCACGAATAGAGAATTGTAATAAATATAAGAGTACCCAAGGAAGTTAAATAATATAATAGAGTAAATTTTGATTGTGATATAAACAATGTCATTAATATAATATAATGTGAGAACTAATAATACAATATGTGGACAATGTTAAGAGGTAGTTTCCAGGTAGTGTAAATGTTTATATTGTGTTTTATTCATATCAAATATATCAAGATAATATGTCATGTAGCCCTAGAATTTATGTTATCGTCTTATATTTCGAATACAAGTCTTAATTTTGAACTTATACTGTAATTATGGTTAAGTGCATACGAAGCAAATAAGATGAAGGATAGTAGGGAAACCGCATGGACCTGCTATCTGGAGGAACCATTGTGGAGTTTGCCAGATATTTTTGTAATCTTCTGTTATATTCTGTATAATTGTAAAATTTTGTATTTTATTTTTGTATGTTATGTATGAGAGCCTCCACCCGGGTAGACAACGTTTTTAAAATGGGGGGATATGAAAGATATAAAATTTAAGTTGATCCCCTGTAAATTTTCTTCCCTTCCCATGCTTAAGATGGCATTACCAAATTCTGTTTTCAAGAACCCAGGAATATTTTTCATAGCATCAGCAATCCCTGGGAAAGCCACAGTTTCCTATGCCCAAATAAGGCGATAGTCCTGCACAACTGATGCAGCTTGCAAGAAAACATCTTTGGTCAGCAAATTCTTCAACCGCAGATACCTCTATACTCAAACCCCGGGAATCACTCGGGTGTTGGCTTTCAACTAGATCAGATGTCCGTTTAGCCACTCGGAAATAAATTTCTTTGTCTAATAGTTCTGTAATCTGATCTTATTTCATTACATATATATATATATATATATATATATATATATATATATATATATTCATTCTTGGGATACATGCTATCTGACCCCGTAAGGAAAAGATTAAATCTAAGAAGCATAAAATTTAAATTTTTTATGTTACAATCATTGAAGTGTACTATACTATTCTTATATCGTTAAAACTGCTTTATATTTATAAAATGCATATAAAAGTCTGGTTTAGGGCCAAAATTGGACGTCCGAAGCAAAATCACAAATTTTTTTTAGTTATAAGAATTTAATTAGAATATATTCATTAAAGGTGTTCGATCACTTGACAGTATTTCCCGTAAGGCAGATTCGTAACTTTCATGGAAAATTTACGTTCCTTCTTGTATTTTGTCCTTCAAATATCTTTTTACTGAAAATTAAGAGCTGAAATGTATCATATTAAAAAAAGAGAGCTAGGAAAATTGATAAGGATTAAAGCTGAGAACATTTTTTTAAAAAGACAGTTTTTCGCATGTTATCTGTTGCATGAACTAATTAACTGTCATCTCAGTAGATAATGACACCGTTTCGCAATCTTGAACGCAATTTTCTTTTCAAGGTAACTGGCGTTTGAGGGCAATTTTGCTTAAAATTTGTTGATGCTCGTCACACGCTGCATGTTTTTGACAATGAACCAACTATTTGTAATTTTGTCTAGTATTCAAAATTTTGCTTTTTAAAGAACATTGTCTATGACTATAATTTGCTATGATAATTTGCTATGATAATTTGGTTAACGAACACTTCTTCAGTACCACAATAAAATTAAAAAAATGGTGGAAACACGGTACCACCGCTGCATGTTTCCACCATTTGTTGTCTACTGTTTGATAAAAGGTATTTAAATATACATTTTTTAAAAATTTCTCCTTAGGTACCTTTTTTTACGTAAAATGACACGTAAATGCACACTCTCATATATAATACAGGCTGTTCACAACTTTTTTAAATGATGTATATTGTATTCACAAAACTAAATTACATAAAATTCTTGTGTTTTAAATATTCTATTTGACATCCCTTATTCTGAACTATCTTTCGACACCGCAATTTCCAGGATAATAATGCCTTGTGAAGTGTCAGAAGAGGTATTCTATCCCATTCCTCCTGAACAGCTTTCGAGAGTCCTGTAAGGGTTTTGGGACGACGTTTGGATAATGCAGATTTTAAAAGTCCGGAAGCACAAAAATTCATAGGTGATACATCGGGAGATTTAGTAGGGTTATCAGTGAAGGGTATGGCCTTGATACCAGTTTTTTGTTCCATTTCTTTTAGGAAATTTACAGTGGATTTTGATGTGTGACTGCTAGCTTTGTCCTGATGGAGTCTCACAGATTGATGGCACTGTGGGTAAAGCGATGGTATTTCATTCAGAAAAATTGGCGATAAAATATGTTCCTGATAGTATTTGGAATTAATCTTGACATTTTTTTCCACTCTCTTTATTTTTAACTTGCCATTATAAGAAAAACCAGCAACAATCATGAATCCCTTAGAAAAACTTTCTTTCGATTCTTTGAACCATGTACTTAAATTTTTCTCTCCCCTTTTATGATAATAAATGGCTCTTTTTTTTGTTGCAATCATTTAAATACACCCATGATTCATCTATTGTGACAATTGTTTTCCATTTTTCTTTGGATAAGTGTTTCTCATATAGAATTCTGCAGCGTGTTCTGCGTTCAGCGATATGATTTGGAAGAAGACGATGCACATTGTGTTTTTTTCGCTTTCTTAAGATTTAAATCAACGTTTATCATTTTGTTTACAGTGTACACCGAGCATTTTAATGATTTTGCGACTGTCCTTTGACTAGGGGGATTTTCTTTTAACATTAAACAACGTACCTTTGCAATAGTCGGAGATGTCCGTTTTTTCCTTGGATACTTGTTTGGAATTTTTGTCCCACTTGAGGCTCCAATTTGACGTTTTTTTCCTTTCTTGTTGACGATATTACCTATCGACGCTTTAGATATCACAAAACCATGACTCTCACATCGTTTTTGGATAACGGAGTACGCATATTTCTCTTCGGAAAGAGCATAAATGTAGCCTTCGAACCACTGCTTTGTTAAAAACGCCATTTTGAATAAAAACAAAACTTTCAAGCCGCAGATGATAATTTTGACTTTTAAAAACATAGTACAATTGCAATTATTTCTTTTGCAGCAAACGATTTTTAATTACCGCTTACCAAAATCGTCTAAAAAATGTGCGAACAGCCTCTGTATATATGTGACACACCATTTCGGGCCTTAGGGCCTGTGTTCACATAGAATCCGTCAGCGTTAGCGTGACTCGTTTTGACATATTTCAAACCAATCACAGGTCTTAACAATTTCGTTGCTAATCGTTTGGAGGTTTGTAATTGGTTAAATATGCACTGGTGAAATAAATGAAGAGAATTTGCATATTTTATCGAATTTCATGAAAAGAACTGAACTGAATGTGAAACCACTGCTTCTAGACAAAAATGCAAAGCTTGTACGTCAAATACGTAAGCGTACACGTGTGTGTAGGCGTAGCCAGTAGAGAAACTTACGCGCTTACTTACTTAACTTTACTTAACTTACGCGCGCTTTATAAGCGCGCGTAAGTTAAGACGCATTTCGTTCGCTAGCACACCTCGGCAAATTTCTTGGTGTTATTTTGCAGCAATCGGTTAATTTCAAATTGTAACAGTAAAAATAAGTAACCTCCAACGTTTAGATGATGGAATGAGGTGGCGAATTGTGGGGAGGCTAGAAGCAGGCCAATCTCAAGTCCAAATTTGTAGAGAGTTCAATTTAACGCCCAGCGTCGTGTGTAACTTATGGAAACAGTTCCAGGATACCGGATCCATCGAGGGAAAGCCTGGGCAAGGTCGTCCAAGAGCCACGACGGCCAGAGAAGATCGCCCTTTGTCGATTATAGAGAGGGGTAACAGGAGTGCTACAGCTTCTCAGCTCTCTCGTGACTTGTATGCAGCCACAGTAACCCGTGTATCAAGGGTGACTGTTTCCAAAAGACTTCTTGAGAGAGGGTTGTTTGCGTCCCGCTCACTTCTACGAACAGGATAATTCGTTTATCATGGTGCAGAGAGCATAGAGATTGGAGTATGGATCAATGGGCGACCGTTCTCTTCTCTGATGAGTCCCGGTTCAACCTAAACACCGATTCTCGCCGTACGTTCATATGGAGAGAACCAGGGACCCGCTACCTACCCTCCAATGTCCGCGAAATCGACCATTATGGCGGAGGAGGTTTAATGGTCTGGGCAGGCATCATGTTGGATGGCCGCACACCTCTCCATGTCTTTGAAAGAGACACTGTGACTGGTGTGAGGTATATGGATGAGGTCTTGGAGCCCTATGTTCGCCTTTTCAGGGGTGCAGTTGGCCCTGAGTTAATTTTAATGGACGATAAAGCGAGGCCACATAGAGCTCTTCTGGTCGACTAATTTCTAGAGAGTGATGATATTCGCCGGATTGATTGGCCAGCCAGACCTCCAGACCTTAACCCTATAGAGCATGTGTGGAACGCTCTGGGTAGGGCAATTGCAACTCGCAACCCCCCTCCGAGAACCATCCAGGGAATAAAAACAGCGTTGCTGAACGAGTGGGACCAATTGCCACAAGAAATGATAAACTGCCTTATTTCAAGTAGGAAATCACGCTGCGAGACCTGCATATCTGTAAGAGGGGACCATACCCCCTATTAACCCATCTATTAACCCATTCTTTTGTTTATTCTGCAACCGCTGTTTCATACCTTCCGACTCCAACGAGTGTTACGCACGATCATGCCTGTGTATATAATTATTGAATGGTTATTTGTTTTGTATTGTATCAATGTATGTACATATTAAATTTCATTAAAATCGGTATAGTAGTTCTAGAGATAATCGACCAAGTCTGCAAATTCTCTTAATTTCTTACACCAGTGTACTTCAATACGAGTAACGCTGACGCTAAAGGATCTATATATATATATATACCCGACACACTTACCCGGCTGTTATTTAAACGACGCCGTATACACTATAATCGGGACGTAGAGTGCACGACAGTTTTCACACTTGCCCGACAAATGTCGAGGTCGGGTAAACGATACCCGGTTGCCGTGCTATTGCTGTGGGAAGCCGGCGGCCCTCACTGCAAGGGACGACCGCCGGTGTCGGCGAAACAAACCGGCAAAAGGAAGTAGGGGAAGGGACCAATGGCGGAGTACACTTCTAGCCGGCACGTGTCGTTTGCAGTTTCCACGATTGTTTCCTGGTTTTGTTATTCTTGTTTATGTGTTAAATCAATTGAAAGTTTTTTATCATGGCAAAGTTGATCTTGATGTACTTAGTACATTAGTTCATGATCGTCCTATTTTTTGGGGATAAAACACAAGAATCTTATAAGGGCAGAATCCAAACAAGAAGTGCTTGGGTAGAGGTTTTTAAGCGGTTAAATCAGGGGTCCCCAAAGTGGTCGATATCGACCCCTTGGGGTCGATAACAGTTCTCTAGGGGTCGATGAATACACGAGGGTTGAAAGGGGGTCGATTAACACCAAAGAGGATCAATTAAACTGTCTAGGAAAAAAAATAAAATATTCCAATAAAAATTCGAAATACGGATATGATCTACTACTGACTATCCTAGTTATAGCTTGCGCTTTGCCTTAGCGTACACTGCTTACAGCATGTGTTACTCTGTTTTCCCTCATCTGGCAACGGAATTAGTATTGCAAACATGTTATGTACTCTGGTGATTCATTATACACAGACATGCGTTGCACTGTGACACTCTAGTAGGGTTGTCCAATATAATTTATGTTATATTTCACAATGTAATTTATGCTTTATTTTCGACGATAATTGTGTATTTTACGTAATATGACACGTACGGTTTAAGAACTATAGGCAAATTTCCATCTATCCATAATTTTGTCATTATTTTTTAAGATTATAATCACAGTGTCATTGGGTAGATTTTATAAGATACTAGCTGAAAACCCGCACTTCACTACGGAGTACATTCAAATTAAATACAACGGGCAATGTATGCAATTAATGCCAATATATATATATATATATATATATATATATATATATATATATATATATATATATATATATATATATATATATATATATATATATATATATATATATATATTATAATAAATATGATGATCAATGTATGTAATGATGTAAAATATATATATATATATATATATATATATATATATATATATATATATATATCCTAGTGGGTGACTCGGAGTAACCTACTAGTTAGCACGTCACGCCCAAATCGTGGAGTGAACACAGAAATACTATACCATTGCCTTCTAGTGACTCGAAAATGAATCAAATTCAGGGGATTCAATTTTTGAAATCTCCAATAAATCTGCAATTGGAAAAATTATACCCTACATACAACATAAATAATGGTATGCTCACTTATCAAAGAATGAAAACAATCTGGTTTGTAATTAATTGTCTGCGTTTCATTTGATGTGATAATATTGAGATAAAACACGATAACAATCGTGCGGATAGGACAAAGAGCAACATTTCTTTGAAGGAGAGGTGATTTCATGGTTTAAAATACGAGTTCTCAATTTGAAGAAGGGCATAAGTCGAGGCTGTGGCGCCATCTTTTGTCGTAATAGTGTAATACAAACCATTAAAATGGGTGCAGTAAACATGAATTTGGAAAACAAAGTCACCACAAAGGTAAACCGATTGACCATAATTTCTTTGTAAGATAAAAACTCGAGGAGCATCGATATTACATCCACGTAGGGGACGATATTTCTTGAAAAACTGTTTTTCATTTTTTGGGGAAAATATTAGTATATTTTAAAATATTTTTAAACAAATGTGGTCAAGTTTGAAAGAGAAATGTCTGTAGTCTTAGATTGTAAAAAGATCAAAATTCTACGATTATTTTTTGGCGAGTAATCTGAAGATGAAAAAGTGAATATTTTCCCACAAAACATAAAATTTTAAAAAAAACTTAAAATCCGACGAAGATGAGACATGTCTTACTTTGGTCCCCCCATTTTTCTGCATCCATTGGTATCGCTCTCGACCCCATACCCCCAGCAGTTTCGTAGGAGATACCGTGACAAGCTTTTGACAGCGGCAGGGGGAGCTACTTTTTTTTAGAATAGAGATTATTGCTCGAAATGTTGTTTATAACTTTCGATTAGAAAATAGGTTGTCACTGTGAAATTAGGTGTTGGCGGGTGGATATTGAGTCGAGGGTAAAAAGCTGCCAAGTTTCAGCTATAATACGTTAGTACCAAAATATTAGTTGAAGCTTTTATTCAGTGTTCTTATTATGTCTATCTTAATTTCTACTTTACCAAAAATATTTACATCATCTGGAAGCTGAAAGCTTTCTTATTCATATAAACCTCATTTCAAGTCTATATCTTGAATTTTCGATTTTTAATTGAATTTTAAAGCTGATAATTCAACAGTGATGAAACGCCCTTCGCATTATGGGTGACAACAGTAAATGGATGGAAGCTGTTACATTGCCCGAGAATCACTCCTATGTATCTCGCTATTAGCCATAACAGAGGAGCGAGCCCCTAGTATGTTAAAAAATACAAATGTGTGGAAAGCGTGGCAGAGGAAGAACAAGATTTCGATTAAAGATAATTTAAACTCTAATTAAAGATTGCGTACTAATGACAAAACAGAAATACACGAAAAATATTCAAAATGGGTATGTTAACCCTTTCAAGGGCAACAGCCTCCCCAGTTTGCACGGTGCAGTTTTTTTTCCCGATTTTTTTAACCTAAAAAATCTTGGAAATTTTTCCAATGAAAGGTTGAAAAATGTTTTTGCTTCTTTAATCTGATAACAGATGGTAGTACTAAACATTTTTCTGCTCATTTAACTGGAATACATTGAATTCAGTAAACAAAGACTAGGTTTAAGCATTTGCACTGTGTAAACGGCGCCCCTCAAAGGGTTAAAAGGGTTAAAAGACGCAAATCATTCGAAGCAAAAATCTTGCGATCCTGAAATTTTACATTGAGGTTACTCCTAAGCTGTACGTGCCCACTAAGAAATGTTTTCGGAAAAATACAAATTTTAAGGGGGTTAAAAGGGGCTTAACCCCCTTCCCCTATATATGAATCTTAAGATGTTAAGAATGGCAATCAGGAACAGTGTAACCAGTTTCCCATCCGAACTCCGGTTGTTTTACCGCAATCTTTCATAGTACATCTCCAGCTATTGGTCAATTCAAAATAGGCGCACATGTTGTGACCGTTCTGGCACACACACTGACAATTGGCGGCTCCAAGGGGGGTGGCAATAGGGGCAATTGCCCCTCCCAAAAAAGCCCGGCGTATTTTTTTTTTTCATAGCCTAAAATGATATAATCGTAGACCTAATACTAAATGAGTTTAAATTTAAAATGAGACTGTTTATTTCTTATATATATATATATATATATATATATATATATATATATATATATATATATATACCGGGTGTCCCAAAAATGACCGACGATTTTAAAAACCAATTAAAGAAAAACGGAAGGTGATAAAAACGTACGGTTTGCTGCATTCTGCTTAGGCAACCAGGGAATTTATTCTCACCAATTTTTAAAATTAGGTACAAAGTTCGTCAACAGATGGCGTTGCCGACTGGTAAAACTATAAAACAATGTTTTCAAAGCAAGAAGCATACGCAAAGTGGCATGGATTGGCCTCCCTATTCGCCAGATTTGACACCATGCGATTTTTTTTCTTTTGGGGTACTTGAAAGACCAGGTCTATCGTCACAATCCTTAAACTGTAGATGAACTGGAACAATACATCTCTGCTGCTTGTCAGAACATTCAAACTGAAATGTTTGCACGGGCGTCTGCGAATTTTGTCCTCAGACTGGATAAATGACAGATAAATGTCCTTGTTACCTAAGCAGAATGCAGAAAACCGTACATTTCTATCACCTTCCGTTTTTCTTTAATTGATTTTTCAAATCGTGGGTTATTTTTAGGACACCAGGTATATATATATATATATATATATATATATATATATATATATATATATTGCCCCCCCAAAAAAACGTTGCCCTCCTGACATTGCCCCCCCCCAAAAAAAAAACTCTGGGCTGGAGCCGCCCCTGACACTGACTGCGCAAAGGCCCACGGATCTGGAAATAAAACTGCATCCTCTTCCGTTTGACGCATATCCCACATTTTTATCGTAACAGAAAAAAATATAAAGAAAAAGTTCAAAACAAAAGCTCAGACAGCGAAAATGAATGAATGGCGGGAACAATACTATCAGCAAGAATGGGGCGCATAATTGGCGCTTTATTGCCTTTTTCTCGCCAAGCCGTGAAGTTTCAGCTATAATACGTAAGTGCCAATATTTTTAACCCAAATATTTCAACGTATTACATTTTATACTTTCAAAAACACATATTTTATAGTTTGCCATTTGACATTTTATGTTCTCAGTTGTTTTACTTTTTCTTGACAAAAAAAATTAACGAAAAGTTTCCCTGCTGTTAAGAAGCTTCTCAAAAAGTTAAAATTTACCCATATCTCTAAAAGAATAAGGAATATTATTACAGCATGTTATCCTCCTTCAAATTTTTCCTTCTTACTTTCTCTCTCACTTATGGCCAATAGCGTTAGTTGTTTCATGCACTGGTGGCAAAATCGACATCCAAGGGCGTGGCCCAGATGCTGCCGCTCATCCCACACATGGTGAGCTCATATTGAGCTTCAAAATTGTTTAATTTTTAAGATCTGATGGGCTCAGGGCTCTAAGTTAGCACCTGTCCTTTTTAGTATTTTTATTAACGGCATTCCGCACTCTCCATTTACTACACTAGCCATGTTTGCGGATGACACAGCAATACTAGCTGAGCATCATAATGTTAAACACATGCACAAGTTCCTACAGAGACATATTGGAATTCTTGAACGATGGTTCCAACGGTGGAGACTCAAGTTAAGTCCTTCAAAATCTAAATCTATTTTTTTCAGTTACAATAGAATTGCACCACCTTTTGTGACAGTATGCGATCCCCTAGTTCACTTTGAGAGAGAGGTCAAATACCTTGGAATTTGCCTCGATAGTCGATTGAAATGGAAGAAAAATATAGAACATAACATTAGGGTGTAGTTGACCATCAGGATGTTTTTGTTTTAAGACAGCAGCAACTGCTTCTTGACTCGCGTCTACAAAAAGGTGGCATGGATAATCTGGGTAAAATAATGTTAAAATTGGTTTTGAAATGAGCTCATCTTTTAATCTCTGATATGAATTTTGACATTCTTGGGACCAATCCCGTTTTATATCCTTTTTTAACAATTTGTTTAGAGGGAGTCTTAATTTTGCATAGTCTTGTATAAATTTTTGGTAAACATTTATTGAGCCTAAAAATCTTTGCAATTCTTTTACATTTCTTGGCGGTAATAATTTTCTAATAGTTTCAATGTTTGTATTATGTGGGGAGTATTTTCCTTGTGTTATTTCATAACCTAAGAATTTTATTTCTTTTTGTGCAAATTGTCTTTATTTAACTTATTTAGCTTTATTTAACTTAATGTTTTCCTGCTGACAAATTTTGAAATTTTTTTCTAAATGTCCTATGTGTTCAAGAAAAATGTTTGAGAAAATTATTATTTCATCGAAGTAGTTAAGGGCAAAATTTATTTGGTGTTTATTTAGAATTTGTCGAATTGCTCTTTGGAAGACACTAGGTGCATTTTTTCATCCAAATGGTAAACGTTCCCACTCGTACAGTCCAAAATTAGTCGTAAATGCTTGTTTTTAGTGTCACGTTCATGTATTTCAATCTGCCAATAGCCTGAGGTCAAATCTAAAGTGGTGAAATAATTTGCATGAGCTAATTGGTCTAAAAGGTCATCAATTCGTGGAATAGGTTCTGAATCTGTTTTCGTTATAACATTTAATTTCCTGTAATCGATACATAATCTAGTCTTTCCCTCATTTTTCTTTATTGCAAGGGTGACAGGTGCTCTAAATGGAGAACTTGATGGTTTTATAAAACCTGCCTTTAAAAGTTCATCTATTTATCGTTTAATCTCAGCATTCTCTACTTGGTATGCACGATATGGCCTCTGCGATACTGGTAATTCTGACGTTAATACGATTTTTTGGGGTTCTAATCTAATCTTGCCAACATCGTATTTGTTTTTAGAAAAAATGTGTTCGAAATTTTTGAAAATTTTGTCTAGTTGGGTCCAGTCCTCAGGTATTTGTTCTGGTGGCTTTGAGTCCAAAACATCACCGGGCTCTTTAAATAGAGTGTTCAGCATATCATCGGGGATACCTGATGTCTCCTTATAATTTAGAACATCACAATCATTATTTTTTACACTTTGAAAATTTTCAAATTTGACATTCGATTTGTTCATACTCTGGTTTTGGTCATAAATCAGTGTGTCACATTTATTAACTAAAACAGTTTCAGTACCTAGATTTACATAATTTCTCTTTTTTATATTTCTAGGATTAAGCTGAAGAGAATGATCATGTCTAAAATTTTTACTCTTTTCAAAATTACTTCTTCTACAAAATTTTTTTACAGTATAAGAATTCTTAGTACCATAAAAATTTCTACATTTATACACATTCTTATTGACCCTTCTTAATTTATACATATGATTATCAGCATAATACTTATTTTCATTATACAAATTTTCACCATAATTTTTTAAGTTCTTATTTTGAACATGAAATGCAATAGGACTTAAAAATTTATAATCAGCATACAATTTTATCTCATAACCAAATTGATATGCTCTTAAATTTCTAAAATTAATTTAAATAACTGAATATGTTGTAAACTCAATAATAAATATGGTAACTCACTATCAATTATCAGAATTTCAATTTTTCTTTTAACACTTCCTATTTTTACTGCACATTCTATTAAATTTTGCACAATTACATTACCAACAGTCTGCTTTATTAATACATTATTACTTTCTTTTTCATTAAAGTTTGTAACTAATTTTAGCAATTTTGAATTTAATATGGTCACCGTCGACCCACTGTCTAAAAGACATGGAAAAATTTTGTCACTCACCCGAGCTTCGATTATCAGTCATCTTCGGTCATTTGTGTTATTCTCTCGTCGGTAGCTGTTTTGGTAATTGTTCCAGTTCTGATGCCGTCGGTTGAATGCCATGAATCTGTCGTGTTCACCACGATTTTGATATCTTCTTTGGTGATAATCCACTCTGCCACTAAAATGGGAGTCATTGTAATTTGTCCATCGCCGTCGATCATCTGTCGGCTGATTATAAAATCGTTGTCGTCTTGTAGATGAATTCGAGTTTCCACCTCTCTGCTCACATATTTCCGTCGTCGAATTTGGTAGATGAATCTTCTTTGCATCTTCTAACCATTCAACAGGAGTTTGTATCTTCTGCAATGTCAGGAGTGTTCTCATTTGTGGAGGAGAATCTAATGTCAATACCTCTACTAATTCACTATCTTCTTTTTGAAGTGATCTACCGAGTTCTATCTTGATTTTAAAATAACTGAAAAGATCGCCCTGAGCTGACAATTTTAAATTTCTGTATCTTGTAATTTGTTCCTCTCGACTTTTTGAAAATATTGTTATTAGTTGTTTCTTTATAACTTCATAATCTTCCCTATACAATTGAGTCGAAATGATTAATTCTTGAATTTCCTCACTTACATAGTTCATAATATTTTCTTTCTTCCATTCATTATTTAAGTTCAACACTCGGCATTTCTCATCGAAAAAATTTATCCAAGGGAGTATATTTTTAATTTTCTTATTGTCGTACGTCGGAATTACTAGTTTTATATCAGTTCGTCTTGTCTCTTCATTTCGTCTTTTGCACCCATCATCTGTTTGGGTACTTTCTGCATTTAATTTCTTGCCATTCTCCTCTTTTTCAGTCTTATTTTGGTGTGTAATAGTTCCTTCACGAGTTCCATGCTGCTGTAAGAAACTGTCGTCCAAGTTTATGTTGCTGCGTTTAAGATCAGTCTCTGGAGTTTTTGTCGTCATTGTATGTATCGTTTTTTATCCTTTTGAACAAAATGCCCGTCGCCGAAAAGTCACAACAAATATAATTCCTTTTCTTCTTATCCGGAGCGTTAATCCATGGGTTTTGTTTTTTCGCCAGCGACGTCGATCTCAGCGCGGCTTCTGACAGGAAGCGTGTTTTGCTCCTGTGTAAGACGATGTTATGCAGTCAATACGTATATTAAAATAAATGGGCGAGTGGCGAGGCTGTGAAGGAAGTAATCCAATTCGTGATAAATCCAGGTTTGTTGAATTTCATAAGTTGACCACTCTCCAGGTTGATTAGCGCGCTTCGCCATTTTATAATCTATCCGGCACGAACGCCGCGAGCTTCCGCTCTCAACGAAATTCGCCTCCAATCTGCCGCCAAAAACCTAATTCCCTCCGAGCTCCTGCTGCACGCGCATGTGCAGACCTCAACCTTCGTCATCTGGACCTGTAATATCGCTGATCTTGCAATTTAACTTCGCGCCCAAAACCTTTACACTTCTAAAAATAAATCCTCTCGCCTAGCTTTGCGCTCAAGTCGCTTTTAAAACATGATTTTCCCCACAGCAAAATACGCTCGCTTTGTAAATGAAATGTTAGATTGATGACGTGGGAGGCACGTGATCAGGTGGAAGTGGTATTTAACTGCTGCTGGAGAGTCTGAAGAATCATTCTTCCACTTACTTCTGCGTGTGATGGGAAAGTCTGCGGATCTAAGCGACTTTGATGGAGAGCAGATTGTAATGGCTCGAAGGCTCGGAACAAGTATTTCCGAAACTGCACGACTCGTGGGTTGTTCGCGACCTACAGTTGTTAGTACTTATGCAAAGTGGATGAATGACGGTGAAACCAGCAGTAGACGACATGGTGTTGGACGTCCACACACTATCAAAGAAAAAGGTCGTCGGAGACTGTCTCGCATGGTGAAGCAAAACCGGAGCCAGACAGTGGCTCAGCTGACAGCCCAATACAATGCAGGGCCAAGTAGAATAGTATCGCAGCACACTGTTCAGCGGACACTGTTGGATATGGGGCTACGCAGCAAACGCCCCACTCGTGTGCCTTTGCTGACCAAGCGTCATCGCCAACTGCGCCTGCGCTGGGCCCGGGAACATCGAGACTGGTCCATGGATCAGTGGGAGAGAGTTGCCTGGTCAGATGAATCACGGTTTGTCATTCATCACGCCGATGGCCGTGTCAGGATACGCCGTCTTCCAGGCGAACTGTTGCTCCCTCAATGTACAGTAGGTCATACACAGGCCGGTGGTGGCGGTATTATGCTTTGGGGGACGTTCTCTTGGGCGTCTCTGGGACCCGTGGTTGTGGTAGAGCAGACCATGAATGCTACAGGGTATCTGAACATCATTGCGGACCAGTTGCACCCTTACATGGCCTCTGT
The DNA here is from genome assembly GCA_907164885.2 of Dolomedes plantarius. Classification (NCBI taxonomy): domain Eukaryota; kingdom Metazoa; phylum Arthropoda; class Arachnida; order Araneae; family Dolomedidae; genus Dolomedes; species Dolomedes plantarius. Next base: position 99,856,529 of record OU015499.1, on the reverse strand, counting down.
TTTTCCAGCTGGAAATGGAATGTTCCAACAGGACAACGCCCCGTGTCACAAGGCTAAAATTGTGTTGGAGTGGTTCCAGGAACATGATGCTCAATTCCAGTTAATGTCCTGACCGCCTAACTCACCGGATCTCAATCCGATAGAACACATTTGGGATGTCATGGGACTGCAGCTGAGAGTTCAAAGACCACCAATTCGCAATATCTCGGATTTGCGTGACCGTTGCTTAAACATCTCGTACAATCTGTCTCCGGCCATCTACCAAGGACTTGTGGCATCCATAACAAGGCGGGTTGAAGCTGTGTTGAGGGCCAAAGTTGGGCCAACTCGTTATTGACAGGTGGTCATAATGTTTTGGCTCTTCAGTGTATATATATATATATATATATATATTAGGATTAATTATAAAAATTTCAGACATTCCAGGAGTTTTTATTATTTTGAATCATTTTTCATGAAAATTTAGTAGACGTTACCACGGTAAAGGTCCGTAAAATGTGCGTGCAGTGGCATAATATAAATCTCAAAAGTTGATCTTCGAAAAACGTTGTCTCTACTTAATATGTCATGATTGGTAACATTATACCTGATGTTAACACCTTTTAAAACATAAATAAGCAAATGCAAATGTTTGAATTTTGTTTCCTCGTATGAAACCAGATGCTAAAATTGTGTTTTGACACTTTTGAAAAAAAATTATATTTTACAAGCTGTTTAATTACGAATTTCAATCGATAAAATATTTTTTTAAGAACTAAATTAATGAAAGATGTTTTAAAATTTAATGCACTGCATGAATATTGAAGCTTTGTCTTATTTTGCCTTTTGACACGAAATGAGCACAAACTTGTTTTCTTCATGTTCAAAGCAAATTTATTTGAAATCAGTCATAACTCCCCATTCACTGACCTAGGAAAATCTTACATGTTTGCTTAATTTGAGAACTAAATATCTCGGCTCGTCTTTTCTTGATTTATACTCATTCAGAAAATGAAGTCCGAATTTATACTGATCTTTGCTGAAGGTATTTATATATAGTGAAACTTCTGTATAGCGGCCAATAATTATTCTGAAAAAAAATGACCGTTTTGAGGGCGTGGCCCTCGAAAAGAGGTTACCTTAATAACATTGCCTCCGTGTGGTCTTGTTGCTAATCGGTTGTGAAAAGATAAGGCCGTGAAGAAGTATGGCCGGCTTCAGGAGCTTCTGGAAGAGTAGTGGTAACTACAATACATGGGTCGGGCCCTCCACTGTAGAATGATATAGCAATGCATAAAACTTCAGTGATCAGTAAAAAACGAAAGAAGCAAGAAGGAAAATAGAAAGTGGAGAAAACAAAAAGCTTGGATAGTACAAGTAATGGTAAAACATGGGAGAGGGGGGGGGGGATGAGACGGAGAGATCAAAGAACAGGACAAAAAATTAAAAGTTACGAGCAAGAATGGCACAGGGCCAATTCTTGTCGTATTCAGGATCGTAATCGGTAAGATTTTTAACAAGAATATTTGGTAAATCATTATGGATGTGGCCGGCTAGATAAGTTTCACTTTATATATATCCCCTAATTCAAATATTTCACAATTTACTTGGAGGTTTAAGGTTTAAACACGTGATGGTTAGCAAAAACTATCAATATTTTTACGTAAAAAATTTTATATGAAAATGTTTATTGTGACCACCAGTGTTTCCAGATCTGTAGTCTTTGACTCTTGAAAAAACTCTAAGGCCGCAAAGGACCCTAGCTAGGTGTGTTCCAATTGGAAATTTTCACCCAGCAGCAGGAGGAGGATTAACTCTGTACATTTGATTGCCGATTTTAGGTGATGCGCGCTTTGCTAATCATCGGAGAGTCTGCACTAAAGAGCGTTCAAACTGCAGGTATAACCGTCAAAATGGTAAATTACTGAATATAAAAATTTTCAGCGAATTAAAAAGTAAAAACCAAATGACATTGACAAAGAAAAATGAGCTATATTTTTGCATTTTCACGAAGTATGGGTTACATTGTACTCACAGTAAAAAGATCTGAAAATATTATTTTTGAAAAAAATTGTACACAACAGATTTTGCATAAGCATTTATAGTGACAACATTATTTATCATTCAGTGAAAACTTATTTACTTATCGAAACTAATTAAATAGTGATTACATTCAAAATTAAAGTTCCAGCATATTCAAGTATTACCTTAAAGTCGGTAAATTACCGATTACAAAAATTTTCAGCGAATTAGAGAAAAAAAAATTCCCCAAATCACATTGGCAAAGACAAATCAGTTGTATTTTTGCATTCTCACTAAATATGGGTTTCATTGTTCTGACAGTAAAATGATCTGAAAGTATTATTTTCAAAAAAAAAAAAAATATGTACACAACAGATTTTGCATAAGCATTAATTTTCACAACATTGTTTATCATACAATGAAAACTTATTTACTTATCAAAACTAACTTAATAGTGATTAAATTCTATATTAATGTTCGAACATATTCACCAGTTATATGAAGTTTTCATAGTAAAAAATATTTTAACAGATACTAAATATTTTTGACTAATAGTTAGCAGAGAAAAAAAACATTAATTTCAAGAAGAAAAGTTAATTGGAAACATTTTATTTCTGTGAATGATTAAGGAAAAAAAAATTATGGCTTTAGCTCAGACATGTTTCTTAATTTGCTATAACCACAAAATATGTTGAATGGAAAAAAATATATTTCATAATTATAAAGAATTGAAATTAACAACATACACTTTTAATACATTATTCCCGTAATAGTTGCCGTGTTCTGTGTATGCCTCTGTCAAGTAACGCTTCCGGAGCGACCGCATCACAAATATATGAGCCTATATTAATCTCACGTGCAAAAATGCAATAATAAACAGAAATTAAAAACACCAAAATCGTTTGTTTAACAAATTTGTAGATTAAGTTAATTTTTATTTAATGCACGTGTATACAGCTTTAAAATTCATGAAAATAAAAAAATTCTCAAACGCGATTGCACGCTGCCTAAATAGACTACAAAAATTTTTTGCACGTGAATAATTTGTATGACTTTTTAATCTGAGTTTCTTTAGTTTATATATTTTATTTTTGCTTAATATATTTATCCATAGCATATTTATAGCATATTAGTCAGATTCCTGAAGCTACAGAAGGAGGGGAAGCTCAGTGTTAAAAATGTGTCTCCGATTTGGTCGCCGCCACTAGATGGCGCGCGCATGTACTAGCGGGCGGCTTAGACACCGACAACCATACCCTTTAATATGGATTTTTCGTATTTTTCCTACCGAAAACAAGTTGTTTTATTTTAGTGCGTATTTAATATGAATTTATTTATTCAATTTAACAATTGCTTAGTTTCATTCAAAATCTTTATTTCAAGTACTTTTTTTGCTATAATACATTAAAATTCTTAAAGGAAATGAGTAAATAAACTTTTTCAGAATAATTGTGTATTGGTTTCAGAACAAATGAGTTCAGAATTTTGTAATAATTTAATAATTAAGGAAATGAAATTACAGAAAAGAATTGTGAAGAAATTTTTTTATCATTGTTCATAATCTCTTATGCAAAAAAAATGTGATAAATAATACTGATTAACCAAAACAAACACACACACACATAGTAGAAAAGCAACATTTTCTATCAATCACAAATAAATTCTTATCAGGACTAATAAAATAGGAAGTCAATTCAGAATTTAATCAGACAATACTTTAAAATATCTTCCTTTGGAAAAAAAAATCAGTCAAAGCAGCTCAGATTACACTTTTTAAAACCGGAGGTATAATCGTCAAGTTGGTAAATTACTGAATACAAATTTTTTCAGCGAATTAAAAAGAAAAAAACAAATAACTTTTGACAAGGACAAATCAGCTATATTTTTGAATTTTCACAAAGTGCGCATTTTATTGCATAAGCAGATTTTGTACGCAGATTTTGCATAAGCATTTATAGTAACAACATTGCTTATCATACAATGAAAACTTATTTACTTAAGGGGTGTGGTCACTTTTACGTACCTTTAAAAGTATCATTTTTAGACCTATGTTCGATTGTATGTACTACTCATGATTTAAGCTTGATTTATATGAAATTTTTTGAGTAACTGCCTATAATATTGTTTATTATAGATGCAATTTTTCAAGGTAATTAATAAAAATGACTTTTTATGCATAAAAAGTGAATTTTTTTTTTTTTAAATCGAGCATTTTGCAGTCCACTGCTGTGCGCATTCTGTCAAAATAAATTATTAAGGTACATTAATAATTTTTTACTATATGTGATTACAATACTTCAGGCAACAATATCCAGCAACATTATTCTAAAATATATTAAAACATTTTAGTAGATGCTATTTTTAATTAGAAATTTCAAAAATGACTGAGTAAAAGCTTATAAAAAATTCTTTAAAAAATTAAATTATATTAAAATTCAAAAATTTTGGTGGATTTTGTTGTCTAAAGTGTTGTAGTCACATATAGTAAGCAATTATTAATGTAACTTAATAATTTATTTTGATAGAATGCGCACAGTAGTTGACTGCAAAATGCTCGATTTTAAAAAAGTATTCACTTTTTATGCATACAAAATCATTCAATTTTTTTATTAATTACCTTGAAATATTGCATATATAATAAACAATATTATAGGCAATTACTCAAAAAATTTCTTGTAAATCAAGCAAAAATCATGAGTAGTACATACAATCCAGCATAGGTCTAAAAATGATAATTTTAAAGTTATGTAAAAGTGACCACTCCCCTTAAGGGGAGTGGTCACTTTTACGTACTTTAACCAACTTAATAGTGATTAAATTCAATATTATGGTTCCAGCATTGTCAGGAATTACCTTCAAGTTGATAAATTATCGATTACAAATATTTTCAGCAAATTAAAACGAAAAAAACCCCAAATAACATTGATAAGGACAAATCAGCTATATTTTCGCATTTTCACAAAGTATGGGTTTCATTGTAATCGCAGTAAAAAGATAGGAAAATATTAATTTTTTATTTAATTTATACTCAACAGATTTTGCATAAGCATTTATAGTAACAACATTCTTTATCATACGATGAAAACTTATTTGCTTATCAACTAACTTAATAGTGATAAAATTCAAAATTAAGAAAAGTTAACTGAAAATATTTTATTTCTGTACACAATTAAAAAAAATAATGGCTTTAGTTCAGAAAAGTATTTCATAATTATAAAGAACTGAAATTAACAACATACACTATTAATACATTATTATAAAATAAAAATTAAATGTGTGATATTCAATTTACTATAGATAAATTTGATCAAAAAATTATACATGACAGGTTTTGCAGATATTGATAACATTATTCATTGATATTGACAAGGGAATAACTTCAGACAAGAGAATAATTCAATTCAAAAGTAATATAAAATGAAAGCTTAAATTTAATAATACAGAATTATAATTTCGATTCTTTTCTCAATCTTATAACATTAGCGCAGAGTTGGTATTTTTATTCTCTTGTTTGCATATAAAATGCATGCGCGTAATCAGAAAAAAAGTTAATAACCTTTTGAATTAAATTAAAGTTATGTTGCTCAGTGCAACCAATTACTGGCATAGGCGGACCATTATAATCGTCACTTTGCATACATGTCGCGCCATCTACCGGTGAGCGACAATAATCGGTCCATTTTTCGAAAAATTCCCCGTTGAAGCTTACGCTCCTTCTGTAGCTTCATGGTTAGATTGTATCATGAAGCTACAGAAGGAGCGGAAGCTTCAATGCGGAATTTTTCGAAAAATGAACCGATTGTTGTCGCTCACCGGTAGAGGGCGCGACATGCAATCGTAGTGACTATTTTACATTGAGTTATACGGCGTGGTGGTGAAAGTTGTTTTATAAATTTTTAAATTTATAATGCGTGGAGAAATATGCCATACACGTGTTTTGCTCCGGATTGTTCTACTGGCTATAGATCAGTTTTAAAAAGAAATAAAGAAACTGGACAGAGAAATCCTACTATATTTGCTGCTCCTAAGGTAAGAACATTATTATTGTTTTGTGTTAATATAAGATGTATAATAATGAGAGAAAAGTACAGCTGCTGTGTTTTAAGTGAACGCAAAGTTAAGACATCTTAAGTTCTGCTGGAAATAACAATAATATTGAATTTAATCACTATTAAGTTAGTTAAATTACGTAAGTTAGTTAAAGTAGGTAAAAGTGACCACTCCCCTTAAGGGGAGTGGTCACTTTTAAGTACCTTTAAAAGTATCATTTTTGGACCTATGCTGGATTGTATGTACTACTCATGATTTTTGCTTGATTTACAAGAAATTTTTTGAGTAACTGCCTATAATACTGTTTATTATATATGCAATATTTCAAGGTAATTAATAAAAAATAAAATGATTTTTTTTGCATAAAAAGTGAATATTTTTTTTAAATCGAGCATTTTGCAGTCAACTACTGTGCGCATTCTATCAAAATAAATTATTAAGTTACATTAATAATTGCTTACTATATGTGATTACAACACTTTAGACAACAAAATCTACCAAAATTTTTTAACCTTAATATATTTTAATTTTTAAGGAATTTTTTATAAGCTTTTACTCAGTCCTTTTTGAAATTTCTAATTAAAAATAGCACGTACTAAAAGGTTTTAATATATTTTAGAATAATGTTGCTGGATATTGTTGCCTGAAGTATTGTAATCACATATAGTAAAAAATTACTAATGTACCTTAATAATTTATTTTGACAGAATGCGCACAGTAGTTGACTGCAAAATGCTCGATTTTTTAAAAAAATTCACTTTTTATGCATATAAAGTCATTTTTATTAATTACCTTGAAAAATTGCATCTATAATAAACAATATTATAGGCAGTTACTCAAAAAATTTCATATAAATCAAGATTAATTCATGAGTAGTACATACCAAAAATGATACTTTTAAAGGTACATGAGTATCATTCATGAGTAGTACACTCCAAAAATGATACTTTTAAAGGTACTTAAAAGTGACCACTCCCCTTAAGGGGAGTGGTCACTTTTACCTACTTTAACTAACTTACGTAATTTAACTAACTTAATAGTGATTAAATTCAATATTATTGTTATTTCCAGCAGAACTTAAGATGTCTTAACTTTGCGTTCACTTAAAACACAGCAGCTGTACTTTTCTCTCATTATTATACATCTTATATTAACACAAAACAATAATAATGTTCTTACCTTAGGAGCAGCAAATATACTAGGATTTCTCTGTCCAGTTTCTTTATTTCTTTTTAAAACTGATCTATAGCCAGTAGAACAACCCGGAGCAAAACACGTGTATGGCATATTTCTCCACGCATTATAAATTTAAAAATTTATAAAACAACTTTAAAACCAATACACAATTATTCTGAAAAAGTTTATTTACTCATTTCCTATATTATGAACATAGGTCTAAAAATGATACTTTTAAAGGTACGTAAAAGTGACTACACCCCTTAAATAAATAAGTTTTCATTGTATGATAAGCAATGTTGTTACTATAAATGCTTATGCAAAATCTGCATACAAAATCTGCTTATGCAATAAAATGCGTACTTTGTGAAAATTCAAAAATATAGCTGATTTGTCCTTGTCAAAGTTATTTGTTTTTTTCTTTTTTTATTCGCTGAAAAAATTTGTATTCAGAAATTTACCAACTTGACGATTATACCTCCGGTTTTAAAAAGTGTAATCTGAGATGCTTTGACTGATTTTTTTTTTCCCAAAGGAAGATATTTTAAAGTATTGTCTGATTAAATACTGAATTGACTTCCTATTTTATTAGTCCTGATAAGAATTTATTTAGGATTGATAGAAAATGTTGCTTTTTTTTTTAAAGGCCTGTTATATATGATGTATTATTCATACTTATCTGCAAATAAAAATATTCTTATATTACTATGTGTGTGTGTGTTTTGGTTAATCAGTATTATTTCTCACAATTTTTTTTCCATAAGAGATTATGAACAATGATAAAAAACTTTCTTCACAATTCTTTTCTGTAATTTCATTTCCTTAATTATTAAATTATTACAAAATTCTGAACTAATTTATTCTGAAACCAATACACAATTATTCTGAAAAAGTTTATTTACTCATTTCCTTTAAGAATTTTATTGAATTGTAGCAAAAAAAACACTTGAAATAAAGATTTTGAATGAAAATAAAAAATTGTTAAATTGAATAAATAAATTCATATTAAATACGCACTAAAATAAAACAACTTGTTTTCGCTAGAAAAATACGAAAAATCCATATTAAAGCATATGGTTGTCCGTGTCTAAGCCGCCCTTCAGAGCATGCGAGCGCCCTCTAGTGGCGGCGACAAAAAGGGAGACACATTTTTAACACTGAGCTGCGCCTCCTTCTGTAGCTTCATGGATTGTATACATAGCATATTAGTTAGATTGTGCAAGTCGGATTGAAAAATCAGCGGTAAGCATGCTTTTTTTCCCTAGAAGACTTTTTTTAAATTATAAACTCGGATTTTTACAACATTTTTAACTATAACATAGGATAGAAAAATAGCTAATATTCTGTAAAAATTTCTAATATTTTAACAAGGTTATGAACCTTTTTATTATTGGAACTGTTCAATTATTTACCGTCATGTTTTGACGGGTACTATCTAGTTATAAAATAAAAACTAAATGTTTGATATCAACGTGCTATAGATAAATTTAAACAAATTTATACAGGACGGATTTTACAGATATTGACAACATTATTCATTCCAATTGACAAATGCATAACTTTACAAATTGAATAGAAATACAGTTAGATTTAATATCATAGTTAATTTTAATGGAATATTAAAAGATATTATTCAGTTAAATCTTTAATGAGTAGGATACTCAATTCAAAAGTAATATAAAATAAAAGCTTTAATTTAATAATACATAATGAGATTTATAATTTTGGTTGTTTTTCTTAAGTTTTTAAAAGCTTAGAGTTCAGAATTCTTATTTTCTTGTTTGCATATAAAATGCATGCGCGAAATGAGGGAACAGTTATGACATTTTGAGTTAAATTAAATTTATGATACTCATTGCAACCTAATTACTGCCATAGGAGGACCAGTATAAATTTCTTTTATCACTTGAAAAATTAATTTATTTCGGACGGAGCGAACAAAGAACAGGACAAAAAATTAAAAGTTACGAGCAAGAATGGCACAGGGCCATTTCTTGTTAATTGGGTCAGCCGGGTCGTAATCGGCAAGATTTTTAACAAAAATATTTGGTAAATCTTTATGGATGTGGCCGGCTAGAAAACTTTCACTTTATATATATCCCATAATTCAAATATTTCACAATTTACTTGGCGGTTTAAACACATAATAGTTAGAAAAAACTACTAATAATTTTTAAGACAAAAATTTATATGAAAATGTTTATTGTAATCAAATTCTGATTTTGATTCAAATTCTGTAGTTTATTATTCATAAAAGAACCCTGGGGCCGCATAGGACCCTAGGTGTGTTTCAATTGCAAATTTTCACCCAGAAGGAGGAGGATTAACTGTGCTAAGAGTCTTACATTGGATCGCCGTTGTTAGGCGACGCGAGCTTTGCTAATAATCCGAAAGTCTGCTACAAAGGGCGTGGCCCAGGAATTGTACATAACACCCATTTTCCTATGGTTCTATGCCGTCGGTAAGACGAAAGATTTCACGCGGAAACCGTATGGATCTCTCAAGAGGAAATAAGTTCTTTCATTGCATTATTTAATATGAATTCATTTATTCAACATGACAATTGTTCATTTGAACTGCTTTCTTTGCTAAATTTCATTAAAATTCTTAAAGGAAATGAGTAAATAATGATACATTATTTTCTACAGCAAGTTATTTACTTGCACATATAAGAAAGAGCACACACTAGGTGAAGCTACAGAGAATGTAATGTCCAAACAGGTGACACAAGACGAGTCATACTTCATTATATTAACTTTTTCAGAATAATTGTGCATTAGTTTCAGAATTTTCTAATAATTGAGGAAATGAAATTACAGAAAAGAATTGTGAAGGAAATCCTTTATGGAAAAAAAATTGTGAAAAACACTACTGATTAACCAAAACACACACATAGTATGAAGTATAAATAAGTATAAATAACAATATTTTTATTTATAGATAAGAATATATACTACACAGGGACCGATTATGAACGCTGGGGGTCCCTGGGCAGATGCTATTTTTGGGGTCCCCACTAACGAACATTTATAAAAATAAGAACTATCCATGGGGTATACATACTATTACAAGTAATAGGTGCATACACCAAGGGGGTTTTGGGGCCCCCTAGCATCAGGGGGCCCTGGGCAAAGTCCCGATTTGCCCATGCGATAAAAAGGCCCTGATAATACATGATACATGACAAAGCAACTTTGCCTTTAAAAAGAAAAGCAACATTTTCTATCAATAATCCCAAATAAATTCTAATAAGGACTAATTAAATAGGAAGTCAATTCAGTATTTAATCACACTATACTTTGAATTATCTTCCTTTGGAAAAAAAAAAAAGAATCCAAAGCATCTGAGATTCAATTCTTTAAAACTAGGGGTATAACCGTCAAGTTGGTAAATTACTGAATATAAGATTTTTCAGCGAATTAAAAAGAAAAAAACAAATGACATTGAAAAAGATAAATGAGCTACATTTTTGCATTTTCATGAAGTATGGGTTACATTGTACATATTGAAAGCAAATTTATTTGAAATCAGTCATTACTCCACTGACCTAGGAAAATCTTACGTGTTTGCTTAGTTTGAGAACTAAATCTTTCGGCTTGTCTTTTCTAGATTTATACTCATTCAGAAAATGAAGTCCGAATTTTTACTGACTTTGCGAATTTTTACTGATGTTTGCAGAAGGTATTTATATATAGTGAAACTTCTGTATAGCGGCCAGTAATTGTTCTGAAAAAAATTGATCGTATTGAGGGCGTGGCCCTCGAAAAAAGGTTACCTTAATAACATTGCCTCCGTGTGGTCTTGTTGCTAATCGGTTGTGAAAAGATAAGGCCGCGAAGAAGTATGGCCGGCTTTAGCAGCTTCTGGAAGAGTAGTAGTAACTGCAATACATGGGTCGGTCCCTCCACTGTGGGATGATATAGCAATGCATGAAACTTCAGTGATCAGTAAAATGCATAAAACTTCCGTGAAGTAGGAAGGAAAATTGAAAGTGGAGAAAACAAATAGCTTCGATAGGACAGGTAAAGGTAAAACTTTGGGGGAAAATGATTTGGAGGGAACAAAGAACAGGACAAAAAATTAAAAGTTACGAGTAAGAATGGTACAGGGCCATTTCTTGTTTGCTGGGTCAGCAGGGTTATAATCGGCAAGATTTTTAACAAGAATATTTGGTAAATCTTTATGGATGTGGCCGGCTAGAAAAGTTTCACTTTATATATATCCCAAAATTCAAATATTTCACAATTTATTTGGAGGTTTAACACATAATAGTTAGAAAAACTACCAATATTTTTTGCGATAAAAATTTTACTTGAATATGTTTATTGTGATCATCTGTGGATATTGTATGGATACAGTCTTTAACTATTAAAAAGAACTTGCGCCCTAAGAGGCATCCCAGGTGTGTATGAATTGGAAATTTTCTCTCCGAAGGAGAAGGAGTAACGCCTTCCTAAGTGACCTACGTCTGATTGCCGGTATTAGGTGGCGCGAGCTTTCTCAATAATTCGAAAGACCTCTACAAAGGGCGTGTCCCAGGAATTGTACTTGAGACCCATTTTCATATGTTTCTATGACGTCGGTAAGACCAAAGATTTGACGCGGAAACCGTATGGATCTTTCAAGAGGAAACAAGTTCTTACATTGCGTTGTTTAATATGAATTCAATTGACAATTGTTCATTTGAACTGCTTTTTTTGCTAAAATTCTTAAAGGAAATGAGTAAATAATGATACATTATTTTCTACAGCAAATTAGTTACTTGCACATATAAAAAAGAGCACACACTAGCTGAAGCTACAGAGAATGTAATATCCAAACATGTGACACAAGACGAGTCATACTTCATTATGTACACTTTTTCAGAATAATTATGCATTAGTTTCAGAATTTTCTAATAATTGAGGAAATGAAATTACAGAAAGGAATTGTGAAGGAAATCTTATATAAAGAAAAAAAATTGTGAAAAACACTACTTATTAAGCAAAACACACACATAGTAAGAAGTATAAATAATAATAAATAAGAATATTTTTATTTATAGATAAGAATGTATAATACATCATAAATGACAAAGCAACTTTGCCTTTAAAAAGAAAAGCAACATTTTCTATCAATAATCCCAAATAAATTCTAATCAGGACTAATTAAATAGGAAGTCAATTCAGTATTTAATCACACTATACTTTGAATTATCTTCCTTTGGAAAAAATATCTTCCAAAGCATCTGAGATTGCAATTTTTAAAACTGGGGGTATAACCGTCAAGTTGGTAAATTACTGAATATAAGATTTTTCAGCGAATTAAAAAGAAAAACCAAATGACATTGAAAAAGACAAATGAGCTATATTTTTGCATTTTCACGAAGTATGGGTTACATTGTACATGTTGAAAGCAAATTTATTTGAAATCAGTCATTACTCCCCATTCACTGACCTTCTATTCTAGGTCAGTGAATAGGTCTTCACAATTTTTTCTATTCAATAAAAATATGTCAATATTTTAATTACAAAGTGCCTATATTTTTAAGATCTATAAGGCGTGGATGTTCTAATGGTTCAGAATCCACTTTAAACCATAGGTCTCAGTCCAAAATGAGCATATTTGACCATACAGTTACAAATCAACCAACCCAATAGTCCAAATTTAATATTGTCTGTGTCATTTTTGTTAATTTCTAATAAAAATATCTTCTAAATAAGGGTTAGCAGAATTTGAGATAAAAAATATCTTGCTCTTTAAAAATTATTTAATCATTATCAACCTGAATTAAAATTAAGGTGTAAACTGAAGCTACTAAATGAATTCAACGGTTGAAGATTATAAAGGTACTAATTATGGCTACTAGGTTATCTAGTGTAATATGTACTCAACTTTTCTTAGAATTAGATCTCATGGAATCCCAAGAAACATAAAATATTTATCTCTATTACCCAAAAAAGTTACAGAATTTACAGTGTTTCATTTAGCTCTCTTTGGAAATTGTAAAAATGCACTTAGCATCCTTCAATTTATCGCCACAGCTTCGAAAGGTACTGGCTTTTGAGGTTATTGAATATTAGAAGTTCATTAGTATTCTTATATACAATACAAATGATAAATGCAATCTTTTCAGGTAAGTAATTTATTAGTAATTTTTATAAAATAAAATTACTAAATAAATAAAAAAAAGCAATGTGCAGTAGTATATGCCAAAGACTTGTATGATCATAACACAAGAAATAAAAATGTTGAATACAGAACTTTAAAGTTATGTTTCAAAATGCTCTAAATCTTTAAACAACCAAATAAAAACCCATTAAATTAATTTCTACACTTAATGAGCAGTGTAATAAATAAAAAAGTGTTCAAACATTAATAACTGCAACAGCATACGTATTTAAAAAATATAAATTGATAAATGAAAAAATTAGTAATTCAAGGTGTCAATAGATGGCGAAATAAAAATTTGATTAATTACTAGTATTTTGAACAATTTCCAACAGTTGTTTTAATAATTGTACAAAGTAAAATACTTGAAACTTTTAATAAAATCTCAAAAATGCTGCAAGGTACTTGTGAAGATATACAGAAATTTGGTGCCACGCATTGAGTGCCCCGTAGGAATCGTAGAATAGCAAATAGAAGGCACCACCCTACAACCTGACATATCCCACCTCTAAATTCAAATGGACTGTTCCACGCATTGGGTGCCGAGTCGCGAAAGACGCGCTCGTATTAGGTGGCGCGTTCTGCTAATAATCGAACTGTCTGCACCAAACGGCGTGGCCCAGGAATTGTACTTGAGACTCATTTTCCTATGGTTCTATGGCGTCGGTAAGATCAAAGATTCCCCATCTGGACCCGTTAGAGCAGCGGTTCTCAACCTGGGGGGCGCGCCCCCCCGGGGGGGCGTAGAGAAATTTCAGGGGAGGCGTGAGTTTAAAAAAAAAGCAAAATAAGAAGTAAAACTAACTATAATTTACTGTACTCAATTTTGCACTCAGAATGTAACCGTAACATATTTTCGACATACGAACACGAACACGGTAATTGTCGTACACGATAATTTTTGTAATTGCAAAAACACGATAATTGTCGTACGTCTGGACGTTGAAAGGGACCTGAGGTGTGCTTTGTCATAGTTACAACCTTATATTCAAAAACTTGTCAAGGACAAACAGTGCCAGCCCTCTCATTAATGTTGTGAAAGTGACTGGTATTACATGCCAACCACACCTAGATCCTCGATTACCTCAAATATATTTGATCTGTATTTAACTCTTTAATTTCATATGTTCTAATAATAATATGTTCCAAATTAAGATATGAGTAGTAATATTAAATTTTGTGTATGAAATTATCTATTCTATATTTTCATATAATAACCAGATTCAGTTTCAAATTCCGATTGTATTTCTTGTATTGACCACATATAGTGGTGATGGTGGGAGGGGGGGGCGTGACCTCACATCAGTGTTCAAAGGGGGGCACAGAGCCTGAAAGGTTGAGAACCCCTGCGTTAGAGGAAGGACGTGTGCGAAGCTAGCTCCTGACTTGCCGATAGCACCTACACACGTGTTTTGCACGTGCTCGCCACTACTGCCTTTCGCTTCTTGCTCTACGTAACCCAGTTACGTTTGGTCTTGTTATTCTGTGGGGTTATTTTATAACTTGCACATAGATGACCGGGCCTATGTAGCTGGCCCGTCGAGCAAAAGCCCAGCTGGCGGCTTTTTCCGAATTCCAGAGATCGACTCTGACGACTGCTCGAGTCAGCGCACAACTTCACCCGATAGAAGGAAGGATTTTCTCATATCACCAGAAAGCTCATCATCGCGTCCTTCACGCAAGAAGAAAAATAACAAGCCGCGTGCGACCGATAATTCTGCAAAGACTGACGTTGGACATTCTCCAGCACCTTCATTGCCTGATAACCCCTTTCCTCCCGGATTCGACATAGGAAAAGCACTGGAAGACATCGAACGTTCGAAGCTCCATTCGTCTGCCACTACTATCAAGGACATTTTTGAGAGAAATTTTGATGCCTCATGGCCCTACTTCAGCACAGTGAAGAAATTCACCAGACATCTGTCAAAGACTGTGGACAACGCCAGGTCGGAAGACATCGAAATGGTGAGAAATGCTTTCGTTAATTTAGAATCAGTGCTTACTAGTAATAGTAGGGATATTAACGAGTATCTTAACAATAAGTTATTTTCGCTGTATGTTAAAAACTTCATAACTATTATTAAGAACTCCTTAAATCATCTTAATCTAGAATTTATTATTAATGAGGATATTGTAAAAGTCACCACTACAACTAACCCTAAACATTCGCGAGACGAAGAGGAAACTCCAGTATCGCGAAATAAAATCGCTGCCACTAGTTCAGACAACGCTGATTTAACTGATCAAAATTGTGACGTAAGGGAGACGCAGGACTCTGCCGACCCTGTTGTTATCAGTAAAAAGCACCATATTTATTTTGAAGCCGGTAATAGCTATAAAACTATTATCCAGGTCATTAAGACCATCTACCCTGATGCCGAGCCAGTCATGGCCGGCAGTTTAATTCATATCATCTTCAATGATACTGATAGGTATAGGGATGTAGTTAAATATTTAACGGACAACAACATTCAGCTAAGAACGGTTGATCCGAGGTCAGAGAGGCCCAGGAAAATCCTAATTAGAGGCCTGCCAGCCAACACAGACCGCAATGATATTCACGAAGCATTGACTAACTTGGGCATAGTTCCTATTAAAATAGCCTTTCTTACTAATAAAAAGACTAACACTACTCTGTCATTATTTATGGCATCGCCGGTATTAGGTCGCTAAAACCCTCTCCTAATAACGATAATCTTAATAAACTAACTCATATTAATTTCCTTAAAATTAAAATTACTAATTTTGTCAATTCAGGTTTTGCTCAATGCTATAGCTGTCATAAGTTTGGCCATTCGAGCACTACCTGCAAATTAACTACCAAGTGCTTACTCTGTAGTGGAGACCATCAGGCCCGCTTATGTCCTATCCGTAATAACCCTTCTAAATTTCTCTGTGCCAACTGTGGGGGAAACCACACAGCTAATTTCACTGGTTGTGAAAGGCACCCTAAGTACATTGCCAATAAAACTAATCTCAAAAACTCTACTGCCACTAACTTTATTCCTGCTCCTATTCCTGCCGTTTCGGCGTGGAAAAAGAGTAATAACTCTGTTAAAAACACTAACAACCAGTCTTGCCCAGTGGAAAATTCTTCATATAACTCCAAAATTATCGCGAATACCCATATTGATCCCAATCTCAATCAAAATATTAGGAATGCCCCTAAGAAAAAAATCGCAATCGAAAAACCTATTTCCAAACACAGCACTCAGCCTGCTAATTTTAATGATAATGTACCCTGCAATGAAAATAATAGGGGTCTCTCTGACTTCGCAGAAATCGTTAAACTGATAAAGGAATTTACTCAGATATTTTCCATCGCGGATTTATTAAAACTCATTAAAAACATTGCCGAAGTACTTCGTGCTCCGGGAGATATGCATCTTAAAATGATAGATATTGTTAAAATAATATGTGAATTTTTCTGTCCCGACTTGGGTTCGAACCATGAAGCTACAGAAGGAGCGTAAGCTTCAATGGGGAATTTTTCGAAAAATGAACCGATTGTTGTCGCTCACCGGTAGAGGGCGCGACATGCAAGCGAAGTGACTATTTTACATTGAGTTATACGGCGTGGTGATGAAAGTTGTTTTATAAATTTTAAAATTTATTCTGTGTGCAGAAATATGCCAAACACGTGTTTTGCTCCGGGTTGTTCTACTGGCTATAGATCAGCCTTAAAAAAAATAAAGAAACTGGACACAGAAATCCTAGTATATTTCCTGCTCCTAAGGTAAGAACATTATTATTGTTTTGTGTTAATATAAGATGTATAATAATGAGAGAAAATTACAGCTGCTGTGTTTTAAGTGAACGCAAAGTTAAGATATCTTAAGTTCTGCTGGAAATAAGCGTGTTTTATTTTTCAATCATCCCTATATCCCATCAAAAAAATCATCACGTGTTCACAAAGCTCTATTGTATGTAAAAAGATGTAAATAATTACTCATACTATTGCTCTAAAGGAAATCGCTCATCAATAAAAGAAGTACGATACTTACGTATATAAATTTATCTATAGTAAATTGTATATCACACATTTAATTTTTATTTTATAATAATGTATTAATAGTGTAAGTTGTTAATTTCAGTTCTTTATAATTATGAAATACTTTTCTTCTATTCAATATATTTTGTGGTTATGGCAAATTGAGCTACACGTCTTAACTAAAGCCATCATTTTTTTTAAAATTGTGCACAGAAATAAAATATTTCCAGTTAACTTTTCTTAATATTGAATTTTATCACTATTAAGTTAGTTGATAAGTAAATAAGTTTTCATTGTATGATAAAGAATGTTGTTACTATAAATGCTTATGCAAAATCTGTTGAGTATAATTTAAAAAAAAAAATAAATATTTTCCTATCTTTTTACTGTGATTACAATGAAACCCATACTTTGTAAAAATGCGAAAATATAGCTGATTTGTCCATATCAATGTTATTTGGGGGGTTTTCTTTTTAATTTGCTGAAAATATTTGTAATCGATAATTTACCAACTTGAAGGTAATTCCTGACAATGCTGGAACCATAATATTTAATTTAATCACTATTAAGTTAGTTAAATTACGTAAGTTAGTTAAAGTGCGTAAAAGTATCATTTTTAGACCTATGCTGGATTGTATGTACTACTCATGATTTCTGCTTGATTTACAAGAAATTTTTTGAGTAACTGCCTATAATACTGTTTATTATATATGCAATATTTCAAGGTAATTAATAAAAAATTAAAATGATTTTTTATGCATAAAAAGTGAATATTTTTTTTAATCGAGCATTTTGCAGTCAACTACTGTGCGCATTCTATCAAAATCAATTATTAAGTTACATTAATAATTGCTTACTATATGTGATTACAACACTTTAGACAACAAAATCTACCAAAATTTTTGAACCTTAATATATTTTAATTTTTAAAGAATTTTTTATAAGCTCAGTCATTTTTACTCAGTCATTTTTGAAATTTCTAATTAAAAATAGCACGTACTAACAGGTTTTAATATATTTTAGAATAATGTTGCTGGATATTGTTGCATGAAGTATTGTAATCACATACAGTAAAAAATTATTAATGTACCTTAATAATTTATTTTGACAGAATGCGCACAGTAGTTGACTGCAAAATGCTCGATTTTTAAAAAAAATTCACTTTTTATGCATAAAAAGTCATTTTTATTAATTACCTTGAAAAATTGCATCTATAATAAACAATATTATAGGCAGTTACTCAAAAAAATTCATATAAATCAAGCTTAAATCATGAGTAGTACATACAATCGAACATAGGTCTAAAAATGATACTTTTAAAGGTACGTAAAAGTGACCACACCCCTTAAGTAAATAAGTTTTCATTGTATGATAAGCAATGTTGTTACTATAAATGCTTATGCAAAATCTGAGTACAAAATCTGCTTATGCAATAAAATGCGTACTTTGTGAAAATTCAAAAATATAGCTGATTTGTCCTTGTCAAAGTTATGTGTTTTTTTCTTTTTAATTCGCTGAAAAAATTTGTATTCAGTAATTTACCAACTTGACGATAATACCTCAGGTTTTAAAAAGTGTAATCTGAGATACTTTGACTGATTTTTTTTTCCAAAGGAAGATATTTTAAAGTATTGTCTGATTAAATACTCAATTGACTTCCTATTTTATTAGTCCTGATAAGAATTTATTTGTGATTGATAGAAAATGTTGCTTTTCTACTATGTGTGTGTGTGTGTTTTGGTTAATCAGTATTATTTCTCACATTTTTTTTCCATAAGAGATTATGAACAATGATAAAAAACTTTCTTCACAATTCTTTTCTGTAATTTCATTTCCTTAATTATTAAATTATTACAAAATTCTGAACTAATTTATTCTGAAACCAATACACAATTATTCTGAAAAAGTTTATTTACTCATTTCCTTTAAGAATTTTAATGAATTATAGCAAAAAAAGCTCTTGAAATAAAGATTTTGAATGAAAATAAAAAATTGTTAAATTGAATAAATAAATCCATATTAAATACGCACTAAAATAAAACAGCTTGTTTTCGCTAGGAAAAATACGAAAAATCCATATTAAAGCGTATGGTTGTCCGTGTCTAAGCCGCCCACCAGTGCACGCGAGCGCCCTCTAGTGGCGGCGACAAAAAGGGAGACACATTTTTAACACTGAGCTGCTCCTCCTTCTGTAGCTTCATGGTTCGAACCCAGAAGAAAATAGGATAGAATAGGACGATTAGTTAGGATGTTTCTAACTAATCGTTTTCACTCCCCCCCCCCCTCCCGTCCTGACAACTCAGGTCGGGTGGGATTTTCCATTTCCACTTTTGATGTGTTTTGCGTCTTCATTACGTATTTAGTTTTTTCTTTCCCAATTAAATTTAAGTTATATTCAAGTAATTTTAGCATATTATTTTTAAGCACTGATTCTAAATAACGCGTTTTCACGTGTCTCACTGGTGAAAGCTACCAGTCAAATCTCCCACCTTGAAACTGGAGATAAATGCAGCAGGACCAGGTAGTCCAGCCGTACCAAAAATAGCAGCAGTCGGGAAGACCAAAGATTTGACGTGGAAACCATATGGATCTTTCAAGAGGAATCAAGTTCTTTCATTGCGTTATTTAATATGAATTCATTTATGTAACATAACAATTGTTCATTTGAACTGCTTTTTTTGCTAAACTTCGTTAAAATTCTTAAAGGAAATGAGTAAATAATGGTACATTATTTTCTACAGCAAGTTAGTTACTTGCACATATAAGAAACAGCACACACTAGCTGAAGCTACAGAGAATGTAATATCCAAACATGTGACACAAGACGAGTCATACTTCATTATGTACACTTTTTCAGAATAATTATGCATTACTTTCAGAATTTTCTAATAATTGAGGAAATGAAATTACAGAAAAGAATTGTGAAGGAAATCTTATATGGAGAAAAAAAATTGTCAAAAACACTACTTATTAACCAAAACACGCACATAGTAAGAAGTATAAATAAGTATAAATAAGAATATGTTTATTTATAGATAAGAATGTAAAATACATCATAAATGACAAAGCAACTTTGAATTTAAAAAGAAAAGCAACATTTTCTATCAATAATCCCAAATAAATTCTAATCAGGACTAATTAAATAGGAAGTCAATTCAGTATTTAATCACACTATACTTTGAATTATTTTCCTTTGGAAAAAAAAAATCATCCAAAGCATCTGATATTGCAATTTTTAAATCTGGGCGTATAACCGTCAAGTTCGTAAATTACTGAATATAAGATTTTTCAGCGAATTAAAATGAAAAAACCAAATGACATTGAAAAAGACAAATGAGCTATATTTTTGCATTTTCACGAAGTATGGGTTACATTGTACATGTAAAGCAAATTTATTTGAAATCAGTCATAACTCCCCATTCTCTGACCTTGGAAAATATTACGTGTTTGCTAATTTGAGAACTAAATATTTCGGCTTGTCTTTTCTAGATTTATACTCATTCAGAAAATGAAGTCCGAAATTTTACTGACTTTGCGAATTTTTACTGATGTTTGTTGAAGGTATTTATATATAGTGAAACATCTATATACCGGCCAGTAATTGTTCAGAAGAAAAATGATCGTTTTGAAAGCGTGGGCCTCGAAAAGAGGTTACCTTAATAACATTGCCTCCGTGTGGTGTTGTTGCTAATTGGTTGTGAAAATATAAGGCCGCGAAGAAGTATGGCCGGCTTCAGGAGCTTCTCGAAGAGTAGTAGTAACTACAATACATGGGTCGGTCCCTCCACTGTGGGATGATATAGCAATGCATGAAACTTCAGTGATCAGTAAAATGCATAAAACTTCAGTGATCAGGAAAGTAGGAAGGAAAATAGAAAGTGGAGAAAACAAATAGCTTCGATAGGACAAGTAAAGGTAAAACTTTGTGGGAAAATGATTTGGAGTGAACAAAGAACGGGACAAAAAATTAAAAGTTACGACCAAGAATTCCACAGGGCCATTTCTTGTTAGCTGGGTCAGCAGGGTCATAATAGGCAAGGTTTTTAACAAGAATATTTGGTAAATCTTTATGCATGTGGCCGACTAGAAAAGTTTCTCTTTATATGTATCCCAGAATTCAAATATTTCACAATTTATTTGGAGGTTTAAACACACAATAGTTAGATATAACTATCAATATTTTTTGCTTCAAAAATTTTACTTGAACATCTTTATTGTGGTCATCAGTTGTCCTTTTATAGCAAAAGTCAATAATTCTTAAAAGAACCCTAGGACCCTAGGTGTGTTTCAATTGGATATTCTCATGTTAGTATGTTTGAAGTTAGCTTACACACAATTAATGGGACCATACACCATAGGGCATTCCTAATCTGAGAACCATGAAGCTACAGCGAACAATTTACAACCGTAATGCAAATGTCTCTCCGATGCTACAAATGCGGATTTCCATATTTTGCCTTTTATCGCCTATTGACATTTGCTTTTCCACCGATGGTTGCTTTCCAGCGACAGAGTTTTGTGTTCACAACACAGTTTGAACTAATTTTCTCATGTTAAAGTAATACAACATAAATTTTCGAATTGTTAAAATTCCTATAAAAATTGTTCCTTGTTCATTTTGTGATTTCAAATAGTATGTGGCTCTTATAGAAACCACGCATTCTTATAAATTACGTTGCCAATTTTTTTTTTTTTTTTGGCTCTCTGAAATATGTGAAAAGAAAACAAAGAGAGGGTAAGGGGGGTTACTTACTATCTACTTACTATTTCCCGAAGAAATGTCAGGGAGTTTCAGAAATCCTCAATAAAATTTAGAGTCATGTTTACTTTTATAAATACGGTCATACAAAAATTTATTATTATAGATACAGGTTTCTGGGTACTTGGGTTTTTGCAATTGTTAGTTCTTTCTTTAGCTGTAAGAGACGCTATCTGGATCGGTAATTTTGTTTTCATTTAAAATAATAAGTGTGGCCAGTTATATTAATAATTGATGCAAATATGAATGACAGTACTGAAGTGTGGTTTTTCTCATTGCATATATTTTTATTTTTATTTTTTTTTCATTTCATGTATTGTACAGAGTTGATTAGTTTCAGAGTCTCGGCAAATTCAGTTTTTGGATATATGTTAGGCATTTCTTACATATCCTGTTTTTCACAGAATTTTTTTTTTTTTTTTTTGGGGGGGGGGGGTATAAAAGTGGTAGGTTCTAGAAAGGAGGGATTAAACATAAAATGATTATATAAGACCTTAAGTTATGGAAAAAGTATTTATGCCAGATTTTATTTACAGAACAAAAATATCTACAAATAAATATTTCTAGATTTTTTTTATCAGCAAAATCATTTATGATTTTCTCAAATTTCAATATCCTCATGGTCTATAGAAAGTATTGCAAGATTGTTTAGTCTCTACTGCAATATTGTTGGTCTCAGATATGTTTTAATTAATTTTAATCTAGAAAAGCTACTGCTCCCGGTCCCTATTTGGAAACCTAGCAGCTCTGTCATTCGTAGCGAAGAATTTTAGAATTTTATGGTTTTCAGAAATATTAAGATGGAAGAATGTTTTAATGCTTTCATTTCTCCAACCAGCATATCGAGATTTACATCTGCATGTTTTACACACTTCGTTTGGTCGTTATTCTGAATAATTTTTACATCTGTTAACACAATTTTCTTTTAGCCATTTAAAAAAATTTTCCTAATCTAATAGGTCAAATCGGCTTAAAGCCGGTCCTGCCCTTTAAAGTCTTATGATGACTACACTAATGACCTCTTCCAATGAAAAAAAACATGCATTTAATTTTTTCAACACTTTATAAAAATTTCGAATTTTTTCGCAATTTAACTAGGGAATATTTCGTCAAACTCTAATTTCATCCATTGTGAAATATCTTCCCATAACTTGGTTTTTGTTAGCCATATTTTTGCCCAGTTTCAAAATTAAATGAAAGAGTGAAATATTTTTTGCTTACTTTCAAGTTTATAACTTGGAAAATAGACATAAGAAATCAGCGTTTAAACATTTCAGATTGTACAGCATATCACGGCAGTTAATATTCCAATAGGTATAGTGTTGAAAATTTCCTTTCTATTGTTAACTGCAGATGTGCATTTCTCCCCACTTCTCTCTTGTAAACACTGTCTTTTCTTAGGGAAAACCATTACCCATCGGCAGAAAGTAACAGACCTGGGGTTAACAAAATTCACATCCACATTGAACGCCAGATTCTCCTGCAGAGGAAACGAAGCCTTGTGAATGGTCAGATTATTCTATGATGTTACATTCTCTCTCGTATCCTGTATTGCGCATTATTTACTAAATACGTAAAACACCACATTTTTGTTGCCCAAATATGTCTACGCTTTATCAGTTAAATCATTATTTTAATTATTTATGCTTGAAATGTACCATTAATTAGCTCTGTTAATAGGAAAAAGTGCTAACTCTATCGCAATCGCGGAATCATACTGCTCTAGCGTCCCACCTGTATTCAGGTTAGGTATGCCCCGAGCATAGTTTCCACTTCCTTTTGCCCGCAAATATCATAGCTCGCTTCAATTCGAAGAGAAAGTTATTCTTCTGAAGTTGGCGAAAGACCGACGCACATCCAGACGTCTATGACAGCAAATGAGATAAGGGGTGGGGGACTGAATACTACTATATATATATATATATATATATATATATATATATATATATATATATATATATATATATATATATATATATATATATATATATATATATATATATATATATATATATATATATATATATATATATATATATATATATATATATATATATATTTCTTCTGTCCGTGTGGATGTCACTGAACTCCTCCTAATCGGCTGGACTGATTTTTATGAAATTTTGTGTGTGCTATTAAGTTGATTCGAGAATGGTTTAGATTCACAATAAGACACCCCTAGCACCCCTAGGAGGGCAGGGGGGCAGGGGGCACATGTAAAAAATGACTGATATCACTGTAGAATCCATAGATTTCGGGGTCGCTAATATTAATAATGACATTCCCGATGTCTATTAAGTGCAAGTTCAGCCCCTCCCATTACCATAGGTTGGCGAGGGGGGGGGGAAGAAGGGGGAATATAAAATATCCAATATGACCGAGAATAGTGTCGAATCCATAGTTTTTGTGGTCGCTGAGAGGAACAGTGGCAATCCCAATGCCGTTTAAGTGAGAGTTCAGAAACCCACCCCCCAGTAACGTTCGGTTGGGGGGGAGAAGATAAAATGTCCAAAATTACCGAGAGTAGTGTCGAATCCATAGATTTTGGGGTTACTGAGACGAATAGTGGCACATCGGATGCCGTACAAGGGCATGTTCATCCACCCCATCAGCATTGGGTGAGAAGGGGGGAAGGGGAGAAATGAAATGTCAAAAATTTCCGAGAGTAATGTCGAATCCATTGTTTTCGGAGTCACTGAGATGAATATAGGAAACTAAAAGTGTTGTTTATAATCAAGTTTTGAGTTAAATGATAGAGTGAATTTGTAATTTTATTTTATCATTTGTATACTCTACATATACTTTTAAATACCCGTAAATAAAATTACTTAGATATTATTACACTTAATGTAGAATTCATTCCTTTTCCTGTGTAGTAAAAAATTGAGATTAATAAATACGTGGGCAACGTCGGTAAAACAGCTAGTATATATATATATATATATATATATATATATATATATATATATGTCGGACTTAAGCGGGAACGAAATAATTATTCTAAATTTAAAGGGGGCTTAGTAATTAATTTATTGTCGTGGCGTAATTCGCCACTATTCTCATATCTTGGTTCGAAATACAGCGAGAGATATCGGGGAATTTCCCTTTGGATTGATTGACATCTGTGGCCACGCCTATGGTCCAACTCCGGGGTATGCGTCACAGACCATGTAGGCATGCGCGGTGGCTTTGGATGGAGAAAAACAATAGCGTGTAATCAGACGGCGGGATTTAATTCATTGCTAGTGGACGCGTGTCAGCTGGGTCCCTAATTTGAAAATGGCGAGAGCTCAATTATGCGCTACTTGGATCAGTGGTTGCTGGAAAATGAAATAAATTGGAAAAGCTTGAACTATGTTTATTAATTGGATTTAGACTACTTACCACTCGCCACCAGTATTAACATGATGACTGCTAATGCAAACCACACGCCTGTCAAGAGCCGGCAGGATTAAAAAGAACTACGCAGAAAAAAAAAAACCCGCCTCACTTTTGGATTAGCACGACAGTGCGAAAATTTATGAAACGACGATAAATTAAAAATAATAATAATAATAATAATAATAATACACCATGGCATCGAAGACTGAAGTGAAAACAGAATTCCACGAAATCATACTCGATGACAATTGGATTCAAGAACAAATGAACACCGGAAATGAAAATGTCGATCAAGCGAATGATGACAAGAAACCTATCTTAAAAAACATACCAGGCTGCACAGGAAAAATTCAAGAAGCAATACCACAATTACCAATACCACAATTCGATAACAGAAGTATCAAAAATATTTTTCAATGGTTCCAGTTGTTTGAAGAGAGTTGCAGCACGTTTGAATTAAATGAGAAATGGAAAAAAAGAAAATTTAATGCGCTACGTAAGTCAAGATATTCAAGAAGTAATAATATCCACGGAACTATATAAAGAAGATTACATTAATATTAAAAAACAACTGCTGTCCATTTTTTCAAAGAGCAGAGAAGAAATCATAACAAGGTTTAGGACACTAAAATTAAATGACAATGATGACCTTTTTCAGTATTTCAAGGAAAAACTAGAACTGGGGAAACAACTTAAAAAAACAGACAGTGAAATCATAGAAACACTGTCATTAGACGCTCCAAGAAACATACGAACTTTGCTCTCGTTGCAAGAGATACGAACCCCTTTCGAATGGCTGGAAAAAGCGAAAAAAATACATTTGCCGGTACCTCGGTCCGCACCGCGTATCGCTCCGGAAAGAAGAACAGATTTCATCGCCGGCGATCGTCGAAACTTCGGTGACAGTGAGACAGAGCGCAGAAATTCGGAGCCACACCACAGAAGAAGGTGGATTAATTATGATCAACCCAGAAGACAAAATGAATACAGCAATACGTCAAGATATGATGAACAGAGACACTATCAAAGTGCAGAAGATAACAGAAGACACCAAAATAACCATAGAGGATACTATGCAAATAACAGATGACTTACGATCCAAGCTCGGGTGAGTGAACAAACATTTCAATTCTTATTAGACACCGGTAGTACAATTTCAATAATTTCACAATCATTACTTAATGAGGTAAAATGTTTTAAAACATTAAATTTGAAAAATATGGTAATAAATCAAACTGATGGTCAAGTACCTGTAACAAAAATAATTAAAACAAATGTAACAATTGGCAAATTAATTAGAGAATTTGAAATGTGGGTCATTGAGAGTGACCTACCTTATGTATTACTAAGTTTAGAACATATGAGACTTTTTCGTCTCGAAATAAATTTAAGAAAATTAAAGGTGTTCCAATGTAATAAAGAGATAATACTATGTAATAATAAGAATAATTTTGTTAATCCATATGCATTGAATGTTCAAAGAGAAAATTGTAAAAATTATTGTGAAAACATGTATAATGGTAAAAGGTATTATGAAAACAAAAATATGTGTAACTTTAGAAATGTAAACAAAAGTGTATATGAAGGTAGAAAATTTTTTAACTATCGGGCTGAAAATAATAACAGAAGGTATCATAAAGGTAGAAATTTTGTAAAAAGAAACTATTTAAGATGTGATCACTCCCCTGAGTACTATGAAAGGACTGTTTACAATAATGCTGTGAAAGATAATGTGTATAATGTTTCTTCCAATGACATTGAAACCCTAAATGTTGATAATAACCAAAGAATGAGAAATCCCGTTATAAATTATGAGAGTTCAAACAAAATAGCAAATACTAATTATAATGTTCAAAATTTAAAGGAGATATCAGGTATCCCCGATGATACACTGAAAACTCTATTTAAAGAGCCCGGTGATGCCTTGGACTTCCAAACACCAGAGCAAATACCCGAGGACTGGCCCCATTTAGAAAACATTCTAGAAACTTTCGACCATATCTTTTCAAAAAATAAATATGACGTTGGAAAAATAAAATTAGAACCCCAAAAAATACACTTAACTTCAGAGCTCCCAATTGCACAACGACCATATCGCACATCTCAAACTGAAAATGCTGAAATAAAAAAACAAATAGACGAATTGTTAAAAGCAGGTTTTATAAAGCCCTCACATTCTCCATTTAGCGCCCCAGTAACATTAGCAATGAAAAAAGGCCAAGGAAAAACTAGGCTATGCATAGACTACAGAAAATTAAATGTAATTACTAAAACTGATTCTGAACCTATTCCACGAATTGATGACTTATTAGATCAACTAGCCCATGCCAAATTTTTTTCAACATTAGATCTAACTTCAGGGTATTGGCACATAGAAATACATGACCGTGACACTGAAAAATTGGCATTCACAACAAACTTTGGACTTTATGAATGGACAAGACTACCGTTTGGTTGGAAAAATGCACCAAGTGTCTTCCAGAGAGCAATTAGGCAAATTCTAAATAAATACCAAATCAATTATGCTTTGAACTATTTTGATGATATAATAATATTTTCACAAACCTTTAATGAACATATGAAACATTTAGAAGAAATTTTTAAAATTTGTGAAAAGGAAAATATCAAATTAAACCAATCAAAATGCCAATTTGCTAAGAAAGAAATAAAATTTTTAGGATATGAGATTTCTAAAGGACAATATTCACCTCATAATGTAAACATTGAAACAATAAAAAAATTACTACCACCCAAAAATGTTAAAGAATTGCAGAGATTTTTGGGATCCATAAATGTCTATCAGAAGTTTATACAAGACTATGCAAAATTGAGACTTCCATTAAACAAATTACTTAGAAAGGATGTAAAATGGGATTGGTCCCAAGAATGTCAAAATTCCTACCAAAGACTAAAAGATGAACTCATATCAAAACCGATTTTAACCCTTTTTAACCCAAATTACCCATGCCACCTTTTTGTCGACGCAAGTCAAGAAGCAGTTGCTGCTGTCCTAAAGCAAAAGCACCCTAATGGCCAACTACACCCAATAGCTTTTCACTCAAGACAACTGAAAAAACACGAAAGAAACTATGCTGTCACTGAGCTTGAATGCTTGGCGATTGTTGATTCTATTGACCGTTTCCATTGTTACTTACATGGGAAAAAATTCACAATACATTCGGATCATTCAGCCTTACAATGGCTCAAAAATATTAAACATTTAACTGGACGACTGTTTAGATGGTCTTTAAAACTTTCCATGTATGATTATGAAATAGTGCACATTAAAGGTAAATATAATTATGAAGCTGATATGCTATCAAGGAACCCAATAAGCCACTTTGTATCACAATATTCTTATTTTCTAACCACAGATGAAATTATTCAGGCACAATTAAACGATAATGTTAATAATGTAAAGTACAAAAAATATAGTGGAGTTCTAACAGTAAAAAAGAAAAATCTAATCAAAATTGTAGTCCCGCCATCATTAAGACTAAAATTAATAACCGCTGCACATGAAAAATTTGGCCACCCAGGTGTGAGAAAGATGTTACAATTAATTTCCCCTATTTACTATTGGCAAGACATAATATTAGACATTTCAAATTTTGTTCGTTGTTGTGAAACATGTCAGAAAAACAAGAAATCGACTCAGAGAAAGTATGGACTGATGGAACAAGTGCCAATTGCTTATGAACCATTTGACCTAATCTCAGTTGATACAGTTGGAGGTTTTAACTATTATAATTCGACAAAAAAATATCTTCATCTGGTGATTGATCATGCAACAAGATATATTTGGACTTTTCCTTCAAAAAGTGTGACAAGTGAGACATACACAAACTGTTTAAAACAAATTTTCAAAATTAAAGTTCCGAAACAAATATTAAGTGACAGAAATGCTGCATTTACTTCCTCAAGGTTTAAGAAATTCCTAAAACATCACAATACGAGACAACTACTTACTTCAGCCCACAGACCCCAGTGTAATGGCAAAAATGAGAGATGTAATCAAACGATTGTATCCAAATTAAGGTGTAAAGTTAATACTTCGAAAAAAATTCCATGGACAAAAATTTTAGAACAAGTGACTTCCGAATATAATAATCAACCCCATAGAGTAACTGGATTTTCCCCGAATTACCTCCTATTTGGAAATTTGCCATATAACTCACCATTACCTAAAATAACTTCATTACATTATCCGCCAGTTGAAGAAGCAAGAAAGATTGCAGTGCAAAGAACAATTCAGCACCATAAAATTAATAAACAAAGATATGATAGAAATTTTATACAGTCAAACTTCAAAATTGGTGACTTAGTGATGTACGAAGAATTCAAATACCCAAATTCAAGAAAATTAGATCCACCCTATTCAGGCCCTTATAAAATTTTAAGCCAGATTTCTAATGTTAATTTCGAAATTGATAAACCAAACCAATACACTGGAAAAAAGAGTGAAATTGTGCACTCAACTAGATTAAGGCATTTTCATCCATATAGTGAGTTTAAATTACAATAATGTTGTTTCTTCCACAATTTTGGGGAGGGGGGGGGGGAAATTAAGATAAAATGTTGATACGAGTTACAAGTAAAAAATTGAAATTATAAAGTTATGATTGTTAATGAGTAAATAAAATAATAACATTGGAACTGATGAAATAATATTGTGAAAGTAAACTAGAAGATGATTTGTATTGAATTTATTGGATGTTAATAATTATGTATTTTTGAATTGAAATTTAATAACTTATGAAAGAACTTTGGCTAAACCTAAATTATTTTGAAAATTTTGTTACCATCTTTGCAATGTTTTGTTACATTAATGTGTGGAGCTGTATCTACATTTTCCCGAATATGACCAAATTGCCTATCCCAGAGATCCATCTCTTAATTGATTTTATATGTTGGGTGCCTAACACCCTCTTGACTCCACTTATGTGGTTAAACGTTGTGTACTGATCTCTTTTGAGCCTTTCCCAACCTAGAGTTTCAGTGTCGTGCACTATACGCACCAATTTTCACTCTGAATTTTGTTTAGAGTTGTCGGTTGTGGTTAAGACGGTGGGAAATTGTTGAACCTGCTCTCCTCTGACCCAACCATGCACTTGTTCACTCAACTACACAAACACACACAAACAAAAAACATACACCTTGAATTAAACAGAATGTACACAGATGAAGGAATGGTACACCAGTACCAAAAGTGAATTGTTTTACATAATGAATCTATCATTGTGAAATATTAAGGTGAATGAAGTGTAAATTATAAAATGTTTGATAACTTTGAATTGTGATAAATTTGAATCAGATTTTTGTGTTATGGAAAAATTTTGAAGTGTAAATAATATGTAGAGAATTTTGAATTTCATGTGTAATTTCATATGTTTGTATTTCATAAGTAAGTCGAAGGTATAACAGAGCTATAAAAAGATAAACTGTATTGTAATTGATGTCAAAATACATTTGTGTCGTTCGGCAAGTACAAGATACGAGAAAAATAATCCCATGGGAAATTGATCAATATTTATATTTTTTTTCAATTATTAATATGTTGTGTCTCTGAGTATTTTACAGGGTCAACCATGTCAAGGAGGCCTCCAAACAAGCCGGTCGACCGCATTTAGTTTAGTCTTTCATATATTTAAATATTTTTTTTCATGTACCTCCATTTTCACATTACCATAATCTGTGTAAATAAAGTCATACTTGTAGAATTTTAAACTGGAACTGTTATAAAATTATAAGATGAGTGGACAGCATACAAGACTGTTGATTACATTACCACTCAACGAGGCTGATGAAAGTATTCAAGCCTGGACTTTAGATTGTAAAATGCTACTAACATTCCACGTTAATGGGTAATAGTTATTTTGTGATTTTCAATTAATTTGTTCCTAGGTGAGTTTTTGAAGTGACATTGTTTTTCAGGTGATGTCCTATTGAGATTATATATTGGTATAATTAAAGTGATATTTTGAATTTATAGTGATATATTTTGAGATAATGCTGTAATATTTTCCTTTTTGCCTTAAGTCATCAGTGATATAAAATTGTACAACTCAAGAAATTTTGTGTAACTTGAAAAATTGTAAACTGTGTATTTTTAAACCACTGCTCCAAGTCTTACAGAACAGAAAGAATCAATCCAGGGGTTGTTAAGGGAACGGTTGATTTGTAATTAAGGGGGTTTTCACTGGAACCTGTTGTGTAGAGAGACGTCCCTACTCAGCATGTTTTCCAGTCTACTGATGTAATGTTTTTTTTTATCGTAGGGGTTGTTGCCACAGGGAATTAGCTACTCCTTGTGTGCACGCCTTCAAGGGGAGGGGGGAAAGTTGTCGGACTTAAGCGGGAACGAAATAATTATTCTAAATTTAAAGGGGGCTTAGTAATTAATTTATTGTCGTGGCGTAATTCGCCACTATTCTCATATCTTGGTTCGAAATACAGCGAGAGATATCGGGGAATTTCCCTTTGGATTGATTGACATCTGTGGCCACGCCTATGGTCCAACTCCGGTGTATGCGTCACAGACCATGTAGGCATGCGCGGTGGCTTTGGATGGAGAAAAACAATAGCGTGTAATCAGACGGCGGGATTTAATTCATTGCTAGTGGACGCGTGTCAGCTGGGTCCCTAATTTGAAAATGGCGAGAGCTCAATTATGCGCTACTTGGATCAGTGGTTGCTGGAAAATGAAATAAATTGGAAAAGCTTGAACTATGTTTATTAATTGGATTTAGACTACTTACCACTCGCCACCAGTATTAACATGATGACTGCTAATGCAAACCACACGCCTGTCATATATATATATATATATATATATATATATATACATATACATAGAGAGAGATGTTTACATCTACGAAATTTGTAGAGTGACCTATCACTCATGCATCTGTCCAAGGAACCCGCTGCAAAAGGAAAAATGTCATTTGGCAATTATTCGAGGAAAAAATGAGGTATACATTTAAAACGGAAATAATTTTCTCTAGTGGACGAACTGTCTAAAATGAACAAGGTAGCAGAGTAAAAAAATCTTTCTCCATTACAGAGTGCAATTTTTTTTTTTTTTAAACTTTTTTTTAAAATTGTACTCCGTAAGATGAGAAATATAGAGTAAGAAATTTTACACACTGGGACAGTTTTCGTTTTTTAAAAGAAAATGCAAACAATATTTTAAAATTTTAATTTTTCGGTGGAGAGGGAGGGAATCTGGT
The DNA here is from genome assembly GCA_907164885.2 of Dolomedes plantarius. Taxonomy (NCBI): domain Eukaryota; kingdom Metazoa; phylum Arthropoda; class Arachnida; order Araneae; family Dolomedidae; genus Dolomedes; species Dolomedes plantarius. Next base: position 99,823,792 of record OU015499.1, on the reverse strand, counting down.
CTAGTGTGTTTTATACGCTCCTAAATTCCTTTGGTGGACGAAATTTATAAAATTTATCCTGTTTCAAGGTGCAGAAAATTTCGCGCTGTCTGAAAATACCACTCTTTCTTGGATTATCATCATTTATGTTGCTGTAAATAGTAGACACATTTTCTCCGTAGGGTAACATTGATGTGAGCGAATCCAATAGGGTTAGTACACAGAAGATTTAAGCATCGAACAGTTTGGCGAAATCGAGAAAGCTGATTGGATAGGAAAGCGAAGGTTCTGGATCCGAGACCTCGATGACTATTTTGAAGAGTAGTACCTACTTCATTTAGCAAGTACTGGGGGCGATATATGAACGAATGAACATCCTTTTCTGGTAGTCTCATCAACAGTGATATAGTCTTAATGGTAAATTATACATGGATAGACATAGACATGGTACATTAACGAGGCACCAGAGAGCAGGGCGACATATCCTTGGTATGGATAATTTTTTGTGGTTATATTTCCGTTCTCAGGGTTAAAAGAAAAGTGTTTACTTGAAAGTTAAATAATAATAATAATAAATAAATAAATTTATATATATAATAGACGTTGTCTCTGTATATCACTTCCGGGCTGTACTCATCTTTCAATTGAAGTCCTCAGTAAACAAACAGCCGGTTAGGCTTAATTTCAATTTGAGATGTGGATCAGAATTTTTTTCTTACCTAAAAACTAATATCTTCTCCCTCAAATCACGTTTGTTCAGCCTATTTTTCTATAAAACATTCAGAACTAAAAAAAATTGGATGTTTTTAGCTGTATATTTAACAGTTTTTAAAAATCTGTTTACTTTTGCGATGAATTCTGAAAGTAAACAAACTTGAATGTGAATGAATCAAGTAGCTCAAGTATTCATATCGCGTAGTGAGCTGTAAAAAACTGGATGGCAGTCTACTACTCCAATCGCATGAAAAACTAAATAAATAAAAAATAATGAAAGGGTTTGCTTTTACAAGGTGTGGATGAAATGCAATATTGTTAGATAATTCGGGATATTTTTTAACTTTCATATACTTTTTCCATTATGACGTCATTATTAGTATTATGACGTCAAAATGACGGGTTACCTTCTAGTAAATAAATAAATAAACAAAAATACGAATAACAGTAATAAATAAATAAATATAAATTTGACAACTATTTAATGTGGCAGATTAAAAAACAAAAGGATACGGTGGCTGACGATTAAGCAAATATCAGTAAGATAGTCTTGAGGTCGATCAATCAAAAAATGATTATATATGGGTTCGTACAGTAATGAATTATTAATATTAGGCCACATACTTTAGTTAAGCATCCGTGAAAAATATGCTTATTCGTCCATATATCGTCCTCAGTAGCGACCATATGAATATATTCAACAAAAACACAGTGTTGCTGAAAAGATTTCACAAGGTTATCCTAGTGGGTGACTCGGTGTAACCTGCTAGTTAGCACGTTGCGCCGCAAGTCGCGGATCGAACACAGAAATGCTATGCCATTTCCTTCTAGTGACTCGAACAGGAATCAAATATCGGGGGATTCAATTTTTGAAATCTTCAATAAATCTGCAATTGGAAAATTATACCTTATTTACAACATAAATAATAGAATGCTCATTTAGCAAAGACTGAAAACAATCTGGTTTGTTATTAATTGTCTGTGTTTCATTTGATTTGATAATCTATATAATCTATAAAACAGTTCCGTAACTGATTGACTGACTGACTGACTGACAGATAAAGCACAGACCAAACCGCAGTAATGTCTATGACTATGGTAAGTCATAGTCAGCCCTTTAGGTACTAAAAGGGCTGAAATTTTCCATGGGGATTCTTTTTCTAATGTAAGGGTGCATTAAGAAAGATTTTTGAAAAATTCTTCTTAGATTTTTAAAATTAAATTTTTTAGCTATTTTTGTAACTTTTTTTAAGTTTGCATTTAAAACAATAATATGAGGGTTATAAAATTTATATCACGAGAAAGATCATAAAAATTCCTTTAAGATGAAATCTTTTTTCGAATCTTTACCTCCATTTTCTGATATTTGGTGAATTTTTAAAGATTAATTTTTAGAATTTAATTTATTAAATGCTGATCACGTGGTTTATTTTCTTTTTGTGATACTTTAAACTAATTTTGCGTCACTTGCATAACAGCGAAATGGACAAAAAAAAATTTCTCTCTTGCTAATGCGGCAGATGATTAGACATTATCCAAAAAAAATATTCAAATACAATAAAAAAAAATATTCTTCAAACTCTACAATATTAACTGCTCTACATTCTTCAGTATGTTCTATTATATTTAATTTGAATATTTTCTTCTACATTATTTTGTGTATAAAAATTTTTTTATAAATACGATTATGTATACGATTATGTATACGATTTTTTTTATAAATATGAATATATAGTTTTTATAAATATGAATATATAGTTTTTCAAGAGTTGCATACCATATGGTAAGTCATAGTCTTTTGTCTGCAAGAGCTTACTTACTGGATTGATACAATTTAAGATTTTGTACCAAATTACAATGGAGCATAAGAACTTAAATTGTTTAACACAACTTAATAGTCCAGAAGCCTCAACTCTATAAGAGTTGTCAATCTCCGAATTATTGCAAACAGCAAATAAAGCCTCGTATATCCCTCCTAATTGATACCTCAGTAGTTTTAAAGCATCTATTCGGCTTTCCCAACGAGCATCACTTAGAGGTTTCATAGTTAGTCCCTGAACATATTTTATTAATATGGTCCATCAAAGAGTTGATGAGGAAAAAAAATTGATATATTTTTTGGACCATATTAAAAAAATTGGCGGCATCCAAGGATGCCTTTGCCATGCATTAATGACCAAGTTTAATGGGTAGCTACTACATGGAAGGTAAAATGCTCGTGGATTTAAAGCTTTTTTTCTAGATTGTACTCCCAATTTATCGCCTCTCAAGTTGGCCCCATTATCGTAAGTCTGTCCCCTCATATCCTGCAAATTGAATCCCAATGTTTCAAGTCTTTTAAATATTAGAGTTGAGAGTTCAGAGCCCGTCGATCTTTCAACCGGAAGAAAGCCTAAAAAGCTTTCATTAATTTTAATGGAAACCTCATTGGGATTGGATTTGTAAATGGATACATACCTTACTAAGACTGTCATTTGCTCGATCTTGCTGACATCAGGAGTACAATCTAGAATTATTGAATAATATTTAGCTTTTTTAATCATGCTAATAATGTGACATGTTATATTTTCACTTTAAAGAATAATTATTTTATTTTGAATATCTTTTCGAGATAGTGGACTTCCTCTTTTTTCAGCACTTTGCGGGTATACTTTTCCATTACTAGATCAAACTGAACAAGAAATGGAATAATTTGTAAAAAATTATCATTACCGAAATCGTAAAGTTTGTCACTTGTACCTCGGAGGGCTAAACAATTTTGAGCAAGCATTATTATTGTTGAAACAATTCGTAGAAGACCTCGTACCAATAATTTATCTCTGCGGTAATGAGTCTTTGTGAATGACTGTCAATCGTTTTAGAGTACTGTATTCTTTGACTAAATTCAATCCTAGAATTTTGACTTTGGATATGGTTTTCAGAGGTATCATGTTGTTTTAAAGTCTCAGCGATGTGCTTCCAATCTTTAAAACCTTCAGTAGAAAGAGAACTTAAAATAGAACCAAAAAGTTTGCAGCAAAAGCAATAAACACAGTTTTTTGCAATTGAATAGACTAACCAGTTACGCATGACTTTTTCACTATTTTTCATGTTTCTCAAGTAATGAACTGAACTAAATCTTCGATCAGTATCATTATACGGAAAACTGTATTCCTTTAATGGTCGAGGTGCTCCTTCTTTTACCAAAAAATATATTTCGGCTTCTGATAAGCTAGTTGGCCAGGAACCCGGATCTGAATTTATTATCGTACCAAATGTCTCTTCTTTGGATTTCCCTGGAGTAGGTTCAGTGGACGTCCCTCGAGTAGGTTCTTTGAATGTCCCTGGAGTAGGCTCCACTTGAGCAATATCGGTAGCTTGGTTATTTATATGGCTTCATAATTAAGATTTGAATCAGCTTCTAATATCTCTGTGTCGTCATCGTTCCTTTTGATGCCTTGTAGGTAACTTAACAGATTTCCAGCCTGTTTTTGAATTTGCTTTTCGATCCTTTTCTTTTGTACTGAGCACCTGATAATCTTTTACGGCCATCAGATATTCTAAAAACAATTAAGAAAATGTTTCAATAAAAAATAGTATTTTTTTAAACGAAACAGAGGCGTTTTCGAATATTTTTCGAATGTTTCAAGGCGAGATTTTATTGGCTTTGTTTAGGATAAATTGTAAAAAAAAAATTCTACTCCATTGCTGACGTTTCGGTTTTAATCAAATCTTATTCAGAGATTCATGGTTTGATTAAAACCGAAACGTCAGCCATGGAATATAAAGTGTTTTTCTTAACAATTTACCCTAAACAAAGCCAACAAAATCTCGCCTTGAAATAAGTAAATAAGGGTACGAAAAAACAAAAGATTTTTCGAATGTTTTTGGATAGATGCTCGATTTATTTACAGCGAACAGGAGTTGAGAGGTACCTTGTATGTTCTTACTTACCTTTACTTACCTTTTGATTCTTCTTATGTATTACATTTTTTTAATCGTTTAATTAGATTTAGAATATTTACTATCAAAGTTACCATAAGCCGAAAAAATATTTTTCTGAACAACTACTTTTTGCTTGGATCCATCGATTTTATTTTTAAAAGTACTTTTGCTTATTTCTGTTAGGTAACATGCTGAAAGAAGCAATTTTTATTTGGCTCATATTATTTTCGAAAAAATACGTCGTTGTAAGAAGAATTATACACCTTTTAAAACGAGGTGCCACGTGACTCACTTTCTTTATCCAAATAATAGGGGTAAAAATTACCCTTCATATGGGTTGATAAATATAAAACCAAGGTGCCACTCGACCCATATTCCCTATCTAAATAAGAGGGGTAAAAATTACCCCTCATAGGAGGTGGATCCTACTGTATGAAACACCAAAGTGGCAAAAGAATTGACGGATTTGAGAGTTTTTCCAAAAACTCTCAAATCCGTCAGAAGCTATCCTGTAGAAGCTATAAAAATATTTGTTTAGAAAAGCTGCCTAATTTTAATTATTACCAACTCATATTACTTTTACAACACACTTTATGACACAATTATCAAAAACTCACTGCAAATAATAATTTTATGTAACGCACTCTACTTCGCTAGTAACCAACCTGTAAGGCAATTACTGCATAACTAAAACAATCGAAATGCCTCTTTTCCTTTTATAATAGTAGCGTAAAAATCGTGTCACAGCTTGTCATGACTGGTTTTTCGCGACCCCATACATGTTCCGATAAATTAAAATACACGGTAAAAAAAATTTTTACACTACTTTGTATGTGTATCCATTTATTTAAATTATAATAAAAAACTGTCATTTTTTATTTTATACATTTTTAAGCTATTTTTGAGCGGCAGTTTATTATGCCTGTGAGCGGTTTCCTTCAAATATTTTGATATTTTTTCTTTAATGCTCTGTATTTTTGGTTCGGTTTTGGATTCGGTCTTTAATATATGAAAACTCTACTCATCTATCAAAACGTGTTTTTATTTAAAAACTACATACCTCACCCTTCTTATGTAGTTCTCATGCTAGAGGATTTTTGAAATGAGTGGGTACCTATGCTTAAAAGTTCGTAAAACATACTAAAAGAAAATTTTATTAAAATTCCACCTATTAATTTTTCAAAAGTATTCAAATGAATCTTGTTTTAATCATTTTCTTCATAAACTAGTTAATTTTACATCCCATTTGCCGCCTCCAAAGTTTGCCGCCCCGGGCAGGGGCCCAGCTTGCCCTCCCCTGCCAAAGGAAATTCTTATTTATTTCCTTACCTTTATTTGATGTGGTTCGATGACAAGGTGATCAAAAACTATTGAATAAATGTTCAAATTTGTTATGTATTCCATTTTAGTCGTTTATTTTGTTAAATTTGATGTTTTTCCACAAAAAGCGCCCTCTGGGGATATTTTTAATTTTTTTTTTTTTTTTTTTTTTTTTTTGGATATACCGTGAGCTCATCTCGTGTATAGCCGATATACAAAATTGCGTTGTATTCCGTTCACCCGTTTTCGCTGTAGGATGCCGTTTATAGGGAAAGATTAATTATAACCACCCGGTATATATATTAGGATTAATTATAAAAATTTCAGACATTCCAAAAGTTTTTATTGCTTAGAATCATTTTTCATGAAAATTTAGTAGGCGTTACCACAGGAAAGGTCCGTAAAATGTGCGTGCAGTGACATAATATAAATCTCAAAAGTTGATCTTCGAAAAACGTTTTCTCCACTTAATATGTCGTGATTGGTAACATTATACCTGATGTTAACACCTTTTAAAACATAAATAAGCAAATGCAAATGTTTGAATTTTGTTTCCTCGTATGAAATCAGATGCTAAAATTATGTTTTGTCACTTTTGATATAAAAATTAAATTTTACAAGATGTTTAATTGCGAATTTCAATCGATAAAATATTTTTTTAAGAACTAAATTAATGAAAGACGTTTAAAAAATTAATGCAATGCATGAATTTTGAAACTTTGCCTTATTTTGCCTTTTGAAACGAAATGAGCACAAACTTGTTCTCTTCATCTTGAAAGCAAATTTATTTGAAATCAGTCATATACCTCCTCATTCACTGACCTAGGAAAATCTTACGTGTTTGCTTAATTTGAGAACTAAATATCTCAGCTCGTCTTTTCTAGATTTATACTCATTCCGAAAATAAAGTCCGAATTTTTACCGACTTTGCGAATTTTTACTGATGTTTGCTGAAGGTATTTATATATAGTGAAACTTCTATATAGCGGCCAGAAATTGTTCTGGAAAAAATTGCTCGTTTTGAGGGAGCGGCGCTCGAAAAGAGGTTCCTTTGATAACATTGCCTCCGTGTGGTCTTGTTGCTAATCGGTTGTGAAGATAAGGCTGTGAAGAAGTATGGCCTGTCGGGAGCTTCTGGAAGAGTAGTGGTAACTACAATACATGGGTCGGTCCCTCCACTGTGGGATGATATAGCAAAGCATAAAACTTTAGTGATCATTAAAAAGCGAAAATAGGAAGGAAAATAGAAAGTGGAGAAAACAAAAAGCTTCGATAGTTCAAGTAAAGGTAAAACTTTGGTGGTCGGAGGGGATGAGACGGAGCGAACAAAGAACAGGACAAAAAATTAAAAGTTACGACCAAGAATGGCACAGGGCCATTTCTTGTTGAAAGCAAATTTATTTGAAATCAGTCATAACTCCCCATTCACAGACCTAGGAAAATATTACGTGTTTGCTTAATTTGAGAACTAAATATTTCGGCTTGTCATTTCTAGATTTATACGCATTCAGAAAATGAAGTCCGAATTTTTACTGATGTTTGCTGAAGGTATTTATATATAGTGAAACTTCTGTATAGCGGCCAATAATTGTTCTCAAAAAAATTTATCGTTTTGAGGGCGTGGCCCTCGAAAAGAGGTTAATTTAATAACATTGCCTCCGTGTGGTCATGTTGCTAATCGGTTGTGAAAAGATAAGGCTGTGAAGAAGTATGGCCGGCAACAGGAGCTTCTGGAAGAGTAGTGGAAACTACAATACACGGGTCGGTCCCTCCACTGTGGGATGATATAGCAATGCATAAAACTTCAGTGATAAGGAAAGTAGGAAGGAAAATAGAAAGTGGAGAAAACAAATAGCTTCGATAGGACAAGTAAAGGTAAAACTTTGGGGGAAAATGATTTCGAGTGAATAAAGAACAGGACAAAAAATTAAAAGTTACGAGCAAGAGTGTCACAGAGCCATTTCTTGTTAGCTGGGTCAGTAGGGTCGTAATCGGCAAGATTTTTAACAAGAATATTTGGTAAATCTTTATGGATGTGGCCGGCTAGAAATATTTCACTTTAAATATATCCCAGAATTCAAATGTTTCACAATTTATTTTGAGGTTCAAACACACAATAGTTAGAAAGAACTACCAATATTTTTTCCGACAAAAATTCTACTTGAAAATGTTTATCATCACTTGTCCGTCTAAAGAGAGTACCAATAAATTTAAAAAAAAACCGATGTCGGCACAGGAACCTGGGTGTGTTTCAATTGGAAATTTTCACCCAGAAGGAGGAGGATTAACTATGTGCTAAGAGTCTTACATTGGATCACCGTTGTTAGGTGACGCGAGCTTTGCTAAAAATCCCAAAGTCTGCTACAAAGGGCATGACCCAGGAATAGTACTTGAGATCCTATTTCCTATGGTTCTATGGCATCGGACCAAAGATTTGACGAGGAAACCGTATGGATCTTTCAAGAGGAAACAAGTTCTTTCATTGCGTTGTTTAATATGAATTCATATATTTAATTGACAATTGTTCATTTGAACTGCTTTGTTTGCTAAATTTCAATAAAATTCTTACAGGAAATGAGTAAATTATGTTACATTATTATCTACAGCAAATTAGTTACTTGCACGTATAAAAAAGAGCACACACTAGCTGAAGCTACAGAGAATGTAATATCTAAACATGTGACACCTGACGAGTCATACTTCATTAGGTACACTTTTTCAGAATAATTATGCATTAGTTTCAGAATTTTCTAATAATTGAGGAAATTAAATTACAGACAAGAATTTTCAAGGAAATCTTATATGGAGAAAAAAAATTGTGAAAAACACTACTTATTAACCAAAACACACACATAGTAAGAAGTATAAATAATTATAAATAAGAATATTTTTATTTATAGATAAGAATGTATAATACATCATAAATGACAAAGCAACTTTGCCTTTATAAAAAGAAAAGCAACATTTTCTATCAATAATCATAAATAATTTCTAATCAGGATTAATTAAATAGGAAGTCAATTCAGTATTTAATCGCACTATACTTTGAATTATCTTCCTTTGGAAAAAAAATCATCCAAACCATCTGAGATAGCAATTTTTTAAATTGGGGGTATAACCGTCAAGATGGTAAATTTCTGAATATAAAATTTTTCAGCGAATTACAAAGAAAAAAACCAAATGATATTGAAAAATTCAAATGAGCTATATTTTTGCATTTTCACGAAGTATGGGTTACATTGTACATGTTGAAAGCAAATTTATTTGAAATCAGTCATAACTCCCCATTCACAGACCTAGGAAAATATTACGTGTTTGCTTAATTTGAGAACTAAATATTTCGGCTTGTCTTTTCTAGATTTATACGCATTCAGAAAATGAAGTCCGAATTTTTACTGACGTTTTCTGAAGGTATTTATATATAGTGAAACTTCTGTATAGCGGCCAATAATTCTTCTGAAAAAAATTGATCGTTTTGAGGGCGTGGCCCTCGAAATGAGGTTACCTTAATAACATTGCCTCCGTGTGGTCATGTTGCTAATCGGTTGTGAAAAGATAAGGGTGTGAAGAAGTACGGCCGGCTTCAGGAGCTTCTGGAAGAGTAGTGGTAAGTACAATACATGGGTCGGTCCCTCCACTGTGGGATGATATAGCAATGCATAAAACTTCAGTGGTCAGTAAAATGCATAAAACTTCAGTGATCAGGAAAGTAGGAAGGACAATAGAAAGTGGAGAAAACAAATAGCTTCGATAGGACAAGTAAAGGTAAAACTTTGGGGGAAAATGATTTGGAGTGAAAAATGAACAGGACAAAAAATTAAAAGTTTCGAGCAAGAATGGCACAGGGCCATTTCTTGTTAGCTGGGTCAGCAGGGTCATAATCGGCAAGATTTTTAACAAGAAAATTTGATAAATCTTTATGGATGTCGCCGGCTAGAAATGTTTCACTTTAAATATATCCCAGAACTCAAATGTTTCACAATTTATTTGGATGTTTAAACACACAATAGTTAGAAAAAACTATCAATATTTTTTCCGACAAAAATTCTACTTGAAAATGTTTATTGTGATCATCACTTGTCCTTCTAAAACGAGAACCAATAAATTTTAAAAGAACCCCGGGCCCGCACAGTAACCTGGGTGTGTTTGAAATGGAAATTTTCACCCCAAAGGAGAAGGATTAACTCTGTGCCGAGAGCCTTACATTGGATCACCGTTGTTAGGTGACGCGAGCTTTGCTAATAATCCGAAAGTCTACTACAAAGGGCATGTCCCAGGAATAGTACTTGAGACCCTATTTCCTATGGTTCTATGGCGTCGGACCAAAGATTTGACGCAGAAACCGTATGGATCTTCCAAGAGGAAACAAATTCTTTCATTGCGTTGTTTAATATGAATTCATTGACTCAATTGACAATTGTTCATTTGCACTGCTTTTTTTGCTAAATTTCAATAAAATTCTTAAAGGAAATGAGTAAATTATGTTACATTATTTTCTACAGCAAATTAGTTACTTCCATGTACAAAAAAGAGCACACACGAGCTGAAGCTACAGAGAATGTAATATCAAAACATATGACACAAGTAGAGTCATACTTCATTAGGTACACTTTTTCAGAATAATTATGCATTAGTTTCAGAATTTTCTAATAATTGAGGAAATTAAATTACAGACAAGAATTGTGAAGGAAATCTTATATGGAGAAAAAAAATTGTGAAAAACACTACTTATTACCCAAAACACACACATAGTAAGAAGTATAAATTATTATAAATAAGAATATTTTTATTTATAGATAAGAATGTACAATACATCATAAATGACAAAGCAACTTTGCCTATAAAAAGGAAAGCAACATTTTCTATCAATAATCCCAAATAATTTCTAATCAGGACTAATTAAATAGGAAGTCAATTCAGTATTTAATCACACAATACTTTGAATTATCTTCCTTTGGAAAAAAAATCATCCAAAGTATCTGAGATAGCAATTTTTAAAATTGGGGGTATAACCGTTAAGTTGGTAAATTACTGAATATAAGATTTTTCAGCGAATTACAAAGAAAAAAAATCAAATGACATTGAAAAATTCAAATGAGCTATATTTTTGCATTTTCACGAAGTATGGGTTACATTGTACATACATGTTGAAAGCAAATTTATTTGAAATCAGTCATAACTCCCCATTCACAGACCTAGGAAAATATTACGTGTTTGCTTAATTTGAGAACTAAATATTTCGGTTTGTCATTTCTAGATTTATACGCATTCAGAAAATGAAGTCCGAATTTTTCCTGATGTTTGCTGAAGGTATTTACATATAGTGAAACTTCTGTATAGCGGCCAATAATTGTTCTCAAAAAAATTTATCGTTTTGAGGGCGTTGCCCTCGAAAAGAGGTTAATTTAATAACATTGCCTCCGTGTGGTCATGTTGCTAATCGGTTGTGAAAAGATAAGGCTGTGAAGAAGTATGGCCGGCATCAGGAGCTTCTGGAAGAGTATTGGTAACTACAATACACGGGTCGGTCCCTCCACTGTGGGATGATATAGCAATACATAAAACTTCAGTGATCAGTAAAATGCATAAAACTTCAGTGATAAGGAAAGTAGGAAGGAAAATAGAAAGTGGAGAAAACAAATAGCTTCGATAGGACAAGTAAAGGTAAAACTTTGGGGGAAAATGATTTCGAGTGAATAAAGAACAGGACAAAATATTAAAAGTTATGAGCAAGAATGTCACAGAGCCATTTCTTGTTAGCTGGGTCAGCAGGGTCATAATCGGCGAGATTTTTAACAAGAATATTTGGTAAATCTTTATGGATGTCGCCGGCTAGAAATGTTTCACTTTAAATATATCCCAGAATTCAAATGTTTCACAATTTATTTGGATGTTTAAACACACAATAGTTAGAAAAAACTACTAATATTTTTTCCGACAAAAATTCTACTTGAAAATGTTTATTGTGATCATCACTTGTCCTTCTAAAGCGAGAACCAATGAATTTTAAAAAGAACCCTGGGTCCGTATAGGACCCAGGGTTTCCAATTGAAAAACCTGGGTGTGTTTCAATTGGAAATTTTCATCCAGAAAGAGGAGGATTAACTCTGTGCTGAGAGCCTTACATTGGATCGCCGTTGTTAGGTGACGCGAGCTTTGCTAATAATCCGAAAGTCTACTACAAAGGGCATGTCCCAGGAATAGAACTTGAGACCCAATTTCCTATGGTTCTATGGCGTCGGACCAAAGATTTGACGCGGAAACCGTATGGATCTTTCAAGAGGAATCAAGTTCTTTCATTGCGTTGTTTAATATGAATTCATTTATTCAATTGACAATTGTTCATTTGAACTGCTTTTCTTGCTAAATTTCAATAAAATTCTTAAAGGAAATGAGTAAATTATGTTACATTATTTTCTACAGAAAATTTGTTACTTGCACGTATAAAAAAGAGCACACACTAGCTGAAGCTACAGAGAATTTAATATCAAAACATATGACACAAGTCGAGTCATACTTCATTAGGTACACTTTTTCAGAATAATTATGCATTAGTTTTAGAATTTTCTAATAATTGAGGAAATTAAATTACAGACAAGGATTGTGAAGGAAATCTTATATGGAGAAAAAAAATTGTGAAAAACACTACTTATTAACCAAAACACACACATAGTAAGAAGTATAAATAATTATAAATAAGAATATTTTTATTTATAGATAAGAATGTATAATACATCATAAATGACAAAGCAACTTTGCCTTTATAAAAAGAAAAGCAACATTTTCTATCAATAATCCCAAATAATTTCTAATCAGGACTAATTAAATAGGAAGTCAATTCAGTATTTAATCGCACTATACTTTGAATTATCTTCCTTTGGAAAAAAATCATCCAAAGCATCTGAGATAGCAATTTTTTAAATTGGGGGTATAACCGTCAAGATGGTAAATTTCTGAATATAAGATTTTTCAGCGAATTACAAAGAAAAAAACCAAATGACATTGAAAAATTCAAATGAGCTATATTTTTGCATTTTCACGAAGTATGGGTTACATTGTACATGTTGAAAGCAAATTTATTTGAAATCAGTCATAACTCCCCATTCACAGACCTAGGAAAATATTACTTGTTTGCTTAATTTGAGAACTAAATATTTCGGCTTGTCTTTTCTAGATTTATACGCATTCAGAAAATGAAGTCCGAATTTTTACTGACGTTTTCTGAAGGTATTTATATATAGTGAAACTTCTGTATAGCGGCCAATAATTCTTCTGAAAAAAATTGATCGTTTTGAGGGCGTGGCCCTCGAAATGAGGTTACCTTAATAACATTGCCTCCGTGTGGTCATGTTGCTAATCGGTTGTGAAAAGATAAGGGTGTGAAGAAGTACGGCCGGCTTCAGGACCTTCTGGAAGAGTAGTGGTAAGTACAATACATGGGTCGGTCCCTCCACTGTGGGATGATATAGCAATGCATGAAACTTCAGTGGTCAGTAAAATGCATAAAACTTCAGTGATCAGGAAAGTAGGAAGGACAATAGAAAGTGGAGAAAACAAATAGCTTCGATAGGACAAGTAAAGGTAAAACTTTGGGGGGAAATGATTTGGAGTGAAAAAAGAACAGGACAAAAAATTAAAAGTTACGAGCAAGAATGGCACAGGGCCATTTCTTGTTAGCTGGGTCAGCAGGGTCATAATCGGCAAGATTTTTAACAAGAAAATTTGGTAAATCTTTATGGATGTCGCCGGCTAGATATGTTTCACTTTAAATATATCCCAGAACTCAAATGTTTCACAATTTATTTGGATGTTTAAACACACAATAGTTAGAAAAAACTACCAATATTTTTTCCGACAAAAATTCTACTTGAAAATGTTTATTGTGATCATCACTTGTCCTTCTAAAACGAGAACCAATAAATTTTAAAAGAACCCCGGGCCCGCACAGTAACCTGGGTGTGTTTGAAATGGAAATTTTCACCCCAAAGGAGAAGGATGAACTCTGTGCTGAGAGCCTTACATTGGATCACCGTTGTTAGGTGACGCGAGCTGTGCTAATAATCCGAAAGTCTGCTACAAAGGGCATGGCCCAGGAATAGTACTTGAGACCCTATTTCCTATGGTTGTATTGCGTCGGACCAAAGATTTGCCGCGGAAACCGTATGGATCTTTCAAGAGGAAAAAAGTTCTTTCATTGCGTTGTTTAATATGAATTCATTTATTCAATTGACAATTGTTCATTTGAATTGCTTTTTTTGCTAAATTTCAATAAAATTCTTAAAGAAAATGATTAAATTATGTTACATTATTTTCTACAGCAAATTAGGTACTTGCACGTATAAAAAAGAGCACACACCAGCTGAAGCTACAGAGAATGTAATATCCAAACATGTGACACCTGAGGAGTCATACTTCATTAGGTACACTTTTTCAGAATAATTATGCATTAGTTTCAGAATTTTCTAATAATTGAGGAAATTAAATTACAGACAAGAATTGTGAAGGAAATCTTATATGGAGAAAAAAAATTGTGAAAAACACTACTTATTACCCAAAACACACACATAGTAAGAAGTATAAATTATTATAAATAAGAATATTTTTATTTATAGATGAGAATGTACAATACATCATAAATGACAAAGCAACTTTGCCTATAAAAAGGAAAGCAACATTTTCTATCAATAATCCCAAATAATTTCTAATCAGGACTAATTAAATAGGAAGTCAATTCAGTATTTAATCACACAATACTTTGAATTATCTTCCTTTGGAAAAAAAATCATCCAAAGTATCTGAGATAGCAATTTTTAAAATTGGGGGTGTAACCGTCAAGTTGGTAAATTACTGAATATAAGATTTTACAAAGAAAAAAACCAAATGACATTGAAAAATTCAAATGAGCTATATTTTTGCATTTTCACGAAGTATGGGTTACATTGTACATACATGTTGAAATACATGTTGAAAGCAAATTTATTTGAAATCAGTCATAACGCCCCATTCACAGACCTAGGAAAATATTACGTGTTTGCTTAATTTGAGAACTAAATATTTCGGCTTGTCATTTCTAGATTTATACGCATTCAGAAAATGAAGTCCGAATTTTTACTGATGTTTGCTGAAGGTATTTATATATAGTGAAACTTCTGTATAGCGGCCAATAATTGTTCTCAAAAAAATTTATCGTTTTGAGGGCGTGGCCCTCGTAAAGAGGTTAATTTAATAACATTGCCTCCGTGTGGTCATGTTGCTAATCGGTTGTGAAAAGATAAGGCTGTGAAGAAGTATGGCCGGCATCAGGAGCTTCTGGAAGAGTAGTGGTAACTACAATACACGGGTCGGTCCCTCCACTGTGGGATGATATAGCAATGCATAAAACTTCAGTGATCAGTAAAATGCATAAAACTTCAGTGATAAGGAAAGTAGGAAGGAAAATAGAAAGTGGAGAAAAGAAATAGCTTCGATAGGACAAGTAAAGGTAAAACTTTGGGGGAAAATGATTTCGAGTGAATAAAGAACAGGACAAAAAATTAAAAGTTACGAGCAAGAATGTCACAGAGCCATTTCTTGTTAGCTGGGTCAGCAGGGTCATAATCGGCAAGATTTTTAACAAGAATATTTGGTAAATCTTTATGGATGTGGCCGGCTAGAAATATTTCACTTTAAATATATCCCAGAATTCAAATGTTTCACAATTTATTTTGAGGTTTAAACACACAATAGTTAGAAAGAACTACCAATATTTTATCGACAAAAATTCTACTTGAAAATGTTTATCATCACTTGTCCTTCTAAACGCATTTCCCGCCCGGTGACCCACCCAAGTTCTACCCCTGAAGCTGCTGCTTCTAATCAGCAGCATAGCGATAACAGAGGTCCCAAGCCAGAATCTGGTTATGGAGACTTTTTCCAAATCTTTGCGACGATCAGAGAGTTTATGTCCGCATTTAACATCGCGGACATACTGCAACTGTTTAAGAATATAACCATCATCATCCGCAACGGTGAGCACCCTGTACAACAACTTATAGCCATATTCCATGAAATTACCAACTATTTAGACCCAGCACCATGTCATGGCTAGTTCTCCCCCCTTTCCGTCACTGCGAATTCTGTTCTGGAACGCGAACGGGCTTTCCAATAAAATTAATGAATTCAGACAGTTCCTGGAAAATTCCAAAATAGACGTCGCATTAATTCAAGAAACTAAATTTTCGGCGCCTTGGCGTTACAATATTTCTAATTACTCTCTCTATCGCAACGACCGTCCCCCCCGTCCTCACTCTTCTGCACATCCCGGTGGTGGCACTGCCATTTATGTCCGTAGGGGCTTAGAGCACTATAATATTAACGACATTGACACTACCAATGCTGAGAATACCTCCATAGTTTTCCTACCGAACAGGTCCACTAAAATATTAATCTCTTCCGTTTACCTAACCCCCACTAAACGCTTCCTAAACTCGGACTTCCTCAAAATTCTTAATTATTGTAACTTCTGTATTGTGGCCGGTGACCTTAACGCACACAATACAGCCTGGAACTGCAGAAACTCTAATACTGCTGGCCGCGCCCTTCTTAAATTTGTCACCGATAATTCTGACGTTAAACTTATCGCTCCCCTCTCCCCCACCCATTTTTATTACTCGGGCGCAAGCACCATTGACTTGGCGCTTACTAAAAACATCCCCTACCCCTACACTATTGAAACACTTGACCTATTTGACTCGGACCATCTCCCCGTACTAATTACTTTCGACAGTCAGGTAAATATTCAAAATCCTAATCCCCCCACCGTTACTGACTGGAAGCAGTTCCAGGACATCCTAACCTACTCCACACTTTATTTCCCTTTTATCCGCTCATCCGAAGATATAGATGGCGCCACCACCGAACTCACTCAAGCCGTTCTCAACGCCAAGGCAAGAGCTACTCGTGCTTTAAAAAAGCCGCGTTACCACATCCTACCGGCTAATATCGTTAATTGTATTAAAGAGCGTAACGCGGCTCGTAGGTTATATCATTTCACCCGCCTCCCCCTTCACAGGAAAAATTATCACTTCCTGCGCGCACGCGTTCGACGTGATATTAGAATTTTCCGACAGCGCAGCTGGTCTGAATTCATTAGTAACCTTTCGGCCGAAGACAACTCAGTTTGGAAATTTTCCAAACGACTCAAGTCAACTAACTTTCAATTTCCGCCCATTCAAGGCCCCAGCGGAGTTGCTCTGACTGACTCAGACAAAGCCAACGCCATTGCCGACTATTATCGTAACCAATTCTCCCCCAACTATGACCTGGTAGACGAGGACAACGATCGTCTGGTCCTTGCTACCGTCCAGAATTTTCTTAATACCCCCCCCTCTGATACTGTTCTCCCTACTACGGTCGGTGAGATCACTGACATAATTGCTAAGCTAAAAGTAAAGAAAGCCCCTGGAAGCGACCAAATTAATAACGTCGTAATAAAAAATCTCCCCTTAAACGTCATAATGTACTTCTCTGAAATAATTAACTACATTCTTAAGTTTAACTATTTTCCCAAGAGCTGGAAAACGTCCATCATCAGCCCTATCCCCAAACCGGGGGGGGATCGCAACAACCCCCAGAGTTACAGGCCTATCAGCTTGCTGTGTTCCCTGAGCAAGATTGTGGAGCGCGTTATTCTTAACAGAATCTCTCTCCATCTTGACCAGCACAACATCATTATCCCAGAGCAGTTTGGATTTCGGTCTCAACACTCTACGACGCAACAGCTATTAAGGGTAGTCGAATTTGCCCGTGACGGGCTTCAGGAAAAGAGACCGACCGCTGCTCTGTTCCTCGACATTAAATGCGCTTTTGACAAAGTCTGGCACACGGGACTAATCTTTAAATTATTGCAAATTCACTTGCCAGACTGTCTCATCCACCTGATTAATAACTACCTTCTTAATCGAAATTTTGTCGTCCGTGTCAATAAAGAATTGTCCCGACACAACGCTATTACTGCAGGTATTTTACAGGGCTCGATTTTGGGTCCCACGTTGTTTAACTTATACGTTAACAATGTGCCTCGTGGCGAAAATACTCTGCTTGCTCTTTACGCGGACGACACTGCTATCCTTTCTACTGCCCATAATATTGACTACCTGTCTATTCAAATGCAGCGTCACATCGGCACTCTTGAAAATTGGTTTACCCGCTGGAAAATTAAAATCAATCCTTCAAAGTGCCACGCGATCTTTTTCAGTAACGCTTTTCACAATCCTCCGCGACTCTTTCTTTATGGCTCCCCGCTCGCTTGGGAAAACACGGCGAAGTACTTAGGTGTAACTCTGGACCGTAGATTAACTTGGAGTACCCATACCTTAAATACTATTAGGAAGTGCAATGCTGTCACAGCGCAACTCCGAACTCTGCTTAATAGCCCTCACCTTTCAATGCGTAACAAAGTGCTACTGTACCAACAAGTAATTAGACCTGTGGCCATGTATGCTATCCCCGTTTGGTTCTCAGCGGCCAAATCCCACATTGACAAGCTCGAACGCTTTCAGAATAGAATTCTCAGGCGGATCCGCCGTGCCTTTAGGTATCTCTCTAACAAGACCATCCGAAGGGACTTCGGCATTACTTCATTCTACCAACAAGCATACAAAATATCAAAAAAATTCTACGGAGATCTTCCGAATCTACCTAACGAGACGATAGCGGAGCTTCCCGACTATGACCACTCCCTTCCCACTAATCGTAAACGCCCACGGGCGTGTCTTCTTAGGAGCTAACATTGGCCCTCCTACCGCGATACTCTACCTACCCTGCTTACATCATGTCGTGCTTGCATTGTGCACTGCTATCGCTCGCGTCTTGGGACCAGCAGGTCGGGGGTTCGGCCCTCGGCTGTGCAGTCCTCCCATGTTCCTAATTTTCCCTCCTGCTATTTTTAGCCTCTCCATAGAGGCTTCGCTATCCTCTCGTTATGTAGTTGTACGACCCTGAAGAGGGCCTTTTTTTTTTCGTTTCCTCATGTCTACTAAAAAATAAATTATTAAATACCGTAACTTTAATTAACTACTCTAACTTAAATTAACTTAAATATCTTGATACTTCTCTGAGCCATCTTAAAATTCTTGTTAACTAATTGACCTACTCTCTCTCCCCTTAAGTTAACCTTAAAGTAATGAATTCTTAACTTAATACCTCTCTCTTCCTTATTACTTAATTTACTGAGCACAGATATCTTGACACCATTAACTTGCTTACTGGAGGTAAAGTCCAATCGGACCAGGGAACTCCATTTTATACCCCAATTAGCCGGATTGTCCTTCTAAAGAGAGTACCAATAAATTTTAAAAAGAACCCTGGGTCCGCATAGGACCCAGGGTTAACCCTGGGTCCTATGCGGACCCAGGGTTACCAATTGAAAAACCTGGGTGTGTTTCAATTGGAAATTTTCATCCAGAAAGAGGAGGATTAACTCTGTGCTGAGAGCCTTACATTGGATCGCCGTTGTTAGGTGACGCGAGCTTTGCTAATAATCCGAAAGTCTACTACAAAGGGCATGTCCCAGGAATAGAACTTGAGACCCAATTTCCTATGGTTCTATGGCGTCGGACCAAAGATTTGACGCGGAAACCGTATGGATCTTTCAAGAGGAATCAAGTTCTTTCATTACGTTGTTTAATATGAATTCATTTATTCAATTGACAATTGTTCATTTGAACTGCTTTTCTTGCTAAATTTCAATAAAATTCTTAAAGGAAATGAGTAAATTATGTTACATTATTTTCTACAGAAAATTTGTTACTTGCACGTATAAAATAGAGCACACACTAGCTGAAGCTACAGAGAATTTAATATCAAAACATATGACACAAGTCGAGTCATACTTCATTAGGTACACTTTTTCAGAATAATTATGCATTAGTTTCAGAATTTTCTAATAATTGAGGAAATTAAATTACAGACAAGGATTGTGAAGGAAATCTTATATGGAGAAAAAAAATTGTGAAAAACACTACTTATTAACCAAAACACACACATAGTAAGAAGTATAAATAATTATAAATAAGAATATTTTTATTTATAGATAAGAATGTATAATACATCATAAATGACAAAGCAACTTTGCCTTTATAAAAAGAAAAGCAACATTTTCTATCAATAATCCCAAATAATTTCTAATCAGGACTAATTAAATAGGAAGTCAATTCAATATTTAATCGCACTATAAGTTGAATTATCTTCCTTTGGAAAAAAATCATCCAAAGCATCTGAGATAGCAATTTTTAAAATTGGGGGTATAACCGTCAAGTTGGTAAATTACTGAATATAAGATTTTTCAGCGAATTACAAAGAAAAAAACCAAATGACATTGAAAAATTCAAATGAGCTATATTTTCACGAAGTATGGGTAACATTGTACATGTTGAAAGCAAATAGCTTCGATAGGACAAGTAAAGGTAAATCTTTGGGGGAAAATGATTTGGAGTGAACAAAGAACAGGACAAAAAATTAAAAGTTACGAGCAAGAATGGCACAGGGCCATTTCTTGTTAGCTGGGTCAGCAGGGTCATAATCGGCAAGATTTTTAACAAGAAAATTTGGTAAATCTTTATGGATGTCGCCGGCTAGAAATGTTTCACTTTAAATATATCCCAGAACTCAAATGTTTCACAATTTATTTGGATGTTTAAACACACAATACTTAGAAAAAACTACCAATATTTTTTCCGACAAAAATTCTACTTGAAAATGTTTATTGTGATCATAACTTGTCCTTCTAAAACGAGAACCAATAAATTTTAAAAGAACCCCGGGCCCGCACAGTAACCTGGGTGTGTTTGAAATGGAAATTTTCACCCCAAAGGAGAAGGATTAACTCTGTGCTGAGAGCCTTACATTGGATCACCGTTGTTAGGTGACGCGAGCTTTGCTAATAATCCGAAAGTCTGCTACAAAGGGCATGACCCAGGAATAGTACTTGAGACCCTATTTCCTATGGTTGTATTGCGTCGGACCAAAGATTTGCCGCGGAAACCGTATGGATCTTTCAAGAGGAAAAAAGTTCTTTCATTGCGTTGTTTAATATGAATTCATTTATTCAATTGACAATTGTTCATTTGAATTGCTTTTTTTGCTAAATTTCAATAAAATTCTTAAAGAAAATGATTAAATTATGTTACATTATTTTCTACAGCAAATTAGTTACTTGCACGTATAAAAAAGAGCACACACCAGCTGAAGCTACAGAGAATGTAATATCCAAACATGTGACACCTGAGGAGTCATACTTCATTAGGTACACTTTTTCAGAATAATTATGCATTAGTTTCAGAATTTTCTAATAATTGAGGAAATTAAATTACAGACAAGAATTTTTAAGGAAATCTTATATGGAGAAAAAAAATTGTGAAAAACACTACTTATTAACCAAAACACACACATAGTAAGAAGTATAAATAATTATAAATAAGAATATTTTTATTTATAGATAAGAATGTATAATACATCATAAATGAGAAAGCAACTTTACCTTTATAAAAAGAAAAGCAACATTTTCTATCAATAATCCCAAATAATTTCTAATCAGGACTAATTAAATTGGAAGTCAATTCAGTATTTAATCACACTATACTTTGAATTATCTTCCTTTGGAAAAAAAATCATCCAAAGCATCTGAGATAGCAATTTTTAAAATTGGGGGTATAACCGTCAAGTTGGTAAATTACTGAATATAAGATTTTTCAGCGAATTACAAAGAAAAAAACCAAATGACATTGAAAAATTCAAATGAGCTATATTTTCACGAAGTATGGGTAACATTGTACATGTTGAAAGCAAATAGCTTCGATAGGACAAGTAAAGGTAAATCTTTGGGGGAAAATGATTTGGAGTGAACAAAGAACAGGACAAAAAATTAAAAGTTACGAGCAAGAATGGCACAGGGCCATTTCTTGTTAGCTGGGTCAGCAGGGTCATAATCGTCAAAATTTTTAACAAGAAAATTTGGTAAATCTTTATGGATGTCGCCGGCTAGAAATGTTTTACTTTAAATATCACCAGACATCTGTCAAAGACTGTGGACAACGCCAGGTCGGAAGACATCGAAAAAGTGACAGATGCTTTCATTAATTGAGAATCAGTGCTTACTAGTAATAGTAGGGATATTAATGAGCATCTTAACAATAAGTTTTTTTCGCTGTATGTTAAAAACTTAATAACTAGTATTAATAACTCCTTAAATCATCTTAATCCTGAATTTATTATTAATGAGGATATTGTAGAAGTCACCACTAAAACTAACGCTAAACGTTCGCGAGACGAAGATTAAACTCCAGTCTCACGAAATAAAATCGCTGCCACTAGTTCAGACAACACTGATTTAACTGATCAAAAATGTGACGTAGTGGAGACGCAGGACTCTGCCGACCCTGTTGTTATCAGTAAAAAGCACCATATTTATTTTGAAGCCGGTAATAGCTATAAAACTATTATCCAGGTCATTAAGACCATCTATCCTGATGCCGAGCCAGTCATGGCCGGCAGTTTAATTCATATCATCTTCAATGATACTGATAGGTATAGGGATGTAGTTAAATATTTAACGGACTACAACATTCCGCTAAGAACGGTTGATCCGAGGTCAGAGAGGCCTTGGAAAATCCTAATTAGAGGCCTGCCAGCCAACACAGACCGCAATGATATTCACGAAGCATGACTAACTTGGGCATAGTTCCTATTAAAATAGCCTTTCTTACAAATAAAAAGACTAACACTATTCTGCCACTTTTTATGGCATCGCTTCAACCCATCGCTTAAACCCAAATGAGCCATATTTTTGCATTTTCAAGAAGTATGGGTTACATTGTACATGTTGAAAGCAAATTTATTTGAAATCAGTCATAACTCCCCATTCACTGACGTAGGAAAATATTACGTGTTTGCTTAATTTTAGAACTAAATATTTCGGCTTGTCTTTTCTAGATTTATACTCATTCAGAAAATGAAGTCCGAATTTTTACTGATGTTTGCTGAAGGTATTTATATATAGTGAAACTTCTGTATAGCAGCCAGTAATCGTTGTGAAAAAAATTGACCGTTTTGAGGGCTTGGCCCTCGAAAAGAGGTTACCTTAATAACATTGCCTCCGTGTCGTCTTGTTGCTAATCGGTTGTAAAAAGATAAGTCTGTGAATCAGTATGGCCGGCTTCAGGATCTTCTGGAAGAGTGGTGGTAACTACAATACATGGGTCGGTCCCTCCACTGTGGGATGATATAGCAATGCATAAAACTTCAGTGATCAGTAAAATGCATAAAACTTATCAGTTATCAGGAAAGTAGGAAGGAAAATAGAAAGTGGAGAAAACAAATAGCTTCGATAGGACAAGTAAACGTAAAACTTTGCTGGAAAATGATTTGGAGTGAACAAAGAACAGGACAAAAAATTAAAAGTTACGAGCAAGAATGGTACAGGGCCATTTCTTATTAGCTGGGTCAGCAGGGTCATAATCGGCAAGATTTTTAACAAGAATATTAGGTAAAACTTTATGGATGTGGCCGGCTAGAAAAGTTTCAATTTATATATATCCCAGAATTCAAATATTTCACAATTTATTTGGAGGTTTAAACACATAATAGTTAGAAAAAACTAGCAATATTTTTTCCGATAAAAATTGTACTTGAAAATGTTTATTGTGATCATCAGTGGTTCTTCTAAAGATAGAGTCTTTAACCCTTAAAAGGAACTTGGGCCCAAAAATGGACCCTAGGTGTGTATGAATTGGAAATTTTCACCCTGAAGGATAAGGAGTAATTCTGTTTTAAGTGTCTTACATTTGATCACCGGTATTAGGTGGCGCGCGCTCTGCTATTAATTGAACTGTCTGCAACAAACGGCGTGACCCAGGATTTGTACTTGAGACCCATTTTCCTATGGTTCTATAGCTTCGGTAAGACCAAAGATTCCACATCTGGACTCGTTAGGGGAAGGACGTGTGCGAAGCTAGCTCCTGACTTGTCCATAGCACATACACACGTGTTTTGCACGTGCTCGCTACTACTGCCTTTCGCTTCTTGCTCTACGTAACCCAGTTACGTTTGGTCTTGTTATTCTGTGGGGTTATTTTATAACTTGCACATGGATGACCGGGCCGATGTAGCTGGCCCGTCGAGCAAAAGCCCAGCTGGCGGCTTTTTTCCGAATTCCAGAGATCGACTCTGACGACTGCTGCTTGTCAGCGCACAACTTCACCCGATAGAAGGAAGGATTTTCTCATATCACCAGCAAGCTCATCATCGCGTTCTTCACGCAAGAAGAAAAATAAACAGCCGCGTGCGGCCGATAATTCTGCAAAGACTGACGTTGGACATTCTCCAGCACCTTCATTATCTGATAACCACTTTCCTCCCAGATTCGTCATAGGAAAACCACTGGAAGACATCGAACGTTCGAAGCTTCATTCGTCTGCCACTACTATCAAGGACATTTTTGAGAGAAATTTTGAGAAATGATGAGAGATGCTTTCATTAATTTATAATCAGTTCTTACTAGTAATAGTAGGGATATTAACGAGTATCTTAACAATAAGTTATTTTCGCTGTATGTTAAAAACTTCATAACTAGTATTAATAACTCCTTAAATCATCTTAATCCAGAATTTATTATTAATGAGGATATTGTAAAAGTCACCACTAAAACTAACGCTAAACGTTCGCGAGACGAAGACGAAACTCCAGTATCGCGAAATAAAATCGTTACCACTAGTTCAGACAGCGCTGATTTAACTGATCAAAATTGTTGCGTAGTGGAGACGAGGACTCTGCCGACCCCGTTGTTATCAGTAAAAAGCATCATATTTATTTTGAAGTCGGTAATAGCTATAAAACTGTTATCCAGGTCATTAAGACCATCTATTCTGATGCCGAGCCAGTCATGGCCGGCAGTTTAATTCATATCATCTTCAATGATACTGATAGGTATAGGGATGTAGTTAAATATTTAACGGACACCAACATTCCGCTAAGAACGGTTGATCCGAGGTCAGAGAGGCCTAGGAAAATCCTAATTAGAGGCCTGCCATCCAACACAGACCGCAATGATATTCACGAAGCATTGACTAACTTGGGCATAGTTCCTATTAAAATAGCCTTTCTTACTAATAAAAAGACTAACACTACTCTGCCACTTTTTATGGCATCGCTTAAACCCTCTCCTAATAACGATAATCTTAATAAACTAACTCACATTAATTTCCTTAAAATTAAAATTACTAACTTTGTCAATTCAGCTTTTGCTCAATGTTATAACTGTCAGAAGTTTGGCCATTCGAGCACTACCTGCAAATTAACTACCAAGTGCTTACTCTGTAGCTCAGACCATTAGGCCAGCTTATGTCCTATCCGTAATAACCCTTCTAAATTTCTCTGTGCCAACTGTGGGGGAAACCACACAGCTAATTTCACTGGTTGTGAAAGGCACCCTAAGTACATTGCCAATAAAACTAATCTCAAAAACTCTACTGCCACTAACTTTATTCCTGCTCCTATTCCTGCCGTTTCGGCGTGGAATAAGAGTAATAACTCTGTTAACAACACTAACATCCCGGCTTGCCCATTGGAAAATGCTTCGTCTAATTCCAAAATTATCGCGAATACCCATATTGATCCCAATCTCAATCAAAATATTAGGAACGCTCCTAAGAAAAAAATCGCAATCGAAAAGCCTATTTCCAAACACAGCACTCAGCCTGCTAATTTTCATGATAATGTACCCTGCAATGAAAATAATAGGGGTCTCTTTGACTTCGCAGAAATCGTTAAACTGATAAAGGAAGTTACTCAGATATTTTCCATCGCGGATTTAATAAAACTCATTAAAAACATTGCCGAAGTACTTCGTGCTCCGGGAGACATGCATCTTAAAATGATAGATATTGTTAAAATAATATGTGAATTTTTCTGTCATGACTTGGGTTCGAACCCAGGCCATGATGTTTCTAACTAATCGTTTTCACTCCTCCCCCCCCCCCCCCTCCCGTCCTGACAACTCAAGTCGGGTGGGATTTTCGCTTTCCACTTTTGATGTGTTTTGCGTCTTCATTACGTATTTAGTTTTTTCTTTCCCAATTAAATTTAAGTTATATTCAAGTAATTTTAGCATATTATTTTTAAGCACTGATTCTAAATAACACGTTTGTTACGTGTCTCACTAATGAAAGCTACCAGTTAAATCTCTCATCTTAAAACTGGAGATAAATCCATCAGGACCAAGCACTCCAGTCGTACCAAAAATAGCAGCAGTCGGTAAGACCAAAGATTGACGCGGAAACCATATGGATCTTTCAAGAGGAAACAAGTTCTGTCATTGCGTTACTTAATATGAATTCAATTATGCAACATAACAATTGTTCATTTGAACTGCTTTTTTTGCTAAACTTCGTTAAAATTCTTAAAGGAAATGAGTAAATAATGATACATCATTTTCTACAGCAAGTTAGTTACTTGCACATATAAGAATGAGCACACACTAGCTGAAGCTACAGAGAATGCAATATCCAAACATGTGACACAAGACGAGTCATACTTCATTATGTACACTTTTTCAGAATAATTATGCATTAGTTTCAGGATTTTCTAATAATTGAGGAAATGAAATTACAGAAAAGAATTGTCAAGGAAATCTTATATGGAGAAAAAAAATTGCGAAAAACACTACTTATTAAGCAAAACACACACATAGTAAGAAGTATAAATAAGTATAAATAAGAATATTTTTATTTATAGATAAAAATGTATAATACATCATAAATGACAAAGCAACTTTGACTTTAAAAAGAAAAGCAACATTTTCTATCAATAATCCCAAATAAATTCTAATCAGGACTAATTAAATAGGAAGTCGATTCAGTACTTAATCACACTATACTTTGAATTATCGTCCTTTGGAAAAAAAAATAATCCAAAGCATCTGAGATTGCAATTTTTAAAACTGGGTTTATAACCGTCAAGTTGGTAAATTACTGAACATAAGATTTGTCATCGAATAAAAAGAAAAAACCAAATGATATTGAAAAATATAAATGAGCCATATTTTTGCATTTTCACGAAGTATGGGTTACATTGTACATGTTGAAAGCAAATTTATTTGAAATCAGTCATAACTCCCCATTCACTGACCTAGGAAAATATTACGTGTTTGCTTAATTTGAGAACTAAATATTTCGGCTTGTCTTTTCTAGATTTATACTCATTCAGAAAATGAAGTCTGAATTTTTACTGACTTTGCGAATTTTTACTGATGTTTGCTGAAGGTATTTATCATGAAGCTGTAGCTTCATGGTATTTATATAGAGTGAAACTTCTGTATAGCAGCCAGTAATCGTTCTGAAAAAAATTGACCGTTTTGAGGGCGTGGCCCTCGAAAATAGGTTACCTTAATAACATTGCCTCCGTGTGGTCTTGTTGCTAATCGGTTGTGAAAAGATAAGGCCTTGAAGAAGTATGGCCGGCTTCAGGAGCTTCTGGAAGAGTAGTGGTAACTGTAATACATGGGTCGGTCCCTCCACTGTGGGATGATATAGCAATGCATAAAGCTTCAGTGATCAGTAAAATGCATAAAACTTCAGTGATCAGGAAAGTATTAAGGGAAATAGAAAGTGGAGAAAACAAATAGCTTCGATAGGACAAGTAAAGGTAAAACTTTGGGGGAAAATGATTTGGAGTGAACAAAGAACAGGACAAAAAATTTAAAGTTAAGAGCAAGAATGGCACAGGGCCATTTCTTGTTAGCTGTGTCAGCAGGGTCGTAATCGGCAAGATTTTTAACAAGAATATTTGTTAAATCTTTATAGATGTGGCCGGCTAGAAAATTTTCACTTTATATATATCCGAGAATTCAAATATTTCACAATTTATTTGGAGGTTTAAACACATAATAGTTAGAAAAAACTATCAATATTTTTTCCGATAAAAATTTTACTTGAAAATTTTTATTATGATCATCAGAGGTTCCCCCGTCCGGATTCGTTTAAGGAGGGACGTATGTGAAGTTTGCTCCCTTAGGCCTCGCACGTGTCTATAAGCACCGTTATTTTTGGCCAGTGACCGCATGGGAATTTTTTAATCTTGCATCCGTGTAAACGGCCACTGATCGCAGTGTCCCTTGTTTTTTCTTATAGCATTCTTCCTAAGTTGTGCTTCACTATGAGCAACTTAGACCCTCCAGCTCTCAACATCGATCCTACAGCTGCGGAAAGCTCGACTGAGACTCTTAAACAGCTCCCATCTTTCGATGAACTCTATGTGTTCTTCGACGCTAACTTCCCCAGAGAATGGGAATTCTACCGCATCATCAGGGCCTTCCTGGACTATGCTGGCAATACTCTTATCAACTCGCCTGACGCTCCGTTTGTGAGTAGATTTTTGTTCTCACTGTCGGAAGTGCTCAAGACTAGATCCACGGACATAAACGACTTCATAAACCTAACTTATTTTGACTACTTCTATACGAACCAATGGGTTCAAATAAATGACAACTTGGCCCCTCTTAATCTCTCCCTTGTTATGATGGATAACAAGCTTACGCTTACGCGCAGATCCAAGCGTAAAGCTAACAATATTTCTGATCCCGATAACGAAATTGAAACGAAGAACAGATTTGCTTTTCTTAATAATGAAGACACCGAAATTTACGGAACCCAGCCATTTGAACCGGCGACCTAAATGGAAACCGGCGTTCAGGCTGAAGGTCCCTGTAACAATACTCAAAAGGCCCTCAAAAAGATGCCAAGTCTTTTTTGAAGTTAACAGCAATTGGCGTACTATGCTACAAACTATTAGCGGTATGGCTGACGATGTGGAAGCATCCCTGACAGGTTTCCTAATCCGCATCAATATTAATAGTACTGAGTTCTATCGGAAAATTCAACGTTTCCTGGACGAGAGCAAAATTCCCTTTAGAAAGCTCAATCCGCGTTTCGAGTGTCCTAAAAAGTATATTCTTCGCGGTCTCCCCGTCAACACGCCGGTGGAAGACATTGAAAGTGCTGTTAAAGAAATAGAACTCGAGCCGATCAAAACGGCCTACCTCACTAATAGAAAGACCAAAAGACCCATGCCTTTGTTTTTGGTGGCTATTAGACCTTCACCCAACTTAGACAACTTAGTTAATATTAAGAAAATTAATTACTTGAAAGTAAGCTTCGAACACTAAACGCAAACCGGAGTCAGCCAGTGCTACCGGTGCCGAATGTTCGGTCACTCTTCGTTAAACTGGAAATTGTCTCCACGCTGAGTTAAGTGCGGATGTGACCATACTGCGAAAGAGTGCTCCTTACAGACGACAGATGGCAGCACATGCTGCGCCAATTGCAAGGGCAACCATACGGCTAATTACCGAGGTTGCCCAATGAATCCCAAAAACAAACAAAAATTAAAACTTAAAGACCCCAATTCAAAGTCCAACAACCCCCAGACCAAGACCCCTAAACCTGCTCAATTTATTCCCTCCGAGCCACCAAAAAAGCGGCAGCCGAACTCTGAGCTCCGAAATTCAAAGTGCCGAGGTAACCCCACGAGCGGATCCAAATCCAGCCAATGAGAGCGCGGCTAGGAGATCCAATCAAAACATGCGTACTGTGCCCACTCCAAGCGCTGCCCCGACAGTTGCTGCTTCAATTCCCAGCGATACTAATAAGAACGAACAGCCGACTTCTGGCTTCTCCGACTTTATTTCAATCATCAAAACTCTCAGGGAATTCATGTCGGCTTTTAACATCTCCGACATAATGCAATTATTCAAATCAATTGCGAACATTATCAGGAGCGATGTAGGGAGCTTTTGGAAGAACTTTTGGACTCGAAATGGGAAGCCATAGTTGTAGAACTTGTCAACTACTTAGGTCCCGCTCCTGGTCATGAATAATTCCCATCCTTTCCCTTCACTGCGGGTTCTGTTTTGGAACGCTAATGGTCTCACCAATAAAATTAATGAATTCAGGTAGTTTATGGAAAACTCCAATATAGACGTCGCCTTAATTCCGGAAACCCTCTTTGCTGCACCTTGGCGGTTTAATATTTCTAATTACACCCTATACAGAAATGATCGCCCCCCCCATCCCTAATTCTCGTAGGAATCCTGGTGGTGGCACTGCCATATATATCCGTAGGGGACTTAACCACTTTAAAATTAATAACATTACTACTACCGCTATTGAGAACAATTCTATAATGCTTCTCCCTGACAGAGCTACCAAAATTTTAATTTTCTCTGTTTACCTTCCCCCCTCTAGATACTTTCTCAACGCGGACTTTTCCAAAATTTTTAGCACTTGTAACTATTGTATTGTGGCTGGTGACTTGAACGCTCGCAATACAGCCTGGAACTGTCGTAACATCAACGCTGCCGGAAGAGCCCTTTTTAAATATGTCACCGACAACCACGACATTAAACTTATTCCCCCCCTACCCCTACCCACCTCTATTCCACGGGCTCTAACACTATCGACCTGGCTTTAACTGAAAATATCCCTTACCCCCACACCATCGATACTCTCGATCTGTTCGACTCTGACCATCTGCCTGTCCTTATTACCTTCGATCAGCAGGTCGACATTCAAAATCCTAGCCCCCTCCCCACCCGTACTAATTGGAAGCAGTTCCAGGATATTCTAAAATTCTCCCCCCTCTATTACCCCTTCATCCGTAGCTCTGACGATATTGAACGTGCCACGAATACTTTAACTAACGGCATTGTCACCGCCAAGGCTAATTCTACTCATGCTTTGAAAAAGCCGCGTTATCACAACCTCCCAGCTAATATTGTTCATTTAATTAAAGAGCGTAATGCGGCTCGTAAACTTTTTCACTTCTCCCGTCTCCCCTCTCACAGGAACAATTATTACTTCCTGCGAGCGCGCGTTCGGCGGGCTATTAGAGTTTTCCGTGACAAAAACTGGGCTGAATTCATTAATAGTCTCTCTCCTGATGATAACTCCCTCTGGAATTACATGAGACGTCTAAAGTCGCAGCATGTCCAATTTCCGCCCATTAACGGCCCCCCCCCCGGAGTTGCACTTACCGACTCGGACAAGGCTAACGCCATCGCCGATACGTACAAGGATCAATTCTCTTCTAATACGGACTTGGTTGACGAAGACAACGACCGTCTGGTTCTCAGCACTGTCGAAAGCTTCCTCTCCTCCCCCCCCCCTCTGAGATTACTCTCCCGACCTCCATGTACGAGATTAACGATATCATTGCTAACCTTAAGAATAAAAAGTCCCCTGGTAACGACCACATTAATAACTTTACCCTTAAATTCCTCCCTAAGAACGTCATCTTTTACTTTACTGGTATAGTCAATGCTATACTGAAGTTAAATTATTTCCCTGAGTGTTGGAAAACTTCGATCGTATGCCCCATCCCCAAACCTGGTGGGGACCGCAACGACCCCAGGAGTTACCGAGCAATCAGCTTGCTGTGCTCCCTTAGTAAGGTGGTGGAGCGCGTTATTCTGAACAGAATCTCCCATCACCTCGACCAGCATTATATTATTATTCCTGAGCAGTTTGGCTTTAGGTCTTCAGATAACACGACGCAACAACTCTTAAGGGTAGTTGAATTTGCCCGTGACGGGATTTTAGCTCGAAGACCTACCGCTGCACTATTCCTCGACATTAAATGCACTTTTGACAAAGTCTGGCATCCGGGACTGATTTTTAAGCTTATCCAAATTCACATGCCAGACAGTCTTATTCATTTAATCAATCACTATCTACTTAATCGAAATTTCACCGTCCGCATTCACAACGAAATGTCCCGAAGTAACTTTATTACCTCTGGAATTTTACAGGGCTCGAATTTAGGACCGACCCTGTTTA
Organism: Dolomedes plantarius; assembly: GCA_907164885.2. NCBI lineage: Eukaryota > Metazoa > Arthropoda > Arachnida > Araneae > Dolomedidae > Dolomedes > Dolomedes plantarius. Next base: position 99,791,993 of record OU015499.1, on the reverse strand, counting down.
ACATCTACATAAATTCAATTCCAAGGGGTGAAAATACTCTTCTTGCTCTTTATGCGGACGATACTGCTATTCTTTCCACTGCTAACAATATCAACTACCTTACTATTCAAATTCAGCGTCACATTGACACTTTTGAGAATTGGTTTCAGTGCTGGAAAATTAAAATCAATCCCTCGAAGTGTCACGCGATCTTTTTAGTAATAGCTATCTCAATCCCCCTCGTCTCTATCTTCATAACTCCCCACTCGAATGGGAAAGCACAGTCAAGTATCTTGGGGTAACCCTGGATCGTAAGTTAACCTGGAACGCTCATGTTAATAATACTGTCATTAAATGCAATGCTGCGGTAATGCAACTCCGAAGTCTCCTCTATGGTGGTCACCTTAGTATGAAGAACAAGGCCCTTGTCTTTAAACAATGTATCCTACCCATTGCCCTATATGCTATCCCTGTGTGGTTTTCTGCTGCCAATAGCCACATTACTAAACTGGAAAAACTCCAAAACAGAACTCTCAGACGAATTCGCCGAGCTTTTCGGTATATGTCAAATTTGACTGTTAGGAGAAACCTCGGCACTTTATCTTTCACCCAACAAGCTCACAAAATCTCCAAGAGATTTTATGATAACTTGCCCAACCTTCCAAATGAAATAACTATGAAATATCTTGATTACGATTACTCAAACAGAGCTAATCGTAAGCGCCCTCGTGCTTGCCTCCTCAAAAGCTAACTCTAATTCCCTACCGTGCCATTAATCGCACCTTGCTATTTTTACTCGTGCTTCTCATAGCACAGCGCCTTCGCACTGGCACGAAATCGCTCTCGTACCGGGTTCGATACCAGCCGGTGTCCCTTTTTCTAAAACTCTCGCTACATTTAGCTGTCTCAATGCGTATGCCATAGTTATTTCTTTTCGAAGAGTATGGTCCTGTGGGCCTTTATTTATTTATTTTTTTTTTACTGCAGTTCTCGACTTCGAAAAATCACATAAAAACTGGAGAGAAAAAATTTAAAAACTTATATTGCAAAAACAAAAAAAAATATTTGTCCTGTACGATGTTAATTCTTGCTTTCTTGGGGCCTCTTACTCCTTATTTTTTATTATTTCATTTTATTTTCTTTAATTTTAATTAATTTTCTTTTTAATCGCGTATTTTTCTTCTTAATATTAATTTCATCTTAAATTTTAACTACTGAGCACTCCCACCGTGATAACAATTATCTTGCTTACAGGAGATCTTGCTTACAGGCCTACTATCTTGCTTACAGGCCGTCAGGCCAAGGTACTCCACTTCCAAACTCAAATTCAGCTTAGCCATGAAGCTCTGTAGCTTCATGGTGTTTGCTCAGCATGACGCTCTTCTTGCCTCCTCAAATGCTAACATTAATTTCCTACCGTGCTATTAATCGCATCTTGCTATTTTCTCGCGTGCTTCTCTTAGCACAGCGCCTTCGCACTGGCATGGAATCACTCACGTTGCGGGTTCGATCCCAGCCGGTGTCTCTTAACTGAAACGTTTGCTACATTTAGCTGCCCCCATTCGTACGCCATAGTCATTTGATTTCGAAGTGTATGGTCCTGAGGGCCTTTTTTTTTCAAATGCAGTTCTTCAGACTTCGAAAATTACTCATAAAACTTATAAAAATACAAAAAAATTGAAAAACTTACAAAAACTAAAAAAAAATAATCTATGTCTTGTACGCTGATAACTCATGCTTTCCTGGGCCTCTTACTCTTTATCTTTTTTTTCTCTTCCCCAGTGGATCTTAATTCTATTTTAATTTTTTTGTTTTTTCATGTGTAAGCGCTCCTTGTAACTTACTTGTAATTATTATTATTATTTTTTTCTCTTAAAATTAACTTAGTTGTTTTCTCACCTTAATGTTTTTTCTTTTTTTTTTTAATGCGTATTTCTCATCTTTATATTTATTTCCTCTTAAATTTTTAACTACTGAGCACTCCCACCGTGATTACAATTATCTTGCTTACAGGAGATAAAGCCGTCAGGCCAAGGAACTCCACTAACAAACTCCAATTCTGGTAAGGATGTTCGTCTCAATTTATTTTTATACATATTTTTATTTACTCTCCTAAATACCTTGGAGAGTTCTAAATCCTTCATGTTCTCAAAAAAAATAATTGATTACTAAATGTTTCCTCCTGTCAATGAAACTTTCAACTAATTTATTGATTTATGTTTTTGATAGATTACATTCAAGATCAATGTAATCATATTCAAAAGTTTTTCAAATGATATTTCATTGATTGCATACATTTTTTTCCTTTCTCTTTTCTCTCCATCTCCGAGAAATGTGTTTGCAGAAAAAATATTTACAAACAGATTCTTGAACACAATTTTCCTCCAGTATTTATTTATTTATTTATTTATTTAATTTCGTATACGTCAAGTTTTTTTCAGCATGGTAGGTATATTATTTGCTAAGAGAAAAAAACGTCTATGGATGGTCTTCCTGAAGAAGAGGGTGAGACGAGTGATGAAGAATTTTATTCTGATGATTCCTATCATGCCGAGGATGAAATAGAACATTCTAAACATGACTCTGAGTCTGAATTAGAAGAGCAAGACATTGAGGATGATACGAATGAAAGGGTCGATGGAAATTCAGAGGAAATGGTTGTACCTGGTCCCTCTGGTGATGGGTCTTCAATGGCAAAACAAAATAAAGCCGTCAATTTGATATCCTCCATGTATAACACAAAATTTACCGACCAATCCAGTAATAAACCAGAAATAATAAGCTTTTACAATTCAACATTATCAGGAGTGTATAATTTAGACAAAATTATCGTTAACTATTCACCGAATAGAAGGTTGAGTCGGTGGTCCCAGACAATATTTTAAAATAAAGCGGTAGTCTTGATAGCGGTTAGTCTTGTAAATTATTGCATTATCTATGCCAGCTATGATGAGACGCCAGTAATGACACGTTTTGACTTTATAAATTCATTAGCAAACAGTTTGTTAGAAAAACAAGAGCAACGTCGGTTGTCCATCCCAAACTTCCGGATGACCTAAAACAATAGCAAAAGACATTCTTGGAGAACCTGAAGAAACGCGTAGCACCTCTCAAGAAATTTCCGATAAGCTTCCCAAGAGAAAAACGTGCCGATATTGACCTTATCAAAAAAGGAGGCAATATGCTTACAAATGTATAAAATGTGAAAATCCGTGTAACTAGAGTGCTCGAAAAAAGTGTGCAATTCTTGTGCTACTGGGATAAAAAAGTAATTTTTGTTTACGTGATGCCGACTTTAATTGTACAGAGCAAACTGAGCAAACAACTGTATTTTAGTTGTACTATTTTAACTGTGTGTACAATTTAATTTTAATTGTATTGTGAACAATCAAATAAAACATATTTAGTTAATTTATATGTAGTTTTATTAAATTTCCACCTCTAAAATAAAGTTTTGTTATGTACCCGTCTCAGAGACGCATGTTACTTACAACGAACAAAATATTATGTTGCCAGTTAAGGGTTAAGAACGTGTGTAATGGATATATTACATATATATATATATATATATATATTAATATATATATATACTAGCTGAAAACCCGCGCTTCGCTACGGAATGCATTCAAATTAAATACAACGGTCAACGTATGCAATTTATGCCAAAAAATAAATATATATATTTATAATAAATGCGATGATCAATGTATACAATTGATGTAAAATATATATCTATCTATATATATATATTTATAAAAAAATCGTAAGGGATATGCATTTTTTTGGATAATATCCAATCGTCTGCTGCATTAGAAAGAGAAAAAAATATTTTTTTTTGTCTATTTAGTTGTTACGCACGTGACGATAAATTTATTGAAAGTACCAGAAAAAGAAATCACGTGATCAGCATTTAATAAATTAAATTCTAAAAATTAATTTTTAAAAATTCACCAAAAATCAGAAAACGGAGGTAAAAATTCGAAAAAAATTTCATCTTGAAGGAATTTTTATGATCTTTCTCGTGATACAAATTTTATAAACCTCAATGTATTATTTTAAATGCAAACGTAAAAAAAGTTTAAAAAACAGCTTAAAAATTTAATTTAAAAAAATCTAAGAAGAATTTTTGAAAAATCTTTCTTAGTGCACCCCTACACTATTAGAAGAATCGCCATGCAAAATTTCAGCCCTTTAGTTCCAGCGGTTTGGTCTGTGCGTTGTATGTCAGTCAGTCAGTCAGTCAGTGAATGAATGAGTCAGTTACGGAACTGTTTTATATATATATATATACTAGGGGCTTTGCCCCTAGGCTCGCTACGCTCGCTCCTCTGGTGAATCAGGTGAATGAATGACTCAATACTTGTTTACAGCGATTGAGTCATTCATTTGTTTACAGTTGAAGCTCCCCCCCCCTCCCGGCGAAATGGATGAAGCCCGGGTAGATGGGGGGTATAAGCCCGGATGAAGATAGGTGAAAAATCGGATCTTCTTTCAATCCTTCTGCAAAGCAAGCGAATGAGAAGATTTTTTTGTAGTATTTCTTTAAAATTCAATTAAAAATCGAAATTTTAAGATAGAGACTTGAAATGAAGTTTATATGAATGAGAAAGCTTTCATCTTCCAGTTTATATAAATATTTTCTTTGTAACATAATAAGTCTGATAGCATCGAATTTATATATCTCGAAACGCATAAATTTTTCCAAAAAGTGGGTTTTCAATTTTAATAAAAATATCAGTCTGTTTTAAATTATTTTTAAACAAATGAGGTCTTGTTTGAAGGAGAAATGTCTGTATTCTTAGATTGTAAAAAAAAAAAATTCTACGATCCTATTTTGGCGAGTTATCGTAATCTGAACATGAAAAAGTCAATATTTTCCCACAAAACATAAAATAAAAAAAAACTTAAAATCCGACGAATATGAGACATGTCTAACTTTCTTCCCCACATTATTCTGCATCGATTGGTATCGGTCTCGACCCCATACCCCCAGCGGTTTCGGAGGAGATAGCGTGACAAGCTTTTGACAGCGGCGGCGGCGGCGGCTGCTGCAGCGGCAGTTAGTTTTTTTTAGAATAGAGAGATGTAATGACACGAGCACGGGCCGACGAAGGAAGGGCTGAGTGGCATAATTTTGAGTAATGGTTCATCATGTCGCCCGGCTGTGCATCACAAATATTAAATCCATTCCCGCATTCATCTCCACCCTCGGACACGCAAAACACCACAACGTTGATTTAACTACATCTTTTATTTTTAAGATACAACTTCTCGGGATTACAACTTCTCGCCCCGAGAAGTTGTATTTCTTCAGAAATACAACTTCTCGGGGCAACTTACAAGTGAAAAAAGCGTACATGTACGTGATACCAAACCTTATATAAACTTATCTCGTCATGTGATCGTAGTAGGGTTTAATTGGTTAAAAGTTAGGAAAAGGCGTGACTAATGCGCTAAAGCATTTAATTTTCTGTCCACGCTACGCAAGTTTAGTTTTCGAGTAAAAAGGCAGCCATTTAATATTTTCTCTCGAGGTTATTAGAACTTAGAATCAAAAGCGAAATTAGTTCGAACGCCGCAGGGAATTTAGAATAAATTAGAATTTAAAATGGTAATAGGATTTTTAATGTTATAGTATATCCCCCCGTCCGAGAAGAGGCTGACCAACAATGCCTGCATTGGAGGACAGACTCACCCAGCCATGTGAGAAAAATGGGCTTCGACCAAAAATTTGGAAAAAGTTTGAAAAGGAACATATGTGTTAAGTTAATTTTAGTATGATGATCACATGACGACATTGCGAATTTCAATAATGAATACACAAAAATACACTAATGATTTATTGATTTATGAACACATTAAAAGCAAAAAAATTATAGTAATTAATGATCAACTATAGAAAATTGTAAATTATGTAAATTTCTTCTTATATTGTTGCTTTGAAAAAAATTAAATTTAAAAATGTATTTATCATCAACTGAAAATTGCTGTGCAGGGCGCCTCCCCACACAAGAAAATCTCAGCAGAGAATCAATTAAATCTACTTTAAAGAATTTTTAAATTACTAAAAAAATTTCTTGAAAAATATATTGTAAATACACATTGTAAAAATACACTTTAAAATATAGTAGTGATCCACTTGGACAACTGACAAAACAACGGAAAAAAATCCCTATCTAAATGTAAACACAAAACACACAAAAAAATCTCCTATTCTTGTAGAATAACAACATAATTATACAAATGTAATTACGAGATTCTGGAAAAAAACACAGAAAAGCAGCAAAAAAAAAAATGAAGGTGGATCTCTGGCTTCCTTAATCAATAGAATCAAAAATACACAACATATGAAATTATTAAACACACAATAATAAAATTCCTTGGTTTTTAAAAGTATGAAATCGATATTAGCACCACAAATCTATTATATTTAAATGTCAAATTTATCAATTACTTTTAGTAATTTAATTTTAATGTTCAAATTTCAAACTATTATTCTATCAATTGACACAAATAATCGAAATTCTTTTACCAATACCCATCTCAGTTTTATCAAGTTAATCATGAAATCGATAAGCCAAAAACAATTTTTCTTTTCTTATATCACATTTTGGTATGAATCCTCTCTGTAAAGTTCCCAAATATTCATCATTTGTATTCAATATCTCAAAACATATTTCTCATTATAATATTCTCTTTTCTATTTATTTATTATTCTTCATTATTTCTATTTCGAGAATTTTCTGGGGCGGATGAACCAAATATAACATACAATGGTTTTTTAATTCTCCAATTGTGGTTTTTTGGCACCCTAAGTCATGTTATAAAGACGTTCCGTTTATATGAAAACCGTAAAACACCTTTTAACTATCGACTAAATCCTCCGGAAATCTCCTTTACTTAAATTCGTAGAACTACTCGAGGGCTCAAAATCAAATGTAATATGTCACAGTACCTAAATTATAAAATTTTCTTGAAGTTTGAAATAATTACTATGTTATCCATGCAGATATTTTCCAAAATCAAAACCACAAGCATCTGATGTTTAGATTTAGAAAAGCTCAATTTGAAAACCGCAAAAATTATAGGTTAAATGAATCAAAACAAGTTTGGCTCTTTTCGTGATCGTTTACAAAACTAATGCTGAGCATTCAAATTTATTGCGGAGGCGACCTTCGAAATGTAATACAACGGCGGTCGAAAGCGGAACTGATTTACGTTATTTTTTTTTTCTTTTTTCAACGACGATTTTGAACTGGGTGCGAAAACAAATACTTATAGGATTACTGCACTCATTTAACTTTACAATTTAACGTAACCAAGGATTATTAATTTTCTTAAAACACTAAAATATTCATTATTAGAAAAATAACATAGAAATATTATAAAAATTACACTAAAAACATACACTTATAATAAATTTATCAAATATAAGTCTAAAAAATTTCTTTAATTTCAAATCTCTTATAATCTAAATCAAACATATACTTCATAACTCAAGAAAACCCATAATGTAAAGAAATGTTCATCACTGATTTAATCGTTGCATCGTAAAATAATCTTAATTAATCTAGAATTTCATGAAAAAAAAATCTCCAATCTCTTTAGTGCAATCCAAAATAAAAACAAAACATTCATATTACTGAATTCAGTTCAATAGTCAAATGAATCTACTGAGAACATGAATTAGTTAATTTCTCTGTTCACAAGCTAAAATGAAAATGTGTCAGTTTAGGTTTATTCATTATTTCAAATTATAATATTTCCAAAACAAACCTTCTATTTCATTAAATCTGACACATCGATTTAGGGTATAACCATCCCTAAGCATTACCTTTCCCATTAAACATTTTCAAGAAATTACGTACTTTTATAATATGAAAAAATATACACTTAAAATTCTATCCAAATGCAAATAAAAAAAATAAAATATTTTATAAAATAAAAAACTACAATACACATTATAAGCCATTGATTTTCTTCACTTTCGTTTTAGTTTTATCATAGTTACTTAACTAAATCAATAACTTGAAAATACGTTCACTGAAACACATTTATAATAAATTTTTATCAATATCTAGTATTTTTAAAAACATTTCACCCTCAAAAAAATAATTCGTAAATTTTAGCTTACCAATTGAAGTGATTACTCATAATCTTTACCATTATAATTATCACCATTATTATTTCCAAATTAATTATGCACATTTTTCATATATTTAACATCTGCAGCTCTGTTCTGAACTTATTTTGGTGAAGTCCTTGGCTTAGCTAGTCCCAAGGAGTAAGATGAAAGTTATTGATCACAATGGTGGCACACGACATCCTTTGGCACAATCTGGAATACTTCACAAAACTCGCGTGTAGATGCGAAAAAATTTTATCCCCAGGTCAACGATTAGTGAAAATCGACGTTTCACATAATCTGAAAACACTTTTTCATGAAATCTATGCCACGAAATTTCGGAAGTTCACACCTGATTCGACGACTGAAAAAAAAATCACATTGCAAACACAATTTGGATGTTCTGAGACACATTGCAGTAAACAAAAATAACACTGGTGGTCGACAACTCGTAACACTGGTGGTCGACAAGTCGTAAACAGTAGGTAATCCACACTCCGAAGTCAGCGACATCATCTTGGCTTAATGTAATCCAGAACTGAAACTCTCTTTGGCACAAAAATTTATTTTTCAGATTCAATCAAAGTTCACCGGAGCTCACTTCATGGGAATTCACGGGTTTTTCACGCGACACACGCAGCACAATATTTTTTTCGCAGCACATTTGAAAGTCGAGGAATTTTAGTTTCTGTTGGGATCGACTAACGGCGGCTTAAAAATTACTGCCTGTATCCGAAGGGAGGTTCATCCTGCCGACTCTTGTAATGACACGAGCGCGGGCCGACGAAGGAAGGGCTGAGTGGCATAATTTTGAGTAATGGTTCATCATGTCGCCCGGCCGTGCATCACAAATATTAAATCCATTCCCTCATTCATCTCCACCCTCGGACACGCAAAACACCACAACGTTGATTTAACTACATCTTTTATTTTTAAGATACACAGAAATACAACTTCTCGGGGCAACTTACAAGTGAAAAAAGCCTACATGTACGTCATACCAAACCTTATATAAACTTATCTCGTCATGTGATCGTAGTAGGGTTTAATTGGTTAAAAGTTAGGAAAAGGCGTGACTAATGCGCTAAAGCATTTAATTTTCTGTCCACGCTATGCAAGTTTAGTTTTCGAGTAAAAAGGCAGCCATTTAATATTTTCTCTCGAGGTTATTAGAACTTAAGCCGGCCACTCACGTAGACTTCCGTCATCTGGGACGGCGGGAATTTTCGCGCCTCGGATACCTGGCATCAGCCACTCACGGGGACTCTCGGTGTCTGAGGCGCCGGATATTTTCCGTCTCGTCCACCTGCCTTCGCCCATTCGTGATGCCCGATTTAGCTCAGTTCGATGTTATTTTAATAACATCGGCACAGTGAGTTGGCAAAACTTCATGATTTAATACAATTTTATAAAATTATACCATTTTCTTTACTTTTTCTTTTTATTAATTAATACATTTAATAAACTAAAAAATAAAGATGTTTACTCAATAATAATAATAATTGTCGTATTGCATCAGTTATTTATTCCACGTGGCTCTCCAAATCCATACTACCCTCTTCATTATTCAATTATATACCTAAATTGTTATTTATATTTAATTTTGAAGAATGGAATGTAAGAAATCTTAAAAAAAAATGAAGTCGATACTACAATTAGAACCGATTTTATGGCCAAATGTATAAAGCTAATAGTACAGTGATTTTTAGAAAATTAAACTTTAAATGGCTTTTTCTGAAAACTTATTTTTCAAACTTGTGCGCACTATTTCTTCAAAACTAATGGTCACAAATTGCTAAAATTTTGTATACAAGATATCTAGTATGTTTATATAATTTCCACCTAAATTTACGTAAGTACATGATATTAAATTTTACAGCATTTTTTTAAAAAAATATTTTATGACATTTCTTGTACATTACGATGCTTTTAAATATATATTTATGTGAATAATATATATTTAAAATACATATTATAAATATATATTAATGTGAATGTTTTAAAAATATATTTATGTGAAATAGGGTAGTTATTTTAGGTGTAGATTAAAATATTACCTACGGATAGAATACATACAAATAATTTAATATATATATCTCATATTTTAAAAAAAATCTGCACGCAGTGTATTCATTATTCATAAAACATTAACTTTTGTTTTATATAAAATAATTTCTAATAATCTCCCAATAATTCTGCTTTGTTTTCTATTAGATAAAGCTTTGTACATTTCACTCTAAAAAATTGGTTTAAATTAATTACAAATTAACTGTTTGACAACACATTAAGCTTGGTAGTAAAATCAGTGCATTTTTGTGACAGCAAAGGTGGTCTCCCCGCTTTTAAACAAATAATATTACAAAAATTACAAAAAAATTAAATATTTAGAAAAATTTGAAATAAATGACATTTTGTAATAAGTTTAATTTTGTTTATTTACTTATTTATTTGAAAAATTGTTTATTCATAAAAGTGCCTGACTAACCATGATAAAAAACTGTATTAAAAATAATTATTGGAAATATTACGTTTTCTGTGACATTAGTTGGGTTTTCTCCTGGCATTGCACATTCTACGGGAACAGAAGAAGAATCGTCTATCAAATCTTCATTCATGTCTTCAACGTTATTTGAAGATTGCCTTATAGTTTCCTCGCTTCTCGAAAATAGTAGGTGCTCATAGTACCACAACTTGGGTTTATATAACTCCTCCGTACCTGCCCCGCTCTTGGCAGACGCCGCAATTTTTTTCATTTCTTTGCGGAATGATCCCCTCATGGAGTGCACCTTTTTTTTAACCCAAGATATATCCGCACTTGGATTGATTTTTTGGGAAAACTTCGCTAAATCTTCCCATGCCTCTTGCCGTAAAATATTATTGGAATAATCTTCTGATTTAACCTTCCATAGGCACGGTAATTTTCTATACAGTTCAATGAACGATATTAAAAATTCGGGATTAAAGAATAATTTTTCAGCTTCCATTATGTTCGAAAACATGCGGTAAACTGCCGGCTAACCTTCAGGCGCCTGGTATCTAGCGTACAGTACCCCACTCACGGAGACTTCTGGCGCCAGGAATTCGGTCTGGACTGAAATTCCAGACACAACATTTTTATCATCTGACGTCTCACCAAGACACCCCACTGACGAAGACTTTTAGTGCCTCAGATACCAAAAGCCCGTCATCACAGATGACGGAAGTCTACTTGAGTGGCCGGCTTTAGAATCAAAAGCGAAATTAGTTCGAACGCCGCAGGGAATTTAGAATAAATTAGAATTTAAAATGATTATAGGATTTTTAATGTTATATATATATATATATATATATATATATATATATATATATATATATATATATATATATATTATTCTCTTTTAACATCAGAATAATCTGATATTTCTTTGCATCGTGTCGAAAGACAGTGTTCGCCCACCCCGTTATTAAAAACCGTAAGATGAAAAAGAAAATACGCCCACCCCGTAAGATGAAAAAGAAAAAGCATTCCTTTGCATTTTCCACCCCTCCTTTCTGAAAGAGAAAATTAGGCTCCTCCCCTTTTTTTAGTGAATCAACATCAACACTGCCTCTTTGTACCAAAATTAAAGAATACAGCTGTAGTTTATATCAAAACATTTGCAATTCTCTTATATAGGCCAAAATATTTTTCAAAGTTTTCAGGCCAATAATATGCCCATTTTTCAGAAAGTATACAAATAATTTAAAATCAATTTTAATTTAATCGCATAATAATAATATTAATATTACACTTCAGTTCGATTATAAAATAAATAGTGAAATTTAATTTAAGAAATATATATAAAATACATAACCCAATTTTTTTTAATAATATATATTTAAAGGTGCAATTTTGATTCATTTCTTAAATATAGAAAAGTATCGACTGGTTGTACAATATTATTATTTTGCTTATGTATTACAGGCATACTAGTCACAAAATAAAAGATTTCAATTCATAGAAAAAAATCTGGCTTGGATGAAACATTTTTTTTATCTGATTGCTGTTACATAATCACTATGGCATCCGGTCTCATTTGTGAAATGAATATTAAAATACAGTTACAGTCCACCTCTGGAGAGAAGAGACCTGGGACCGGTTTTAAGGTTGCTGCCTCCGGGAGGTCGATTCTCAAAATGAGGGGTCGGGGATAATCAACACCTCAGTACCATTTCCCGCGGAAAGTATTTATCTCTCTTTAGGCATTAAGAAAATTATGAAGGTTTTAATTATTTAGGCTTTAAGAAAACCATCGCATGTTTTGATTTCCATTTTCATGTAATCAACGTATTTTGGGACTTTTTACCCTGCATCGTATTACTTACTATTTCTCGAAGTAATGTAAGGGAGTTTCAGAAAACCTCAATAAAATTTAGAATCATGTTTATTTTTATAAATACTGGATCATACAAAAATTTATTATTATAGATACAGATTTCAAGTATTTTGGTTTTGCAACTGTTATTTTTTTCTTTCGCCAAAGGAGACGCGATCTTTTTCGGTAATTTTGTTTTCATTTAAGGGGTCTCGGGAGTCTTACTATTTTACTGAAGGTGCAATTTAGCATCATGTCACATTTAGTTTTATTTCTCATTCCCTACAAAACATAAATACATGAAATTTTTACCACTGAAAGCTTAATATATGTTCTATGTAGAATAATTATTTCAATGTTCTACAACTGGTATTTTAATTAATTTTCCATTTTTAATTTTGATGAAAATTTTAAAATTGTGTTTTGGCTTGCATCCATTGCGCGCAAGACTGTAGCAAAACTATTGGTTCTAGATTCCCAAAAATATTGATAAAGTTGTAAAACTAATGTATATTTAACGTATACTCCATTTTTAAGCAATTAAAAACTTAAATTTTTTAAATTAAAATTAAAATTACAAAACTTTGAAAAATGCATTTTTTTTATTGAAAACATGTTAATTTTAAATAATTAATGCAATTAAAAATACTAAATTTGAAGTATACATTATTCCTTGCATCAAAATAAATGTATTCACCAAGTTTTATAGAAATTGCTTTGTCAGTTTCTTTATCAGTCAAAAAATGACTGCAAAAAAGACACAACTCTAGTATAATTTTACCCCAATTTCCCCCTCCAAATTTCGGAATAGAACTTCACTTTAAAAGCCCCGGCCTTAGTTATTGCTGGGCCCAACTGCATAAATTGCGATAAAAATATAATGTACAGATATTTTGATAAAAATATAGTTACACACTGGCCTGTGGCGTCCTTGTGGTATAACCCGCTGGCTTTCGGTGCTGAGGGTGCTCGGATCGAATCCCGGCCTTGCGCCACTGAAAATGCCTCTGTTTATGTAGTCCATTTATAGGGGGTAGTGCTGGTCCGCTTATATGGCACCCCCATAATAAAATATTTGAAAGTGGTGTATGTCCACTTTAAAAAAATGAGTTAACGGTGATTTTAGTAAGATATACACACCTTTTTTTCGTACGATTTTTTTCATAAAGTAAACAAAAGAATTTTGGCTATAAAAATGTTATCGCAAAAATTTTTTTTAAAAAGTGGAATAAGTCCATTCCTAATAATTATAATAAAAGCAACTTGCTTATTGGTCAATTATTATTGATTATTACGACTTCAGTGTACACTACGCTTTAGCATATATTACTTAGCTAGTGTCTTAAAAACAACATCGTTAACAAGATAACGGTATTATTGTTCTGATTAAGTGGTCAGAAGTAATTTCACTGATTTTCTTTGGTTTTCTTTCGCAATTCCTACTGTTTGGTTTGTGTTTCTTATACTAATAGATTGCAGCGTGAGTATTATTTAAATATTTTTATTAAAGCAGGAAATCAAAGTTTTAGATAAATAACATTTAATACAGTTGTTACAATGAGTTCACATACCAATAAAAAAGACGATAATATGTCAATTTGGTCTGATAGTGATGTTGGTAAGTAAGAGTTTACATTAAAATATCCATTTCACTGAAACTAATGTATATAAAAATATGGACTTAATTTCCACTTGTTTTTATTTTTTATAATGTTATTTTTGAAAGTGGTATAAATCCATTTGGAGCTAAAAAAAATCGTTTATTTTTTAAATAATTTTAATAATTATTATTTCATAGTAAAATTTAAAAGGTGTATAGTGTTAAAAACATCACTCGAATTGATTAACGTTTGCCAATATTTTTAAATTCATTCAAATACAAACCTTTAAATATCTCGATACGTGAAAAATGGACTTATGCCACTTTCAAAAATAACAGCTCATATGTTAAAGCCATTTCAGTTTAGACATATTTTTAATTTTCCAGATCAAATAGGTTCAACTGGCAAGGTCGGCCCTGCCCTTTAAAGTGTGCTACCCTAATGACCTCTCCTAATCAAAATTCACAATTAACTTTATCAACACTATAAAATTTTCCCATTTTCCGCAATTTGAATAAGGAAAATTTTCTTCAAACTTTAATTTCCCCCTCTTTGAAATATTTTCTCATAACTTGGTTTTTGTTAACTTTTAAACTGGCCAAAATTATGGCTAATAAAGACGGGAAAGATGTTTTGCTTGGTTGCAAATTTATACCTTGGAAAATAGACTTCAGAAATGAGCATTTAAACGTTTCAGATTATACAGCACATCACGGCAGTTAATATTCCAAAAGGTATAATAGTTCCAATAGTGATTAAAATTTCCTTTCAATTGTAACTGCAGATGTGTATTTCTCCCCATCTATTTCTTGTAAACACTGCGTTTTCTTTAGACTAAACCATTGTCAATTGGCAGAAAACACCTGTTCGACTCTTCCTTGGGACAAATGCCGATATTTGGCGAAAAGTGGGGGATGTTTGGTGACAATCTATTCCTCTCTCGTTGACCTTCGCTTTAACGTTCCACCCCTCATCGAAAAAGAACTCTCCCCGAGTGACGGGTTTCTCAGGGATCTTCTCTTCAGAGGTTACCAGTAGCAAGTTTGTAAAAGTTTTGAAATAGTTAATACACTATTATTTACTTCGTGGTAACAGTTTCAGGACCTTTTTTGCACTTACGTTACAGTGTAAACTGAAGTCTCGGGGCTTCCACTTTAAAAGCTCATACGTGAGATTTTGTGGGACAGCATTTCTGATATTCCAAGGACAGTATTCGGCTGGGATGCCGCGAGATGGAGAAATACCGCGTAAACGCTCTTTAGGATGTGTTGGATGGACACGCCTCATAGAAAGTTACTATTTCTTGCAATATCAATTTTCGGAAGTGCCATTGTAAACCTTCGTGTGAAAGAGATCCGAGAGAGATGAAAAGAGTTTAAAGGCAATTCAAAAGTTACTCAACACGTAGCTTCAGAGTAAGATTAAAGAGCTTTCTTTAATGGTTTAGGAATTTCTTTTGCCTATTTACAATTCATAGGAAAAAGAAACACATGAAAAAAATAGTGATTTATGGCTTTGTACTTCCTTTAGCTTACTAATGCAATAAAAATAAAAATTCTGTTTCGCTGAATTTCGTATGGCTGAAAATTCTGAATTTCTTAATTTTGCTCATATTAGGATTAAGAAGGGGTCACATAGTAACATTTTATAGGTATATTTCTAACTGATGTAGGCCCTCCCCCAAAGTTTTTGTATGACTGTGAAAAATTATGAAATGTCATAACGTTTTCTTTAGATTTGTATAATGTTTATTTTTTATTTATTTTATTATTTTCAAAGCGGAAGCACTTGTCGTGAGGAATTCACCAAAAGAAAGAAACTATAAATTGTATTGAATTTCTACCAGTATTTTTTGTGTTATAAACATTTTCTATAAAAATTTAGGGTGGCTTCGTTGTTACAATTGACATATATGAGTATTTAATAAAACCGGCGAATGAACCGCCGGTTAGTTTGGGAAAACACGGCGAAGTACTTAGGTGTAACTCTGGACCGTAAATTAACTTGGAGTACCCATACCTTAAACACTATTTGGAAGTGCAATGCTGTCACAGCGCAACTCCGAACTCTGCTTAATAGCCCTCACCTTTCAATGCGTAACAAAGTGCTACTGTACCAACAAGTTATCAGACCTGTGGCCATGTATGCAATTCCCATTTGGTTCTCAGCGGCCAAAACCCACATTGACAAGCTCGAGCGCTTTCAGAACAGAATTCTCAGGCGGATCCGCCGAGCCTTTAGGTATCTCTCTAACAAGACCATCCGAAGGGACTTCGGCATTACTTCATTTTATCAACAAGCCTACAAAATATCAAAGAAATTTTACGGAAATCTTCCGAATCTACCTAATGAGACAATAGCGGAGCTTCCCGACTATGACCACTCCCTTCCCACTAATCGTAAACGCCCACGGGCGTGTCTTCTTAGGAGTTAGCATTGGCCCTCCTACCGCGATACTCTACCTATCCTGCTTACTTTAAGTCGTGCTTGCGTTGTGCACTGCTATGGCTCGCGTCTCGGGACCCGCAGGTCGGGGGTTCGACCCTCGTCTGCGCAGTCCTCCCATTTTCCCTCCTGCTATTTTTAGCCTCTCCTTAGAGGCTTCGCTATCATCTCATTATGTAGTTGTACGACCCTGACGAGGGCCTTTTTTATTTTCGTTTCCTCCTGACTACTAAAAAAAAAAAATAAATAAATAAATAAATAAATAAACAAATATTAACTACTCTAACTTAAATTTAATTAACTAACTAAAAACTACTCTGAGCCTACTTAATCCACTAGTTAACTAAAATACCTACTCTCTCTCCCCTTAAGTTAATCTTAAAAGTTATGTAATATTAACTTTATACTTCTCTTAACTTTAACATAAACTTTACTGAGCACAGATATCTTGACACCATTAACTTGCTTACTGGAGATAAAGTCCAATCGGACCAGGGAACTCCATTTTATACCCACAACTAGCTTCGACCGCCGGTTAGTATGTTTGAAGCAAGAAGCTACAATAGTATAAAATTGATTTAAAAAAAATTAGTACATGCTATTTTTAATTAGAAATTTCAAAATTGACTGAGTAAAAGCTTGTAAAAAAAATCTTAAAAAAATTAAAATATATTAAGGTTCAAAAATGTTGGTGTATTTTGTTACCTGAAGTATTGTAATCACATATAGTTAACAATTATTACTGTACGCTTATAATTTATTTTGACAGAATGCCCACAGTAGTTGACTGAAAAATGTTCGAATTAAAAAAAAGTTCACTTTTTATGCATAAAAAATAATTTTATTTTTTTAATTACCTTGAAAATATTGCATATATAATAAGTAGTATTATGGACAGTTATTCAAGAAATTTCGTGTAAATCAAAGCAAAAAACATGAGTAATACATACAATCGAACATAAGTCAAAAAATGATACTTTTAAAGGTACGTAAAAGTGACCACTCCCCTTAATGTTTTGTTATAATATAAGCTGTATAATAGTGAGAGAAAAATACAGCTGCTGTGTTTTAAACGAACACAAAGTCAAGACAGCTTAAATTCTGCCGGAAATAACCATGTTTTATTTTTTCAATCATCCCTATATTTCAGAAAAAAAGATTCCTTAATTACTCAATTATTGCAAAATTCTGAACTAATTTATTATGGAACTAATACAAAATTATTTTGAAAATGTTTATATAATGAAGTATGAGTCTTCATGTGTCAGATGTTTGTCAACTCATGTTTGGACATTGCATACACTGTAGAAGACTGCGACTGCGACTGCGACTGGTTGTGGAGAAGTGCCTGGGTAGAGATATACCCCCAACTTCTAGAAGTAGCATTTCTTTTCCTGGAGTTTACCGGAATAAAATTGTCGACAGATGTTAGTTAAAAGAGATAGGAGAGAAGTGTGTTTGTTTCCTCGAATTTCTGTGACCAGAGAAAGTTTAATGGATAGAGAAAAGGAAAAAATACAAATAAGGAGGGTTAATGTTTAAAAATAAATATTTTTTACCTTGGGTTTGAGTACAAACTCAAGTATTAATTTTTAGAATTTTATACATGTTTTTTACCGTAAGACCGGGGTCTACGTATTGATTTTTGAAAATTTTATAATTTTTTTTTTTTTTTTTTTTTTTTTCATTAAATAAATAAAATAAATTAAGGATAGACACTAGAAAGGAGTTTGCAAGCCAGAACCCAGCTAACTGGGAGGGGGGGGGGGGGAAGTTTTGGAAAAAGTGTATTCGTGGGGATTCGAACTCACTGTAGAAGCAGCTAGTGTGTGCTTTTATATGTAACTAGCTCACTCTAGAAAATAATGGATCATTATTTACTCATTTCCTTTAAGGAGGGAGATCACCTTAAACCCTTTAAAAAACTCAGTTTTTTATTATGATTTAATTTTGAAGAATGGAATATAAGGAATCTTATGAAAAAAAATTAAGTCGATACTACATTTACAACCGATTTTATGGCCAAATGTATAAAGCTAATTGTAAAGTAATTTATAGAAAATTTAAACTTTAAATTGCTTTTTCTAAAATCTGTTATTTTGAAACTTGTGCGCAGTATTTCTTCAAAACTAATCATCACAAATTGCTAAATTTTTTGTATACATGTATATCTTGCATGTTTCTACAATTTCTACCTATATTAAGGTATTTTTTCGCAGAAATTTTTTTTTTAATTCATATTTTTTTGTACATTACAATACATTTGCCTGAAAAAAATATTTTTATGTGAAATATGGTAACTATTTTAGGTGTAGATAAAATTATAACCTATGAAAATATATACAAATAATTTAATATATATCTCTTATAGTTTTTAAAAAAATCGGCACATTGCATTGATCTAAGATTCACTATTTATAAAACATTTTTTTCTTAAAATAATTTCTAATAATGTCCCAACAATTCTATTTTTTTTTTCGTAATAGATAAAAATTTGTACAATTCACCTTTAAAAATTGGCTTAAGTTAATTACAAATTAACTGTTTGACAACACATTAAGCTTGGTAGTAAAATCAGTGTATTTTTGTGCATGCAAAGGTGATCTCCCCCTTAAGAATTTTAATGAAGTTTAGCAAAAAAAAGCAGTTTAAATAGACATTTTGAATGAAGATAGGCAATTGTTAAGTTGAATAAATAAATTCATATTAAAAACGCACTATTAAAAAAAACTTATTTCTTTTGAAAAATACGAAAAATCCATATTAAAGCATATGGTTTCCGTGTTATAGCGTAATCAGTACAAGCGCGCGCGCCACCTACACATTTTTAATACGGAGCTGTTCCTCCTTCTGTAGCTTCATGCTGACCCAAGTTGGTGGTGAAAATAAAACTTACTTTAAATACTATAGATAACCTACCAATATTTATTTTTCGTTAAACGGTATACAAAAATTAACATGTTCGAAGGACATCTGATTTTGGAACGAAACCTTTATTCTTTTCAGTATTAAAGAAAACCGACGAATACCACCGTCGGTTAGTATATAGCGTCACTAGAGAAACCTAAATCGAGTACCATTCAGTAACAGTTACAACCAATCCTGTTCGAAAGAAATATTTAATAGAAATACCTGTTACCAAAGCACCTATTACTCTAATCTAGTCTTCTAATTTCATCCGTGATACCGTCACCATATCTCCCCCTATACTCATTTACCGAGTCGGTCTATACCCCGCACACTTCGCTCTCGTATCATGTTTGATCCCAGTCGGTGTCTCTCTTTCTAAAACTTTTGCTACATTTAGCCGTCCCCATGCGTAAGCCATAGTTATTTCATTTCGAAGTGTATGGTCCTGTGGGCCTTTTTTTTTTTTAACTGCAGTTCTTGACTTCGAAATTTCTCATGAAAACTAAAAAAATAAAAAAAAAAATTGTAAAACTTATAATACAAAAAAAAAGAAAAAAAATCTATGTCCTGTACGATGACAACTCTTGCTTTCTTGGGGCCTCTTACTCTTTATTTTATTTTATTTTTTCCCCGTGGATCTTACTTTGTTTACATTTATTAATTTTTTTCTTATTATTTTTTTTTAATTATTGATTTTCCATTTATTTTTTTTATTTTTATTTTTATTTTATTTTATTTTATTTTCTATTGTTTTTTACTTAACGCGTAATTCTCATACTAATATTAATTTCCTCTTAAATTTTAACTACTGAGCACTGCCACCGTGATAACAATCGTGATATCTTGCTTACAGGAGATAAAGCCGACTCCACTTCCAAACTCAAATTCTGCTTCGTTCATCAGAGGTTCTTCTAAAGCTAGAGTCTTTAACTCTTAAAAGAACCTTGGGCCCGCAAAGGACCCTAAGTGTGTATCAATTGGAAATTTTCACCTCGAAGTAGGAGGATTAACTCTGTTTTAAGTGTCTTACATTTGATCGCCGGTATTAGGTGACGCGCGCTCTGATAATAATCGGACTGCCTGCAACAAAGGGCGTGGCCCAGGAATTGTACTTGACACCCATTTTCCTATGGTTCTATGGCGTCGGTAAGACCAAAGATTTGACGCGGAAACCACATGGATCTTTCAAGAGGAAAAAAGTTCATTCATTGCGTTATTTAATATGAATTCATTTATTCAACATAACAATTGTTCATTTGAACTGCTTTTCATTTTGCTAAACTTCGTTAAAATTCTTAAAGGAAATGAGTAAATAATGATACATTATTTTCTACAGCAAGTTAGTTACTTGCACATATAAGAAAGAGCACACACTACCTGAAGCTACAGAGAATGTAATGTCCAACATGTGACACAAGACGAGTCATACTTCATTATATAAACTTTTTCAGAATAATTGTGCATTAGTTTCAAAATTTTCTAATAATTGAGGAAATAAAATTACAGAAAAGAATTGTGAAAGAAATCTTTTATGGAAAAAAAATTGTGAAAAACACTACTGATTAACCAAAACACACACATATAAGAATATTTTTATTTATAGATAAGTATGTATAATACATCATACATGACAAAACAACTTTTCCTTTAAAATGAAAAGCAACATTTTCTATCAATAATCCCAAATAAATTCTAATCAGAACTATTTAAATGAGAAGTCATTTCAGCATTTAATCACACTGTAATTTGAATTATCGTCCTTTGGAAAAAAAAAATCATTCAAAGCACCTCAGATTGCAGTTTTTAAAATTGGAGGTATAACCGTCAAGATGGTAAATTACTGAATAAAAAATTTTTCAGCGAATTAAAAAAAAACCAAATGACATTGACATAGACAAATGAGCTATATTTTTGCATTTTGACGAAGTATGGGTTACATTGTACTCACAGTAAAATATCTGAAAATATTATTTTTGAAAAAAATTGTACACAACAGATTTTGCATAAGCATTTATAGTGACAACATTATTTATCATATAGTGAAAACTTATTTACTTATCGAAACTAATTAAATAGTGATTAAATTCAATAGTAAAGTTCCAGCGTATTGAAGTATTACCTTCAAGTTGGTAAATTACCGATTACAAAAATTTTCAGCGAATTAGAAAGAAAAAAAAATCCCAAATCACATTGGCAAAGACAAATCAGTTGTATTTTTGCATTCTCACAAAATATGTTTTTCATTCTTCTGACAATAAAATGATCTGAAAATATTATTTTTCAAAAAAAAAAAATATGTACACAACAGATTTTGCATAAGCATTAATTTTCACAACATTGTTTATCATACAATGAAAACTTATTTACTTATCATAACTAACTTAATAGTGATTTACTTATCATAACTAACTTAATAATGATTAAATTCTATATTAATGTTCCAACATATTCACCAGTTATATGAAGTTTTCATAGTAAAAAAATTTTTAACA
Organism: Dolomedes plantarius; assembly: GCA_907164885.2. Taxonomy (NCBI): domain Eukaryota; kingdom Metazoa; phylum Arthropoda; class Arachnida; order Araneae; family Dolomedidae; genus Dolomedes; species Dolomedes plantarius. Next base: position 99,770,107 of record OU015499.1, on the reverse strand, counting down.
AATACTAAATATTTTTGACTAATAGTTAGCAGAGAAAAAAACATTAATTTCAAGAAGAAAAGTCCATTGGAAACATTTTATTTCTGTGAACGATTAAGGAAAAAAAATGATGGCTTTAGCTCAGACATGTTTCTTAATTTGCTGCAACCACAAAATATGTTGAATGGAAAAAAATATATTTCATAATTATAAAAAATTCAAATTAACAACATACACTTTTAATACATTATCTCTATATATAAAAATGAATGTTTGTTTGTTCGTATTTTATGCGCTGCCTTACCGTTCATCCGATTGCGATGAAACTTGGTCAACTTATTGCTTGAATTTGCGCGATGGTTATAGACTATTTTCATTCCGCTACGACGTTCCATTCCCGAATTATGTTAGAAGTATCAACGGATATTGAAAATCGCCAAATTTCCCCGGATATTTTTGTTCAAAGCCATTGTAACATTTCATTCTTGCCAATTAAATTATAACACTTCCGTAACAATAAATAGACATGAATTAAAAACGTGATTTATTCATCTATAAGGCGAAACGTTGCAACGTCACTGGCTACGTCAGTTTTCGTCTGCTATAGATGAAGTCATTATCGGGTGGCAGAAAACAGAAGCAGTTCCTATGCGTTTGCATGTGTTTTTGGACGATACCTTCATTTTGAGTTAAATAATTTAAGTTTATTTATAAAATTCCTCATATTAGTTGTATTTAACAAGCATTTTAGAACTTTTTTTTAATATTTCGCAAGGTTTAAGACAATATAATCATTCTTTCGTTGAGAATGATTATTATTATGTTGATATATGTATAGATATCAGGATAAGTTACTTCAGGCCAGCGTCTTGTATGGTAACTCCAGTCTTCCTCTGTCAATAAATACGGGTCACATACTGAATAAACCTTTCCGGGTTGTACTTGAATGTTTAATTTAGTTATATACTTTTGTTTAGATACCGTATCTAAAGACTTTGCGTAATCTGAGAGCATTTTATTCAACAAGCTGTAAGAATGCTCATTGAGAGCCATGTTAAATTATGCAATGACTTGCCACTCCTCGCCAAACAAGAAGAAAAATCTGCAAGAGTTGAGATGTGTCACATGCTGCGAGACGTTGCCCTATTGGAGCATGCAAGAATGAATTTGATATATTATTTTCATGTACGTGGCAACGCCGGAATGTTTCTTTTTAAAAATGAAAATATAAGGATGGAAAGTCATTCATTTTCAATGAATGTGTTATCTATCCATTTCATGAATTGAAACTATCCCAAGCTACCTTTTCAAACTCAAATATACTGCAGGACACGTTGACTTAGCTAGAAACACGTGCGTTTACCCTTGACGCGATGATTTATATAACTGAAGTGACATTGAAACATAGCAGATTATTTAGTTTTGAGAAAGAATTACAATTATGAAATACGTGTATATTATAATTAAGAAAGTCTGAAAGTGGCATTGAAACGTAGCAGACGATTTAGTTTTGAGAAAGAATTCCGAGCATGAAATACGCGTATATACTTTTTCTATAATAATTACCAGATTTGCTGTGTTTTAATATTGAATGTGATCTCAATCCATTCAAACATTATTGATTATTTTTCTATAATAATAAATCCATTCAAACGTTAATGACTAGCTGTAAATTAATGCTTTAAAATGCCCTTAAAGATGAGAGCAACTTTTAATCCTGCAGAAGTAAGGGGGAAATGTCAAAGATTGTTGAGAAATGAGCAATGTGATGAAAGAAAGCAGAAGAGCGCGAAGCCAACAGAATTCAAAATGCAGTTAGACGCACACAAGATTCTGAAGAAAAAACATTCCCAAGAGCTCGAAGGTAACAGAATTCGAATTCTAGTGATACGAAGCAGTGAGACTGATGAAGAAAATTTTAACGCGTCGAACATTCGATTGTCTTCGAGCTTCAACATCGAAAGGAGAGGAAAGCGATGAACAACGACAGCACGGACAACAAACTAATGCTATTTGCAACCGCAAAAGAATTTTAGCGAAAACTGTAAAACATCATTACATGAGGCTAATCATTGAGAAAAATAATAACAGAAACTGAATACCGAGAGAAGCCGGGTAGCATATTACCATTCCTTACACGAATTCACGCCATTACATCGTTTGGCGGCTGCTGATTGGTCAATTGAGTTTGCATCGACAATTGCCATAATATTTGATCCTAAGCGCATTTTAAATGAAATAAATGCTAAAATATATTTCTTAGTTGCTTTCATTTCGATAATTGCATTATATTTGAACCTAAGCGTATTTTAAATGAGATAAAATCTATTTTTTAGTTGCTTTATCTTTATATATTTTTTACGCCATATTTTACAAAGAACGTGAATTTTTTAATGTGGCGCCATCTATTAATGTAAAAGTAATTTAAAGTGACAAGCTATTTGTAAAAGAAATTTTCGCCATAAATGCCTTCATATTTCTTTTTTCTGCATGGAAAATTTTAAGAAATTACCAATTTCCGTAGTAATTTCACTGTAAAATTTTAGGAGTAGAATAAAAAAGAGTAAATATTACTCAAAATTGAATTTTATCTTAAATTTAAATGCTGAATTAAAAAGAAGGAAAGATATTTTCTTTTTTTTTAAATTTAAATGTTGAATTAAAAAATATGAAAGCTTTATTTATTTTTAAATTTAAATGTTGAATTGAAAAAAATTTTGGTTATTTTTTTAAATTAAAATCTTAATTGCAAGATGCAAATTATGTATATTTTGCTGTTTTGCACACTTTAGTTTTTTAACCTTACTCTTAAAAAATAAAAATTATAAATACTCTTCTAAAAATTACCAAAAATAGTGATGGAAGTTTTGATTCTTGAAAAACAGACATGCTTTCATAAGCATCAGCGCATCAAATACACAAATACCGATGTAAACACAATTGACCAATCAGCAGCAGCCAAACGATGTAATGGCGTGAATTCATGTAAGGAATGGTAATATGCAGCCGGGTAATACATCTAGTTATAAAATAAAAATTAAATGTTTGATATCAACGTGCTATAGATAAATTTGAACAAAAAATTATACAGGACAGGTTTTACAGATATTGACAACATTATTCATTGCAATTGACAAAGGAATAACTTTACAAAGTGAATAGAAATACAGTTAGATTTAATATCATAGTTAATTTTAATGGTATAATAAAATATATTATTCAGTTAAATTTTTAATGAGTAGGATGCTCAATTCAAAAGTAATATAAAATAAAAGCTTGAATTTAATAATACATAATGAGATTTATAATTTTGGTTGTTTTCTTAAGTTTTTAAAAGCTTAAAGTTCAGAATTCTTATTTTCTTGTTTGCATATAAAATGCATGAGCGTAATGAGGGAAAAGTTATGACATTTTGAGTTAAATTAAATTTATGTTACTCATTGCAACCTAATTACTGCCATAGGAGGACCAGTATAAATTTCTTTTATCACTTGAAAAATTAATTTATTATTAAGTTTATTAACATTTAGTTTTTGATTATTGCAATTTCTAGTATATTAAGGACTTTTATAAACAAGCCTGACGGGTATAATAAAGAATCTTTACTAAATAAAATTTTAAAAAATATTTTGATCAGTATTATTGTTTACAGTGGTTATATTTTGTATGCATTGGTCACAATTAGAAAATCTGCTGATTCTCCTAACAACATAACCTGCACCATAATTTATCATGAAATCTGAAGACAATATCATTGAATAATTGGGGTCATCAATCTCACTGACTACTAATAACTTCACCTGTAATTCCCTTGTCAATAATTTTATGAAGCCGTTGAGCCCATTCTATCTTACGTCCATTAATAACGTAAGGCTTTTAGGGGAGGGTGATGCTAGTCCACCTATGTGGTGCTCCTATAATAAAGAGGGCAGCAACACCGCGGTGATAATAGGCAAATGTTTAAACGGACAAGGGCTCCGCATTGGAAAAAAAAATATTTTTAATTAAAATTAATTTTTGTCAATTTGCACAGAACGGTTATTCTATTTAATCACAGTAAGTCCGGGAGAGTTTACCTTCAATGCAGCATGTGTATCTTTCGAATTCCTGGCATCAATGGCTGCATCCACAATTTTGATAAACCTTATACAATGGCCACAGTTTTCCCAGCGACAATTGGTCATGTTTATACATTTCCATGGCTGCAGAAAAACTGTTACTGAAGAACTAAATGAAAAATATTATGTTGAATAATTGTAATGAACTATAGCAAACAGGTGAATTGCAATCATCTAAAGTAGGGGTCTTCAACCCGTGGCTCGCCGACGATATTTTAGTGGCCCGCCGAAACATTTTGATCATGCAAAATGAAAGTCTGTTATAAATTTGAAAATCCTTAGAACGGCAAATTCTCTCTCACACACACAATCACAAAAAAAATTAAAATTTTTTTTTTTTTAAATCAAGAATGCACGGATAAAAGTAGCTCACGGCACATAGGCTTATCAAAATAATAAACTGGCAATTGTATTCACAATCTGAAGACGAAATAAATACAAAAAGCAGCATGCCAAGGCTCTTTCTTTCAGAATCTCACGTGCGTCTCGTCTTCCTGCATTCATTCTCTTTCATGCAAAATAACGTACAAAATACATTGATTCAACTCCCATTTTTTTTTTTTTTATAAAAGTACAAAATATGGTTATAAAAGTATGGTTATAAAAGTACAAAATATTTTTTGAAACACACCCTACTCACAAAACTTCAGTCATATGTTTCGAAGGAATCAACCTTCATCATCTATATATATAAAACAGTTCCGTAACTGACTGTTTGACTGACTGACTTATAACACAAAAGACCAAATCCCTGGACCTAAAGGGTTGAAATTTTGCATGGCGATTCTTCTTATAGTGTAGGGGTGCACTAAGAAAGATTTTTGAAAAATTCTTCTTAGATTTTTTAAATTAAATTTTTAAGCTGTTTTTGTAACTTTTTTTGAGTTTGCATTTAAAATAATTATCTGAGGATTATAAAATTGATATCACGAGAAAGATCATGCAAATTCCTTTAGAATGAAATCTTTTTCGAATCTTTACCTCCATTTTTCTGATATTTGGTGAATTTTTAAAGATTATTTTTTAGAGTTTAATTAATTAAATGCTGATCACGTGGATTCCTTTCATTTGTGATACTTTAAACTAATTTTTGGTCACGTGCTTAATAACGAAATAGACAATTTTTTTTTAAATTTTTATTCTAATGCGGCAGACGATTGGACATTTTGCCAAAAAATATTAAAATACATTAAAAGCTATGTTCCTCAAATTGTACTATATTAACTGTATTATATTCTTTAGTTCTATTAAATTTAATTTGAATATTTTCTTGTACATTATTTAGTCCATAAAAATATCCGTTACCATTTTTTTATGCATATATTTTTCTTTTACATCAATTGCATGCATTGATCGTTGTATTTATTATAAATTTATGTACATTTTTTTGGCATTAATTGCATACGTTGACCGTTGTATTTAATTTGAAAGTACTCCGTAGCGAAGTACGGGTATTCAGCTAGCCATGCAATAAAAAGCAAATCCAGCAATCCTCTCAAGGGCTGAAGCTAGTTTGCAAGTAATTCATTTGTTTCCTCTGCCAAACTGCTTATTTCCCAGATGTGTGGCCCGCGGAACTTTGCGAATTCATTGGTGTGTCCAGTGAACATGAAAAGGTTGAAGACCCCTAATCTAAAGTAAAAGCTTAAAATGAATTTAAAAATACCTGAAATGTCATTTCACAAACATGTTCTAGCAATATTGGGATAAATTGAATCCCAAGATGGATTGGGACAAGCTTTCAGATTGAAGCCCTTTGGATTATCCATTTCCATAACTGCTTCCCAACATCGTGCATCAATAAGACCTTCAAGAGTCAGAAAGAATAATAGAACATAGAAGTCTCACCATTGAAATACAGAAAATCTAAAGCAGATATAATATAAAGAAAATTAATATTACACCGTTGTTTGTTTATTACAAGATATGAAATTTCGCATGTTCTTAACAAGATGCGGGAAGTCAGAAATGAACCGCAATCTCCTCTCGGGATCACAAATATGACTGCAGCTGAGTCGACACCAAATTGTGTCCACATGTTCCGGTTCCATGTTGCACCGTCACTGATGACAGCATCCACGAATGCTCAAGCAGAATGATGCATTCTACAATCAGATGATGGTGTACTGTACCAGATGCAGCTGCTGTGCTCAGAAAGCATGAGAGCGTTTGGAACCATTTACCTTTAAAAGGACTGGTACATGAGTTCTAAAGCATGGTCCCCCATCTCACATTTTTGATGGTCCGGAGTGTACTTTCCAAAATCAGTAGCAAATTTTTACCGAAAGTTCTCTCTGATCAAACACGAAAGCAGGGGACAGCTTCATGTCATCAATGTGCAGCGTTCATACAAAGAAGCACAATAAAGAAATTAAGAAAAAAGGAGAGATTTTGCAGAGATGATACACCATGTAGCGTAATGGAAGTATGGGGATATTTTTCCCAAGACCTAACAGGGTGCACGACACACAGCTGTGTGTTTATCGGTGTAGTTTTTGCCGGTTCCCACCGTTTTTGAACACGTGGTTGATTAAAAACCGTTTCCAACAAATGCCGCAAGAGTTTTGGCCTGAAAGTTAAGTCTATGCATATCGGGTTTACAGGCAAACGTCTCCCACCATAGTCGTAAAGCTGTCTTTTCCTAGCGATGTCCTCTATGCGATTTTGACTGGAATGTAATAAAGTTTCGGCGTTAAGAAGAGCTGTCAGCCGATAATCTCCCGGTCCTCTCGGTTTGGTGAGAGAACGATTTTCTAAGAAGACGGACCCCGGAGTTTCAAGTCGAGGGGGAGAGACTTTGTTTTTTTTTTAAAGATTGGATGTAACATCGAGCCCGACCAGACGTGTTTTTAGGAGCTCCTGTTTTTGGGCCGAGCGGGGTCCTTGAGCCTGTATTGTGTAGCTGCACTTAAATTAACTAATTATGTTGTACCTTTTAAAGTTAAATTTTCTTTTGTAAATAAATTTTTAAGTTTTTGTTCTAAAAGATTGGCCTTCGCATTTTAATTAGGACTCTGTCTTTCTTAGTTATGGATCCAATAGTTGTAATTTTTTAAAAATGCCTCAGAGAATCGCCTTACCTACTTATTGTTACGCCACAGCTATTATTTGGTGATTAGCGGTTGGATCCGTTATCCGTTTTTGAAAGCAGAGTTCAGTATGCCAATTTACAACCCTTTTTTTTTTCGGGGGAGTGATTGCGCTTTCTCCGCGGAAGTTCAGCGTGAGGTCATCGACTCAGCGTCGAGTTAGAAGAAAGTGAGAGGACCCCGGTGGTCCTCTGTTTTCAAATGATACGGTCAAGAATCTCTTCTCGAAGAGGGTGTTTCGGAGGTCTTTGGCCCCGGTTCTTTCGCATGCGCAGTGAAATTGAGAGTTTTTTCACCGGTTGATGCGGTTTTCGGTTTGTGGGGATATGTGTGGCGGTCAAGATATCCTGGAAGTGTGTATCAACGGTGTCATGTGTGCTTTGGAGAGCGCCTGCGAGTGCCCAGTGACCCTTGCGCTGTTTGCTTGCAAAAAAGGGGTAAGTACTGCTTTTAAATACTCGAAGTTGCAATGAAGTATTTTTTGGGATAGGTATCTATCGGAAATAGTTTTAAGTTGTGATGAATTGCTGGAAAAATACATATCGGTGCAATTGTTTTGTTGGGACAAAAATAGAGTGTTTTGTATTTATTTTATGAATGTGTGATCGCGCCAAACTAGCGATGTTGCTGCAAGAAGTGGTTGTAATTCTTATGGAGTTAAAAAACTACCCTGCTTGTACTGTTTAAAATGTTTAAAAAAGTAGATACAATAATATTTTTTTCTTGATAATTATTTGAAACAGTTATTTTTAAGTTTTTGAATTCGTGGGTAAACTACCTTGGCGCAATGTTGCAAACTGTTTCTTTAAAAAAAATAGATACAGTGGTATTTTTTTCTCGATAATTTTTTTAAAACAATTATTATTGAGTTTTTTGTACGTTAACTAACGTGTCGCTAATTAGAAGGTTTCTAATTGTTTTAAAAGGTCAACTAAACTAGTCCCTTTGTGTGCTGGATATACAAACTGTATATTCCAGTTAATTGTTGTAGCGGTATAAGTGTTAATTAACGTTTGATATTTAGTTATTTATTGAGTTCTTAAAAAAGGTTGACTAAACTAGTGCCTTTGTGGAAAATATACAAGCTGTATATCTCAATTATTGTAGCGGTATAAACGGTAAACTAACGACTTGCAATGTCGAAGTTTTTTTGTTATTGAATGTTAAAAGGGTTAAACTAATGTTTTGATTTTGGAAAAGTTATTATTGCAATTTTGAAAAGTTAAACTAACGTGTTATATATGAAATTTTTGGTATTTTGTTTGATTATGTGTATGATTCCATTGTAAACTACGTGATTTCAATTGAAGGTGTATTAGTTGTTTTGAGTTTTTTTAATTTGTGCTTATATATTTGTTAATGATATAGTGTGTAAAAAATGGCTTACCTAAGCATTGTCTTTAAACTTTCAATCAACATTTGTCTTTTAATTCTAAGAACGGAAATATAGCTACAAAAAATTATCCATTCCGAGGATATGGAGCTCTGCCTCCCGGTGCCTCGGTAATGTACCGTATGAATGTCAATTTAGGCGTGTGGTTACCCTTACAAGTTGCAAGTTTGGTTTTGATGGCGATGTGTTTGAATGTACATTCCCTCGGAGAAAGGCACTCGCCACATTTTACATATCGTGTGGAAAGTTTACAGGGCAGAGAAGAGTGATCAAACATCTGGCATTTATATCATTCACTTACGCCAGTTTTCTTAAAATGCTCGAAGGTTACTTTTAAGTAGTTAATCATTTCAATGTTAATTAAAATATCAGTACTAGGAGTGGGTCTAATAGCTACCATAAACAGTGGTCGATCAAAATTGAGGTGGCAACTAGCTAAGATGATCTCCGACCCTTGTGGTGCTATTTTAAACCTGATACGCACATTTCAGCTTGTAACCTATATTATGGACCTGGTCTAGAATTTCCAGCCAGGGGGCATAACTAGCAACTAGAAGAGAAGTGAAAGAAGCTTTTTCTTTCGATACGAGCATGTGATATAAATTAATCTGTAATAAATAATAAGTCTGGGGCTTGTGGCGGCCTTGTGGTACAGCGCGCTGGTTTTCGGTGCTGAGGGTGCTCAGATCGAATCCCGGCGTTGCGCCACGAAAAAATGCCTCCGTTCGTGTCGTCCCTTCATAGGGGGTAATGCTATCCACCTATATGGTGCCCCCATAATAAAATGGACAGTAAAACTGCGGCGTAGTAAAGGTGAATGTTAAATTACAAGTGCCTCCGCATTGGTTTAAAATAATAATAATATTATTAATAATAATAAGTCTATATAATTTCATTAATTCGTTTCTATTATTTAACAAAAAAAATTGTTTAAAATTTCTGTTAAATGCTATTTTCCATTTATTTATATATTTATATATATATATATATATATATATATATATATATATATATATATATATATATATATATATATATATATATAGTAAATTGAATATTAGGCCTCCCATTCTAGCATTTAAATTCCCTTTCCTAAATCCAATCACCAGTAACATTACTTTATCACTTAAAATCCTATAAAACATCAAGCCTTGCATATCTACACGTGTATACGTCTGGAGAAAGGCGTGGGTTCGCATCGCTAGCCCCGATTTTCTGCTGACCGTACAAAATAACATTCACATGTTTTTTCGCATCTCGCGCGTAAGGTTGAAAGGTGATATACACTTCTTTCCGAGCCGTCGTCTGAGATGGATGCATGTTACTTTCGCTCCAATAAACTATTCGGTCAGACAGCTTCAAAATTTTAATTCCTTTCAGGCTGAGTCTAGCTCCAGCCATGTAAATATGAGCTAGTTTTCTTTTTCAGGTTATATTTTAAACATTAACCGGTAATACACGTGTCAGAGACGCTTAGGTTTGCCAATATCCCGTATTTCATACTTTAGCGTTATTTGTCAAATGAAACCTTCAGTGTATACTCATGGTAGATAGTCTAAACAACGGTTGTGAAGTTTCAAGCTAATCAATTGCGTTTTGTGGTTTCAGTAAGGTCATAACTAAAACGTACGACGTCTAACAGACGCGTATTGCCTGTAACGTTCTTTTCTACTGTGCGTGAGGTACGTACCTAACCAATAATGACAAGTTTTATGTTTAAATGTGCTTCCTCAGCATAATGTTCTTCTAGGTTGTGAGTTCGAATCCCCACGAATACTCTTTTTCCAAAACTTCCCCCCCCCCCCTCCCAGTTAGCTGGGTTCTGGCTTGCAAACTCCTTTCTAGTGTCTATCCTTAATTTATTTTATTTTATTATAAAGAAGAAAAAAAAAATTATAAAATTTTCAAAATCAATACGTAGACCCCGGTCTACGGTAAAAAACATGTAAAAAATTTATAAAATTATTACTTGAGTTTGTTTACAATAGGGATGGAACGGAAATACTGGACCTGTTACTTTGTAACAGGTATGTCCTAACTGAACTTTGGCCCTGTTACCGATTTTCAAAAGTAACAGGTACGGCGTACGTGTCAAACAATAGAGTACTCCCGGCGAACAGAATATGGCCGCCAAGCGGGGAGCGGGGACGAAATAAGTAAACGCGTATTTTCCCGTACCTGTTACCAGCAAATACTCCCTAGTACGGCGTACGTGTCAAACGATAGAATACTCCCGCCAGGCGGGGAGAGGGGACGAAATAAGTATACGCGTATTTTTCAGTACCTGTTACCAGAAAATACTCCCTTGCCTAGGCGGGGAGCGGGGACGAAATAAGTATACGCGTATTTTTTCGTACCTGTTACCAGAAAATACTCCCTTGCCTAAACGAGTATTTCCACACTCGTTTATAGTTTAAACTTCTACGTAGTACGTAGGAAGGGTCGTCGGGAGCATACAAAACAAATAGACGAGTATTTCTACTTGTCTTGTGACCTTAGGAAATATTCGCTTACCTAAACATTTTCACGTTCGTTTATAATCATTATTTTCCAATAAAATTCACAGTTGATCTGAATTTCGTTGGACATATTCTTACTTTCTTCTTCATTTTATTTCATGACTATTATTAAATAGTAATATACTCAAATACCTTTATAAAAATATTTACTTTCATTGCTTTTGAAATGAAAAAACATTTTTTGGGTTAATGTTGTTGATATAATTCACTGATTATTCATTCTATTATTGGTAATCATTTATGTGTTTTATGACAGGTGAAAAAATTGTATCTGCTCACTTGTCAGGATTTTGTGAATTAAATTGTTGATGATAATAAAAACGTCTTATGAAAAAAAAATTATTTTATAGCAAACAAGATTAACATTAGCAAAATATAAATATTTTTTAGAAAAAACAACTTGGTATATATGTGCTTGTTGTACAATAGGTATGCAGATTTTATAAAATTAACTGATTATTCATTATATTATTGGTAATCATTTTTGTGTTTTATGACAGGTGAAAAATTGTATCTGCTCCCTTGTCAGGATTTTGTGAATTAAATTGTTGATGATAATAAAAACGTCTTATGAAAAAAAAATTATTTTATAGCAAACAAGATTAACATTAGCAAAACATAAATATTTTTTAGAAAAAACGACTTGGTATATATGTATTTATTGTACAATAGGTATACAGATTTCATAAAATAAACTGATTATTCATTATATTATTACAGCTGGTTCAGACTAGGCACTAGGCAAAGCGGTAACAGGTACAGGGTGAGACATCGGTAAATGAGTACGGAAGGGAGAGAGGGAGACGGGAATAAAACTGGAAGACGAGGTTAGAGTAACAGGTATTTTGTAACAGGTATTTTTTTGGAACTGGATCGATTGTACCTGTTACTGAAAAATACTCGTTTTTGGCATCTCTAGTTTACAAACCCAAGGTAAAAAATATTTATTCATATTTATTTTTAAACATTAACCCTCCTTATTAGTTATTTTCCTTTTCTCTATCCACTAAACTTTCTCTGGTCGCAGAAATTCGAGGAAACAAACACACTTCTCTCCTATCTCTTTCAACTAACATCTGCCGACAATTTTATTCCGGTAAACTCCAGCAAAAGAAATGCTATTTCTAGAAGTTGGGGGTAAATCTCTACCCAGGCACTTCTCCACAACCAGTCGCAGTCGCAGTCGCAGTGATGTTCTTCTCAATTTAGTTTTATACAAAATTTTATTTATTCTCCTAAATACCTTGGAAAATTTAGAATCCTTCATGTTCTCAAAAAAATAATTGATTACTAAATGTTTCCTCTTGTCAATTAAAATTTCAACTAATTTATTGATTTATGTTCTTGATAGATTACATTCAAGATCAATGTAATCATATTCAAAAGTTTTTCAAATGATATTTCATTGATTGAATACATTTTTTTCCTTTCTCTTTTCTCTCCATCTCCGAGAAATGTGTTTGCAGAAAAAATATTTACAAACAGATTCTTGAACATAATTTTGCTCCAGTATTTATTTATTTATTTATTTATTTAATTTCGTATACGTCAAGTTTTTTTCATCATGGTAGGTATATTTTTTGCTAAGAGAAAAAAACGTCTATGGATGGTCTTCCTGAAGAAGAGGGTGAGCCGAATGATGAAGAATTTGATTCTGATGATTCCTATCATGCCGAGGATGAAATAGAACATTCTAAACATGACTCTGAGTCTGAATTAGAAGAGCAGGACATTGAGGATGAGACGAATGAAAGGGTCGATGGAAATTCAGAGGAAGAGGTTGTACCTGGTCCCTCTGGTTATGGGTCTTCAATGGCAAAACAAAATAAAGCCGTCAATTTGATATCCTCCATGTATAACACAAAATTTACCGACCAATCCAGTAATAAACCAGAAATAATAAGCTTTCACAATTCAACAATATCAGGAGTGGATAATTTAGACAAAATTATCGTTAACTATTCACCGAATAGAAGGTTGAGTCGGTAGTCCCAGACAATATTTTAAAATAAAGCGGTAGTCTTGATAGCTGTTAGTCTTGTAAATTATTGCATTATCTATGCCAGCTATGATGAGACCAGAGTAATGACACGTTTTGACTTTATAAATTAATTAGCAAACAGTTTGTTAGAAAAACAAGAGCAACGTCGGTTGTCCATCCCAAACTTCCGGATGACCTAAAACATTAGCACAAGACATTCTCGGAGAACCTGAAGAAACGCGTAGCGCCTCTCAAGAAATTTACGATAAGCTTCGCTAAGAGAAAAACGTGCCGATATTGTCCTTATCATAAAAGGAGGCAATATGCTTACCAATGTATAAAATGTGAAAATCCGTGTTACCTAGAGTGCTCGAAAAAAGTGTGCAATTCTTGTGCTCCTGGAGTAAAAAAGTAATTTTTGTTTACGTGATGCCGACTTTAATTGTATTTTAGTTGTACTATTTTAACTGTATGTATAATTTAATTTTAATTGTATTGTGAACAATCAAATAAAACATATTTAGTTAATTTGGTAATATGTAGTTTTATTAAATTTCTACCTCTAAAATAAAGTTTTGTTATGTACCCGTCTCAAAGACGCATGTTACTTACAACGAACAAAATATGTATGTTGCCAGTAAAGGGTTAAGAACGTGTGTAATGGATATATTACATATATATATATATATATATATCAATATATATATCAATATATATATATACTAGCTGAAAACCCGCGCTTCACTACGGAATGCATTCAAATTATATATATATATATATAATTTGTTATATATATATATATATATATATATATATATATATATATATATATATATATATATATATATATATATAATTCTCTTTTAACATCAGAATAAACTGAAATAACATCAGAATAATCTGATATTTCTTTGCATCGTGTCAAAAGACAGTGTTCGCCCACCCCGTTATTAAAAAAGATGAAAAAGAAAAAGCATTCCTTTGCATTTACCACCCCTCCTTTCTGAAAGAGAAAATTAGGCTCCTCCCCTTTTTTTAGCGAATCAACATCAACACTGCCTCTTTGTACCAAAATTAAACAATACAGCTGTAGTTTATATCAAAACATTTGCAATTCTCTTATATAGGTCAAAATAATTTTCAAAGTTTTCAAGCCAATAATATGCCCATTTTTCAGAAAGTACACAAATAATTTAAAATGAATTTTAATTTAATCACATAATAATAATATTAATATTACACTTCAGTTCGATTATAAAATAAATATTGAAATTTAATTTAAGAAATATATATAAAATACATAACCCAATTTTTTTAATAATATATATTTAAAGGTGCAATTTTTATTCATTTCTTAAATATAGAAAAGTATCGACTGGTTATACAATATTATTATTTTGCTTATGTATTACAGGCATACTAGTCACTAAATAAAAGATTTCAATTCATAGAAAAAAATCTGGCTTGGATGAAACATTTTTTTTATCTTATTGCTGTTACATAATCACTATGACATCCGGTCTCATTTATGAAATGAATATTAAAATACAGTTAGCAAGTCTGTAAAAGTTTTGAAATAGTTAATACAGTATTATTTACTTCGTGGTAACAGTTTCAGGACCATTTTTTCACTTACGTTACAGTGTAAACTGAAATCTCGGGACTGGGCCCTCCACTTTAAAAGCTCATACGTGAAATTTGGTGGGTCAGCATTTCTGATAGTCCAAGGACAATATTCGGCTGGGATGCCGCGAGATGGAGAAATACCTCCTAAACGCTCTTTAGGATGTGTTGGATGGACACGCCTCATAGAGAGTTACTATTTCTTGCAATATCAATATTCGGAAGTGCCATTGTAAACCTTCGTGTGAAAGAGATCCGAGAGAGATGAAAAGAGTTTAAAGGCAATTCAAAAGTTACTCAACACGTAGCTTCAGAGTAAGATTAAAGAGCTTTCTTTAATGGTTTAGGAATTTCTTTTGCCTATTTACAATTCATAGGAAAAAGTAACACATGAAAAAAATAGTGATTTATGGCTTTGTACTTCCTTTAGCTTACTAATGCAATAAAAAAAAAATTCTGTTTCGCTGAATTTCGTATGGCTGAAAATTCTGAATTTCTTAATTTTGCTGATATTATGATTAAGAAGCGGTCACATCGTAACATTTTTATAGGTATATTTCTAACTGGTGTAGGACCTCCCCCAAAGTTTTTGTATGACTGTGAAAAATTATGAAATGTCATAACGTTTTCTTTAGATTTGTATAATGTTTATTTTTTATTTATTTTATTATTTTCAATGCGGAAGCACTTGTCGTGAGGAATTCACCAAAAGAAAGAAACTATAAATTGTATTGAATTTCTACCAGCATTTTTTTCTTAAGAACATCTAATATAAAAATTTAGTATGCTTTCGCTGTTACAATTAACATTTATGAGTTTATTCAATAATACCGGCGAATGTACTGTCGGTTGGTATGTATGAAGCTAAAGTAAGCGGATTTTTCATTGAGTTTAAAGGACACGTATTTTAAAAATTTTTTGATTTATTCTATGGGCAGATATGCCAACTTGTTCTGCACCTGGTTGTTCCATTGGCTATCGATCAGCCATAAAAAGGAACAAAGAAACTGGTCAGAGAAATCATAGTTCGTTTTCTGCTCCTAAGGTAAGAGCTTTATTATGGGGAGTGGTCACTTATTACATCTTGACAGTATCATGTGTATTTAATAGAACCGGCGAATGTACCGTCAGTTAATATGTTTGAAGCATGAAGCTACAATATAATAAAATATATTTAAAAAAAATTAGTACATGATATTTTTAATTAGAAATTTTAAAATTGACTGAATAAAAGCTTGTAAAAAAATTCTTAAAAAACATTCAAATATGTTAAGGTTAAAAAATGTTGATGTATTTTGTTACCTGAGGTATTGTAATCACATATAGTTAACAATTGTTACTGTACGCTTATAATTTATTTTGACAGAATGCCCACAGTAGTTGACTGAAAAATGTTCGAATTTTAAAAAAATATTCACTTTTTATGCATAAAAAATAGTTTTATTTTTTTAATTACCTTGAAAATATTGCATATATAATAAGTAGTATTATGGGAAGTCATTCAAGAAATTTCGTGTAAATCAAAGCAAAAAACGAGTAATACATACGAACATCGGTCAAAAAATGATACTTTTAAAGGTAGGTAAAAGTGACCACTCCCCTTAATGTTTTGTTATAATATAAGCTGTATAATAGTGAGAGAAAAATACAGCTGCTGTGTTTTAAACGAACACAAAGTCAAGACAGCTGAAATTCTGCCGGAAATAACCATGTTTTAATTTTTCAATCATCCCTATATTTCAGAAAAAAGATTCCTTAATTATTCAATTATTGCAAAATTCTGAACTAAATTATTCTGGAACTAATACAAAATTATTCTGAAAATGTTTATATAATGAAGTATGACTCTTCTTGTGTCAGATGTTTGACAACTCATGTTTGGACATTGCATACACTGTAGCAGCAGCTAGTGTGTGCTTTTATATGTAACTAGCTCACTCTAGAATATAATGGATCATTATTTACTCATTTCCTTTAAGGAGGGAGATCACCTTAAACCCTTCAAAGAACTCAATTTTTTATTATGATTTAATTTTGAAGAATGGAATATAAGGAATCTTATGAAAAAAATTTAAGTCGATACTACAATTACAACCGATTTTATGGCCAAATGTATAAAGCTAATAGTAAAGTAATTTATAGAAAATTTAAACTTTAAATTGCTTTTTCTAAAAACTGTTATTTTGAAACTTGTGCGCAGTATTTCTTCAAAACTAATCATTACAAATTGCTAAAAATTTTTGTATACATGTATATCTTGCATGTTTCTACAATTTCTACCTAAATTAAGGTATTTTTCGCAGAATTTTTTTTTTAAATTTATATTTTTTCGTACATTACAATACATTTGCCTGAAAAAATATTTTTATGTGAAATATGGTAACTACTTTAGGTGTAGATTAAATTATAACCTATGAAAATATATACAAATAATTTAATATATATCTCTTATAGTTTTTAAAAAAATCGGCACATTGCATTGATCTAAGATTCACTATTGATAAAACATTTTTTTCTTAAAATAATTTCTAATAATGTCCCAACAATTCTGTCTTTTTTTTCTAATAGATAAAACTTTGTACAATTCACCTTTAAAAATTGGCTTAAGTAAATTACAAATTAACTGTTTGACAACACATTAAGGTTGGTAGTAAAATCAGTGTATTTTTGTGCATGCAAAGGTGATCTCCCCCTTAAGAATTTTAATGAAGTTTAGCAAAAAAAAGCAGTTTAAATAGACATTTTGAATGAAGATAAGCAATTGTTAAGTTGAATAAATAAATTCATATTAAAAACGCACTATTAAAAAGAAACATTTCTTTTGAAAAATACGAAAAATCCATATTAAAAGCATATGGTTTCCGTGTTATAGCGGCATCAGTACAGGCGCGCGCGCCACCTACACATTTTTAATACGGAGCTGTTCCACCTTCTGTAGCTTCATGCTGTATATATATATCCTATTATTCAAAATTTACCCAAGTTGGTGGTGAAAAAAAAAAACTTACTTTTAATACTATACAAAAACTACCAATATTCATTTCGCATAAAATAGTAAATAAAATTTAACATGGGCTTTGGACACTGATTCATTTACTTATTTTTTTGATATTAAAAAAAACTGACGCATACCAACGTCGGTTAGTATGTAGCATGAATCTACAGAAGGAGCGGAAGCTTCAATGGGGAATTTTTCGAAAAATGAACCGATTGTTGTCGCTCACTGGTAGAGGGCGCGACATGCAAGCGAAGTGACTATTTTACATTGAGTTATACGGGGTGGTGGTGAAAGTTGTTTTATAAATTTTAAAATTTATTCTGTGTGCAGAAATATGCCAAACACGTGTTTTGCTCCGGTTTGTTCTACTGGCTATAGATCAGCCTTAAAAAGAAATAAAGAAACTGGACAGAGAAATCCTAGTATATTTGCTGCTCCTAAGGTAAAAACATTATTATTGTTTTGTGTTAATATAAGATGTATAATAATGAGAGAAAAGTACAGCTGCTGTGTTTTAAGTGAACGCAAAGTTAAGACATCTTAAGTTCTGCTGGAAATAACCATAATATTGAATTTAATCACTATTAAGTTAGTTAAATTACGTAAGTTAGTTAAAGTACGTAAAAGTGACCACTCCCCCTAAGGGGAGTGGTCAATTTTAAGTACCTTTAAAAGTATCATTTTGGGACCTATGCTGGATTGTATGTACTACTCATGATTTTTGCTTGATTTACAAGAAATTTTTTCAGTAACTGCCTATAATACTGTTTATTATATCTGCAATATTTCAAGGTAATTAATAAAAAAATAAAATGATTTTTTATGCATAAAAAGTGAATACTTTTTTTAAATCGAGCATTTTGCAGTCAACTACTGTGCGCATTCTATCAAAATAAATTATTAAGTTACATTAATAATTGCTTACTATATGTGATTACAACACTTTAGACAACAAAATCTACCAAAATTTTTTAACCTTAATATATTTTAATTTTTAAAGAATTTTTTATAAGCTTTTACTCAGTCATTTTTGAAATTTCTAATTAAAAATAGCACGTACTAAAAGGTTTTAATATATTTTAGAATAATGTTGCTGGATATTGTTGCCTGAAGTATTGTAATCACATATAGTAAAAAATTACTAATGTACCTTAATAATTTATTTTGACAGAATGCGCACAGTAGTTGACTGTAAAATGCTCGATTTTAAAAAAAAAATCACTTTTTATGCATATAAAGTCATTTTTATTAATTACCTTAAAAAATTGCATCTATAATAAACAATATTATAGGCAGTTACTCAAAAAATTTCATATAAATCAAGATTAAATCATGAGTAGTACATACAATCGAACATAGGTCTAAAAATGATACTTTTAAAGGTACGTAAAAGTGGCCACACCCCTTAAGTAAATAAGTTTTCATTGTATGATAAGCAATGTTGTTACTATAAATGCTTATGCAAAATCTGCGTACAAATTCTGCTTATGCAATAAAGTGCGTACTTTGTGAAAATTCAAAAATATAGCTGATTTGTCCTTGTCAAAGTTATTTGTTTTTTTCTTTTTAATTCGCTGAAAAAATTTGTATTCAGCAACCAACCTACCAACGGTATATTTACCAACTTGACGATTATACCTCCGGTTTTAAAAAGTGTAATCTGAGATGCTTTGACTGATTTTTTTTCCAAAGGAAGATATTTTAAAGTATTGTCTGATTAAATACACAATTGACTTCCTATTTTATTAGTCCTGATAAGAATTTATTTGTGATTGATAGAAAATGTTGCTTTTCTACTATGTGTGTGTGTTTTGGTTAATCAGTATTATTTCTCACATTTTTTTTTCCATAAGAGATTATGAACAATGATAAACTTTCTTCACAATTCTTTTCTGTAATTTCCTTAATTATTAAATTATTACAAAATTCTGAACTAATTTATTCTGAAACCAATACACAATTATTCTGAAAAAGTTTATTTACTCATTTCCTTTAAGAATTTTATTGAATTGTAGCAAAAAAAAACACTTGAAATAAAGATTTTGAATGAAAATAAAAAATTGTTAAATTGAATAAATAAATTCATATTAAATACGCACTAAAATAAAACAACTTGTTTTCGCTAGGAAAAATACATATGAAAGCGTATGGTTGTCCGTGTCTAAGCCGCCCGCTAGTGCACGCGAGCGTCCTCTAGGGGCGGCGACAAAAAGGGAGACACATTTTTAACACTGAACTGCTCCTCCTTCTGTAGCTTCATGGTATATAGCATTACTAGAGATGCTAAACTCCAGAACCATTCAGTAACAGGTACAACCAATCCCGTTCCAAAGAAATATCTGATACAAATACCTGTTACCAAAACACCTATTACTCTAATCTAGTCTTCTAATTTCATCCGTGATCCTGTCACCATATCTCCCCCTATACTCATTTACCGAGTCGGTCTATACCCCGTACCTTTTAGTGCTGCACCTAGTGATATACATCTGCATGTTTTACACACTTCGTTTGGTCGTTATTCTGAATAATTTTTACATCTGTTAACACAATTTTCTTTTAGACATTTTTAAAATTTTCCTAATCTAATGGGTCAAATCGGCTTAAAGCTGATCTTGCCCTTTAAAGTGTTATGATGACTACACTAATGACCTCTTCCAATGAAAAAAAACATGCATTTAATTTTTTCAACACTTTATAAAAAATTCCCATTTTTTCGCAATTTAACTAGGGAATATTTCGTCAAACTCTAATTTTATCCTTTGTGAAATATCTTCCCATAACTTAGTATTTGTTAGCCATATTTTTGCCCAGTTTCAAAATTAAATGAAAGAGTGAAAGATTTTTTGCTTACTTTCAAGTTTATAACTTGGAAAATAGACATAAGAAATCAGCGTTTAAACATTTCAGATTGTACAGCATATCACTGCAGTTAATATTCCAATAGGTATAGTGTTGAAAATTTCCTTTCTATTAACTGCAGATGTGTATTTCTCCCCACTTGTCTCTTGTAAACACTGCCTTTTCTTAGGGTAAACCATTACCCATCGTAGGAAGTAACAGACCTGGAGTTACCAAAATTTCACATCCACACTGAACGCCAGATACTCCCGCCAAGGAAACGAAGCCTTCTGAATGGTCAGATTATTCTATGACGCTACATTCTCTCTCGTATGCTGTATTGAGCATTATTTACTAAATACATGAAACACCATATTTTTGTTGCCCAAATATGTCTACGCTTTATCAGTTAAATCATTATTTTAATTATTTATGCCTGAAATGCACCATTAATTAACTATGTTAATAGAAAAAAGTGCGAACTCTATCGCAATCGCGGAATCATACTGCTCTAGCGTCCCAGATGTATTCAGGTTAGGTATGCCCCGAGCATAGTTTCCACTTCCTTTTGGCCGCAAATATCATAGCTCGCTTCAATTCTAAGAGAAAGTTTCTCTTCTGAAGTTCGAGAAAGACCGACAGACATCCTGACGTCTATGACAGCAAATGAGATAAGGGGGTGGGGGACTGAATACTACTATATATATATATATATTTCTTCTGTCCGTGTGTACCATCGCCGCTAGCTGCTTCAATTACGAAATACCCGATGACGAAATTGGAAACGTACATCTTAGAAAAAGTGCTGAACCCGACAACAAATGAAGAAATTCGCCAGGAACTGATGTCAACCTATCCGAACGTGGAAGCTGCGTATACAAGACTAGGAGGTAAGCCGGATTATTATTTGTCGGCAGAAATTAACACTACTAACAATTTCTTTAACACGAACACACCAGATAACTCTAATCCTAAGCCCCCCAAGAGGGCAAACATAGCTCTTAATCAACTAACTAACGATCAAAACACACCTAATAACACCACTCAGAATAACGGATTTATTTTTCCCAACGCTAGACATACTGCTAGACAGTATAAACCACTTCTAGCAACTCCTAATTCAATCCAAACTAACAATAAATTCAGTGGTTTAACTGAACAAACTCTAAATGACACCACTCTTCAAAATTCGACCGAAAACAATAAAGTAAAGCCTATCTGCATCCTTAAACTAAGGGAAGATAAAATCATTTACAAAACAGTACTAAAAAAGATCGGAGAGGCAATAGGAAACTGCTTTTACGCCAGGCCCGCTAACGACATTGTCAGGATTCATCCTGACAGTGTCGAGTCCCATGCTAAAATCGAAAAATTCCTAAAAGAAAATAAAATCCAAGGATACATCCTCCCAATGGGTGTTATCAAACCCATCAGAGTAGTCATCAGGGGATTAGATATAGATACCACCCCAGAAGAAATTAAACAAGAACTTGATCTGCTAAACATCCAAACTACAAAAATTGTGCAAATGACCTCCAGAAAAACTAAAAATCCCATCCCCTTATTCCAAATTACCCTCCCTAATATACCAGAATCTAAGAAAATATATGAAGTAAAATCAATAAACTATATAGGCATCAAAATTGAAGATTACATCCCCCCCAACGCATAATGCAATGCTTCAAGTGCCAACTCTTCCATCATCACCAAATTAACTGCTTCGCAGAACCAAGATGTGTCAAGTGCAGCGGTGAACATCTTTCCCACCTCTGCCCCTCTGGTAAAACTATAGAGTCCCCAACCTGCTGTAACTGCAGTGGTAATCACCCTGCCAGTTACAGAGGCTGTGAAAAATTCCCCAAACTTAAAATCAAAAAAGATATCAGACAATCCCAACCCCCCAATCCCATAAACAACACAGTCAGGCCAAATTTCTCCTTCGCCAATGCCCTCAATAACTCCACAAACTCCCAAAATCCCCCACAAACCCAATCCCAGCCACCCCAAGCTAATATTCAACAATCCCAAGCCCCCAGCGTTGATCAAAACTCCCCCCAAAACCAAGTCTCTGCACTGATAAATGAAATCAACCAGGAAATTAACAACATTGACTACAATGCCATAATCCCCCAACTAAAGCACATCCTCGCAGAAATAAAACAACAAACTAACCACGTCAATAAGCTGGAGATATACCTTCTTTATCTCCCTAACCTGATCTCCATCCCCCATCATGGCTAATTGCCAAAGGTTTTGCCTCTCCGCTCTTTCTTGGAATGCAAATGGTCTTAGATCCAAACTCCTCGAATTTCGGGATCACATAGATGAGCACTCTCCTGATATCATCCTCGTTCAAGAAACACATCTACACCCAGGTGTCAGTGCAAATGTTACAAACTACCACACTTACAGAAACGACACACCACCTAGCCCTGTCCCCTACAGGGGCACTGCCATATACATTAAGAAAAATATCCCCCACCATGAAATCTCAATTCCCAACCTCACTGCCATCTACGCCACTGCACTTAAAGTCACACTCAATAATAAAACCCACTTCTTAATTGTCTCCACTTATATTCCCCCCCAACAAAACCACACTGACGTACATAATGATTTAATTAAAATAGCCCAACTTGATAATAACACCATAATTTTTGGAGATTTCAACGCCACACACACCTTTTGGAACTGCAACACTAACAACACACATGGAAACACAATCTACAACTTAATAAACAATTATGACATTGACATACTTGCACCTGAAACACCAACACATTACAGCCACCAAGGTAATGGCTCCATTATTGATTTTGCCCTCATTAAGGGAGTCCCTTACCCCATGAACATACAAACACTCAATACACTTAACTCAGATCACCTTCCAGTCCAACTTACCATTAACTTCAACTCAAATCTCAACCACAACACCCATAATACTATTACTGACTGGAATCACTATAACCACATACTTAAGAATACACCATATAACTTTAACATCCCAAACACTCCTGATGAAATTGACAATTACACTAAATACATAACCGACACCATCACTACTGCCTATAACACTGCTACACAAACAATTCACAACAATATTAACAGAAAATCTACTGACAAAACACTCAACCACCTTAAAAATCTCAGAAACAGCACCAGGAAAACATGGCAGCAAACCAGACTCCCTCATCACAAAACACTCATGAATCAAGCTCAAGATAACTTAAAAACATACATCAAACACAAGTCAAACACCAGATGGAATTACTATGTTTCTAACTTAACCACACAAAACAACTCCATCTGGAAAGCCACACAACTTAAAACTAGGAAGTTCAACATGCCACCACTTTACAATAACACTACAGGTACACAAGCTCTTACCCAGGAAGACAAAGCAGCATTAATTGCTCAAAAGCTAGATAAGCAGTTCACCCCCCATAATTTATCCCCCCCCACTGAGAGAGAAGTAATTTCTAACCTTGAAAACCTACTTGACTCCCCCATCCCTCCTATTGATACTCTTATCCCCCCCTCTGAAGTTATTAACCACATCAGAAAACTCAAAAATAATAAAGAGTTGGCACAGTTTTGCACTAAAAACGGCCTGAAAAACAATGTACCTGAAGTGATACATATCTTAGAAATTGCTCTTTCATGGCCTATCACAACTACGACCGCAGAGAGGTCATTCTCTACCCTGCGAAGGCTCAAAACTTACCTGAGAAGCACGATGAAAGAAGAACGCTTAAGTGGACTTGCCATAGTGGCAATAGAACAAGAATTGACGCAACTGTACACGAGTGAAGAGAAACTGGACTTGCTTCTGGAAAAATTTTCAAGGTATTCTGAAAGAAGACTTTTATTAAATTAAAGAGGGCTGTTATGGCCAAGTACGAGACAAGGTTTACCAATGTGTTAAACAGACATTTAAAATAAATTGTAACAACTTATAGAACTTGCCTAGAATCATTATTTTATATTTTATTTATTAACTTAAGATTTTTCAAAGTTTCAATATTTGTTGTTTAAGAAAAGAGTTTGTAGTAATAAAAGCACTGATTTTCACTAGAAAGTGATTTAACTTTACCATCCCTGTCCTGCGAGGGAACGAAAAATAAAATATTTTTTGTATTTTGAGTTCAGAGCTAATTATAGCAGAGGTGTGATAGGTTTTTTGTTGAATAATTGAAAATCCAATACAGCAATCAAATAACATTTATATTAAAATGAGTTACGTTTAGGAGATGTTGCTTTCGTAACTTTGTTAAAATGATAAGTTTCGCTTAACTTTTTAAGTTGTTTTATTTCACTTTGCTTTTTACCTGTTGAGTAATTTCTAACCTTGAAAAACTACTTGACTCCCCCATCCCTCCTATTGATACTCTTATCCCCCCCTCTGAAGTTATTAACCACATCAGAAAACTCAAAAATAATAAAGCCCCTGGTGCGGATAAAATCACTAGTATAATGCTCAAAAATCTCCCCCCTAAGCTCTTAATTAATATTACCACCCTCATTAATGCCATTATTCGCACCAGCTACTTCCCCTCTCCCTGGAAAAACTCTATTATTATCCCCATCCATAAACCTGGTAAAGCTCCCACAGACCCCTCTAATTACAGACCCATTAGCCTACTCTCAACTATTAGTAAACTAGCAGAAAAATTCATTCTTAACTTAATTAACACCCACCTTGATAATAATAACATCCTCTCCCCATACCAATTTGGTTTCAGGCGTTCTCTCTCAGCCCCTCATCAATTATACAGAGTAGTTAGTGATCTCGCCAAAGCTAAAACTTACAGCAAATCTACTGCTGCTGTCTTTCTGGATATCAGCAGGGCATTCGACTCAGTCTGGGTACAGGGACTCATCCACAAACTCAATAACTACAATTTCTCACCTAGCATTATACACTTAATTTACAGCTACCTTACAAACAGAACTTTCCAAGTCAAACTTCATAACACACTCTCACAGAAACACAACATTATCTGCGGTCTGCCACAAGGCAGCTTGCTGGGTCCAGTTCTGTACTTAATTTACGTAAACGACTTCCCAACACACTTCAGAACACACACAGCTGTTTACGCAGATGACACAGCCACATACATGTCTTACAACAAAATTAACTTTGCAGTCAACCAGCTTAACATCCACCTACACCACATTCAAAAATGGACACACAAATGGAAAATGAAACTCAATACTGACAAATGTGTTGCTGTCATGTTTTCCAGAAAATCACCTACCTCTTACAAAGACATTAACATCATTATAAACAACACTGCTCTGCCCTGGAACAAATCCTGTAAATATCTTGGAATTACTCTTGACAAGAATCTCACTTGGCGTCCCCACATAAAACACATTATTGATAAATTTCGAGCTGCTAAAAGATCACTCTTCCCCCTAATTGCTCGAAATAATTATTTGAACTTAGATATGAAGTTGCTCATCTATAGTGCATTCCTTAGACCTATCTTAACCTATGCTTGCCAGGCCTGGTCTTACTGTCCAGAGTATCAAATTAAAAAAAATCTGTGCTGCTCAAAATAGTACTATTAGAACTATTGTAAATGCCCCCTACTACTTTAGAAATTACAAAATTTACGAAGAAATTAACTTCCCCCCCCCTCACTAAATTCATCCATTCCCTTAACATTAAATTCTATGAAAGCATTGAAGCAAATAAGTTTACTCTACTAACTGATCTCTCTGATTATGACCACAGAAAACCCTTTAATAGAAAGAGGCCAAGAGCCTCTTTGGCTCTTAACTGGTAATTCCCCTACTCTAGGTATGTTCCAGTAGCACAGACAGTAGAGCGCGGAGCTCATAACCTATAGGTTGTGAGTTCGAATCCCCACGAATGCACTTTTTCCAAAACTCCCCCCCCCCCCCCTCCCAGTTAGCTGGGTTCTGGCTTGCAAACTCCTTTCTAGTGTCTATCCTTGAATTATTTTATTTTAATTTTAAAAAAAAAAAAATTATAAAATTTTCAAAAATAAATACGTAGACCCCGGTCTACGGTAAAAAACATGTAAAAAATTTTTTACTAAAAATTATACTTGAGTTTGTTTTCAAACCCAAGGTAAAAAATATTTATTTATAAACATTAACCCTCCTTCTTAGTTATTTTCCTTTTCTCTATCCACTAAACTTTCTCTGGTCACAGAAATTCGAGGAAACAAACACACTTCTCTCCTATCTCTTTTAACTAACATCTGTCGGCAATTTTATTCCGGTGAACTCCAGCAAAAGAAATGCTATCTTCTAGAAGTTGGGGGTAAATTTCTACCCAGGCACTTCTCCACAACCAGTCGCAGTCACAGTCCTATGCTGGATAGTATGTACTAGTCATGATTTTTGCTAGATTTACAAGAAATTTTTTGAGTAATTGCCCATAATACTGTTTATTATATATGCAATATTTCAAGGTAATTAATAAAAAAATAAAATGATTTTTTATGCATAAAAAGTGATTATTTTTTTTAAATCGAGCATTTTGCAGTCAACTACTGTGTGCATTCTATCAAAATAAATTATTAAGTTACATTAATAATTGCTTACTATATGTGATTACAACACTTTAGACAGCAAAATGCACCAAAATTTTTTAACCTTAATATAATTTAAATCTTTAAAGAATTTTTTATAAGCTTTTACTGAGTCATTTTTGAAATTTGTAATTAAAAATAGCACGTACTAAAATTTTTTAATATATTTTTAGAATAATGTTGCTGGATATTGTTGCCTGAAGTATTGTAATCACATATAGTAAAAAATTATTAATTTACCTTAATAATTTATTTTGACAGAATGCGCGCAGTAGTTGACTGCAAAATGCTCGTTTTTAAAAAAAATATTCACTTTTTATGCATAAAAAGTCATTTTTATTAATTACCTTGAAAAATTGCATCTATAATAAACAATATTATAGGCAGTTACTCAAAAAATTTCATATTAATCAAGCTTAAATCATGAGTAGTACATACAATCGAACATAGGTTTAAAAATGATACTTTTAAAGGTACGTAAAAGTGACCACTCCCCTTAAGTAAATAAGTTTTCATTGTATGATAAGCAATGTTGTTACTATAAATGCTTATGCAAAATCTGCCCCGTCCTATAGAGTTTATCAATTTCCAATCCAATAAAAATATTCAATCATCGTTCCGACATTATAATCACACATTAAGTTTTGTTTTCGGCAGTGATTCTCAACTTTTTATATGTTTAGGCCCGCTCTTTTAGGCCGATTCTCAGACCCTGAGCAAACTCTACGCCCCCTAAATATCTCCCACGCCTCCCAAGTGCATCACGCTTATTAGGTTGAGAATCACTACTTTACAGAATTAACATCTGATGTAGAGCAAAATTAGAATATCATCAAAGTTGTATACTTTGATTTTTATAGCGTGATTATTTTTAAAAACTACATTGTCTATTTATAGCTTAATTTCATGCGAAATAATTATTTATTATATGCTGGGTTTTTTTTTCGTACTTAGCATATGACAGTGTTGTACAGTGTTGAAAAATAATCGCAATCTTCTAAACTGTTATGCATACAGGTAGCCCTCCTACAGCACGGCATCTTACAACACGGTTTCGCTGTAACACGATAGGATAAATTGCGGCAACCCTCGTATAACACTGCAACCTGTAACATGGTTTCGCTCTAACACGATAAAAAAAATTGCAAAAACCTTTGCACAACACTGTACTTCTACAGCACTAGATAACATGATTTTTATTTAACACATTTAAAAACTGAATTACCTTAAAATAATGACGGGAAGAAATAATTAACTATAGTAGCTTTACGTGAAAATATATAAACAAATTATAATTTATTCTTTTATAACCCTATTCGGATGTCATAGCGGAAAGCGTCATGCACAGTTTACACGTGTGCCGTAATACCCCTACGTGGACTAAGGGCCTGTTCACATAGGAGTCCGTTGCGTTGCGTTAAGGAAAATATGACGTTGAGATGAAACTAAACCAATCATAGGCGTTAAAAATTTCATTGCTAATCGTTTGGAGGCCTATGATTGGTTTATTTTCGTCTCAACGTCATCTTTTCCTTAACGCAACGCAACCGACTCCTATGTGAACAGGCCCTTATGCTGCATTGTTCGAATTCGTTTTGATGACGTCGGCAGATGCACTTTCGATATTGTTTAGATTAGATGTACATTTTGATCTCTTTATGAGAAGCTTTGATTTGATCCGGTCATGCCGGAGTAATGTAAATGATTTGTAAATGTTGCATTAAACTTTTAGTTAGAATATACAGCGTGGTAGGATTTTGTTCTCTTGATTCGTCTTTCACAGACGAAATTCTCACAACATCCATGGCGAGGCTTACCGACTCAGCGATACAGTGTTGTGCGCAAAGTGCGGCCGTAGCTAAAAGGATAAAGAGCTTGCTATATCGTCATATCGCCATGTCTGATAAAGATAAAAAAACGTTTAAGAGGAAATTTATTTCTTTAGAAATAAAGATGCAAATCTTGGATCGTCTTTTAAAAGGAGAAAAAGCATCTCACATTGGAAAAAGTCTCAATATAAATGAAGCAACAGTCCGGACTATTAAGAAAAATGAAAAACAAATAAAGTGCAGTTGCTGCAAGATCTTCGACATCCGCAAAATATGCAGCTCGTCCCCGGGCGCCAATAATTAAAAAAAATGGAAAAGGCAATCAGCATTTGGATTGATGATAGCTCTCAAAAAAGAATTCCATTGGATGGTAATATTATTAAACAAAAAGCATTTAAAATTTACAAACACGTTAAAGATTATGGAGTACTCTGTCAACCCAGATTTTGTGGCAAGTAAAGGTTGGTTCGAAAAATTTTAAAAGCGTTTTGCAATTCATAGCATAAGAATTCAAGGCGAATCTGCGTCAGCTGATCATGAAGCTGCCAGGACGTATCCAGAAAAAATTCAAAACATTGTAGAAGAGCAAGGTTCAATGTTCAATGTTCAAATTCAGATCAAGTTTTCAATGCCGACGAAACAGGGCTTTGGTGGAAAAAATTGCCCAGTAGAACCTTTATATCGAAAAAAGAAAACTGCACCCGGATTTAAGGTGTCTAAAGATCGTATAACGCTACTTTTGTGAAGTAATGCGTCGGGGGACTTTATGACAAAACCTTTGCTAGTTTATAGATCTTTAAATCCTCGTGCACTTGAAGGCGTAAATAAAAACACCCTACCGGTATATTGGAAAGCAAATTCAAGAGCTTGGGTAATTGGAAATTTATTTAAAGATTGGTTTTTAAATTGTTTTGTGTCAAACGTTGAAAGTTATTTAAAGCAGACAATTTTGAGCTTCAAGGTGCTATTACTATTAGATAATGCTCCATGTCACCCACAAGATTTAAGTCATCCCAACGTCAAAATAATGTTCCTACCACCTAACATTACTTCGTTGCTCCAACCATTGGATCAAGGTATTATTTATACCTTTAAAACTTATTACATAAGGAGAGCATTACAGTGGATTTTAGAAGTAACCGACTCGAAATCAATTAATGTAATGAAAGCTTGGAAGCAATTTTCAATTAAGCACTGCATCGACATCATATCTTTGTCGCTGAAAGAACTAAAAACATCGACATTAAATGCATGTTGGAAGAAGATATGGCCATCTTCAGTTGAAATAGTAAACGTGAATCGTCAGAAAATGAAATGGGTGGCATATTAGAACTTGCTAAATCAATCGGAGGCGAAGGTTTTGTAAATATGGCTATTGAGGACGTTCAAGATTTATTACTGGAAGAAGAACTTGACGAAGCGGGTTTGTTGGAAAGGGCATCCGAAGCTGTAAATCAAATCGATTCTGAGGACAATAGCACTGATGAAGATTGTGAAGTTAATAATTTAACACTAAAAAAATTACAAGAAGGCCTAAGCTTAGCTGAAGATCTTGAATCATATTTTTTTAATGCATACCCTTCCGCTGAAAGAAGCCGAAAATTCAAAAGGGAGCTGCAAAATTGTCTATCCCCATACCGTGAAATCTGCAATGACATTTTAAGAAGCAGCAAACAAACCAAAATTACAGATTTTTTAAAGACGATAAAAGGTGCAAAAAATTTAAATGAAGAAAAAGGTTCTGAAATTGAAGGTCATATCTTACAACCGAAAAAAAACGTTCTCGTTTGATTGTGCAGTACTGAGCAGTGATGAGGAAGAAATTTATTAAAGTAAGTTCGCTTTAAAGGAAAATAATATATTTTTTTACTTTTCGTTTTCTGTTATACATACATTTATATTTTTAATAAAAATTAAGTTGCTTATATGGAATTTTTTTTAAAAATGTGTGATTTTAATAAGTTTTCGGAACGTAACCCCCCTTTTTGTACTGCCTCTGGGTCTCACACAACACGGCATTTTCTAGGAACCTATCTACCGTGTTATAGGAGGGTTATCTGTACTTTAATACCTATGCATTCAAATCACCCCACCATGTAAGAAAAGTAAAAGACTGAGAATGCATATGATTAGCTGGCCAAGCCTACGTTTTATTTATTCAGCTTCTAAATCTAAATTTCAATTTCTCTTTCACGTCACACTGCAAAGACCCGTGAAATTAGGCATGCGTTGGTAGACTCTTCTCCTTACGAAGCTAGACTCACATCTTTCAAGTTTAAATCCTTTAATTAATATAATTGCTTTAACAATGCAAAATGCTCCCTTTTCGGAAACCGTTTTCGTTTCCGTACCCTGCCTATGAATGGCGCCAGTGGTACAATACCCAATCTCATGACTGGAAGTGGTCTTTAGTAATAGTCATCGATAAGGTATCTGCTCTTTTGCACAGAATTATCGGTTAACGTCTGCTCTATGGGGAAACGGAGTTTTTTTCTCAGGCTAAAGCTAGGACTGATCATGGATCCAGGCGGCAGTCGTGCAATTTTTCTAAATTCATGTTTGGCAACTTGTTTACTACGGAAAATTACTATGAGTTTTGTTACAGTTCAAAAGCACCGCAACATGAAGCACAGATGAAGGAATCAATTAAGAAGTGATCGAGTTAAGAGAAGCAATGACGAGTGATGAATAAGCGAGGGACGTGGACAGAGTTTAGAAAAGAAACAGGATGTTTAAGTGCCATTAAGGATGAAAATGAAGCCGCCAAAAGAAGTGTACAATGTGGGGTATACTTAGGCATGAAAAGAGCGCACAGACCAGATGCAGATGTGAAAGATATAGGAAGAGGGGAAAACACGCTAACGAGGAAAATGCGTTGAATAGTGATGGTTTGGGCTAAATGATGGAAAATCGGAAACAGATGATATTCGAGAAGATGGGAATATTGTCGTGGGAATGATGATGGGGAGGCGAGTGGTCCCACCTACGAGAAGGCTGAGAAAAAGAAGATTCTGGAAAGAAATGAGTAGCCCAATAGAGTAGGAATAAAATATCTGACCAGTAAAAACGAAGGAATGAGGCGGATCCAAAATGAAAGGGCGAAAGAAAGTAGTGGACTAAAAAAATAAGACACGCAAGAAAAAGAGACATTCATGCTAGAGAATTATGAAATGACGACTTGCGATCTGGCAGCGAAGCAGCGGCATTAGACACTTTATGCAGAGAGCAATAGCGGCATGCCTAAGTGAGAACCGAAGGTTGGAGAATAGATTGGAAAGAAGTAATGATAATAGCATGCGACTAGCGGATGAAGTGAGACGAGAATCGTATTATCTATAAAGGCATGGAAAGTCTGTAGTGAATAAGAACAGTAGCTGAATGTATAAGATATTGTACTGTTGACGGCAAGCAGCCAGCCATTGATGGGATTGACGAGAAAGTCATTAACCCGAATGCCTCGAGTCCACGATAAGCAGAGAAACCCCTCTATATGATAGTCAATTTGAAAGAGCTACGAGAGACGAAAATGAACCCCAGCCAGTGGAACTCCTGTGAATAAGGCCCGAACCGACAACAGGACGAAAGTATTGCCCCACATCCCCAAGGAGCTATTAGAACTATCCGACATCGAGCCAACGAGACGGACAAAGGAACGAGTTTCGGACGGAGCGTGCAGAATGTCACGGAAAACCCCACCCGCCAGTGATTGCGATTCGAAGTGTGCCCGATGACAAAAGATTGGAAAGAATCGTCAGTGAAAGGTATAGTGCTGTCTATAATTGATATATATTTAACGTGTATAAAGTGTGCCTCTCATCCTTGATTCAGATAATGATAGTTAGTGTATAAGAGTTGATATATTATGAGTATAAGAGTTGATGAATTGATATTATAAAATGGTTATATGGGTAGCTCACCTCTTAAATAAATAATCGATGTATGAACGTGTTATGTAAATGGTTAATGTAATTTTATGATAACTATTAAGGAATAATGATGATGAGTAAATATATTAAGCAAAATTTGATAATTGTTTATTAGAGGGAATACCTCGTAATTAACTAATTGAAAGTAGATTATTAACATAGAATGTTTACGAATAAGAGAAGGTGAATTGTGTGACAATGTTCATAAATGAATTAAGTGTAAAACTTACATACTAAAGATAATGTACTGATTTAAATAATGTGTATGAGTGTTATGTTGTTAATAAATCCATCTGTAATTTATCAATCAGATAATCTGTAATTCTTCATAAACACAACGTGGATACTAACAGTGTGGTCGAACAAGTAGATAGTGAGTACATAATTAATGATTGGAAATTCACCTCAAATTGACGACTTAGACCACGGTACTAACCACTGTACGCATCACATTAGACCATTAAAAGTTTATTAATTCATTATCCGTTAGGAGCAGTGCAATGCTTCACAGTGCCAGGAACTCGGTAAACCTTACCACCTTGACTTTGACCTTGCTTGCTTTTCAAACACCATGAAAATTTAACTAGATACACCAGCGGCTTATTTAAAATCTCACATAAATAGATTATATAACACTGCGACTAGATGTGCAGAATAGTTAGAAACTTGTACAGCCGTGAATGAATAAAAGTTCTGAATTTGCATTTCACATCCATAGAAGAGGTTCAACGAAAGATTCGGGTACTCGAATAGATGGCGGTATAATTGGGTTCAGGAAAAAGGGGAACTATTCAGTAGTTATCCTGCAGGTCACTTGACAGTGTCAGAAGTATTTTTAATAATCGATAATTGAATGTCAATCGATTGGTGAAATCACTGGAATACAAATAGCACGATTTTTTAAGTTATTCGATTGTTCACATCACTAGTCGTGTTGCGTACATTAATTAATATTGTTTATAATATTCCGCTGTATCGTGACTGCCAGACTTCAGTAAGAATGTAACATTTATGTCCACCAGAGGTCCACTGCCGGTCTTAGGTTCTTTTAGTGCATTAGAATATACCTTCAAATGAAACCATCTGAAATATTTGAATTTATATCTAAGATAAATCTATAAAAAATTATTTATAGCTGTGAAAAAATGTAAGAATTTTCTTTCTAGATCAGACAAACTGAAAACCAAATAAATTTTGGCTTATTAACAGTAAATATTTCTTAGACGCCACAAGTAAAGAATATATACTTCACTCCTTCTCCTCCTATAAAAATTTGGTTTCATACTTTATGAATACCGAAAGATTTTTTAGCTATAATGTAGTTCAAATTTGAGTATATATACATATTGAGTTTTGTTTCGGGCAGTGACTCTTAACTTTTTTTATCTTCCTCTGACCCTGCGAAAATTCTACGCCTCACCTGTGCGGCACGCCCATTAGGTTTAAAACCACTGTTTTTGAGAACTATCATCTAATGTATGTCAAAATTAAAATTTCATCAAAGTTATATACTCTGTCTTTTATACCGTGATTAGTTTTAAAAACTACATTGTTTATTTATAGCTTAATTTCATACTAAATAATTAATGATTTATTATATGCTGTTTTTTTTCATACATCAAAAACATTTCACTGTTGAAAAATAATCTCGATCTTCTAAACTGTTATGCATACTTTAATACCTAAGCATTCAAATAGACGAATTTCTTTATTGCCTAAAATTCAACTGTTATGTGATATTATTCAATTGCATAACTTGAATGAACAATGACGCTATTGATGAAATGTTTGAATAGGATCAAAAATTAATTATAGATTATTTGTATTACTTAATAGAGAATTTTTTGCCTTTATAACAATGTGAAAATTTAAAGACACACACTTGTTGCATATTGAAAATCTCAGGTAAATAGATTATAAAGCACTGCGACTAGAGGTGCAGGATAATAAAAATATTTTTCCAGCCGTGAATCAATAAAATCACCGAAATTTCACGGCACAGCCATTACAGCGTTTATCATGAGAAAAGACCTTTCTTTTCAAAACAGCAAATAGCCCTAAAGAGATTCAGACTATGCCCGGATTCTATTCATAAGGAAAACCGAAAATGATTCCCTTTCTCCTTTGCTGTTATGGCAACAGGTCGCTTCACAAATATAACAGATCATTGACAACGTAGTCCCAATGTCAATATTAGTACGTAGAAAAAAAGGATGGGAGGTAACGTTGCTCGCGTCCGTGATATCCTTAAATCACACGTGTGGTGCTAAATGAGTAACAACTCTGGCTGCAGGCTCACCGCAAATTCAATGGATCCCATCGCACGTTGGCATTGAAGAGCCGACTCATTCGCAAAGAAGGGAACAACAATTAACTCATCCAATCTCTATAAAGAAAAACATCTACAACAAAATCTCTTTATAACTTAAGACAGAGCAGAACTTGCTATCTAAAGCGAAGAGATCCAGGACAGTTGGAAAGACTACTGTATAGTCATAAATCCCGTACAGAAGCAGTGGCACATTTCAGACTTAAAACAGGCCACGACTGTCTAGCAACACATTTAAACCGAATTGGCATCCTAACCAAAAGTGAATGCCAGGTCTGCAGGGCTGGCAATATGAATGCAGATCATTTACTTACATGCCCAGGACTTGATACGGAAGCCCAGAAAAGTGAGAACTTTACCAAATTATACTGGGACGCTAGAGATATGATGAACTTTCTATGAACTTTTAACACCTTTTATCTGACTTTGTTTACTGTTGTGCTTTATGTATCTGTTCAATGCTTAGTTCTTTGCTGTTTGTGTTGCCTGTAAATATGGATTAATTTTCCAAATAAAGCCATAGGTTGAAAAAAAAAATACTTCGGGTCACGTGACAGTAACAGCAATGTTTACAGCATGAAGCTACAGAAGGAGCGTAAGCTTCAATGGGGAATTTTTCAAAAAATGGACCGAATATTGTCGCTCACCGGTAGATAGCGCTACATGTAAGTAAAGTGACGATTATACTGGTCCTCCTATGCCAGTAATTGGTTGCACTGAGCAACATAACTTTAATTTAATTCAAAAGGTTATTAACTTTTTTCTGATTACGCGCATGCATTTTATATGCAAACAAGAGAATAAAAATGCCAACTCTGAGCTAATGTTAAAAGACTGAGAAAAGAATCGAAATTATAATTCTGTATTATTAAAATTAAGCTTTCATTTTATATTACTTTTGAACTGAATTATTCTCTTGTCAATATCAATGAATAATGTTATCAATATCTGCAAAACCTGTCATGTATAATTTTTGATCGAATTTATCTATAGTAAATTGTATATCACACATTTAATTTTTATTTTATAATGTATTAATAGTGTATGTTGTTAATTTCAGTTCCTTATAATTATGAAATACTTTTCTTCTATTCAATATATTTTGTGGTTATGGCAAATTGAGCTACACGTCTGAACTAAAGCCATAATTTTTTTTTAAATTGTGCACAGAAATAAAATATTTCTAGTTAACTTTTCTTAATATTGAATTTTATCACTATTAAGTTAGTTGATAAGTAAATAAGTTTTCATTGTATGATAAAGAATGTTGTTACTATAAATGCTTATGCAAAATCTGTTGAGTATAACTTAAAAAAAATTAATATTTTCCTGCCTTTTTACTGTAAGTACAATGAAACCCATACTTTGTGAAAATGCGAAAATATAGCTGATTTGTCCTTATCAATGTTATTTGGGGGTTTTTTTTCTTTTTAATTTGCTGAAAATATTTGTAATCGATAATTTACCAACTTGAAGGTAATTCCTGACAATGCTGGAACCATAATATTGAATTTAATCACTATTTAGTTAGTTAAAGTACGTAAAAGTATCATTTTTAGACCTATGCTGGATTGTATGTACTACTCATGATTTTTGCTTGATTTCCAAGAAATTTTTTGAGTAACTGCCTATAATACTGTTTATTATATATGCAATATTTCAAGGTAATTAATAAAAAATAAAATAATTTTTTATGCATAAAAAGTGAATATTTTTTTAAAATCGAGCATTTTGCAGTCAACTATTGTGCGCATTCTATCAAAATAAATTATTAAGTTACATTAATAATTGCTTGCTATATATGATTACAACACTTTAGACAACAAAAGCCACCAAAATTTTTTAACCTTAATATATTTTAATTTTTTAAAGAATTTTTTATAAGCTTTTACTCAGTCATTTTTGAAATTTCTAATTAAAAAAAGCACGTACTAAAATGTTTTAATATATTTTAGAATAATGTTGCTGGATATTGTTGCCTGAAGTATTGTAATCACATATAGTAAAAAATTATTAATGTACCTTAATAATTTATTTTGACAGAATGCGCACAGTAGTTGACTGCAAAATGCTCGATTTTAAAAAAATATTCACTTTTTATGCATAAAAAGTCATTTTTATTAATTATCTTGAAAAATTGCATCTATAATAAACAATATTATAGGCAGTTACTCAAAAAATTTCATATAAATCAAGCTTAAATCATGATTAGTACATACAATCGAACATAGGTCTAAAAATGATACTTTTAAAGGTACGTAAAGGTGACCACTCCCCTTAAGTAAATAAGTTTTCATTGTATGATAAGCAATGTTGTTACTATAAAAGCTTATGCAAAATCTGCGTACAAAATCTGCTTATGCAATAAAATGCGTACTTTGTGAAAATTCAAAAATATAGCTGATTTGTCCTTGTCAAAGTTATTTGTTTTTTTCTTTTTAATTCGCTGAAAAAATTTTATTTCAGTAATTTACCAACTTGACGATTATACATCCGGGTTTAAAAAGTGTAATCTGAGATGCTTTGACTGATTTTTTACCAAAGGAGGATATTTTAAAGTATTGTCTGATTAAATACTGAATTGACTTCCTATTTTATTAGTCCTGATAAGAATTTATTTGTGATTGATAGAAAATGTTGCTTTTCTACTATGTGTGTTTGTGTGTTTTGGTTAATCAGCATTATTTCTCACATTTTTTTTCCATAGGAGATTATGAACAATGATAAAAAAATTTCTTCACAATTCTTTTCTGTAATTTCATTTCCTTAATTATTAAATTATTACAAAATTCTGAACTCATTTATTCTGAAACCAATACACAATTATTCTGAAAAAGTATATTTACTCATTTCCTTTGAGAATTTTAATCATGAAGCTACAGAAGGAGGAGAAGCTCAGTGTTAAAAATGAGTCTCCCTTTTTGTCGCCGCCACTAGAGGGCGCTCGCTTGCACTAGCGGGAGGCTTAGACACGGACAACCATATGCTTTAATATGGATTTTTCGTATTTTTCCTAGCGAAACAAGTTGTTTTATTTTAGTGCGTAATTAATATGAATTTATTTATTCAATTTAACAATTGCTTATTTTCATTCAAAATCTTTATTTCTAGTGCTTTTTTTGCTATAATTCATTAAAATTGTTAAAGGAAATGAGTAAATAGAGTTTTCAAAATAATTGTGTATTGGTTTCAGAATAAATGAGTTCAGAATTTTGTAATAATTTAATAATTAAGGAAATGAAATTACAGAAAAGAATTGTGAAGAAATTTTTTTATCATTGTTCATAATCTCTTATGGAAAAAAAATGTGAGAAATAATACTGATTAACCAAAACACACACACACACATAGTAGAAAAGCAACATTTTCTATCAATCACAAATAAATTCTTATCAGGACTAATAAAATAGGAAGTCAATTCAGTATTTAATCAGACAATACTTTAAAATATCCTCCTTTGGAAAAAAAATCAGTCAAAGCATCTCAGATTACACTTTTTAAACCCGGATGTATAATCGTCAAGTTGGTAAATTACTGAAATAAAATTTTTTCAGCGAATTAAAAAGAAAAAAAAAATAACTTTGACAAGGACAAATCAGCTATATTTTTGAATTTTCACAAAGTACGCATTTTATTGCATAAGCAGATTTTGTACTCAGATTTTGCATAAGCATTTATAGTAACAACATTGCTTATCATACAATGAAAACTTATTTACTTAAGGGGTGTGGTCACTTTTACGTACCTTTAAAAGTATCATTTTTTGACCTATGTTCGATTGTATGTACTACTCATGATTTAAGCTTGATTTATATGAAATTTTTTGAGTAACTGCCTATAATATTGTTTATTATAGATGCAATTTTTCAAGGTAATTAATAAAAATGACTTTTTATGCATAAAAAGTGAATATTTTTTTTAAAATCGAGCATTTTGCAGTCAACTACTGTGCGCATTCTGTCAAAATAAATTATTAAGGTACATTAATAATTTTTTACTATATGTGATTACAATACTTCAGGCAACAATATCCAGCAACATTATTCTAAAATATATTAAAACATTTAAGTCCGTGCTATTTTTAATTAGAAATTTCAAAAATGACTGAGTAAAAGCTTATAAAAAATTCTTTAAAAAATTAAAATATATTAAGGTTAAAAAATTTTGATAGATTTTGTTGTCTAAAGTGTTGTAATCACATATAGTAAGCAATTATTAATGTAACTTAATAATTGATTTTGATAGAATGCGCACAGTAGTTGACTGCAAAATGCTCGATTTAAAAAAAAATATTCACTTTTTATGCATAAAAAATCATTTTAATTTTTTATTAATTACCTTGAAATATTGCATATATAATAAACAGTATTATAGGCAGTTACTCAAAAAATTTCTTGGAAATCAAGCAAAAATCATGAGTAGTACATACAATCCAGCATAGGTCTAAAAATGATACTTTTAAAGGTACGAAAAAGTGACCACTCCCCTTAAGGGGAATGGTCACTTTTAACTACTTTAACTAACTTAATAGTGATTAAATTCAATATTATGGTTCCAACATTGTCAGGAATTACCTTCAAGTTGGTAAATTATCGATTACAAATATTTTCAGCAAATTAAAAAGAAAAAACCCCAAATAACATTGATAAGGACAAATTAGCTATATTTTCGCATTTTCACAAAGTATGGGTTTCATTGTTCTCACAGTAAAAGGATAGGAAAATATTAATTTTTTTTAAAATTATACTCAACAGATTTTGCATAAGCATTTATAGTAACAACATTCTTTATCATACAATGAAAACTTATTTACTTATCGACTAACTTAATAGTGATAAAATTCAATATCAAGAAAAGTTACCTAGAAATATTTTATTTCTGTGCTCAATTTTTTAAAAAATTATGGCTCTGTAGCTTCATGATTAACACAAAACAATAATAATGTTCTTACCTTAGGAGCAGCAAATATACTAGGATTTCTCTGTCCAGTTTCTTTATTTCTTTTTAAGGCTGATCTATAGCCAGTAGAACAACCCGGAGCAAAACATGTGTTTGGCATATTTCTGCACACAGAATAAATTTTAAAATTTATAAAACAATTTTCACCACCACGCCGTATAACTCAATGTAAAATAGTCACTTCGCTTGTATGTCACGCCATCTACCGGTGAGTGACAACAATCGGTTCATTTTTCGAAAAATTCCCCATTGAAGCTTACGCTCCTTCTGTAGCTTCATGATTTTAATGAATTATAGCAAAAAAAGCACTTGAAATAAAGATTTTTAATGAAAATAAGCAATTGTTAAATTGAATAAATAAATTCATATTAAATATGCACTAAAATAAAGCAACTTGTTTTCGCTAGGAAAAATACGGAAAATCCATATTAAAGCATATGGTTGTCCCTGTCTAAGCCGTCCTCTAGTATATGCGCGCGCCATCTAGTGGCGGCGACAAAATGTGAGACATATATTTTTTGAAAAAAAAAATACTTGGGGTCACGTGACAGTAACAGCAATGTTTACAGCATGAAGCTACAGAAGGAGGAGCAGCTCAGTGTTAAAAATGTGTCTCCCTTTTTGTCGCCGCCACTAGAGGGCGCTCGCGTGCACTAGCGGGCGGCTTAGACACGGACAACCATACGCTTTAATATGGATTTTTCGCATTTTTCCTATCGAAAACAAGTTGTTTTATTTTAGTGCGTATTTAATATGAATTTATTTATTCAATTTAACAATTGCTTATTTTCATTCAAAATCTTTATTTCAAGTGCTTTTTTTGCTATAATTCATTAAAATTCTTAAAGGAAATGAGTAAATATACTTTTTGAGAATAATTGTGTATTGGTTTCAGAATAAATGAGTTCAGAATTTTGTAATAATTTAATAATTAAGGAAATGAAATTACAGAAATACTGTGAAGGAATTTTTTTATCATTGTTCATAATCTCTTACGGAAAAAAAATGTGAGAAATAATACTGATTAACAAAACACACACACACACATAGTAGAAAAGCAACATTTTCTATCAATCACAAATAAATTCTTATCAGGACTAATAAAATAGGACGTCAATTCTGTATTTAATCAGACAATACTTTAAAATATCTTCCTTTGGAAAAAAAATCAGTCAAAGCATCTCAGATTACACTTTTTAAACCCGGATGTATAATCGTCAAGTTGGTAAATTACTGAAATAAAATTTTTTCAGCGAATTAAAAAGAAAAAAACAAATAACTTTGACAAGGACAAATCAGCTATATTTTTGAATTTTCACAAAGTACGCATTTTATTGCATAAGCAGATTTTGTACGCAGATTTTGCATAAGCATTTATAGTAACAACATTGCTTATCATACATTGAAAACTTATTTACTTAAGGGGTGTGGTCACTTTTACGTACCTTTAAAAGTATCATTTTTAGACCTATGTTCGATTGTATGTACTACTCATGATTTAAGCTTGATTTATATGAAATTTTTTGAGTAACTGCCTATAATATTGTTTATTATAGATGCAATTTTTCAAGGTAATTAATAAAAATGACTTTTTATGCATAAGAAGTGAATATTTTTTTTAAAATCGAGCATTTTGCAGTCAACTACTGTGCGCAATCTGTCAAAATAAATTATTAAGGTACATTAATAATTTTTTACTATATGTGATTACAATACTTCAGGCAACAATATCCAGCAACATTATTCTAAAATATATGAAAACATTTAAGTACGTGCTATTTTTAATTAGAAATTTCAAAAATGACTGAGTAAAAGCTTATAAAAAATTCTTTAAAAAATTAAAATATATTAAGGTTAAAAAATTTTTTAGATTTTGTTGTCAAAAGTGGTGTAATCACATATAGTAAGCAATTATTAATGTAACTTAATAATTGATTTTGATAGAATGCGCACAGTAGTTGACTGCAAAATGCTCGATTTTAAAAAAATATTCACGTTTTATGTATAAAAAATGATTTTAATTTTTTATTAATTACCTTGAAATATTGCATATATAATAAACAGTATTATAGGCAGTTACTCAAAAAATTTCGTGTAAATCAAGCAAAAATCATGAG
Source organism: Dolomedes plantarius (assembly GCA_907164885.2). Classification (NCBI taxonomy): domain Eukaryota; kingdom Metazoa; phylum Arthropoda; class Arachnida; order Araneae; family Dolomedidae; genus Dolomedes; species Dolomedes plantarius. The sequence continues at coordinate 99,727,840 of OU015499.1, read as the reverse complement.
TAGTACATACAATCCAGCATAGGTCTAAAAATGATACTTTTACGTACTTTAACTAACTTACGTAATTTAACTAACTTAATAGTGATTAAATTCAATATTATGGTTCCAGCATTGTCAGGAATTACCTTCAAGTTGGTAAGTTATCGATTACAAATGTTTTCAGCAAATTAAAAAGAAAAAACTCCAAATAACATTGATAAGTACAAATCAGCTATATTTTCGCATTTTCACAAAGGATGGGTTTCATTGTACTCACAGTAAAAAGATAGGAAAATATTAATTTTTTTAAAAATTATACTCAACAGATTTTGCATAAGCATTTATAGTAACAACATTCTTTATCATACAATGAAAACTTATTTACTTATCAACTAACTTAATAGTGATAAAATTCAATATTAAGAAAAGTTAACTAGAAATATTTTATTTCTGTGCAAAATTTTTAAAAAAATGTTGGCTCTGTAGCTTCATGATTAACACAAAACAATAATAATGTTCTTACCTTAGGAGCAGCAAATATACTAGGATTTCTCTGTCCAGTTTCTTTATTTCTTTTTAAGGCTGATCTATAGCCAGTAGAACAACCCGGAGCAAAACACGTGTTTGGCATATTTCTGCACACAGAATAAATTTTAAAATTTATAAAACAACTTTCACCACCACGCCGTATAACTCAATGTAAAATAGTCACTTCGCTTGCATGTCGCGCCCTCTACCGGTGAGCGACAACAATCGGTTCATTTTTCGAAAAATTCCCCATTGAAGCTTACGCTCCTTCTGTAGCTTCATGGTTTACAGTAATCTATTATTGAAAATTACTCGATTGTTGAAATCACTCGATTACTTGAACATTCGATTGTTCTCCCAATTATTGTTTTTATATAAATGAAAAATATGCATTTAACAGAAGTTTTAAAGAAATACGAGTTAAAAGCCCGTCAAAACAACCCAAAAAATAAGTGTTGGATCATGCTGAACCCTTTTTTTGCTAATGGTTAAGTTCCGAGCAATATTAATCCCACGAATGTAAAATCAATACCGGCTTTAAGAGGGGAAAAACTTAGCTTAATTCCTATTTCACAAAGATTTCTTTTTTTACCACATTTTTATTGTATACATCCTCTCTTTCAGCATTTCCCCTTGTTTCATGCCACCCATAATACGACATACCATTACCGTGTTTTACCTCTGAGCAGGTGACGGGGTGATTGGGTTCCGGAAAAAAGAGAGAGTATTCAGTAGTTATACAAAATTCGTTAGTTATACTTCAGTTGTGATACTCGTGTAAATTGTGACAGTACCACAAATATGTTTAAAATAGATGTTTTAAAATCAACCGAATTCAGAGACTATTATTTAAATCATTTGATAGTTCTCTTCAATAACAATAGTTGAGTTGCGTAGTTAGGTTCATTTTTGTTATGTTCGGCTGTGACGTGAGTGCCAGATTTAAATGAGGATTTGACATAGAAGCACTCCATGGTTTACTAACGGCTCATCCAAATCGTGACTTTCAGCTTCCAGTAGGAAAATAATATTGAATCACACCTAGGGTGCATTGCGGCCCAAGGTCCTTTTAATAAATGGTGTCAGAAGTAGTGATGTCCCAAATTCACATTGTTGAAGTTTTATCACTCTAGAATGTATAAAAATTACTGGTAGATCTATTTAGCTGTAAGGAAATAATTTTACATTTTTCTGGGAAAATGAGCATCAGCTTTCCATGGAGAGGTAGAGACTATTCGGATGGCATTGAATGGATTAAAATATTACCAAATTAAGTTCAAGAAATAATATATTCTCATGGATTTACGAGTGGCTGTTAAAGCTATGGACTCTATGAACAGTGGTGCACCCAGGATTTTTTCTTGGGGGGGGGGGCGAGATGAATGGATAAAAATGTTTATAATGCATGGGGGGGGGGGCGAGATGAACGAAAAAAAATATTTATAATGCAAAATCAATATTTCTACTTCTTTGGGGGGGGGGGGGCAGGGCCCCCTGCCCACCCACCCCTGGGTGCGCCACTGTCTATGAATATAAACAAGAGAGATGAAATATTTGAATGACTACCACGCATCCCAAATTTATTTTCACAAATAAACAATGGCTCACAGTGGATTCCAGCACATTATTGAGTTAATTGTTATGAACTTATCTACCAAAGAGGAATACCATAATTACTCAGACTGCAAACAGGCTATTTTTATTAAAATTCCACAAAATTGTACATTAAAAAAACAATCAAGGAATCTTTTCTTTCACGATTAACCAAATTGAAAATCAAATAAATCTTGCCTTATTAACAGTAAACATACCTCAAAGGCCCTAGGAAACGAATGTATTTCGATGACCTGACATTTAGTCGGCCTCCATCGTCTAGCTAAATATTTGACCACGTAAACATCCATCCGAGTTCCTACTTCAAACTTAGATAACTCATTTCTCGTTTTTCCCGTACGCTATGCTAAACTAATCCTTACCGTTGATCGTTCCGATAAGAGATTCGGGTATTCGAGCAAGTGGCAGGATGATTGGGTTCAGGAAAAAAGGAAACTCTTCAGTAATTATCATCCAGGTCATGTGATACCACCACTAGTATTTTAAATAAGCGATAATTTAAAATCATTCGATTACTGAAATCATTGGAATACAAATAAGACGATTTTTTATGGATTCCAGCACATTATTGAGTTAATTGTTATGAACTTATCTACCAAAGAGGAATACCATAATTACTCAGAGAATTAGTCATTCGATTATTCACATCACTAATTCTGTAACGCACATTACTAAATATTTATTGTTTTTTCCGCTGTATCATGTCCGCCAGATTTAATATATAATTTAACATAGTTGCACACCTCAGGCCAAATGACGGCCCAAAGTCAATTTAACAATTTACTGTGAATTTTGATATAAGATACAATATAAACGATTAGAAATTATATTGTAATGAAATTATAATATAAAACTGATAATTTTGTTAAATTGTAAAAATATTATTTCAAGATCAGGCAATTTGAAAATCAAAAGAAATTTTGGCTTATTAAGGGAACAAGGGACCATCAACCTCGTTTTTCTTTAATTTCAAATATTTTACTCTATATACCACATGAGTATAATTAATATTCTTTTCTACAACATTGAAGATACTTACAAGTCACAAATAAGTATTTTGTGGAATAATAAGACATGTTTATCAAAATATTCTTCAAAAATACTAGAATTTTTCAAAATGCTCCGTACGCTTTTATTTTCGTCTGATTTATTCCAAACTTCTTGGAATTTTTAATGGGAGTGTTTGTCCCTAAACAGTGCATGATTCTTTGACATCATAAATATTTTTCAATTTTATACACCATAAAATAAAGTAAAACCATGCAAAAACTTTAAAAAAAATAACAGGCAGAATAGAAAAAAAATATATTTAAGACTTGATATTCATACAAAAAAAATTAAATGCGCAGTTATATTTCTATACATATGGTAAACTTATAATTAAAAATTTAAGATTTTTAATTGATATGGAATGCGCATGGAGCATTTTGAAAAAAAAGTTAGAAATTTTGAAAAAAAATTTGAAAACAAGGATTATTCTGCCAAAAATTTCCTTATTTTGAACTCTAATGGTTTCCAGTGTAGTAAAAAAGAAAATTATTCTCATTTTGTATATAGAGTTAAAAGTTTTAAATTTAAAAATTCCGAGTTTGAAGGTCCCTTGTCCCCTTAACAGTAAATATATCTCAGAAGTCGCAGATAACGAATATATTTCGATAACTTGACATTTAATTGGCCTCCATCGTCTAGCTAAATATTTGACCGCGTAAACATCCATCCGAGTTCCTACTTCAAACTTTGTCCTAGCTCGCAAGCGATGGACATTCTTCACATGCAAGTGTGCTATCTCTCTCCTGACGAGATAAAGGGAGACGCGGAGACGATGAATTGTTTCTAATTGCTTCTCTTTCTGGTGTTGTTGTGTTGAGTTATGGGAAGTTACTCGAGTGAATAACTCGAATATTGACAATCACTCGAGTAGTACGATTACGAAATTATCAATCGAATGATTTTTGGTTCGATCATTTTTCGAATAACAAATAACTTGAGTGCACTAAAATACTCGAGCAGGTTTACCCCCTCTCATTTAGAGATTATCAATTTTCAGTCCATTAAAAATATATTCAATCATTCCTCCATAGGTATCACAGTCTAAGATCTGTTTCGGGCAGTGAATCTCAACTTATTTAATGTCTTGTCTAGGCCCTGCCATATCGACGATGATCAGACCCTATGCAAACTCCACTCCCCCTGTATATCTCTCAAGCCAATCCATTGCGACACGCCCACCCGGTTGAGAACCACTGCTTTAGGGAATTATCGTCTGATCTATAACAAAATTAAAATTCTTTGAAGACGTATTTGCTGATTTTTAAAGGGTGATTAGTTTTAATAACTACATTGTTTATGTATTGCTTAACTCCATACTAAATAACTAATGATTTACTATATGACGTTTGAATGTGCATCAAAATAATTTCAGCTTTAAAATATTAACTCATTCTTCTAAACTGTTATGCATACTTTAATTCCTAAGCACTCAAATTCACACCTTTCAAAATTTCCTAAAATTCAGGTGTTATGTGATATTTTTCTATTGCATATCTTGAATGAGCTATGAAACTATAAATGAAAATTTTGATTAGTAGTATTAATAATTAATCAGTGGTTAATCGGATTACTCAATAGAGAATTTTTTGCCTTTGTAACAATGTGATGACTTAAAGAATTACACTCGTTGCATATTGAAAATCTCACCTAAATAGATTATAAAACGCTGCGACTAGATGTGCAGGATAGTAAAAAAACTTTTACAACCGTGACTCAATAAAATTGCTGAAGTTGCACCTCATATCCATTACAGCGTTTATCACGAGGAAAGATATTCACAACAGAGCAACTAGTCCTATAGTGATTCAGTCTATGTCCGGATTATATTCATACGGAAAGCCGAAAATGATTTAATTTCTTCTTTGTAGTCATTCGTTTGTTGTCATTCGCAACACATCATTCATAAAGCGCTCTCAATGTCATAACTAGGAAAGGGAAAAAAGTTCCACGTTTGATTTCCCGTAACAGTATGAGAATTTATTATAATCAATATTTAATTATTCCCATCGCCAATTAAACGTTCAATTTCGGTTTGACAGAGAATTGTCATTGCTTGAGTGAGGAAAGTTATATTTATTTTGCTCTATAGTCGACGTTATATTAAACCACGCCCTTTTTAAATTGCAAAGGAAAAATTGATAAAATTTAAATTTTGATACAATTTAAATTTTATCAAAAACAAAATAAAATCTTCCTCTTCCTGAAATAAGAAGAAGCTAAATTTTCTTTAAAAAATTTATCCTCTAAGTATACAGTATAACACATTACAACAGTTTAAACAACAGTTTAAAAGAGACAAGAGAGAAGTGGTCTCAGTGTCCAAACTAGGAAATAGAAAGAAAAAAAAATCAATTTCAGGTAGTCTTTTCTAACGAAACTACCGCGGGTTATTAAAGTAGGATTGCATATCGTTGCTAACCTCTTTTTTTCTTTTTGACGCATTTTGGTACTTTTCTGTTTAACTGTTTACTGCTACTGGGTTTGACGCGAAATTATAACTAGCGACGGACAATTTTGTTTTCTCTTCGCCGGACCGTTATTGAGGAACATAACCCTACGTTAAAAGGGACACATTTGAGTTCACGTGACAATATCACGAGTATTTATGATAATCAATTTTTGATTATTCCCATCTCTGTTTAGACATACACTTTCGAATTCACACAGCAGTATCATCAGTCCACTCTCTTTTATCTGGTACAACCTTCTTTTCACCCATTTTAAAAAATTATTTACCGATTTATTGCGAAATAAAAAATAAAAATTAAATAAAAGAAGGAAATCGAGTCCCAGCTCTGACAAAAATCTTCCAACAACGACGGAAGACTGGAGACTAAAGCTAAGTGTCCACTTGAGAGAAAATCTCGAGAGAAAGTCTCGAGATTAATCTCAGGGGGTTGTCCATTTGAGATCACTCACGCTCTCGAGACAAGTTCGTGAGACTCGACGGTCACTGCAGTCTCGAGAGCGGGAACATTTCGTGTGGACTTGAGAGTGAACTCGCAGTCAGTTCTGTGATTTGATCGCAGTTTGTTTGTTTTTCTTCTTTCAAAATGGATTCGCGTCAGGCCCTTGCTTTTGTAATTGCCTATAAAATTGCGAAAAAGCGGAAAGTGAAAAAAAAAAAAGGGAGTGTTGGGTGAGAAAATGGGTGGATAGAAGAAATGAATTAGGAGCTTGTTCTACACTAGTAAATGAGTTGCGGTTGGAAGACGCACAGCAGTTAAAAAATTTTATTCGGATGTCTGCAGTGCAATTTGAACTGCTGCTAAATTTGGTAAAACACCAGATTGTAAAGCAAGACACAAAATTACGCGATGCAATTCCTGTACATGACAGATTGATGGTAATCCTTCGTTTTCTTGCTTCAGGTAAGCATATTCAAGCGAATATTCAAGTACAGTAGATTCCTGCTACATATTTTAGCTATTTTTTTTATGAATACTTTTTTTATGAATTTTTTTCTTTTTTTTTTGAATACTTTTTTTATGAATTTTTTTCTTTTTTTATGAATACATCTTTTCTTTCAGCTTAATTTTATTATCAATACTACAAACTGCATACGTAGATGCAAGTTTTTGTAGATTAAATTTTTAATTTACTAAATTTTAATTAGTATTTTTTTTAAAATCCCGTTCGGATTAACCGGATGTCCGGACCATCGGGGTTCCGATTACCGGGACTCTATTGTACTCACCTCTTGAATATTGGATTTTTTGAATAGTGAGTATACATAACTATGAATTTTCAGGAGATGCTTATTGCAGTCTGCAGTACCTTTTCCGCCTTCCACCTTGTACAATTGGAAGAATAGTTCCTGAAGTATGTCAAGCTATTTATGATAATTTAAAGGAAGAATATTTGAAGGTATGTGTAAAAAGTATTAGTGAGCAAATTAGAAATTAAAAAGTTACTTTATTTTTATTATGAAACTACAAAACAGAAACATAAATATTTACACTTTATAATAAACTAGCACAAAATGAATTGAAAAATTCTTGGATTGTTTGAGTCTCAGCACTTGATGGAGGAAGGTTCTTGTCAACAGCGATAGTTGGTGATGCAATTAGGGAAGGTGTAGTACTTGAATTTGAAGAGGATGGCACATTGGACCAGTTGTTTTATTCGGAGGATGAAGCATTTGCATTTGAAGAGGATGATACGGTGGACCAGTAGCTTCTTTCATCCATATCAGAAATAAGTGCTATCGATTTACGAATAACACTTTTTAATTGCCCTCTGTAATAATCTGATTTTAAATTTCTCAATTCCAACGCTACGTATTCTCCAAAGCGATCAAAATCGTCTTTCGGCTTTTTCATAATTTCTATTGCTTTCTTTAGAATGTCATCCTCATCTTGAGTTTGTGATTTTTTTTTGCAAGGAATTTTTCTTGGCTCACTTTCTATTTGATCATCCTCCAAAATTTCCGAGTTGTCCAGGGTGTTATTCTGAAAGATTAGGAACACAATATAGCAGGTGTGAACAATAAAATCTTTATTTTGATTCGAAAATAAATTATTTATTTTGTTTTCTATCAGAAAAATGATAAATTCTTTTTCTCCAATTTTTACCTGTAAAAATTGGAGAAAAAAATGCTTCTCATTTTCTGGTAAAAAAACAAAATAATTTGCTTTCAAATCAAAATAATTAATGTAGAAGATCAAACAAAAACTTTGTCTCAAAATTAGTTCAAAATAATTAATGTTTCTAGCAATAATAAGGTAATCATATCTAAATAAAATCGTTTAATTTTTTTTCAACCATCTTCAACTGCTGAAGAATTGAAGCATTTTGCAGTCAACTACTGTGCGCATTCTATCAAAATAAATTATTAAGTTACATTAATAATTGCTTACTATATGTGATTACAACACTTTAGACAACAAAATCTACCAAAATTTTTGAACCTTAATATATTTTAATTTTTAAAGAATTTTTCTCAGTCCAGAAGAAGCTTTTACTCAGTCCTTTTTGAAATATCTAATTAAAAATAGCACGTACTAAAAGGTTTTAATATATTTTAGAATAATGTTGCTGGATATTGTTGCCTGAAGTATTGTAATCACATATAGTAAAAAATTACTAATGTACCTTAATAATTTATTTTGACAGAATGCGCACAGTAGTTGACTGCAAAATGCTCGATTTTTAAAAAAAATTCACTTTTTATGCATATAAAGTCATTTTTATTAATTACCTTGAAAAATTGCATCTATAATAAACAATATTATAGGCAGTTACTCAAAAAATTTCATATAAATCAAGATTAATTCATGAGTAGTACATACAATCGAACATAGGTCTAAAAATGATACTTTTAAAGGTACGTAAAAGTGACCACACCCCTTAAGTAAATAAGTTTTCATTGTATGATAAGCAATGTTGTTATTATAAATGCTTATGCAAAATCTGCGTACAAAATCTGCTTATGCAATAAAATGCGTACTTTGTCAAAATTCAAAAATATAGCTGATTTGTCCTTGTCAAAGTTATTTGTTTTTTTCTTTTTAATTCGCTGAAAAAATTTGTATTCAGAAATTTACCAACTTGACGATTATACCTCCGGTTTTAAAAAGTGTAATATGAGATGCTTTGACTGATTTTTTTTCCAAAGGAAGATATTTTAAAGTATTGTCTGATTAAATACTGAATTGACTTCCTATTTTATTAGTCCTGATAAGAATTTATTTGTGATTGATAGAAAATATTGCTTTTCTACTATGTGTGTGTGTGTGTGTGTGTTTTGGTTAATCAGTATTATTTCTCACATTTTTTTTCCAGAAGAGATTATGAACAATGATAAAAAACTTCCTTCACAATTCTTTTCTGTAATTTCATTTCCTTAATTATTAAATTATTACAAAATTCTGAACTAATTTATTCTGAAACCAATACACAATTATTCTGAAAAAGTTTATTTACTCATTTCCTTTAAGAATTTTATTGAATTGTAGCAAAAAAAAAACACTTGAAATAAGGATTTTGAATGAAAATAAAAAATTGTTAAATTGAATAAATAAATTCATATTAAATACGCACTAAAATAAAACAACTTGTTTTCGGTAGGAAAATACGAAAAATCCATATTAAAGCGTATGGTTGTCCGTGTCTAAGCCGCCCGCTAGTGCACGCGAGCGCCCTCTAATGGCGGCGACAAAAAGGGAGACAAATTTTTAACACTGAGCTGCTCCTCATTTTGTAGCTTCATGGTCACGCTCAAGCATCGACGCGAATGACCGTTCTTATTCGCGCGTCATGTGTCATTTGTGCTTGCGTCAGCCAGTCGTCTGACTTAGGCCCCGGCTACGATACAAGCGGCGCGAAAGAGCGGCGCGAAAGAGGAATGCCGCGCGACAGAGCGGCACAGCGACGATGGCTACGATAACAGCGGCAGTGCGGTAGAGCGGCGGCGGCAACGAGCAAAAATAAAAGGCTGGGTGGAATTTTCCGTCAATTTCTAACATGCCGTCATCCCGTGAACTAGCTAAGCTCCTCATTTTGAGCGAAAAAAGCTCTTTTTGGAAGCGCAATTTATTAAAAGGCAAGAGGAATCATAGAGTTCATCCTATTAATAAGAGACGAAATGTTTTAGGAGAATACCATCATCTGTTTCACGAATTAAGAAATGATGAAAAAAGATTTTTTGAATATACAAGAATGTCCATCAGAACATTCAACTTCATACTCCATAAATTAGCCCCTCGCTTGTCGAAGAAAAGGCCAGGCCTTCCACTGCAAGTTTCACTCGAAGAGAGACTTGTTGTAACTCTCAGGTACGAAAAAATTTGTTATTAAGTTATATCACACTTTTAATAAGGAGTTGAACTTATATGTATAATATATATATATATATTAATGTATTAATATATATATATGTATATGTATATACATATATATATATATACATATATATATATATATATACATATATATATACATATATATATGTATATATGTATATATATATATGTATATACAGTGGACGCTCGTTAATTCGAACTCGGTTAATTCAAACTTTCGGTTAATTCGAACTAATCCAAAGGCCCCAAAACACTTGTATTGGAGTTAATGTTAAAAATATCTCATTAATTCGAACTAAATTTTCATCACTTCGGTTAACTCGAACTAAAAATTTGGCAAAAAAAAATTCTTTTTTCTCGTTTAATGGAGAAAATACACACTGTATTTATTATTTTGTGTGTCAAAATTTCTTTTCTTTGTAAAGAGTCACATGCCTGCATTCCTAGACTATTGCATGTCCGCTAAACGTTAGTAGCTATTGTACTTCTTATTAGTGCTAAAAGGAAAAAGCAATTTTCCTATATTTGGATCGATTTTCTGAGAATTTCAGAAAAACTAGTTTTTACTACAGATTCTAGGAAGCTGCGTCAGTTATAACTGCAGTGCAGACAAGTTAATGTGGTCTAGTTTTTCTTCCTCATTTTGTGGTGTGAACGTGTAAAAATTCAGTATGTCTACACTTGGAAAGTACAAAACCCTAACTTTGGAGACAAAGGTAGAAATTTTAAAGAAAGTAGAGAATGGAGAATGTAAGACAAAGTTAGCAGCTAACTATGGAATTAAAAAAAAATACCTTTTCAACTAATTTGAAAAACAAGGAGTCAATTTTAGATTCATGGGAAAAATCAAAATTTGCTAGAGGAAGGAAACGCATGGGAAATGCGTCCCAAGAAGTTCTAGAAAAAGCTCTACTGCTATGGTTTCAGGATGTTAGATCTCGAAATTTTCCGATAAATGGGCCCCTAGTGCTGACGAAGGCTGATGAATTGGCAAGTAGAATGGGTATTGAAGATTTTAAATGCAGTGATGGATGACTTTCTTGATTTAAGTCAAGGCAAAATATTTCTTATCAAACTGTATGTGGCCAAAGCTCTGATGTAAACGAAGACGTATACACTAATTTCGGTAGGAAACTGCCAGGGCTTTTCTCTACTTACCTGCCGAAAGATATTTTTAATGCGGCCATAATGGACAAAGCCATAATGGACTCGGAAAGCATTAAAATTAAAACTCTGAAAGGATTTATTCAGATGGAACCTTCCTCTGAAAATGAATTGAAATGTTTACTTCAAATCGAGAAGCTGGCTGAACAATGTAGGCATCATAAACAGAACCAAACATCCATTTTACAGTTTTTCCCCAAAGTGTAATTCATATTTTTAATAAAAGTTTACTTTATACTGCATATCTTCTGCTTCATATAATGAATAAGGTAAGTCTGTATTGCTTTTTAATATGTTTAACTTTAGATAACATAGTATAATATATTTTCTGGGGTTATACATACTAGGAGAGTTTCTTCTTCAGTGATACACATTTAAAGTTATTTATTTTCTCTTAACATCGGATAATTCGAACTTCGGATAATTCGAACTGTTTTCTGAGAACCTTTGAGTTCGAATTAACGAGCGTCCACTGTATATATACATATATATATGTATATGTATATATACATATATATATATATACATATATATATATATATATATACATATATATATACATATATATATGTATATGTATATACATATAATACATACATATATATATATATAATACATACATGTATATACATGTATATATCACACACACACACACACATATATATATATATATATATATATATATATATATATATATATATATATATATATATATATATATATATACTCTAGTTGGTTCAATTTTCTTTTTTCTGCCATCTTTTAGGGCAATCTTTTAGGACAGGAACTTTCAGACAACTGATAAGACGCTGTGCGGTGCCGCGAAAATTAATGTCTCGGGGGAGCGTCCGCGGTGAAAGCGCGGTGGTATCAAATTTCGCGCAGCCGCAGTTGGTTATCGTAGCCAGTTCCCCCCAAATCCCATTGCATGAAGCTACAGAAGGAGCGGAAGCTTCAATGGGGAATTTTTCGAAAAATGAACCGATTGTTGTCGCTCACCGGTAGAGGGCGCGACATGCAATCGTAGTGACTATTTTACATTGAGTTATACGGCGTGGTGGTGAAAGTTGTTTTATAAATTTTTAAATTTATTATGCGTGGAGAAATATGCCATACACGTGTTTTGCTCCGGGTTGTTCTACTGGCTATAGATCAGTTTTAAAAAGAAATAAAGAAACTGGACAGAGAAATCCTAGTATATTTGCTGCTCCTAAGGTAAGAACATTATTATTGTTTTGTGTTAATATAAGATGTATAATAATGAGAGAAAAGTACAGCTGCTGTGTTTTAAGTGAACGCAAAGTTAAGACATCTTAAGTTCTGCTGGAAATAACAATAATATTGAATTTAATCACTATTAAGTTAGTTAAATTACGTAAGTTAGTTAAAGTGGGTAAAAGTGACCACTCCCCTCAAGGGGAGTGGTCACTTTTAAGTACCTTTAAAAGTATCATTTTTGGACCTATGCTGGATTGTATGTACTACTCATGATTTTTGCTTGATTTACAAGAAATTTTTTGAGTAACTGCCTATAATACTGTTTATTATATATGCAATATTTCAAGGTAATTAATAAAAAATAAAATGATTTTTTTTGCATAAAAAGTGAATATTTTTTTAAAATCGAGCATTTTGCAGTCAACTACTGTGCGCATTCTATCAAAATAAATTATTAAGTTACATTAATAATTGCTTACTATATGGGATTACAACACTTTAGACAACAAAATCTACCAAAATTTTTGAACCTTAATATATTTTAATTTTTAAAGAATTTTTTTAAGCTTTTACTCAGTCCTTTTTGAAATATCTAATTAAAAATAGCACGTACTAAAAGGTTTTAATATATTTTAGAATAATGTTGCTGGATATTGTTGCCTGAAGTATTGTAATCACATATAGTAAAAAATTACTAATGTACCTTAATAATTTATTTTGACAGAATGCGCACAGTAGTTGACTGCAAAATGCTCGATTTTTAAAAAAAATTCACTTTTTATGCATATAAAGTCATTTTTATTAATTACCTTGAAAAATTGCATCTATAATAAACAATATTATAGGCAGTTACTCAAAAAATTTCATATAAATCAAGATTAATTCATGAGTAGTACATACAATCGAACATAGGTCTAAAAATGATACTTTTAAAGGTATGTAAAAGTGACCACACCCCTTAAGTAAATAAGTTTTCATTGTATGATAAGCAATGTTGTTATTATAAATGCTTATGCAAAATCTGCGTACAAAATCTGCTTATGCAATAAAATGCGTACTTTGTGAAAATTCAAAAATATAGCTGATTTGTCCTTGTCAAAGTTATTTGTTTTTTTCTTTTTAATTCGCTGAAAAAATTTGTATTCAGAAATTTACCAACTTGACGATTATACCTCCGGTTTTAAAAAGTGTAATATGAGATGCTTTGACTGATTTTTTTTTCTCCCAAAGGAAGATATTTTAAAGTATTGTCTGATTAAATACTGAATTGACTTCCTATTTTATTAGTCCTGATAAGAATTTATTTGGGATTGATAGAAAATGTTGCTTTTTTTTTTTTAAAGGCCTGTTATATATGATGTATTATTCATACTTATCTGCAAATAAAAATATTCTTATATTACTATGTGTGTGTGTGTTTTGGTTAATCAGTATTATTTCTCACAATTTTTTTTTTCCATAAGAGATTATGAACAATGATAAAAAACTTTCTTCACAATTCTTTTCTGTAATTTCATTTCCATAATTATTAAATTATTACAAAATTCTGAACTAATTTATTCTGAAACCAATACACAATTATTCTGAAAAAGTTTATTTACTCATTTCCTTTAAGAATTTTATTGAATTGTAGCAAAAAAAACACTTGAAATAAAGATTTTGAATGAAAATAAAAAATTGTTAAATTGAATAAATAAATTCATATTAAATACGCACTAAAATAAAACAACTTGTTTTCGCTAGGAAAAATACGAAAAATCCATATTAAAGCATATGGTTGTCCGTGTCTAAGCCGCCCTACAGAGCACGCGAGCGCCCTCTAGTGGCGGCGACAAAAAGGGAGACACATTTTTAACACTGAGCTGCGCCTCCTTCTGTAGCTTCATGTCCCATTGCAATCAATGTAAACATATATGTGAGCGGCTTCGCTCTTTCGCGCCGTTCTGACGCGCCGCTTGTTAGGAGTTGCTCGGGGTAGCGTCCTGCTCATCACAGATCCGTAGTCTGCTGTCTCATGAGTACTGTAGCGCCATCTATTGCATAGAATATTTTTACTGTTTTGTAAACTTTCGGACCACGTGTTTCATGCGTAGTACATTATAAAATGGATAATCAAAACAATTTCAATTGTACATATTGTAATAAAATCTTTTCGCGTCATTTCAATTTGACTCTTTGATACCATTCCGATTTGATATAAGATCACTCATATAACGAATAAATATCTGTTTGAATAATAAAAAAAATTTAAAAATTATGTCTCCATAGTTATTTTGATTTCTTTAATCACTTTTTCTGTTTCTATCTAATTGACTTTGAAATTAAAAATTAAATGAAAATCTATGTAAAGAAAACTTTGCCTAAGGCTTTAAAATTTTTAAATGAAGTATTTAATTTTTAACATCTATCTGATGTGCTGACTCTTTTCTATTGATATAAAAGTAAAAATCGTATTAAATAACCTTTCTAAGCATTGTCATTTCATCTGATTTCTTGTTGCTGCATAGGTACATAAAAAAGTGTCTTTCTAAGATGGATCTAGAAAAAAAAAAAAAAAAAACAGGACTTGGTACCCATCTTTAAGTACAGAAATTCCTCCAAGATTTTATTTTATATTTACCACATACTTTTGAGTTCATCCTGATACATTTTAAAATTTTATTGCATTTGCAACCTCAGCTACAACTGTTATAACAAATATCAATCATTCGTTGTGATTTTCTGATAAAGACCATTCCAACAATGAAAGCTACTTAATAGCTTCGCCGTATCACTGTTAAGCAATTATATGTATTGTTTAAAAAATTTATAATTCATATTGTTTACTAGTTTTACTTACATAGCTCAAACAGATCCAACTACAGTGTAAATACTAACTTTTTCTTATATAGCTTATAAAAAAAAGTTTAATTTCAAGATGTCTGGTACATGACAAAAATAGAAAAAAACTTTTATATTCAACAAATTTGTAGAGTTACTTGTACCTAAGGCAGTGTGCCTAAAAAATCATAAGTTATAATCATATAATTTATATAGTTATTATGAAATAAAATTATAAATTTATTTACCTCAGTTAGTATATAATTTGATAACTTAAAAATATATATTTTCTGGAATTTTTGGCCAGAATCCAATTAAAGTTCTATATATTATGCATTAAAAAATGCAAATTAAAAATAATTAACTAGAACCAGTTGTTTAAAGTTAATTTCAATTTTTATATTTTCTAAATTTATTGAAAGAAGAAACTTAGCATTTACACAATTAAATGAAAAAAATATATTTTCTGGAATATTTGGCCAGATTCCAATTAAAGTTCTATATATTATGCATTAAAAAATGCAAATTAAAAATAATTAACTAGAAGCAGTTGTATAAAGTTAATTTCAATTTTTGTATATATATAAAAGTTTTGTAATTTTTTCCCGATTATTCATACTCATATCTTACGTGTTAAGCAATTGTTAATTATTCTCTCCAGTAGATGGCGAAAGCAGCGTAGCCCCAGAGAGACGTCGTGAGCAGGACGCTACCCCGAGCAACTCCTCGCTTGTATCGTAGCCGGGGCCTTAGACTCGTGCCAGAAAATCGCTCCCGAAGCGAGCGCCACGATTGGCGAGGAGAAACGGCGTGTACACCATTTACACTTTCGCCCGACCCCCGTGATTTGTCTCGCCGCTATCGCGACTGTGTAAGTGTGGTGTGATACGATGGATTTCGTCATTAAGAGTAAAAAGCAATTTATACTATACCCGCACCGACAGAGGACTAGGGATTCTAGATACATGGAGTATTATACATGGAATATAATGTGATAACATCACAATAAAAGCGATGTAGAATTACAAATACTTTATAACTGCTTTAAAAAAGTGATAGTAGATGACTAGATGTACGCCTTACAAAAAAAGTATAAGGTATTTAAAAAATAAAACTGTCCGTAAATAGTGATAGTGATACTCCCGATGCCGTTTAAGAGCAAGTTTAGCACGCTGACACTTGTTGATGCCCACCATTAAGAGAAATTAATATTTATTTCCGAGTCCTATGGGGCAATAACATGAAGCTACAGAAGGAGCGTAAGCTTCAATGGGGAATTTTTCGAAAAATGGACCGATTATTGTCGCTCACCGGTAGATGGCGCGACATGTAAGTAAAGTGACGATTATACTGGTCCTCCTATGCCAGTAATTGGTTGCACTGCGCAACATAACTTTAATTTAATTCAAAAGGTTATTAACTTTTTTCTGATTACGCGCATGCATTTTATATGCAAACAAGAGAATAAAACTGCCAACTCTGCGCTAATGTTAAAAGATTGAGAAAAGAATCGAAATTATAATTCTGTATTATTAAATTTAAGTTTTCATTTTCTATTACTTTTGAATTGAATTATTCTCTTGTCTGAAATTATTCCCTTGTCAATATCAATGAATAATGTTATCAATATCAGCAAAACCTGTCATGTATAATTTTTTGATCAAATTTATCTATAGTAAATTGTATATCACATATTTAATTTTTATTTTATAATAATGTATTAATAGTGTATGTTGTTAATTTCAGTTCTTTATAATTTTGAACTACTTTTCTTCTATTCAATATATTTTGTGGTTATGGCAAATTGAGCTACACGTCTGAACTAAAGCAGTCATTTTTTTTTTTTTAATTGTGCTCAGAAATAAAATATTTCCAGTTAACTTTTCTTAATATTGAATTTTATCACTATTAATTTAGTTGATAAGTAAATAAGTTTTCATTGTATGATAAAGAATGTTGTTACTATTATTCAAAATCAATTACTGCTTATTCAAAATCTGTTGAGTATAATTTTTAAAAAAATTAATATTTTCCTATCTTTTTACTGTGAGTACAATGAAACCTATACTTTGTGAAAATGCGAAAATATAGCTGATTTGTCCTTATCAATGTTATTTAAGGTTTTTTTCTTTTCAATTTGCTGAAAATATTTGTAATCGATAATTTACCAACTTGAAGGTAATTCCTGACAATGCTGGAACCATAATATTGAATTTAATCACTATTAAGTTAGTTAAAGTACGTGAAAGTGACCACTCCCCTTAAGGGGAGTGGTCACTTTTTCGTACCTTTATAACTATCATTTTTAGACCTATGCTGGAACGACATGACGGATTCGGAGTCCTGCCTCTGTAGGGCGCGGACGTGTTTTTTCTGATCTCAGCGTTAAGCCTCGCGCTAGCGCACGTGCTTTGCCTTGCCTTCCCTCTCGGTCCTATCTCCGTGCTCGTGACCTTCCGGGGAGTTTATGCTCTTGCGGATGAGTAACGGGCCTGAAATAGAGATATTCACAGCCATTAATCCCCCTAGATCAGCCATTAATACGCCCTTTGCTGCAACTAGTGGATCTTCCGAAACGAACCTGGACTTAGAAATGGATCAGAACTCGACTACCGCAATGGACTTCCAAGCAGACATGATCGCCCAGCGACCGCCATCGCCGCTAGCTGCTTCGATCATGAAATACCCGATGACGAAATTGGAAACATATATTCTAGAAAAAGTGTTGAACCCGACAACGAACGAAGAAATACGCCAAGAATTGATGTCTACTTATCCGAGCGTGGAAGCTGCATATACAAGACTGGGAGGTAAGCCGGATTATTATTTGTCGGCAGAAATTAACACAACTAACAATTTCCTGAACACAAACACACCTGAAAACTCTAATCCTAAGCCCCCCAAGAGGGCAAATATAGCACTTAATCAACTAACAAATGATCAAAACTCACTCAAAAATAACACACAGAATAACGGATTTATATTTCCCAACGCTAGACATACTGCTAGACAGTATAAACCCCTTCTAGCAACACCTAATTCCATCCAAACAAACAATAAATTCAGTGGATTATCCGAGCAAACTTTAAATGACACCACTATTCAAAATTCAACCGAAAACACTAAAGTAAAGCCTATCTACATCCTTAAACAAAGGGATGATAAAATCATTTACAAAACTGTACTAAAGAAGATCGGAGAGGCAATAGGAAACTGCTTTTACGCCATGCCCGCCAACGACATTGTCAGGATTCAACCTGACAGTGTCGAGTCCCATGCTAAAATTGAAAAATTTCTAAAAGAAAACAAAATCCAAGGCTATATCCTCCCAATGGGTGTTATCAAACCCATTAGAGTAGTTATCAGGGGCTTAGATATAGATACCACCCCAGAAGAAATTAAACAAGAACTTGATCTGCTAAACATTCAAACTACCAAAATAGTGCAAATGACCTCCAGAAAAACTAAAAATCCCATCCCCTTATTCCAAATTACCCTCCCTAATATACCAGAATCTAAGAAAATATATGAAGTAAAATCAATAAACTATATAGGCATCAAAATTGAAGATTACATCCCCCCCAACGCATAATGCAATGCTTCAAGTGCCAACTCTTCCATCATCACCAAATTAACTGCTTCGCAGAACCAAGATGTGTCAAGTGCAGCGGTGAACATCTTTCCCACCTCTGCCCCTCTGGTAAAA
The DNA here is from genome assembly GCA_907164885.2 of Dolomedes plantarius. Classification (NCBI taxonomy): domain Eukaryota; kingdom Metazoa; phylum Arthropoda; class Arachnida; order Araneae; family Dolomedidae; genus Dolomedes; species Dolomedes plantarius. The sequence continues at coordinate 99,708,958 of OU015499.1, read as the reverse complement.
CTATAGAGTCCCCAACCTGCTGTAACTGCAGTGGTAATCACCCTGCCAGTTACAGAGGCTGTGAAAAATTCCCCAAACTTAAAATCAAAAAAGATATCAGACAATCCCAACCCCCCAATCCCATAAACAACACAGTCAGGCCAAATTTCTCCTTCGCCAATGCCCTCACTAACTCCACAAACTCCCAAAATCCCCCACAAACCCAATCCCAGCCACCCCAAGCTAATATTCAACAATCCCAAGCCCCCAGCGTTGATCAAAACTCCCCCCAAAACCAAGTCTCTGCACTGATAAATGAAATCAACCAGGAAATTAACAACATTGACTACAATGCCATAATCCCCCAACTAAAGCACATCCTCGCAGAAATAAAACAACAAACTAACCACGTCAATAAGCTGGAGATATACCTTCTTTATCTCCCTAACCTGATCTCCATCCCCCATCATGGCTAATTGCCAAAGGTTTTGCCTCTCCGCTCTTTCTTGGAATGCAAATGGTCTTAGATCCAAACTCCTCGAATTTCGGGATCACATAGATGAGCACTCTCCTGATATCATCCTCGTTCAAGAAACACATCTACACCCAGGTGTCAGAGCAAATGTTACAAACTACCACACTTACAGAAACGACACACCACCTAACCCTGTCCCCTACAGGGGCACTGCCATATACATTAAGAAAAATATCCCCCACCATGAAATCCCAATTCCCAACCTCACTGCCATCTACGCCACTGCACTTAAAGTCACACTCAATAATAAAACCCACTTCTTAATTGTCTCCACTTATATTCCCCCCCAACAAAACCACACTGACGTACATAATGATTTAATTAAAATAGCCCAACTTGATAATAACACCATAATTTTTGGAGATTTCAACGCCACACACACCTTTTGGAACTGCAACACTAACAACACACATGGAAACACAATCTACAACTTAATAAACAATTATGACATTGACATACTTGCACCTGAAACACCAACACATTACAGCCACCAAGGTAATGGCTCCATTATTGATTTTGCCCTCATTAAGGGAGTCCCTTACCCCATGAACATACAAACACTCAATACACTTAACTCAGATCACCTTCCAGTCCAACTAACCATTAACTTCAACTCAAATCTCAACCACAACACCCATAATACTATTACTGACTGGAATCACTATAACCACATACTTAAGAATACACCATATAACTTTAACATCCCAAACACTCCTGATGAAATTGACAATTACACTAAATACATAACCGACACCATCACTACTGCCTATAACACTGCTACACAAACAATTCACAACAATATTAACAGAAAATCTACTGACAAAACACTCAACCACCTTAAAAATCTCAGAAACAGCACCAGGAAAACATGGCAGCAAACCAGACTCCCTCATCACAAAACACTCATGAATCAAGCTCAAGATAACTTAAAAACATACATCAAACACAAGTCAAACACCAGATGGAATTACTATGTTTCTAACTTAACCACACAAAACAACTCCATCTGGAAAGCCACACAACTTAAAACTAGGAAGTTCAACATGCCACCACTTTACAATAACACTACAGGTACACAAGCTCTTACCCAGGAAGACAAAGCAGCATTAATTGCTCAAAAGCTAGCTAAGAAGTTCACAACCCATAATTTATCCCACCCCCCCACTGAGAGAGAAGTAATTTCTAACCTTGAAAACCTACTTGACTCCCCCATCCCTCCTATTGATACTCATATCCCCCCCTCTGAAGTTATTAACCACATCAGAAAACTCAAAAATAATAAAGCCCCTGGTGCGGATAAAATCACTAGTATAATGCTCAAAAATCTCCCCCCTAAGCTCTTAATTAATATTACCACCCTCATTAATGCCATTATTCGCACCAGCTACTTCCCCTCTCCCTGGAAAAACTCTATTATTATCCCCATCCATAAACCTGGTAAAGCTCCCACAGACCCCTCTAATTACAGACCCATTAGCCTACTCTCAACTATTAGTAAACTAGCAGAAAAATTCATTCTTAACTTAATTAACACCCACCTTGATAATAATAACATCCTCTCCCCATACCAATTTGGTTTCAGGCGTTCTCTCTCAGCCCCTCATCAATTATACAGAGTAGTTAGTGATCTCGCCAAAGCTAAAACTTACAGCAAATCTACTGCTGCTGTCTTTCTGGATATCAGCAGGGCATTCGACTCAGTCTGGGTACAGGGACTCATCCACAAACTCAATAACTACAATTTCTCACCTAGCATTATACACTTAATTTACAGCTACCTTACAAACAGAACTTTCCAAGTCAAACTTCATAACACACTCTCACAGAAACACAGCATTATCTGCGGTCTGCCACAAGGCAGCTTGCTGGGTCCAGTTCTGCACTTAATTTACGTAAACGACTTCCCAACACACTTCAGAACACACACAGCTGTTTACGCAGATGACACAGCCACATACATGTCTTACAACAAAATTAACTTTGCAGTCAACCAGCTTAACATCCACCTACACCACATTCAAAAATGGACACACAAATGGAAAATGAAACTCAATACTGACAAATGTGTTGCTGTCATGTTTTCCAGAAAATCACCTACCTCTTACAAAGACATTAACATCATTATAAACAACACTGCTCTGCCCTGGAACAAATCCTGTAAATATCTTGGAATTACTCTTGACAAGAATCTCACTTGGCGTCCCCACATAAAACACATTATTGATAAATTTCGAGCTGCTAAAAGATCACTCTTCCCACTAATTGCTCGAAATAATTATTTGAACTTAGATAAGAAGTTGCTCATCTATAGTGCATTCCTTAGACCTATCTTCCTATGCTTGCCAGGCCTGCTCTTACTGTCCAGAGTACCAAATAAATAAAATCTGTGCTGCTCAAAATAGTACTATTAGAACTATTGTAAATGCCCCCTACTACTTTAGAAATTACAAAATTTACGAAGAAATTAACTTCCCCCCCCCCCTCACTAAATTCATCCATTCCCTTAACATTAAATTTTATGAAAGCATTGAAGCTAATGAGCTTACTCTACTAACAGATCTCTCTGATTATGACTACAGAAAACCCTAGAATAGAAAGAGGCCAAGAGCCTCTTTGGCTCTTAACTGGTAATTCCCCTGCTCTAGGTATGTTCCAGTAGCACAGACGGTAGAGCGCGGAGCTCATAACCTTAATAGCGCGTGCAGACTTGAACAGCGCTCTCTGCTTCACCCCAGTGATTAATGTGTCTCTGTACACTGTTCTGCACCCGATCGCTTCCTCTGGCGGTCCTACAAAGAAACAGAGTGAGGTCAGCGGGTCAAATGGTCTCGAGCGGGGTCGGGGGAGACACCAAGAGCGGCGGAGATCAAGAACGGGAAGGGGGGTGGTTCTAAGTACCGTGTCTAATGTTACCGTTACTAAGCGATGTGACAGGAGTTGGGGAGAGAACTCTGTGCAATGTGAATGCACCATTAGGTTGTGAGTTCGAATCCCCACGAATGCACTTTTTCCAAAACTCCCCCCCCCTCCCAGTTAGCTGGGTTCTGGCTTGCAAACTCCTTTCTAATGTCTATCCTTAAATTATTTTATTTTAATTTTAAAAAAAAATTTAAAAAAAAAAATTATAAAATTTTCAAAAATAAATACGTAGACCCCGGTCTACGGTAAAAAACATGTAAAAAATTTTTTACTAAAAATTATACTTGAGTTTGTTTTCAAACCCAAGGTAAAAAATATTTATTTATAAACATTAACCCTCCTTCTTAGTTATTTTCCTTTTCTCTATCCACTAAACTTTCTCTGGTCACAGAAATTCGAGGAAACAAACACACTTCTCTCCTATCTCTTTTAACTAACATCTGTCGGCAATTTTATTCCGGTGAACTCCAGCAAAAGAAATGCTATCTTCTAGAAGTTGGGGGTAAATTTCTACCCAGGCACTTCTCCACAACCAGTCGCAGTCACAGTCCTATGCTGGATTGTATGTACTAGTCATGATTTTTGCTTGATTTACAAGAAATTTTTTGAGTAATTGCCCATAATACTGTTTATTATATATGCAATATTTCAAGGTAATTAATAAAAAAATAAAATGATTTTTTATGCATAAAAAGTGATTATTTTTTTTAAATCGAGCATTTTGCAGTCAACTACTGTGTGCATTCTATCAAAATAAATTATTAAGTTACATTAATAATTGCTTACTATATGTGATTACAACACTTTAGACAACAAAATGCACCAAAATTTTTGAACCTTAATATAATTTAAATCTTTAAAGAATTTTTTATAAGCTTTTACTGAGTCATTTTTGAAATTTGTAATTAAAAATAGCACGTACTAAAATGTTTTAATATATTTTTAGAATAATGTTGCTGGATATTGTTGCCTGAAGTATTGTAATCACATATAGTAAAAAATTATTAATTTACCTTAATAATTTATTTTGACAGAATGCGCACAGTAGTTGACTGCAAAATGCTCGTTTTTAAAAAAAATATTAACTTTTTATGCATAAAAAGTCATTTTTATTAATTACCTTGAAAAATTGCATCTATAATAAACAATATTATAGGCAGTTACTCAAAAAATTTCATATTAATCAAGCTTAAATCATGAGTAGTACATACAATCGAACATAGGTTTAAAAATGATACTTTTAAAGGTACGTAAAAGTGACCACTCCCCTTAAGTAAATAAGTTTTCATTGTATGATAAGCAATGTTGTTACTATAAATGCTTATGCAAAATCTGCGTACAAAATCTGCTTATGCAATAAAAAGCGTACTTTGTGAAAATTCATAAATATAGCTGATTTGTCCCTGTCAAAGTTATTTGTTTTTTTTCTTTTTAATTCGCTGAAAAAAATTGTATTCAGTAATTTACCAACTTGACGATTATACCTAAGGTTTTAAAAAGTGTAATCTGAGCTGCTTTCACTGATTTTTTTTCCAAAGGAAGATATTTTAAAGTATTGTCTGATTAAATACTGAATTGACTTCCTATTTTATTAGTCCTGATAAGAATTTATTTGTGATTGATAGAAAATGTTGCTTTTCTACTACGTGTGTGGTTGTGTTTTGGTTAATCAGTATTATTTCTCACATTTTTTTTTCCATAAGAGATTATGAACAATGATAAAAAAAATTTCTTCACAATTCTTTTCTGTAATTTCATTTCCTTAATTATTAAATTATTACAAAATTCTGAACTCATTTTTTCTGAAACCAATGCACAATTTTTCTGAAAAAGTATATTTACTCATTTCCTTTAAGAATTTTAATGAATTATAGCAAAAAAAGCTCTTGAAATAAAGATTTTGAATGAAAATAAGCAATTGTTAAATTGAATAAATAAATTCATATTAAATACGCACTAAAATAAAACAGCTTGTTTTCGCTAGGAAAAATACGAAAAATCCATATTAAAGCGTATGGTTGTCCGTGTCTAAGCCGCCCGCTATTACATGTGCGCGCCATCTAGTGGCGGCGACAAAATGTGAGATACATTTTTAACACTGAGCTGCTCCTCCTTCTGTAGCTTCATGGGCAATAACATGGGCCATGGGTCGCCATGACACTTTGTTCCCAACATGGCGGCCGTGACGTCATTATCAATCGATTATTGAAAATCTCTCGATTACTGAAATCACTCAAATACAAATAACTGGAGTATTAAAATCATTCGATTATCTCCATTACTAGTAAGAATTTAACTTTCATGCACACCTGAGGGCCACTGTCGGTCTTAGGTTTATTTAAGAGGTAGTTTATTATAAATATATGCCACCTAATCGACTCGAAAAATATTTAATATAAATCTATAATAAATGATTGATAGCTGTGATAAATTGTAAGAATATTCGTTCAAGATCAGACAAACTGATAATCAAATAAATTTTGGCTTATTAACAATAAATATTTCTCAGACGCCACAGGTAACGAATATATATTTCACTTCTTCTTCTCCTATAAAAATTTGGCATCATACTTTATGAATACTGAAAGATTTTTACGCCAATTATGCAGTTAAAATTTGAAGAAATAACAAATTTTTACTGTCGAATTTCACAGAACTTATAAGATATTAACAAAAATAAAAACACATAAAAGAAAATAGGCAACTCAAGACATCAGTTATTCTCTCTTAAATAATTACGAATTCAAGGCAGGGTTCCTACCCCCCCCCCCCCCGTCCCATAGTAGGGATGCGACATCGGCAACAAAACATCGATGATTTGAAACATCGATATTCAATATTAAAACATCGATGCTAATAAAACATCGCCCCAAAACCATCGATGTTTTTGAACATCGGTGTTTCCGTCCAAATATCTGTTGTGAGAAACATTTGAGACATTGATCAATCGCTCTTTTAGCATAAATGACACTTTCGTACTTCTGATCTATCATTGAATCTGTTTTTCTTTGTGATGGAACAGTATATAAAGGCACAGTTACTTTTAAAAAGTGTTTAAAACCCTCGTCTTCAATGACTGAAATCGGCTGAGAATCTCTACAAATTATGTTAATAGCATGAGAAATTTCGCTGTGCATATCTCCACCATCGTTAAAAAAACCACATTTGTGAAACTGTTTATCAAAGTTTTTTATGGAACCTAGGAATATTGGAATACGGACTTACGGTTTTTTCTCTATGCTCCGTTTCAGTCACCGAAATGATTGGAATGGCTGGGGCCGCAGCATCTGGATTGTGTGGTTTACTTTTTGCCTTGGGATTCATTAATGACTCAATATTGTCGTTGTAAATATCACCATATTTTGCCTTCAAATGTCCAGGTAAATTCGTGGTATTGCAAGAAGTTTGAGGGACTTAAGGCAAATATTCCATTTCACCAATTTATCAGAGGTTTTGGAAAAATATTTCCAAACGGCACTTTGGGAGGCCTCTTACTAATAACATTAACGTTAACTTATATAAAAACAGAACAAAACAAAAACTTAAACTGCCGCTCTCGTGTTTATACTATTTTTAAAATAATACCCCAAGAAAGGTTCTGGAGTGTCGAGAACATTCCAAGCGCTCTAATTGGTTCATTGGTTGTTGATTGCCATTTGTTTCGTTCCTAAAGTATCATCCCCCCTTTTGTATTCGTCTTTTTCAGAATTCAGACTTACATTTACTGGGTGCGAAAACTATGCTACGTGGTTAATTTTTTTTTATTATGGTACTTTTCATTTTAAAAAAAACATCGAAACAACGCAAAACCCCCCAACTGAAACCCCCCAAATTGAAACTTAATAGAATTCAGTTAAAATCGGAAAATTGTAGAAAACTTTTAAGAAAGTTGGTTTTTTTCCCGCTTTTTCAAACTATGAAACTGAATATTCCGATTATGTCTTTAGCCTTAACATAGTTTTTAACAATGATATGATCCATAACAAAAATTCGATGCTATATTTTTTCCACGGCTAAAAATCCTCTGCGTACAGACCACACTCTTTACCCACTTGGGGTCGTTGAACTCACTCCCCCGTACCCCTTCAAGGAATGCGCTACAAAGGGTCGCATGGCAGTAAAGACGAGTTGAATCATACTGGGAGTGGTGTCTTTGTCGAGAATCTTTCTGTCCGGCTTTCCAGACGCAACCCAGAAAACTGCTCGGTTTTCAGAAGCGAATTAATCGCCATAAATGAAGGGTTAAAGTCCATCCTCCATGACACTAATAGTAGTGACATTTGGATCCTTACTGATAGCCGTAGCTCGATTCAGTACTTACAGGATTGGAATAGTGTGTGCGATCTTGTGGGCAGGCAAATTATCACTAATCTTAAAATTTTAGCCAAGGGTAGGGATGTCCACTTTCAATGGATTCCCTCCCATGTTAATATCCAAGGCAACGAAGTTGCAGATATCCTGGCTAAAAGTGGTTGTTCCGAGCCTCCCAACGAGGATTACACGCTAACATATAAAGAGTTTTTCTCTATAAAGAAAAAAGAAGACAGGCACGTCTGGCTCACCCCTCCCACCCATCCCTGGTTCAGCAGGAAGACCCCGGGAGGCGCGTTAGAATTTGGGGGTGAACGACATGATCAAACGGCCGCCTCAAGAGTAATAAGTGGGCATCTGAAAGGCATGACATTCGAATCTGGACGCAGGGTCTTTTCGTTGTGCACGAAATGCAATCTGAGGCCGGCTTCCCCCCATCACATCTTGGAATGTTTGGGGTTCACTCTCGTGGATTTTTGCGCCGATCCAGTTCTGGTGCTTGACTTCGCTAGGGTTCATGGCATCATGCATCTGATTTAGATGCTGCTAGATCTAGAGGGATTGTAAACAACAACAAAGGGTCGCTATCAGTGTTCCTGGAAAAACGAAGCAGGCGCTGGGTGAAGAATTTTAATGGTCTAGCGACTGGCCTAGACCACACCACTTTCTATATCCACCTCTACCAGTCAGTAATTCTTTGTGTGTTGGTTTCAATTCTTTGTTTTCGTGCACACTTTATCAAATCATTGTTTTTGTACGTTTGAAAATGTCAAAACAGAATTCAGTACTTTCTTTTTTCAAAAAAGTCGATAGCTCGAATAAAAAAGTTGATTTGTTAAACCGAGAAAAAAATCTAGAAGCAAGTAGTGATAGTAGCATTAATAAATGTGCCAAGTCCAACTATGGTGATAATCAGCTGATGCCGATATCATCCTGTTCAACAAAATCTCGATGTGGATGAAAAATGGGCTAAGCCTATGGACGTGGTGGAAAGTAGTGGTAGAGATCCTGCTCTGGGTCTACAATCAGCGGATATTTCTAGGGGTCCATTCCAGCCTGTTGATTGTTTCAAGGTAAGCAAAATACAGTTAAAATCTAGACAGTTTAGAAACACGTGGTATTCTGAATTTGGTTGGGTTGAATACAGCCCCATTTTGAATGCTGCATTTTGTTTCTCTTGTCGTATTTTTTGCAAACATAAAACAGGGAGGAGTCATTTACAAAAATTGGGGTGACAAACTGGAAAAAAGCATTGGAAAAATTTAGAAAACACGAAAAAAGTGATATGCATCTAAAATCTACCCAATTTCTTACAGAATACCGAAAATCTGGCGAAACAGTTGCAGACTCTTTGTCTTCAGCACACACTAAGAAAGTTAAAGAAAATCGAAAATATGTAAAATTCATTATTGAAACTATTTTGTTCCTTGGAAAACAAGGTCTTGCCCTAAGAGGACATTTTAAGGGTTCGGTGTCTTTAAATAGAGGTAATTTTCAGGAGCTACTTGACCTTAGGTCAAAAGATAAAGGAGAAGATATAATAGCACTGAGGAATTCATCAGTTCATTCATACAGGAGTCCCCAGATACAGAATGAAATTATAGATTGTATAAAAAGTGAAATGATACAATATATCGTGAAAGAATTAGAAGAGGTTACGGCCTATTCTATAATTTGTGACGAAACAACAGATGTTTCCACTCGTGAGCAAGTGAGCATATGCATTCGGTACATAACTAAGAATGACGAAAATGTCCAAATTAAAGAGAGATTTCTGGGCTTTGTTGATGTTGCAGAAACAACAGGTCAAAACTTACATTCGGTTATTAAAGGGTATATACAGCAAATTGGGATAAATCTTAATAAAATGCGAGGTCAGGCGTATGACGGTGCTAGTCAAATGAGTGGAAAGTTCAATGACGTAGCTGCAAGGTTTCAGGAAGAAGAGCCTAGGGCATTATACACTCACTATCATGCCCATTTGTTGGATCTTGCTGTTATGCGGTTTTGTGAAGAAGTAAGACAGTTGCGAAATTGTTTGTCCATAATAAATTCTCTGTATAATATTATCAATGCTTCTGCCAAGAGGTTTTCTATTTTTGAATCTATATGTAAACAAAATGAAGAGGCTAAAAGTAAAAGGCTGATTAGTTTGTTACAAACAAGATGGACTGTTCGTCACCGTGCTATAAGGGTTATCTTAGAGCAGCTCCCAGAAGTTTTGGAAGCAATGGAAGTTGTGGCAAGTGACGCTTCCAATAGAAAGGTTGCAGCTGAAGCAGATGGACAAATAAAGCAGGCGAGTAGTTTTGAATTCATCTTCAGGCTTAAACTCATGTACAACGTTCTAAGCCTGACTGACATACTGTCGAAAGAGCTTCAAAGTGAAATGTTAGACATTTCCAAACTGTTCAGTAAAGTTGAAGCTGTTATCGACAGTATAAAACTTCAACGAAATGATCAAGGTTTCATTCACTTATGGAACGAAACAGAAGAACTTTGAAAAGTTTTTTTCCACCAAAGGCTTGTATGTTGACAGACTCTCCTTGCCTCGAAAACGGAAGACACCAAAAAGGCTTGAATATAATGATGCGGCTGAATCTTTTTATCATCACACCTCGGCAGAAGGGCAATGTAAAATAGAAATTTATTTTGCGGGGCTTGACATTGTAGTAAGTAACCTCCAAGCTCGATTTTCTCAGAATGACTACGACAAAATCAATTCCATTATCCAGGTTTTGTTGGATTGGGATAGCTTAGGTGAAACTGTTGTTGGGAAAATCCAAACCTTTTATCAGTTGTCTTCAAGTCTTTCACAGTTTTTTCACTGCTTCTCTAAAAAAAATGTTATAAAAATAGACAAGAAAAATACAAACATAAATCTGAAAGAGTTGGCACAGTTTTGCACTAAAAACGGCCTGAAAAACAATGTACCTGAAGTGATACATATCTTAGAAATTGCTCTTTCATGGCCTATCACAACTACGACCGCAGAGAGGTCATTCTCTACCCTGCGAAGGCTCAAAACTTACCTGAGAAGCACGATGAAAGAAGAACGCTTAAGTGGACTTGCCATAGTGGCAATAGAACAAGAATTGACGCAACTGTACACGAGTGAAGAGAAACTGGACTTGCTTCTGGAAAAATTTTCAAGGTATTCTGAAAGAAGACTTTTATTAAATTAAAGAGGGCTGTTATGGCCAAGTACGAGACAAGGTTTACCAATGTGTTAAACAGACATTTAAAATAAATTGTAACAACTTATAGAACTTGCCTAGAATCATTATTTTATATTTTATTTATTAACTTAAGATTTTTCGAAGTTTCAATATTTGTTGTTTAAGAAAAGAGTTTGTAGTAATAAAAGCACTGATTTTCACTAGAAAGAGATTTAACTTTACCATCCCTGTCCTGCGAGGGAACGAAAAATAAAATATTTTTTGTATTTTGAGTTGAGAGCTAATTATAGCAGAGGTGTGATAGGTTTTTTGTTGAATAATTGAAAATCCAATACAGCAATCAAATAACATTTATATTAAAATGAGTTACGTTTAGGAGATGTTGCTTTCGTAACTTTGTTAAAATGATAAGTTTCGCTTAACTTTTTAAGTTGTTTTATTTCACTTTGCTTTTTACCTGTTGAGTAATTTCTAACCTTGAAAACCTACTTGACTCCCCCATCCCTCCTATTGATACTCTTATCCCCCCCTCTGAAGTTATTAACCACATCAGAAAACTCAAAAATAATAAAGCCCCTGGTGCGGATAAAATCACTAGTATAATGCTCAAAAATCTCCCCCCTAAGCTCTTAATTAATATTACCACCCTCATTAATGCCATTATTCGCACCAGCTACTTCCCCTCTCCCTGGAAAAACTCTATTATTATCCCCATCCATAAACCTGGTAAAGCTCCCACAGACCCCTCTAATTACAGACCCATTAGCCTACTCTCAATTATTAGTAAACTAGCAGAAAAATTCATTCTTAACTTAATTAACACCCACCTTGATAATAATAACATCCTCTCCCTATACCAATTTGGTTTCAGGCGTTCTCTCTCAGCCCCTCATCAATTATACAGAGTAGTTAGTGATCTCGCCAAAGCTAAAACTTACAGCAAATCTACTGCTGCTGTCTTTCTGGATATCAGCAGGGCATTCGACTCAGTCTGGGTACAGGGACTCATCCACAAACTCAATAACTACAATTTCTCACCTAGCATTATACACTTAATTTACAGCTACCTTACAAACAGAACTTTCCAAGTCAAACTTCATAACACACTCTCACAGAAACACAACATTATCTGCGGTCTGCCACAAGGCAGCTTGCTGGGTCCAGTTCTGTACTTAATTTACGTAAACGACTTCCCAACACACTTCAGAACACACACAGCTGTTTACGCAGATGACACAGCCACATACATGTCTTACAACAAAATTAACTTTGCAGTCAACCAGCTTAACATCCACCTACACCACATTCAAAAATGGACACACAAATGGAAAATGAAACTCAATACTGACAAATGTGTTGCTGTCATGTTTTCCAGAAAATCACCTACCTCTTACAAAGACATTAACATCATTATAAACAACACTGCTCTGCCCTGGAACAAATCCTGTAAATATCTTGGAATTACTCTTGACAAGAATCTCACTTGGCGTCCCCACATAAAACACATTATTGATAAATTTCGAGCTGCTAAAAGATCACTCTTCCCCCTAATTGCTCGAAATAATTATTTGAACTTAGATATGAAGTTGCTCATCTATAGTGCATTCCTTAGACCTATCTTAACCTATGCTTGCCAGGCCTGGTCTTACTGTCCAGAGTATCAAATTAAAAAAAAATCTGTGCTGCTCAAAATAGTACTATTAGAACTATTGTAAATGCCCCCTACTACTTTAGAAATTACAAAATTTACGAAGAAATTAACTTCCCCCCCCCCCTCACTAAATTCATCCATTCCCTTAACATTAAATTCTATGAAAGCATTGAAGCAAATGAGCTTACTCTACTAACTGATCTCTCTGATTATGACCACAGAAAACCCTTTAATAGAAAGAGGCCAAGAGCCTCTTTGGCTCTTAACTGGTAATTCCCCTCCTCTCGGTATGTTCCAGTAGCACAGACAGTAGAGCGCGGAGCTCATAACCTATAGGTTGCGAGTTCGAATATCCACGAATGCACTTTTTCCAAAACTCCCCCTCCCCCCCCTCCCAGTTAGCTGGGTTCTGGCTTGCAAACTCCTTTCTACTGTCTATCCTTGAATTATTTTATTTTAATTTAAAAAAAAAAAAAATTATAAAATTTTCAAAAATAAATACGTAGACCCCGGTCTACGATAAAAAACATGTAAAAAATTTTTTACTAAAAATTATACTTGAGATTGTTTTCAAACCCAAGGTAAAAAATATTTATTTATAAACATTAACCCTCCTTCTTAGTAATTGCCCATAATACTGTTTATTATATATGCAATATTTCAAGGTAATTAATAAAAAAATAAAATGATTTTTTATGCATAAAAAGTGATTATTTTTTTTAAATCGAGCATTTTGCAGTCAACTACTGTGTGCATTCTATCAAAATAAATTATTAAGTTACATTAATAATTGCTTACTATATGTGATTACAACACTTTAGACAACAAAATGCACCAAAATTTTTGAACCTTAATATAATTTAAATCTTTAAAGAATTTTTTATAAGCTTTTACTGAGTCATTTTTGAAATTTGTAATTAAAAATAGCACGTACTAAAATGTTTTAATATATTTTTAGAATAATGTTGCTGGATATTGTTGCCTGAAGTATTGTAATCACATATAGTAAAAAATTATTAATTTACCTTAATAATTTATTTTGACAGAATGCGCACAGTAGTTGACTGCAAAATGCTCGTTTTTAAAAAAAATATTAACTTTTTATGCATAAAAAGTCATTTTTATTAATTACCTTGAAAAATTGCATCTATAATAAACAATATTATAGGCAGTTACTCAAAAAATTTCATATTAATCAAGCTTAAATCATGAGTAGTACATACAATCGAACATAGGTTTAAAAATGATACTTTTAAAGGTACGTAAAAGTGACCACTCCCCTTAAGTAAATAAGTTTTCATTGTATGATAAGCAATGTTGTTACTATAAATGCTTATGCAAAATCTGCCCCGTCCTATAGAGTTTATCAATTTCCAATCCAATAAAAATATTCAATCATCGTTCCGACATTATAATCACACATTAAGTTTTGTTTTCGGCAGTGATTCTCAACTTTTTATATGTTTAGGCCCGCTCTTTTAGGCCGATCCTCAGACCCTGAGCAAACTCCACGCCCCGTAAATATCTCCCACGCCTCCCAAGTGCATCACGCTTATTAGGTTGAGAATCACTACTTTACAGAATTAACATCTGATGTAGAGCAAAATTAGAATATCATCAAAGTTATATACTTTGATTTTTATAGCGTGATTATTTTTAAAAACTACATTGTCTATTTATAGCTTAATTTCATGCGAAATAATTATTTATTATATGCTGGGTTTTTTTTCGTACCTAGCATATGACAGTGTTGTACAGTGTTGAAAAATAATCGCAATCTTCTAAACTGTTATGCATACAGGTAGCCCTCCTACAGCACGGCATCTTACAACACGGTTTCGCTGTAACACGATAGGATAAATTGCGGCAACCCTCGTATAACACTGCAACCTGTAACACGGTTTCGCTCTAACACGATAAAAAAAATTGCAAAAACCTTTGCACAACACTGTACTTCTACAGCACTAGATAACATGATTTTTATTTAACACATTTAAAAACTGAATTACCTTAAAATAATGACGGGAAGAAATAATTAACTATAGTAGCTTTACGTGAAAATATATAAACAAATTATAATTTATTCTTTTATAACCCTATTCGGATGTCATAGCGGAAAGCGTCATGCACAGTTTACACGTGTGCCGTAATACCCCTACGTGGACTAAGGGCCTGTTCACATAGGAGTCCGTTGCGTTGCGTTAAGGAAAATATGACGTTGAGATGAAACTAAACCAATCATAGGCGTTAAAAATTTCATTGCTAATCGTTTGGAGGCCTATGATTGGTTTATTTTCGTCTCAACGTCATCTTTTCCTTAACGCAACGCAACCGACTCCTATGTGAACAGGCCCTTATGCTGCATTGTTCGAATTCGTTTTGATGACGTCGGCAGATGCACTTTCGATATTGTTTAGATTAGATGTACATTTTGATCTCTTTATGAGAAGCTTTGATTTGATCCGGTCATGCCGGAGTAATGTAAATGATTTGTAAATGTTGCATTAAACTTTTAGTTAGAATATACAGCGTGGTAGGATTTTGTTCTCTTGATTCGTCTTTCACAGGCGAAATTCTCACAACATCCATGGCGAGGCTTACCGACTCAGCGATACAGTGTTGTGCGCAAAGTGCGGCCGTAGCTAAAAGGATAAAGAGCTTGCTATATCGTCATATCGCCATGTCTGATAAAGATAAAAAAACGTTTAAGAGGAAATTTATTTCTTTAGAAATAAAGATGCAAATCTTGGATCGTCTTTTAAAAGGAGAAAAAGCATCTCACATTGGAAAAAGTCTCAATATAAATGAAGCAACAGTCCGGACTATTAAGAAAAATGAAAAACAAATAAAGTGCAGTTGCTGCAAGATCTTCGACATCCGCAAAATATGCAGCTCGTCCCCGGGCGCCAATAATTAAAAAAATGGAAAAGGCAATCAGCATTTGGATTGATGATAGCTCTCAAAAAAGAATTCCATTGGATGGTAATATTATTAAACAAAAAGCATTTAAAATTTACAAACACGTTAAAGATTATGGAGTACTCTGTCAACCCAGATTTTGTGGCAAGTAAAGGTTGGTTCGAAAAATTTTAAAAGCGTTTTGCAATTCATAGCATAAGAATTCAAGGCGAATCTGCGTCAGCTGATCATGAAGCTGCCAGGACGTATCCAGAAAAAATTCAAAACATTGTAGAAGAGCAAGGTTCAATGTTCAATGTTCAAATTCAGATCAAGTTTTCAATGCCGACGAAACAGGGCTTTGGTGGAAAAAATTGCCCAGTAGAACCTTTATATCGAAAAAAGAAAACTGCACCCGGATTTAAGGTGTCTAAAGATCGTATAACGCTACTTTTGTGCAGTAATGCGTCGGGGGACTTTATGACAAAACCTTTGCTAGTTTATAGATCTTTAAATCCTCGTGCACTTGAAGGCGTAAATAAAAACACCCTACCGGTATATTGGAAAGCAAATTCAAGAGCTTGGGTAATTGGAAATTTATTTAAAGATTGGTTTTTAAATTGTTTTGTGCCAAACGTTGAAAGTTATTTAAAGCAGACAATTTTGAGCTTCAAGGTGCTATTACTATTAGATAATGCTCCATGTCACCCACAAGATTTAAGTCATCCCAACGTCAAAATAATGTTCCTACCACCTAACATTACTTCATTGCTCCAACCATTGGATCAAGGTATTATTTATACCTTTAAAACTTATTACATAAGAAGAGCATTACAGTGGATTTTAGAAGTAACCGACTCGAAATCAATTAATGTAATGAAAGCTTGGAAGCAATTTTCAATTAAGCACTGCATCGACATCATATCTTTGTCGCTGAAAGAACTAAAAACATCGACATTAAATGCATGTTGGAAGAAGATATGGTCATCTTCAGTTGAAATAGTAAACGTGAATCGTCAGAAAATGAAATGGGTGGCATATTAGAACTTGCTAAATCAATCGGAGGCGAAGGTTTTGTAAATATGGCTATTGAGGACGTTCAAGATTTATTACTGGAAGAAGAACTTGACGAAGCGGGTTTGTTGGAAAGGGCATCCGAAGCTGTAAATCAAATCGATTCTGAGGACAATAGCACTGATGAAGATTGTGAAGTTAATAATTTAACACTAAAAAAATTACAAGAAGGCCTAAGCTTAGCTGAAGATCTTGAATCATATTTTTTTAATGCATACCCTTCCTCTGAAAGAAGCCGAAAATTCAAAAGGGAGCTGCAAAATTGTCTATCCCCATACCGTGAAATCTGCAATGACATTTTAAGAAGCAGCAAACAAACCAAAATTACAGATTTTTTAAAGACGATAAAAGGTGCAAAAAATTTAAATGAAGAAAAAGGTTCTGAAATTGAAGGTCATATCTTACAACCGAAAAAAAACGTTCTCGTTTGATTGTACAGTACTGAGCAGTGATGAGGAAGAAATTTATTAAAGTAAGTTCGCTTTAAAGGAAAATAATATATTTTGTTACTTTTCGTTTTCTGTTATACATACATTTATATTTTTAATAAAAATTAAGTTGCTTATATGGAATTTTTTTTAAAAATGTGTGATTTTAATAAGTTTTCGGAACGTAACCCCCCTTTTTGTACTGCCTCTGGGTCTCACACAACACGGCATTTTCTAGGAACCTATCTACCGTGTTATAGGAGGGTTATCTGTACTTTAATACCTATGCATTCAAATCACCCCACCATGTAAGAAAAGTAAAAGACTGAGAATGCATATGATTAGCTGGCCAAGCCTACGTTTTATTTATTCAGCTTCTAAATCTAAATTTCAATTTCTCTTTCACGTCACACTGCAAAGACCCGTGAAATTAGGCATGCGTTGGTAGACTCTTCTCCTTACGAAGCTAGACTCACATCTTTCAAGTTTAAATCCTTTAATTAATATAATTGCTTTAACAATGCAAAATGCTCCCTTTTCGGAAACCGTTTTCGTTTCCGTACCCTGCCTATGAATGGCGCCAGTGGTACAATACCCAATCTCATGACTGGAAGTGGTCTTTAGTAATAGTCATCGATAAGGTATCTGCTCTTTTGCACAGAATTATCGGTTAACGTCTGCTCTATGGGGAAACGGAGTTTTTTTCTCAGGCTAAAGCTAGGACTGATCATGGATCCAGGCGGCAGTCGTGCAATTTTTCTAAATTCATGTTTGGCAACTTGTTTACGAAAATTACTATGAGTTTTGTTACAGTTCAAAAGCACCGCAACATGAAGCACAGATGAAGGAATCAATTAAGAAGTGATCGAGTTAAGAGAAGCAATGACGAGTGATGAATAAGCGAGGGACGTGGACAGAGTTTAGAAAAGAAACAGGATGTTTAAGTGCCATTAAGGATGAAAATGAAGCCGCCAAAAGAAGTGTACAATGTGGGGTATACTGAGGCATGAAAAGAGCGCACAGACCAGATGCAGATGTGAAAGATACAGGAAGAGGGGAAAACACGCTAACGAGGAAAATGCGTTGAATAGTGATGGTTTGGGCTAAATGATGGAAAATCGGAAACAGATTATATTCGAGAAGATGGGAATATTGTCGTGGGAATGATGATGGGGAGGCGAGTGGTCCCACCTACGAGAAGGCGGAGAAAAAGAAGATTCTGGAAAGAAATGAGTAGCCCAATAGAGTAGGAATAAAATATCTGACCAGTAAAAACGAAGGAATGAGGCGGATCCAAAATGAAAGGGCGAAAGAAAGTAGTGGACTAAAAAAATAAGACACGCAAGAAAAAGAGACATTCATGCTAGAGAATTATGAAATGACGACTTGCGATCTGGCAGCGAAGCAGCGGCATTAGACACTTTATGCAGAGAGCAATAGCGGCATGCCTAAGTGAGAACCGAAGGTTGGAGAATAGATTGGAAAGAAGTAATGATAATAGCATGCGACTAGCGGATGAAGTGAGACGAGAATCGTATTATCTATAAAGGCATGGAAAGTCTGTAGTGAATAAGAACAGTAGCTGAATGTATAAGATATTGTACTGTTGACGGCAAGCAGCCAGCCATTGATGGGATTGACGAGAAAGTCATTAACCCGAACGCCTCGAGTCCACGATAAGTAGAGAAACCCCTCTATATGATAGTGAATTTGAAAGAGCTACGAGAGACGAAAATGAACCCCAGCCAGTGGAACTCCTGTGAATAAGGCCCGAACCGACAACAGGAAGAAAGTATTGCCCCACATCCCCAAGGAGCTATTAGAACTATCCGACATCGAGCCAACGAGACGGACAAAGGAACGAGTTTCGGACGGAGCGTGCAGAATGTCACGGAAAACCCCACCCGCCAGTGATTGCGATTCGAAGTGTGCCCGATGACAAAAGATTGGAAAGAATCGTCAGTGAAAGGTATAGTGCTGTCTATAATTGATATATATTTAACGTGTATACAGTGTGCCTCTCATCCTTGATTCAGATAATGATAGTTAGTGTATAAGAGTTACATGAATTGATATTATAAAATGGTTATATGGGTAGCTCACCTCTTAAATAAATAATCGATGTATGAACGTGTTATGTAAATGGTTAATGTAATTTTATGATAACTATTAAGGAATAATGATGATGAGTAAATATATTAAGCAAAATTTGATAATTGTTTATTAGAGGGAATACCTCGTAATTAACTAATTGAAAGTAGATTATTAACATAGAATGTTTACGAATAAGAGAAGGTGAATTGCGTGATAATGTTCATAAATGTATTAAGTGTAAAACTTACATACTAAAGATAATGTACTGATTTAAATAATGTGTATGAGTGTTATGTTGTTGATAAATCCATCTGTAATTTATCAATCAGATAATCTGTAATTCTTCATAAACACAACGTGGATACTAACAGTGTGGTCGAACAAGTAGATAGTGAGTAAATAATTAATGATTGGGAATTCACCTCAAATTGACGACTTAGACCACGGTACTAACCACTGTACGCATCACATTAGACCATTAAAAGTTTATTAATTCATTATCCGTTAGGAGCAGTGCAATGCTTCACAGTGCCAGGAACTCGGTAAACCTTACCACCTTGACTTTGACCTTGCTTGCTTTTCTAACACCATGGAAATTTAACTAGATACACCAGCGGCTTATTTAAAATCTCACATAAATAGATTATATAACACTGCGACTAGATGTGCAGAATAGTTAGAAACTTGTACAGCCGTGAATGAATAAAAGTTCTGAATTTGCATTTCACATCCATAGAAGAGGTTCCACGAAAGATTCGGGTACTCGAATAGATGGCGGTATAATTGGGTTCAGGAAAAAGGGGAATTATTCAGTAGTTATCCTGCAGGTCACTTGACAGTGTCAGAAGTATTTTTAATAATCGATAATTGAATGTCAATCGATTGGTGAAATCACTGGAATACAAATAGCACGATTTTTTAAGTTATTCGATTGTTCACATCACTAGTCGTGTTGCGTACATTAATTAATATTGTTTATAATATTCCGCTGTATCGTGACTGCCAGACTTCAGTAAGAATGTAACATTTATGTCCACCAGAGGTCCACTGCCGGTCTTAGGTTCTTTTAGTGCATTAGAATATACCTTCAAATGAAACCATCTGAAATATTTGAATTTATATCTAAGATAAATCTATAAAAAATTATTTATAGCTGTGAAAAAATGTAAGAATTTTCTTTCTAGATCAGACAAACTGAAAACCAAATAAATTTTGGCTTATTAACAGTAAATATTTCTTAGACGCCACAGGTAAAGAATATATACTTCACTCCTTCTCCTCCTATAAAAATTTGGTTTCATACTTTATGAATACCGAAAGATTTTTTAGCTATAATGTAGTTCAAATTTGAGTATATATACATATTGAGTTTTGTTTCGGGCAGTGACTCTTAACTTTTTTTATCTTCCTCTGACCCTGCGAAAATTCTACGCCTCACCTGTGCGGCACGCCCATTAGGTTTAAAACCACTGTTTTTGAGAACTATCATCTAATGTATGTCAAAATTAAAATTTCATCAAAGTTATATACTCTGTCTTTTATACCGTGATTAGTTTTAAAAACTACATTGTTTATTTATAGCTTAATTTCATACTAAATAATTAATGATTTATTATATGCTGTTTTTTTTCATACATCAAAAACATTTCACTGTTGAAAAATAATCTCGATCTTCTAAACTGTTATGCATACTTTAATACCTAAGCATTCAAATAGACGAATTTCTTTATTGTCTAAAATTCAACTGTTATGTGATATTATTCAATTGCATAACTTGAATGAACAATGACGCTATTGATGAAATGTTTGAATAGGATCAAAAATTAATTATAGATTATTTGTATTACTTAATAGAGAATTTTTTGCCTTTATAACAATGTGAAAATTTAAAGACACACACTTGTTGCATATTGAAAATCTCAGGTAAATAGATTATAAAGCACTGCGACTAGAGGTGCAGGATAATAAAAATATTTTTCCAGCCGTGAATCAATAAAATCACCGAAATTTCACGGCACATCCATTACAGCGTTTATCATGAGAAAAGACCTTTCTTTTCAAAACAGCAAATAGCCCTAAAGAGATTCAGACTATGCCCGGATTCTATTCATAAGGAAAACCGAAAATGATTCCCTTTCTCCTTTGCTGTTATGGCAACAGGTCGCTTCACAAATATAACAGATCATTGACAACGTAGTCCCAATGTCAATATTAGTACGTAGAAAAAAAGGGGACATACTTGGGGATGGGAGGTAACGTTGCTCGCGTCCGTGATATCCTTAAATCACACGTGCCTCCTGTGTGGTGCTAAATGAGTAACAACTCTGGCTGCAGGCTCACCGCAAATTCAATGGATCCCATCGCACGTTGGCATTGAAGGTAACGAAAGAGCCGACTCATTAGCAAAGAAGGGAACCCTAGAACAACAATTAACTCATCCAATCTCTACAGGCTCAATAAAGAAAAACATCTACAACAAAATCTCTTTAAAACTTAAGACAGAGCAGAACTTGCTATCTAAAGCGAAACGTTGGGAAGAGATCCAGGACAGTTGGAAAGACTACTGTATAGTCATAAATCCCGTACAGAAGCAGTGGCACATTTCAGACTTAAAACAGGCCACGACTGTCTGGCAACACATTTAAACCGAATTGGCATCCTAACCAAAAGTGAATGCCAGGTCTGCAGGGCTGGCAATATGAATGCAGATCATTTACTTACATGCCCAGGACTTGATACGGAAGCCCAGAAAAGTGAGAACTTTACCAAATTATACTGGGACGCTAGAGATATGATGAACTTTCTATGAACTTATAACACCTTTTATCTGACTTTGTTTACTGTTGTGCTTTATGTATCTGTTCAATGCTTAGTTCTTTGCTGTTTGTGTTGCCTGTAAATATGGATTAATTTTCCAAATAAAGCCATAGGTTGAAAAAAAAATACTTCGGGTCACGTGACAGTAACAGCAATGTTTACAGCATGAAGCTACAGAAGGAGCGTAAGCTTCAATGGGGAATTTTCAAAAAATGGACCGAATATTGTCGCTCACCGGTAGATAGCGCGACATGTAAGTAAAGTGACGATTATACTGGTCCTCCTATGCCAGTAATTGGTTGCACTGAGCAACATAACTTTAATTTAATTCAAAAGGTTATTAACTTTTTTCTCATTACGCGCATGCATTTTATATGCAAACAAGAGAATAAAAATGCCAACTCTGAGCTAATGTTAAAAGATTGAGAAAAGAATCGAAATTATAATTCTGTATTATTAAATTTAAGCTTTCATTTTATATTACTTTTGAATTGAATTATTCTCTTGTCTGAAGTTATTCTCTTGTCAATATCAATGAATAATGTTATCAATATCTGCAAAACCTGTCATGTATAATTTTTGATCGAATTTATCTATAGTAAATTGTATATCACACATTTAATTTTTATTTTATAATGTATTAATAGTGTATGTTGTTAATTTCAGTTCCTTATAATTATGAAATACTTTTCTTCTATTCAATATATTTTGTGGTTATGGCAAATTGAGCTACACGTCTGAACTAAAGCCATCATTTTTTTTTTAAATTGTGCACAGAAATAAAACATTTCTAGTTAACTTTTCTTAATATTGAATTTTATCACTATTAAGTTAGATGATAAGTAAATAAGTTTTCATTGTATGATAAAGAATGTTGTTACTATAAATGCTTATGCAAAATCTGTTGAGTATAACTTAAAAAAAAATTAATATTTTCCTGTCTTTTTACTGTGAGTACAATGAAACCCATACTTTGTGAAAATGCGAAAATATAGCTGATTTGTCCTTATCAATGTTATTTGGGGTTTTTTTTCTTTTTAATTTGCTGAAAATATTTGTAATCGATAATTTACCAACTTGAAGGTAATTCCTGACAATGCTGGAACCATAATATTGAATTTAATCACTATTTAGTTAGTTAAAGTACGTAAAAGTATCATTTTTAGACCTATGCTGGATTGTATGTACTACTCATGATTTTTGCTTGATTTCCAAATAATTAATTAAAAATAAAATGATTTTTTATGCATAAAAAGTGAATATTTTTTTTAAATCGAGCATTTTGCAGTCAACTATTGTGCGCATTCTATCAAAATAAATTATTAAGTTACATTAATAATTGCTTGCTATATGTGATTACAACACTTTAGACAACAAAAGCCACCAAAAATTTTTAACCTTAATATATTTTAATTTTTTAAAGAATTTTTTATAAGCTTTTACTTAGTCATTTTTGAAATTTCTAATTAAAAAAAAGCACGTACTAAAATGTTTTAATATATTTTAGAATAATGTTGCTGGATATTGTTGCCTGAAGTATTGTAATCACATATAGTAAAAAATTATTAATGTACCTTAATAATTTATTTTGACAGAATGCGCACAGTAGTTGACTGCGAAATGCTCGATTTTAAAAAAATATTCACATTTTATGCATAAAAAGTCATTTTTATTAATTACCTTGAAAAATTGCATCTATAATAAACAATATTATAGGCAGTTACTCAAAAAATTTCATATAAATCAAGCTTAAATCATGACTAGTACATGCAATCGAACATAGGTCTAAAAATGATACTTTTAAAGGTACGTAAATGTGACCACTCAACTTAAGTAAATAAGTTTTCATTGTATGATAAGCAATGTTGTTACTATAAAAGCTTATGCAAAATCTGCGTACAAAATCTGCTTAAGCAATAAAATGCGTACTTTGTGAAAATTCAAAAATATAGCTGATTTGTCCTTGTCAAAGTTATTTGTTTTTTTCTTTTTAATTCGCTGAAAAAATTTTATTTCAGTAATTTACCAACTTGACGATTATACATCCGGTTTTAAAAAGTGTAATCTGAGATGCTTTGACTGATTTTTTTTCGAAAGGAGGATATTTTAAAGTATTGTCTGATTAAATACTGAATTGACTTCCTATGTTATTAGTCCTGATAAAAATTTATTTGTGATTGATAGAAAATGTTGCTTTTCTACTATGTGTGTTTGTGTGTTTTGGTTAATCAGCATTATTTCTCACATTTTTTTTCCATAAGAGATTATGAACAATGATAAAAAAATTTCTTCACAATTCTTTTCTGTAATTTCATTTCCTTAATTATTAAATTATTACAAAATTCTGAACTCATTTATTCTGAAACCAATACACAATTATTCTGAAAAAGTATGTTTACTCATTTCCTTTGAGAATTTTAATCATGAAGCTACAGAAGGAGGAGAAGCTCAGTGTTAAAAATGTGTCTCCCTTTTTGTCGCCGCCACTAGAGGGCGCTCGCGTGCACTAGCGGGCGGCTTAGACACGGACAACCATACGCTTTAATATGGATTTTTCGTATTTTTCCTAGCGAAAACAAGTTGTTTTATTTTAGTGCGTAATTAATATGAATTTATTTATTCAATTTAACAATTGCTTATTTTCATTCAAAATCTTTATTTCGAGTGCTTTTTTTGCTATAATTCATTAAAATTCTTAAAGGAAATGAGTAAATAGAGTTTTCAAAATAATTGTGTATTGGTTTCAGAATAAATGAGTTCAGAATTTTGTAATAATTTAATAATTAAGGAAATGAAATTACAGAAAAGAATTGTGAAGAAATTTTTTTATCATTGTTCATAATCTCTTATGGAAAAAAAAATGTGAGAAATAATACTGATTAACCAAAACACACACACACATAGTAGTAAAGCAACATTTTCTATCAATCACAAATAAATTCTTATCAGGACTAATAAAATTGGAAGTCAATTCTGTATTTAATCAGACAATACTTTAAAATATCTTCCTTTGGAAAAAAAAATCAGTCAAATCATCTCAGATTACACTTTTTAAAACCGGAGGTATAATCGTCAAGTTGGTAAATTACTGAATACAAATTTTTTCAGCGAATTAAAAAGAAAAAAACAAATAACTTTGACAAGGACAAATCAGCTATATTTTTGAATTTTCACAAAGTACGCATTTTATTGCATAAGCAGATTTTGTACTCAGATTTTGCATAAGCATTTATAGTAACACATTGCTTATCATACAATGAAAACTTATTTACTTAAGGGGTGTGGTCACTTTTACGTACCTTTAAAAGTATCATTTTTAGACCTATGTTCGATTGTATGTACTACTCATGATTTAAGCTTGATTTATATGACATTTTTTGAGTAAGTGCCTATAATATTGTTTATTATAGATGCAATTTTTCAAGGTAATTAATAAAAATGACTTTTTATGCATAAAAAGTGAATATTTTTTTTTAAATCGAGCATTTTGCAGTCAACTACTGTGCGCATTCTGTCAAAATAAATTATTAAGGTACATTAATAATTTTTTACTATATGTGATTACAATACTTCAGGCAACAATATCCATCAACATTATTCTAAAATATATTAAAACATTTAAGTCCGTGCTATTTTAAATTAGAAATTTCAAAAATGACTGAGTAAAAGCTTATAAAAAATTCTTTAAAAAATTAAAATATATTAAGGTTAAAAAATTCTGATAGATTTTGTTGTCTAAAGTGTTGTAATCACATATAGTAAGCAATTATTAATGTAACTTAATAATTGATTTTGATAGAATGCGCACAGTAGTTGACTGCAAAATGCTCGATTTTAAAAAAATATTCACTTTTTATGCATAAAAAATCATTTTAATTTTTTATTAATTACCTTGAAATATTGCATATATAATAAACAGTATTATAGGCAGTTACTCAAAAAATTTCTTGGAAATCAAGCAAAAATCATGAGTAGTACATACAATCCAGCATAGGTCTAAAAATGATACTTTTAAAGGTACGTAAAAGTGACCACTCTCCTTAAGGGGAGTGGTCACTTTTAACTACTTAACTAACTTAATAGTGATTAAATTCAATATTATGGTTCCAACATTGTCAGGAATTACCTTCAAGTTGGTAAATTATCGATTACAAATATTTTCAGCAAATTAAAAAGAAAAAACACCAAATAACATTGATAAGGACAAATAAGCTATATTTTCGCATTTTCACAAAGTATGGGTTTCATTGTACTCACAGTAAAAGGATAGGAAAATATTAATTTTTTTTTAAAATTATACTCAACAGATTTTGCATAAGCTTTTATAGTAACAACATTCTTTATCATACAATGAAAACTTATTTACTTACCAACTAACTTAATAGTGATAAAATTCAATATTAAGAAAAGTTTCCTAGAAATATTTTATTTCTGTGCTCAATTTTTAAAAAAATTATGGCTCTGTAGCTTCATGATTAACACAAAACAATAATAATGTTCTTACCTTAGGAGCAGCAAATATACTAGGATTTCTTTGTCCAGTTTCTTTATTTCTTTTTAAGGCTGATCTATAGCCAGTAGAACAACCCGGAGCAAAACACGTGTTTGGCATATTTCTGCACACAGAATAAATTTAAAAATTTATAAAACAACTTTCACCACCACGCCGTATAACTGAATGTAAAATAGTCACTTCGCTTGCATGTCCCGCCCTCTACCGGTGAGCGACAACAATCGGTTCATTTTTCGAAAAATTCCCCATTGAAGCTTACGCTCCTTCTGTAGCCTCATGGTTTACAGTAATCTATTATTGAAAATTACTCGATTGTTGAAATCACTCGATTACTTGAACATTCGATTGTTCTCCCAATTATTGTTTTTATATAAATGAAAATATGCATTTAACAGAAGTTTTAAAGAAATACGAGTTAAAAGCCCGTCAAAACAACCCAAAAAATAAGTGTTGGATCATGCTGAATCCTTTTTTTTGCTAATGGTTAAGTTCCGAGCAATATTAATCCCACGAATGTAAAATCAATACCGGCTTTAAGAGGGGAAAAACTTAGCTTAATTCCTATTTCACGAAGATTTCTTTTTTTACCACATTTTTATTGTATACATCCTCTCTTTCAGCATTTACCCTTGTTTCATGCCACCCATAATACGACATACCATTACCGTGTTTTACCTCTGAGCAGGTGACGGGGTGATTTGGTTCCGGAAAAAAGAGAGAGTATTCAGTAGTTATACAAAATTCGGTAGTTATACTTCAGTTGTGATACTCGTGTAATTGTGACAGTACCACAAATATGTTTAAAATAGATGTTTTAAAATCAACCGAATTCAGAAACTATTATTTAAATCATTTGATAGTTCTCTTCAATAACAATAGTTGAGTTGCGTAGTTAGGTTCATTTTTGTTATGTTCGGTTGTGACGTGAGTGCCAGATTTAAATGAGGATTTGACATACAAGCACTCCATGGTTTACTGACGGCTCATCCAAATCGTGTCTTTCAGCTTCCAGTAGAAAAATAATATTGAATCACACCTAGGGTCCATTTCGGCCCAAGGTCCTTTTGATAAATGGTGTCAGAAGTAGTGATGTCCCAAATTCACATTGTTGAAATTTTATAACTCTAGAATGTATAAAAATTACTGGTAGTTCTATTTAGCTGTAAGGAAATAATTTTACATTTTTCTGGGAAAATGAGCATCAGCTTTCCATGGAGAGGTAGAGACTATTCGGATGGCATTGAATGGATTAAAATATTACCAAATTAAGTTCAAGAAATAATATATTCTCATGGATTTACGAGTGGCTGTTAAAGCTATGGACTCTATGAACAGTGGTGCACCCAGGATTTTTTCTTGGGGGGGGGGGGGCGAGATGAATGGATAAAAATGTTTATAATGCATGGGGGGATGGGGGCGAGATGAACGAAAAAAAATATTTATAATGCAAAATCAATATTTCTGTGTGCCACTGTCTATGAATATAAACAAGAGAGATGAAATATTTGAATGACTACCACGCATCCCAAATTTATTTTCACAAATAAACAATGGCTCACAGTGGATTCCAGCACATTATTGAGTTAATTGTTATGAACTTATCTACCAAAGAGGAATACCATAATTACTCAGAGAATTAGTCATTCGATTATTCACATCACTAATTCTGTAACGCACATTACTAAATATTTATTGTTTTTTCCGCTGTATCATGTCCGCCAGATTTAAAATATAATTTAACATAGTTGCACACCTCAGGCCAAATGACGGCCCAAAGTCAATTTAACAATTTACTGTGAATTTTGATATAAGATACAATATAAACGATTAGAAATTATATTGTAATGAAATTATAATATAAAACTGATAATTTTGTTAAATTGTAAAAATATTATTTCAAGATCAGGCAATTTGAAAATCAAAAGAAATTTTGGCTTATTAAGGGAACAAGGGACCATCAACCTCGTTTTTCTTTAATTTCAAATATTTTACTCTATATACCACATGAGTATAATTAATATTCTTTTCTACAACATTGAAGATACTTACAAGTCACAAATAAGTATTTTGTGGAATAATAAGACATGTTTATCAAAATATTCTTCAAAAATACTAGAATTTTTCAAAATGCTCCGTACGCTTTTATTTTCCTCTGATTTATTCCAAACTTCTTGGAATTTTTAATGGGAGTGTTTGTCCCTAAACAGTGCATGATTCTTTGACATCATAAATATTTTTCAATTTTATACACCATAAAATAAAGTAAAACCATGCAAAAACTTAAAAAAAAATAACAGGCAGAATAGAAAAAAAATATATTTAAGACTTGATATTCATACAAAAAAAATTAAATGCGCAGTTATATTTGCATACATATGGTAAACTTATAATTAAAAATTTAAGATTTTTAATTGATATGGAATGCGCATGGAGCATTTTGAAAAAAAAGTTAGAAATTTTGAAAAAAAATTTGAAAACAAGGATTATTCTGCCAAAAATTTCCTTATTTTGAACTCTAATGGTTTCCAGTGTAGTAAAAAAGAAAATTATTCTCATTTTGTATATAGAGTTAAAAGTTTTAAATTTAAAAATTCCGAGTTTGAAGGTCCCTTGTCCCCTTAACAGTAAATATATCTCAGAAGTCGCAGATAACGAATATATTTCGATAACTTGACATTTAATTGGCCTCCATCGTCTAGCTAAATATTTGACCGCGTAAACATCCATCCGAGTTCCTACTTCAAACTTTGTCCTAGCTCGCAAGCGATGGACATTCTTCACATGCAAGTGTGCTATCTCTCTCCTGACGAGATAAAGGGAGACGCGGAGACGATGGATTGTTTCTAATTGCTTCTCTTTCTGGTGTTGTTGTGTTGAGTTATGGGAAGTTACTCGAGTGAATAACTCGAATATTGACAATCACTCGAGTAGTACGATTACGAAATTATCAATCGAATGATTTTTGGTTCGATCATTTTCGAATAACAAATAACTTGAGTGCACTAAAGTACTCGAGCAGGTTTTCCCCCTCTCATTTAGAGATTATCAATTTTCAGTCCATTAAAAATATATTCAATCATTCCTCCATAGGTATCACAGTCTAAGATCTGTTTCGGGCAGTGAATCTCAACTTATTTAATGTCTTGTCTAGGCCCTGCCATATCGACGATGATCAGACCCTATGCAAACTCCACTCCCCCTGTATATCTCTCAAGCCAATCCATTGCGACACGCCCACCCGGTTGAGAACCACTGCTTTAGGGAATTATCGTCTGATCTATAACAAAATTAAAATTTCTTTGAAGACGTATATGCTGATTTTTAAAGGGTGATTAGTTTTAATAACTACATTGTTTATGTATTGCTTAACTCCATACTAAATAACTAATGATTTACTATATGACGTTTGAATGTGCATCAAAATAATTTCAGCTTTAAAATATTAACTCATTCTTCTAAACTGTTATGCATACTTTAATTCCTAAGCACTCAAATTCACACCTTTCAAAATTTCCTAAAATTCAGGTGTTATGTGGTATTTTTCTATTGCATATCTTGAATGAGCTATGAAACTATAAATGAAAATTTTGATTAGTAGTATCAATAATTAATCAGTGGTTAATCGGATTACTCAATAGAGAATTTTTTGCCTTTGTAACAATGTGATGACTTAAAGAATTACACTCGTTGCATATTGAAAATCTCACCTAAATAGATTATAAAACGCTGCGACTAGATGTGCAGGATAGTAAAAAAACTTTTACAACCGTGACTCAATAAAATTGCTGAAGTTGCACCTCATATCCATTACAGCGTTTATCACGAGGAAAGATATTCACAACAGAGCAACTAGTCCTATAGTGATTCAGTCTATGTCCGGATTATATTCATACGGAAAGCCGAAAATGATTTAATTTCTTCTTTGTAGTCATTCGTTTGTTGTCATTCGCAACACATCATTCATAAAGCGCTCTCAATGTCATAACTAGGAAAGGGAAAAAAGTTCCACGTTTGATTTCCCGTAACAGTATGAGAATTTATTATAATCAATATTTAATTATTCCCATCGCCAATTAAACGTTCAATTTCGGTTTGACAGAGAATTGTCATTGCTTGAGTGAGGAAAGTTATATTTATTTTGCTCTATAGTCGACGTTATATTAAACCACGCCCTTTTTAAATTGCAAAGGAAAAATTGATAAAATTTAAATTTTGATACAATTTAAATTTTATCAAAAACAAAATAAAATCTTCCTCTTCCTGAAATAAGAAGAAGCTAAATTTTCTTTAAAAAATTTATCCTCTAAGTATACAGTATAACACATAAACAGTTTAAAAGAGACAAGAGAGAAGTGGTCTCAGTGTCCAAACTAGGAAATAGAAAGAAAAAAAATCAATTTCAGGTAGTCTTTTCTAACGAAACTACCGCGGATTATTAAAGTAGGATTGCATATCGTTGCTAACCTCTTTTTTTCTTTTTGACGCATTTTGGTACTTTTCTGTTTAACTGTTTACTGCTACTGGGTTTGACGCGAAATTATAACTAGCGACGGACAATTTTGTTTTCTCTTCGCCGGACCGTTATTGAGGAACATAACCCTACGTTAAAAGGGGCACATTTGAGTTCACGTGACAATATCACGAGTATTTATGAAAATCAATTTTTGATTATTCCCATCTCTGTTTAGACATACATTTTCGAATTCACACAGCAGTATCATCAGTCCACTCTCTTTTATCTGGTACAACCTTCTTTTCACCCATTTTAAAAAATTATTTACCGATTTATTGCGAAATAAAAAATAAAAATTAAATAAAAGAAGGAAATCGAGTCCCAGCTCTGACAAAAATCTTCCAACAACGACGGAAGACTGGAGACTAAAGCTAAGTGTCCACTTGAGAGAAAATCTCGAGAGAAAGTCTCGAGATTAATCTCAGGGGGTTGTCCATTTGAGATCACTCACGCTCTCGAGACAAGTTCGTGAGACTCGACGGTCACTGCAGTCTCGAGAGCGGGAACATTTCGTGTGGACTTGAGAGTGAACTCGCAGTCAGTTCTGTGATTTGATCGCAGTTTGTTTGTTTTTCTTCTTTCAAAATGGATTCGCGTCAGGCCCTTGCTTTTGTAATTGCCTATAAAATTGCGAAAAAGCGGAAAGTGAAAAAAAAAAAGGAGTGTTGGGTGAGAAAATGGGTGGATAGAAGAAATGAATTAGGAGCTTGTTCTACACTAGTAAATGAGTTGCGGTTGGAAGACGCACAGCAGTTAAAAAATTTTATTCGGATGTCTGCAGTGCAATTTGAACTGCTGCTAAATTTGGTAAAACACCAGATTGTAAAGCAAGACACAAAATTACGCGATGCAATTCCTGTACATGACAGATTGATGGTAACCCTTCGTTTTCTTGCTTCAGGTAAGCATATTCAAGCGAATATTCAAGTACAGTAGATTCCTGCTACATATTTTAGCTATTTTTTTTATGAATACTTTTTTTATGAATTTTTTTGTTTTTTATGAATTTTTTTCTTTTTTTATGAATACATCTTTTCCTTCAGCTTAATTTTATTATCAATACTACAAACTGCATACGTAGATGCAAGTTTTTGTAGATTAAATTTTTAATTTACTAAATTTTAATTAGTATTTTTTTTTTAAATCCCGTTCGGATTAACCGGATGTCCGGACCATCGGGGTTCCGATTACCGGGACTCTATTGTACTCACCTCTTGAATATTGGATTTTTTGAATAGTGAGTATACATAACTATGAATTTTCAGGAGATGCTTATTGTAGTCTGCAGTACCTTTTCCGCCTTCCACCTTGTACAATTGGAAGAATAGTTCCTGAAGTATGTCAAGCTATTTATGATAATTTAAAGGAAGAATATTTGAAGGTATGTGTAAAAAGTATTAGTGAGCAAATTAGAAATTAAAAAGTTACTTTATTTTTATTATGAAACTACAAAACAGAAACATAAATATTTACACTTTATAATAAACTAGCACAAAATGAATTGAAAAATTCTTGGATTGTTTGAGTCTCAGCACTTGATGGAGGAAGGTTCTTGTCAACAGCGATAGTTGGTGATGCAATTAGGGAAGGTGTAGTACTTGAATTTGAAGAGGATGGCACATTGGACCAGTTGTTTTATTCGGAGGATGAAGCATTTGCATTTGAAGAGGATGATACGGTGGACCAGTAGCTTCTTTCATCCATATCAGAAATAAGTGCTATCGATTTACGAATAACACTTTTTAATTGCCCTCTGTAATAATCTGATTTTAAATTTCTCAATTCCAACGCTACGTATTCTCCAAAGCGATCAAAATCGTCTTTCGGCTTTTTCATAATTTCTATTGCTTTCTTTAGAATGTCATCCTCATCTTGAGTTTGTGATTTTTTTTTGCAAGGAATTTTTCTTGGCTCACTTTCTATTTGATCATCCTCCAAAATTTCCGAGTTGTCCAGGGTGTTATTCTGAAAGATTAGGAACACAATATAGCAGGCGTGAACAATAAAATCTTTATTTTGATTCGAAAATAAATTATTTATTTTGTTTTCTATCAGAAAAATGATAAAGTCTTTTTCTCCAATTTTGACCCGTAAAAATTGGAGAAAAAAATGCTTCTCATTTTCTGGTAAAAAAACAAAATAATTTGCTTTCAAATCAAAATAATTAATGTAGAAGATCAAACAAAAACTTTGTCTCAAAATTAGTTCAAAATAATTAATGTTTCTAGCAATAATAAGGTAATCATATCTAAATAAAATCGTTTAATTTTTTTTCAACCATCTTCAACTGCTGAAGAATTGAAGGAATACGCAGATCAATTTGCATTAAAATGGCAATTCCCACATTGCTTCGGAGCTATTGATGGGAAGCATATTACAAGGGTTGCAACTGCGAACTGTGGAAGCCTTTACTACAACTATAAGCAGACACACAGCATTGTTTTGATGGGAGTCGCAGATGCCAATTACAAATTAATTTATGTTGATGTTGGTTGCAACGGTAGACTTTCTGATGGAGGTGTCTTTACTAACTGCTCCCTACACGATGCTTTGGAAAGCAAGCAGTTACCGCTTCCTGAACCAGAAGCATTACCCCAAATATGTTTGCCAGTTCCGTACATAATGGTAGCTGACGATGCCTTTGCGATGACATCATACATGTTAAGGGTACCGAAATCAACCTGCACCAAACAGAATTTTTTATTATCGACTAAGCAGGGCTCGTCGTATTATAGAAAATGTATTTGGCATTATGTCTAGTAAATTCAGAGTTATCCGAAAACCAATAAATTTAGCACCAAATAAAGTAAAAGATGTTACTCTGGCAATATGTGCATTGCATAACTTTTTGATTTCCACCACGAAATATTATTTGTGCCCTGGTTCAGTTGATTTTGAAGATCCTGGTACACATGAAATTGTAAATGGCGAATGGCGGAATGAACCTCCACCAGAAGGATCATTGTTTCCAATACAAAGGGGCCATCAGCGAAATTATTCAGTCTCTCAAAAGGATGTGAGAGACGAATTTAGAGAATATTTTATGACAACTGCTGGTGAAGTTCGCTCGCAATATCCATTAATCGCTTGAATAGTGAAAATTATTATTTTTTAATATACAACCCTTATTATTCAATTTTTTTTATTATTCATATATAATTTTTGTTATAATTTTATGGTACATAAAATAATTAATTAAATAATTGAATAATTCTGTTTATTTAACAAAACATTACATTACAATACAATACAAAATTTGTAATAATACTTATGGCATATTTATCATGAGAAAGATTAATTTTTTCTCGACTTTTTTTTTCACTTCAACAGTTATGAATTTTATATCGTTTTAAAGAAGAAATTGAGATCTACAAAATAAAAATAAAAATCCCATCTCAATACGACCAGTATTACCGAAGTTATAGCGTATTGAATAATCTTTCGTACGGCTTATTAAATAACTTTTTGGTCGATTCCTTAGGTTGATTATTTAGGAAATATTAAACCAATTCATTAAGAGTGAAAAACATTGAATTAAATTAATAAATATACTCACAACGTTTGACGTAGATTTTGTTGGTGTGAAGCTAGGCACAATGAACTTTAATGCAGAGAAAAACTTTCATTTACTATCGTATCTGTCATCTGCACCATTACCACTCTTCAGTCTTTTCATTTTTTTTTTTTTGCATTTCGTGTGATACCTAAAAAGTTAAGAGTGACAGTAAATTTAATTAATCAGTTAAGTGGCAGCGAATTTGGGTTAGTTCAATTTGATAAATATACATACCTGGTTACGTAAGTTATGAATCTTCCGCTGTACTTCATTCCCATCACAATTTTTAAATTTTCTTGCAAATTCTTCGAACACGCTCATTTTTTTCCCCGATTCCTCTAAAATTTATGTGTAACATTCCATAAAAACTCCTCTTCCTCATACAGATGGATTAACTCAAACACTTCATCGTCTGTCCACTCTCTTTTATCGGGTAAAACCTTCTTTTCACTCATTTTTAAAGAACATGTAAAGAATAATATTATTTGCCGATTTAGTGCGAAATAAAAAATGAATAAATAAAAGAGCGGGAAATCAAGGGCCTGTTCACATAGGAGTCCGATAGCGGAAGTGTTAAAGTATTGAAATATATTTGACCAATGACAAACCTCCAAACAATTAGCAACGAAATTTGTAACGCCTCCCATAGTCTCAGCTCTGACAAAAATCTTCAAACAACGACAGAAGACTGGAGACTAAGTCTCGAGAGCAGAAATGAGCAGTCCACTTGTGACAGCTGCAATCTCTGATACTTGCACCTGCTTGTCGCCGAGACTGCTCTCAGGCTCCTATCCATTTGTGAGTCTAGTGTCGAGCCTACTCTCGAGACTGTTTTGTCACAAGTGGACACTTAGCTTAATACCGCGGAGTGTTTTATTTTGAATTGTTTACAATCGCTGGAGATGGGTGTCAGCCGGAGAGCCTCAAACAAACAACTGGGACACACACCTTCTTAACCCTTTCGCGACGGCAGTTCCGATCACGCGCTTTCCTCTGAGGCCGGAAGTTTTACTCGTGAACGTTCCCTCCAGGCCGGCGGACTTTTAAGCGCTAAGCCTAAATTTACGAAAAATTCCAAAATAGTAACATTTACAAACAAATCTATTTATTTAAGCTATAGGGGAGATCCGTGTAATATGGACCCCCTAAGCAAGAATGTTCATAAAACTTGAATTTAAAAAAAAAAATTAAATTTTTTGGCTGCTCATTACAATCATATAGCTGCATGGTTCAAACTTGGTAAAGTACTGTAGTAACTATTAATAATTGCAGGAAATAATATTTTCATTTTCGTGTCAGTGGTCCCTATTACACATACGTTCGTGTAATATGGACCGAACATATGTGTAATATGGAGTACTGACATGAGGATAAAAAGTATGATATAAAATGAAAGACGGATGCACAAAACTGTCCTTTTAGTAAATCCATTTCAAGTACAGCAATCACCACAATAATAGTGTATCGGGTTGGGTATGTTGGAGCAATCTTCATGCACCCACGAGCAGCATTTCCCGCATCTGATCCAGTCTTCCTCCGTACTCTCCCCGCAGAATGCGCAGAAAGTAAACGGTTCAGTAACTTGATTCCCAGCTGTCTCCTGGCCGGAGGTTCCTGGGGATGCCCCTACTGAAGTGTTTCCCTTTCTCTTTCCTTGGCTTCTTTGTAAGCAACGAGGAAAGGGACTGATGTCTTCCACTGCGAACAAACTACATTCCACAAACTACAAAATGTAGTTTTATGACTAACGGGAACCGGGATATTCTCCTAGACGAAATCTTCTGAAGTTGGCTCTTCGGAAACAGACGTGTTCTGCTGGATTGTAGCGTCAAGTGTTGGGTCGACAGGAACTACATTTTCTGGCAAGTGGTCGTTGGTCTCGTCTTCTGATGTGACTCATGGTGGGGCTTTATCAGAAAGTTCGGATGGAGAGCAGTCGAAATCGTGAAATACATGGCGATTGACAGACCAAATCCCCCCTGTACGGAAACCATCGGTAGCGGTTTCAAGAGATGCCGACCGTGCATAAGCCTTCCCGAATAGTTCACACACTTGGAATTGTGAAACGACCCGTCCAGCCTGTTCCCTCATCCACTTGTCCATCTCTTTGGAATAGTAGACGCTTAAGGGACGAAAGAAAGCGAGGTCCAAAGGCTGTATTCGATGGGTAGTATGCAAAGGAAGTGATAGTATGATGCCCCCTGCTTCTCTGGCCAGTGATTGTGTAATATGGACCAGTGGTCCATATTACTCAACATCGCATGTTTCATATTACACGAATGGACGGAGCAACGTTGTTTCCAATCACATATCGCTATGCAAAATGGCGCGCATAAAACACATGTATGGATTGTTAAGAAAATAAGTACATTTGCTACTATTAACATGAAAATTATATTTAAATTACTTAACAGCGGAAAGTAATACTTTTATTTTAACATATCTGTTACATCAATGATCATATAAACCAAAAACACAATTTCATAATCGTCCAAATGCAGGCACACATGTACAAGTCACCTCCGCCTTTGGATAACACTAATATTCACTAAAGGCAATGGGATGGTTCTGCTATCTAGTGGTGAACAGATAAATTTCCCCATGGTCCATATTACACGATGGTCCATAATACACGGATCTCCCCTATATGGGTTACTTACACATTCTTTTATTATTTCTCCACTAAAAAATTTTTGTTATACAGTTTAAAATATTCTTCGCTGAGACATACTGTGGAAATCCTACTCTCCCTTTCCACAGTAAGAGACTTTCATCAACTGATATATTCCTATCAGGAATATATCAAGAACTCTGAAAGTTCTGAATGATTAAATCTAAAAAAGGTTTCATTTTTTCAATCTTTTTGGCATCAGAAGAAGTAAAGTGCAAGTATCGAAGAATTTCGATGCATTGGTCCCGACTCATAACCTTACTGAAAAAAGGTGTTGCAATCATGGGATTCGTTGAGTAGTACATCTTAATTTTCAGTTTTTTCCCGATATCCATTAAAATTCTGAAAGTAAATTAAACAAGCATTTCTTCTTTATTTACAGGCAAAAAATACTTCGAGGATGAACTCTGTTCATTTTCCATGTTTATGTACCTCTCATACGCATTAATTTTGTTAGTATAATAAAATACGTATTAATTTAGTTATTAAATCCATTACAGTTTCACCAAAAAAACATCTGAAAAAATCCAATTCATTTGATGCAGCATCATCGACTTTTATTCCGCATGCCGCTGTGAAAGTTAGTTGAGTTAAATACCTTACGTGAGAAGTCCACAAAGAAGTATCGTCCCCCGATATACTCAGAATAGAAATTTCTCATATATCTTCATCATCACTCTGATCTCGGTGTTCCAAATAAACAGATTCACCCGACGAGATTTCTGTATCACTGTCACTACATTCATAATCACTTACAGTTTCAGACACATTTCTCATCAATTCAGAAATTTCGTCTTCTGTTAAATATTTTCTCATTTTCGCCATATTAAATCATCAAAGGAAAGAAATGTCACTGCAACAGGATCTGATTCTGACTCAAAACTATTCGGTTAACCCATAAACCCAATGCAAAAATTCCACCGCAAAAGAAAACCAAACTAAGATATCTCGTAAACAAAGACCACGTGCAAAGTTTAAATGCCCCTACCCGCTGACAGCCAAACGCAATACATCCATTCCTCCGTTTGTTTACATAAAACGATAGACAGCATGTGATTCATACTAGTCTTGTTTTTGAATAGAAGGTCCCAACTATGAAGCTACAGAAGGAGCGTAAGCTTCAATGGGGAATTTTTCGAAAAATGAACCGATTGGTGTCGCTCACCGGTAGAGGACGCGACATGCAAGCGAAGTGACTATTTTACATTGAGTTATACGGCGTGGTGGTGAAAGTTGTTTTATAAATTTTAAAATTTATTCTGTGTGCAGAAATATGCCAAACACGTGTTTTGCTCCGGGTTGTTCTACTGGCTATAGATCAGCCTTAAAGAGAAATAAAGAAACTGGACAGAGAAATCGTAGTATATTTGCTGCTCCTAAGGTAAGAACATTATTATTGTTTTGTGTTAATATAAGATGTATAATAATGAGAGAAAAGTACAGCTGCTGTGTTTTAAGTGAACGCAAAGTTAAGACATCTTAAGTTCTGCTGGAAATAACCATAATATTGAATTTAATCACTATTAAGTTAGTTAAATTACGTAAGTTAGTTAAAGTACGTAAAAGTGACCACTCCCCTTAAGGGGAGT
Source organism: Dolomedes plantarius (assembly GCA_907164885.2). Classification (NCBI taxonomy): domain Eukaryota; kingdom Metazoa; phylum Arthropoda; class Arachnida; order Araneae; family Dolomedidae; genus Dolomedes; species Dolomedes plantarius. Next base: position 99,670,231 of record OU015499.1, on the reverse strand, counting down.
GGTCACTTTTAAGTACCTTTAATAGTATCATTTTTGGACCTATGCTGGATTGTATGTACTACTCATGATTTTTGCTTGATTTACAAGAAATTTTTTGAGTAACTGCCTATAATATTTCAAGGTATTTAATAAAAAAATAAAATGATTTTTTATGCATAAAAGTGAATATTTTTTTTAAATCGAGCATTTTGCAGTCAACTACTGTGCGCATTCTATCAAAATAAATTATTAAGTTACATTAATAATTGCTTACTATATGTGATTACAACACTTTAGACAACAAAATCTACTAAAATTTTTGAACCTTAATATATTTTAATTTTTAAAGAATTTTTTATAAGCTTTTACTCAGTCATTTTTGAAATTTCTAATTAAAAATAGCACGAACTAAAAGGTTTTAATATATTTTAGAATAATGTTGCTGGATATTGTTGCCTGAAGTATTGTAATCACATATAGTAAAAAATTATTAATGTACATTAATAATTTATTTTGACAGAATGCGCACAGTAGTTGTCTGCAAAATGCTCGATTTAAAAAAAAAATTCACTTTTTATGTATAAAAAGTCATTTTTATTAATTACCTTGAAAAATTGCATGTATAATAAACAATATTATAGGCAGTTACTCAAAAAATTTCATATAAATCAAGATTAAATCATGAGTAGTACATACAATCGAACATAGGTCTAAAAATGATACTTTTAAAGGTACGTAAAAGTGACCACACCCCTTAAGAAAATAAGTTTTCATTGTATGATAAGCAATGTTGTTACTATAAATGCTTATGCAAAATCTGCGTACAAAATCTGCTTATGCAATAAAATGCTTACTTTGTGAAAATTCAAAAATATAGCTGATTTGTCCTTGTCAAAGTTATTTGTTTTTTTCTTTTTAATTCGCCGAAAAAATTTGTATTCAGTAATTTACCAACTTGACGATTATACCTCCGGTTTTAAAAAGTGTAATCTGAGATGCTTTGACTGATTTTTTTTCCAAAGGAAGATATTTTAAAGTATTGTCTGATTAAATACTGAATTGACTTCCTATTTTATTAGTCCTGATAAGAATTTATTTGTGATTGATAGAAAATGTTGCTTTTCTACTATGTGTGTTTGTGTGTTTTGGTTAATCAGTATTATTTCTCACATTTTTTTTTTTGCATAAGAGATTATGAACAATGATAAAAACTTTCTTCACAATTCTTTTCTGTAATTTCATTTCCTTAATTATTAAATTATTACAAAATTCTGAACTAATTTATTCTGAAACCAATACACAATTATTCTGAAAAAGTTTATTTACTCATTTCCTTTAAGAATTTTATTGAATTGTAGCAAAAAAAACACTTGAAATAAAGACTTTGAATGAAAATAAAAAAATTTAAATTGAATAAATAAAGTCACATTAAATACGCACTAAAATAAAACAACTTGTTTTCGCTAGGAAAAATACGAAAAATCCATATTAAAGCGTATGGTTGTCCGTGTCTAAGCCGCCCGCTAGTGCACGCGAGCGCCCTCTAGTGGCGGCGACAAAAAGGGAGACACATTTTTAACACTGAGCTGTTCCTCCTTCTGTAGCTTCATGGTCCCAACTAAGTGTACTCCAAATTTCATAGACATACGATGCCATCTTGTGCCCAAAAAATCTATATATATAAAACGCGTAGGTATGCGGCACAAAAATCGACGATATTTCTACAATCCGAATGGCAACGGCTGCAACTACCGGATGTAAACATTAGCGGCTGTCCGCGTGTGGCTCGACGATAGCACGTAATTTCGTACAATTTAATTGCTGTATTTTACTCATGAATAATTTTAATTTATTCATTTAATATGATTAAGTGGAGATATCTGAATTGCGAACAATAATACATACAGAGAGAAATGTAATCTATACTATATTTTCGTATTTGCTGAATTTTTACTCCATTTTATAAGTGAAAATTTTCCCCAACAATTTCTTATTTGATGTAATGATAAAGTGTAGATATCTTAGTTTTGAAAAATAGTACATACAGTGAGAGATATAATTTTTAAAATCATTGGTGTTGGGTTTCTCAGACTTATCTTTAACTCTGTTCTGAAGTAATGGAAATTCACATTTTTTAATCATGATGTTTTAGAATCAGCCTTATAGTGAATTTATCAATGATTATAAATTTTTTGTCTGAGTTTTCACTACCCCTTAACAACGTATATTTATGATGACAGGTAATGGTAGCATTCCTTACATATGTTACTTTCAATTGAGTTGTTTTGCAAAAGAAAATATAAATCTAAAAGCGACCATGCTGGTCGCGCAGCGGCTAGTTAACTAATAAAACGTTCCAAACTACTGGCACGTATATGTGACATTCGGCCAGAAACGCGGATAACTGCTGGCACGTATAGGTGACAGTCGGCCAGAAACGCGGATAGCTGCTGGCACGTATACGTGTCGTTCGCCGCGAAAGGGTTAATAGACACAATAAAAAAAATAAAGATGGCCCCCTTGCTTCAAACTAATTAATATTTAGTTCTTCATCAGGCAGAAAAACACTAAGTTGGATTGCCACAACATAAGATTCAGAATTGAAATTGTTAATTATTCATAGAAACAGCCCCGCCTAACTCTCCTCACCTTGATAAAGAATTATTCATTAGCTCGAAACAAATTGCCACTCTAGCTTTTTTGTAGATATTAAGAAGTCGAGTGTTCCTGCTATGTACTCTTTCAATCGATTATTTTTTACACCCCTTCCCTTTCCCAAAGCACTTGTGAATATGATACATCATTGTGTGTCCGTTACCGTGCTATGGGAGATAATCTCGATGCTAGTATTAGAATCTCCAATATCTTGTTTAGGTTTTGGCGCGAAATACTGTACACCTAAGAAGATTTTGTTTGGGTTGCATCATCCTATCGAAATCTCATATGTTCATATTTGCGTGATTGAACCTAACAGGAGATGGAGTTCATTTAATAAAAGAAATGAACTTGGAGGAAAACGTTTTGATGTCGTCAACTTTCCCAGGAGTTCGCAGAAGTGAGTCTTAAATGACAAAAATGCCATGATCATTCGAGTGCACATTGTTTCATGCCTTACAAAACGGAAAAGAAAATTCTCGGGAGTTATCAAGAAATAAAAAAAGTACGAGTATAGTACCAAATCTTTCATTGCAAACAGATTCGTAATGTATCTTATATGCCAAATATGCTGTAATTATTTGATGCCTCAATTTTATTATTCCCCTGCTTTATCACGCGTAAAAAAGATGTCCTCCAGAGTACATAATAGATGTATAAAAATGGACTCAGTAAAAGTATTAATGCACTCACTTATCTTTCATTATTGCAACAGTTTTGAGATTCAGAGTGTGTGGTAAAGAACGATAATTCTATGGTTCTGTAAAAGAGAAATCTTTCAGTTTTGTTAAAAATAGGCTCAACTCGAATCAGCTCGATACACACACACACACACACACACAAAAAAAAAGTCTGTTAATGTAAGACAAACTATTTAATACATTTCTGTCTCTATTTAACTTGAATTTTTTCAGTAGATCTTCAGTTATACAAGATATATTTCATCTGCTTGCATAGAGAAATGAATGCATAATCTTTTGCTGAAAAGCCAAGGCTGTATTTTCACTGTGTAAAATGTGACAGATGGTGACATTTCAATTTGAACAGACGAACGGAATCACCTGATATAAAAATATATAATTCATGAAGAAATATGAGAAAGTGTGAGGTGCCACTTTATTATGCTAAAATTATGTTAAAGTCGGTTTAAGCTAAACTCCATTAATTTCAAAAGACCTACTGTAATTTTTCTTATCTATATCGTCACATTTAACAGAATAAAAGTAACTGATGAAGACAGCTAGAGTTGATTTTCTGTGGTTTCTGAAGAGTGGATTAAAACTGAAAATGACTGTGGCTCGTGAACCGGCCTAGCTTACCATGATAGGTTCGAAGTTTTAGAGTATAGATTTTTTTAACTTTGGATTAGCGTTAAATGTTTTGTGTTAATGGTTGCTAGTAAGTATATTATCATTGTGAGGTTTTGTGTAGGAGGGTATAGGAATACAGTGGAACGTCGATCAATCGTATCCCGAATAATCGTCTTCCCGTATGTGTCGTTTATTTCATCTGTCCCGATGAAATTATTTCTTTGTTGTGTTCCCGCGTGTATAATTTTAATGCATTTATCGTTCAGTGCAATAGCTCCCTTGTGAAGCAATAGATCGAGGTTCCACTGTATAATGCAGGATTAAGCTAATTAATTTATTATCATTATTTTGGAAAGGAATGTAATTCTTTCTCTTGCTGAACTCCTTTGAAAGTTTCTCTCTTAAAATTAGATATATCTTTACAGAGTAATAAATTATCTCTCTCTCTCTAATAATGAGACCATAGGACCATAGGAAATGGGTCGCAACTGCAATGCCTGGGCCACGCCCTCAATTGCAGACTTTCAGGTAATAAGCAGAGGGGAACCAATAGAAACAGAGTATGGGAAAGGAGTGAAATGATAGGATCGCTGCTAATCCGTGAGTTCAATTACAAGAAAAAGTGATTAAGCATCTTGCAGGGCAGCCAAAAACCATAACATCAAGTTCACGCACCTCTACTTACAACGTCACATCACCATCCTCGAATGCTGGTTCGAAAGATGGCGGATCAAATTGAATCCCAGTAAAACTAAAGCTATCTTCTTTTCTTATAGTAGGATCCCCCCTCCCCCTGTTAACGTCTACGGTCAGCTCATTCACTTTGAAAGAGAAATTAAGTATCTCGGTGTTTACCTCGATAGTAAATTAACTTGGAATAAAAATATTAACAATAATATTCGCAAATTCTTCGAAGCTAGAAATGATATCGCCCACCTCCTGTACCATAATGAGATGAGTATAGATAATAAGATTCTGCTTTACAAAACTGTACTCAGACCTATACTTCTCTATGCTGCTCCTGTATGGGGGTCTGCGGCTTCCACCAACGTTCAGAAATTGCAAAAAACCCAAAATAAAACCCTCCGCATCATCACCAAAGCTTGTAGGTATAAAACTAACTATCTCATTCACAAAGATTTAAATATTGACCCCATCCGCACTGCCATAGTTAAACTTGCCACTAAATTCTATTCTAATATTTACTCCGTCCCTAATGAAGAACTCGCCAACCTCCCTGATTATGATTTAAGAACTTTTTCGCGTAGACCTCGTGCTACTCTAGTGCTTAACACTGGAATTACTCCCGATTCATCTTTCCCTTAATTTCTCCCTTTTCTTTTGGTTGCACAATGGACATGGACACATGGACAGAAGAACATCGTGAGGTACCCAGTGGGCCTGAAAGGCCCATCACCCTCGGTATGAGTATGCGGAAAACTGTTGCTTTTTACAAATGGCCCAAAGATATGAATAATAGGGAAAAAAAAAAAAAAATATATATATATATATGAAAATATATATATAAAAGATTTAATTAATATTAATTATATTTAAGTAATTAATGAGTTAAATTAATAGTGAGATGAAAAAAAAAATTAATTATGACTAATGAATTAAAACAAGAATACTAATAAGAAAACTCAAAGTAATAGCAGTGAAGGTCAGCGAGTTGATACAAAATGCAAGGCCGGGAAGAGATCCCGCGCAAGATAAAAAAGTAATTAGGCTGTAATGGGTGGAAACAGCAGTAAAAAAAAGTAAAGGGATGATGAGTTTGATAATCGAAGAAGGGAGAAAAGCGATTGGCCGAGAGCCCAGAAAAGCTCGAAGCAGATTGGACGAAGAAATAAGGTCCAGGATCTTCCAAGAGAAACTACCCAAGTGAAGCAGCAAGCATGGGGCCGAAAGGAGGAAAGTGATTGGATTAGAGCCACACAGAGCTCGCAAAGGGATTGGCTGATGAAATAAGGTTCACAATCTTAGAGAAATAATTGTACAGGTGGATCAGCAGGCAGAAAAATAAGATTTTAAGGTTAAGTTTTGAGAAAAATAAGAGCAATTAAGGGAATTTTAGGGAAAGGAGGTATTGGAGTTAATTCCTGTACATAGTACAAGAGTAGCGCGAGGCCTGCGTGAGAATAGTCTATTGTCGTAATCGGGAAGATTAGCAAGGTCTTCGTTAGGTACTGAATGGATATTAGCAAAGAAATTAGTGGCGAGTTTAACTATAGCAAGGCGGATAGGATCGATATTTAAGTCTTTATGAATGGAATAATTATTTTTGTACCTGCAGGCTTTGGTAATTAACCGTAAAGTTTTGTTTTGGGTAATTTGTAATTTCTGAATATGGCTGGAAGCCGCAGACCCCCATACAGGCGCAGCATAGAGGAGTATAGGTCTAAGGACAGTTTTATAGAGCAAAAGTTTATTATCTATACTCATCTCATTATGGTACAGAAGGTGGGCAATGTCTTTACGCGCTTTAAAGAATTTACAGATGTTATTATTAATATTCTTTTTCCATGTTAATTTACTATCCAAGAAGATACCAAGATATTTAATTTCTCTTTCAAAGTGAATGAGCTGGCCACAAACATTAACAGGGGGAGGGGGGATTCTACTGTAAGAGAAGAAGATGGCTTTAGTTTTAGTAGGGTTTAATTTGATACGCCATTTATCGAACCAACGTTCGAGGATAGTGATATGTCGTTGAAGGTAGAGATGCATGAATTTAATATTGTGATTTTGAGCAAGAATTGCTGTATCATCAGCGTAGAGGGCAAGAGTGGTGTTTGGGGTAGACGGAATGTCGTTAATGAAAAGGGAAAAAAGCACCGGACCTAATTTAGAACCTTGAGGAATACCAGCATTAATAGGGCGAAGAGAAGATGTATTACCAGAATAGCAGACCGCAAAAGTTCTGTCAGTGAGATAAGATTGGATAAATTTAATAAGGGCAGCAGGAATTTTAAATTTTATTAATTTATAGATAAGGCCACTGTGCCAAACAGTGTCGAAAGCTTTAAGTATGTCAAAAAAGACAGCACCAGTCTGCATTCGGTTCTGAAGTCCATCATGGATGAACTCAGAGACGCGAAGCAGCTGATGAGAGGTAGAGTGCTTGGGTCTAAAACCAAATTGTGCATTATTAAGGATATTATTGTCATTAATAAAGTTATGAAGACGAGTGCAGAAAATATGCTCAGTCAACTTTGAAAGAGAAGTAAGCAGACTAATAGGCCTATAATTTTTAGGAAGGGAGGGATCCTCGCCAGGTTTATAAATAGGAAAGATATTGGCGGATTTCCAAGCATGTGGAAAATACTTAAATTTAAATATACAATTAATTAACTCAGTAAGGTAATCGGCATATTGAAGAGGGAGATTTTTAAGAGCGTTATTATTGATACCGTCTTGACCAGGGGCTTTACGATTAGGGAGGGAATTAATAGCACTAATGACTTCGTTAATATTAGTATTTTCAATCTCACTATCGTGGTTGTTGTTATTAAATTTATTAAGGGTGTCGTAAACTTTATCGATAGTGCTGGGGCAGAACACACTGGCATGAGGGTTAAATTGGGTTTCATAGTTATTGGCTAAGGCTTCAATTTTATCAGTATCGTTAGTGAGGGTACCATTATTAGTATTAAAAGTGGGAAGGGGCTTGTAAGGTCTTCTAATTCTTTTAAGGTATTGCCAGATGGAATTATCACTGGGGGCTAATGATTCAATAAATTCCTTCCATTTATTATTCTTGAAATTTTTTATTTTGTTTTTAACTTGAGTATTAAGGGCTTTATAGATTCTGTAGATATTGGGGTCTTGGGTGTGTTGCCAGGATTTCCTAGCATTATTCCTATATTTAATGAGATCGACAATATACTGCGGCAATTTATGGTAATGATGAATGGGGGAATGGACCTTAGCAGACTCAAGGGCATTTTGAATAGTATTTGTAATGGAGGTAACAGCAAGATCTATGTCAGCAGAATTGTTAATGGAGTTAAAGGGTGGGGGAGAGTTAGCAACATACTTAGTGTAGGATTGCCAGTTAATATGGGAAGGAGGGAGAATTTTTGGAAGCAAGGGGTTACAATTTAGGTCAAGTTTGACAGGCAAGTGATCAGAGGAGAGATCAACAATAGTATTAATATCATAAGGGAAGGTTATATTATTAAGTAGAGCAAAATCGATAGTGGACTGAGAGCCAGAGAGGCCAAATCTAGTGGGGTGAAGAGGGAAGGCAATATCAACAGAATTATTAATGGAATAGGAGTTAATTTCTTTACCATAGCTATTAGTGGTGGGATTATTATGCGGATTCCAGCGTGGGTGGTGGGCATTGAACTCGCCAAAGAGGATAACATTGTGATCCAGATTAAAAAGCTGATCAAGTTCATTGGTAATAGGCCTGCCATTCATGACCCGAAGGTAGGTTGAGACAATAGTTAAAGTAGTGTGGTTATTGATCCAAATTTTAACAATGGTATTTTCTAAAGTATGTAAATTAAGACTAGGCAAATGATTATGTTTAATATTTCTTTTCACATAGATCGCCGTACCACCAAAACGAAGGGGGGAATTATTGCTAGGGTCAAGACGGGGGGTGAAGTAAAGATTATAATTTTGAATTTTAAGGGATCTAGGAGTATTGGATTTAAGTTCCTGTACCAAAATGAGATCTACGGGATTCTGAATGACAAACTCCCGTAGCTCATGAATGCGTGTACCCAAGCCGTTAGCATTCCAGCTCAGAACAGAAATTATGGGAGAATTAGAGGGAGTGAATTAAGGGGCAACAAGGTTGGCTGTCTCGTTTGAGGCAGCAGAAAGTACTGAATTTAATGAGGTAGAGTTTAAGGAGTTAATGAGACTTTGAAAGTCTTTGATGTTTAGGTCGTTACATAGGTTTCTGATTTCTTTTAGGACATCTCTGATTTTGAGTAGTTTATCTAGAGAGCTGTCAAGGTTTCCCAAGGGCTGCTCACTAGTGGTTTGAGGATTATTAATAGAATTTTGAATAGTTTCAGGTTTATTATGTGTGTCATTACCGGAGGGGGGACGGGATGCTGAATTTTGATTAACAATTTGACTGAAAGAAATGTTGGGTGTGACGGGTTTATTAGTGAACATATTTCCGGAATTAGTGGGCACAATAAGTTGAGGGGGGTAATTACCAGCTCTTGCTGCTTCCTTGATAGTTTGGATTTGTTTTCTACGGTATTTCACTTGTTCGGGATGAGCACTACATCCCCGAAAATTGGCCGGATGGTCACCGCCGCAATTGGCGCAGATGGCTGGGGTGTCCCTGGATTTGGTGCAGTTAATAGATGCATGAGCACCAGCACATTTCATACAAACGGCTTGAAGCAGGCAGACTTCACTGCTATGGTGAAATTTTTGGCAATTAAAGCACTGTTTTGTTCCCTTGAATTTGTAAGCCTCAATACGAACCACAAATCCAAGGAAATTCCTGCATTCATATATATCTTTTATATTTTCCGTTTGCCTAAGGTGGCAAAGAAAGATGGGTAGGGGCTCTTTGGTTTTAAATTTTTTTAGTTGGGACACTCTATTCACTTGAAAATTTAGATTTGTTAATTCGGATTTGACTTCCTCAATGGGAATGTCACAAGGGATACCCTTAATAAGAATTTTGAGGGGCCTTTCACTCTTTGGGTCTTTTCCGAAAAATTCAATTTTGCTTTGGACCAGATACCTTTGTATCGTCCTGAATTGTTCAATAGTAATAGGAGTAATTTTGACAAATTTGCCCGAAACAGTCTTTGGTAGATCAACGTTAATTAGATTTTTAATAGTGTCAATAATTTTGTGATAGTTTGGAACCATTTTTATGAAAAAAGGTTCAGGTTTGGGTTCCCGGGTAATGGGATCATCAAGATTATCAACTTCAACATCAGACCCATCATCACCGATAGGATCAAATTTATTCCTTGTTTCCAAGGCATTAGATTTTGCTATAGATAAGAGGTCTTCACGCGCAACTCGCTTGACCCGTGGCTCATTATTGTCATTATTTCGTTTAGATTTGCTATTTTTCATATGGAAGTTAGAATTATGAAAGCTCAGTACTTCTGTTAGAGAATTTAAAGTTTCTGGAGTGGGCCGTTGTAAAAAAGCAACAAAGTATTTCCACATACCTTTAAGTTTGATGAGGATTTGGTCCTGTTGAATCCCAGATGCATCGTGATAGTCCTTGATGAATTTGTCTGTCGTACCGTAAATCAGTTCAAAAGTATTGGCAGAATCTTTGAATCTACCAGCCGGAATGTAGGCTTTGATGGTATAGAGGCAGTTAGTAAGTTCCGTGATGTCGAAGTTATCAGGATCAAGATGTGAATAGCCGGTCTCCGAAAACGAGGGTAAGTCGCAATCCATAGTAGCGTTCGTCATAATACTGACGCTCACCAAAATACGTCCGCTCAAAGCAAAAGCCAAGAACAGATCCGGCTAATTGGGGTATAAACTGGAGCTCCCTGGTCCGATTGGACTTTATCTCCGGTCAGCACGGTAGACATTTCAAGGTAACAATCGCAGTGATACTCGAAATCGAGTTGTAATTCAGTGCTCGTGAAAAAAGAATAAGTTAAAGCTTACGTAAATGTAGATAGGGGTTAGGAGAAAAATTAAAATTAAGTAAAACTTAATAAACAGTAAGGAAAAAATAAGAGACTTAAATAATAAAATTAAATTAATTAAGTAAAATAAATAATACCAGTGAATAACGTAATTAAAGTTTAAACGTGGAGGTAAGCAAAAGAGGCACGGCCTAGCGTGCCAGAAAAACATTAAGTAAGAGCTAGCCAGAAGTTCCCTGAGCTGGGATCGAACCCGGGTCAGGGCAGAAGTGCTCGCAAAGTATGGTAAAGGCGTTTAACAGTTTGGCTACGTTGTCGCCGGGCTTTCTGAGAACCGCGGCGACTTTACTGAGGAGCTGCAGAACGTCAGGGATAGAAAAAATTTGAGAAAATTCTTTCACGTACTTAATAATTTCCGAGAAGTCGGAGAGGCCGTTATAATTAGTTGTGTGATTATCTGTGGTATTGGGAGTGTGAGCAGAATATTTAGAAATAGGTTTTTCGATATCAATCTTTTTCCTAGGCGCGGTTCTAGCGTACGCAAGTTCCGGAGCACTAGGAGTGTTATTTTGATTGTCTGGGATAGAGTCAGAGTGTGTATTACTAGAATTCATAGAAATAGTGTGATTGAGGTTTTTGTTCCAAGCAGAAGTGCTTGGTATAGGAGCGGGAGTGAAGTTGTTGTTGGTATTATTACTAAAGTTGTTAGTGTTGGTGTCAGTTTTGGGTTTAGCAATGTTTTTGGGGTGTCGAGGACACTTAGTGTAATTGGCAGTGTGGTTACCACCACAATTTGCACATTTGAAAAGTTCTGGGTTTCCCTTAATGGGACAAATCCTAGCTTGGTGTCTCCCGCTGCACAAGAGGCATTTGGGTGTTAAATTACAAGTGGTGCTCGCATGCCCGAACCGCTGGCAGTTGTAGCATTGAGCAGTTCCTGCGTTTTTAAAAGGGGTGATAGTGATTTTAAGAAAGTTAATACTTGTTAGTTGGTTAATGTTGTCATTGTTAGGTGAAGGTTTTAGGGAGGCCATAAAAAGCGGTAATATAGTTTTGGTTCTCTTATTTGTCAGGTAAGCGATTTTAATGGGTTCTATGCCAATGCTAGTTAAAGCATCATGAATATCTTGCCTATCGGTGTTGGCGGGTAAGCCCTTAATTAAGATCTTGCGTGGCCTTTCCGACCTCGGATCGATTATTCTAAATGGGACATTGTTTTTGATAAGTAATTCTTGCGCGTTTTTGTAACTCACGACATTCGTGAGTACAACGTGGATCAGAGAGCCAGCCATAACTAGCTCGGCTTCAGGACAAATGCCTTTAATAGACATAATTAGGTTTTTGTAATTAGGACCAGATTCAAAGTAAATATGATGCTTTTGCGAGCGCTTAGGTTCCGCGGAATCTTGCGTCTCCATATCAATAGCTTCCTGAGAAGTAGTAACTTCGATGCTTTCATTAACGCCAACGATCGGCTGACTAGCATTATGAGTAGAAGGAATAAAAGTAGTTTCCTGGGTGGGGTCAGAGTCTACTCTCTGACGTTTTGCACTTTTAGCTCTGCAATCAACAGTACCGTTTTCAGTTAGAAAAAGTTCCTCGTTAAATTTATCATAAATGTCACGATTCCAACTATACAAATTTCTCTTTAAGTGACCCTCAAAGCCTTTAATGTGTAGAAAATCCTTAATGTTAATATCCTTAATACAATTGAGCACTGAGAACAACTGATCGTAAGTATCACTTACCTCTTGTTGGCGTTCGTCCGGGCAGTAGAAAATGCTGTTGATAAAGGTCTCTACTATCCTGGAGAAGCTGTATTGATCCTCAGGGTAGCGTGCTTCGATAAGATTGCGGAGAGCATCGCTTTTATTAGCGAGTTCCATTTCCTTAGTCATCACATCACGTGGCGTCTGGACGGTCGGCACGGCGTTAATGGCGTCGACTTGCTTCCTGGCGGCAGCACGTTTCTTCTTTTGACTTTTGGAGAGTTTCCTTGAGTCCGTTCCAAGTTCGTTCCTGGCATCCACTGCCTTACGCAGCAGAGCATCGTCATTTTGCGGTTGCGTTGAGCTAATAAGAAAGTCCGAGCGGGAAAGTGATGAAGTTGAAGCAAACGGGACTTCATCCCCAGAATCAGAGTCGGAAGACCGATAAAAACGACCAACAGGGCTTACACCCGCCGATCCAGCTACATTAGCCCGGTCACTCATGAGCAAGCTATAAAAATAGCCCCACAGAATCACCCGACTGAACGTAACTGGGAAACGAGCGAGCAAAAAGCAACGCTGGATGTAGAGCGATAGCACGTGCAAGCACGTGTATAGGCGCGCTAGGCTTAGGCAGCGATAGAAGCACACGTCTGCACACCTCGGTGTACAGCGCTCGAGTGTGAGCCAAGAACAGAATTCCTCGGTTGCACAATGACTTGCAAACTTTTGGCAATATCTTCCGCTAAGATCCTGGACCTTGTTTCTCAAGCCAATCTCTTTTCACGCTCTACCAGCTCCTCGGCCAATCACTTAGCTCCCCGCTACCTTCGTACTGCAGCGCTGTCTCAGCACGCCTGGGTAGTTATTCCGTTAAGATCCTGGACCCTATTCCTTCAGCCAATCACCTACCAGCCCCTCGGCCAATCACTTTGCTCCCCGCTCCCACCTCACTCAATCTCATCATCCGCTTTCTCAGTCGGCCTTCTGCTCGGCCTAGCGTGCCAGAAAAACATTAAGTAAGAGCTAGCCAGAAGTTCCCTGAGCTGGGATCGAACCCGGGTCAGGGCAGAAGTGCTCGCAAAGTATGGTAAAGGCGTTTAACAGTTTGGCTACGTTGTCGCCGGGCTTTCTGAGAACCGCGGCGACTTTACTGAGGAGCTGCAGAACGTCAGGGATAGAAAAAATTTGAGAAAATTCTTTCACGTACTTAATAATTTCCGAGAAGTCGGAGAGGCCGTTATAATTAGTTGTGTGATTATCTGTGGTATTGGGAGTGTGAGCAGAATATTTAGTGCCTCTTTTGCTTACCTCCTCGTTTTAACTTTAATTTCTTTATTCACTGGTATTAATTACTTTACTTAATTAATTTAATTAATTTTAAGTCTCTTATTTTTTCCTTACTGTTTGTTAAGGTTAACTTAATTTTTAATTTTTCTCCTTACCCCTATCTACATTTACGTAAGCTTTAACTTATTCTTTTTTCACGAGCACTGAATTACAACTCGATTTCGAGTATCACTGCGATTGTTACCTTGAAATGTCTACCGTGCTGACCGGAGATAAAGTCCAATCGGACCAGGGAGCTCCAGTTTATACCCCAATTAGCCGGATCGGCCTTCTGCTCTCTGGGTAGCCAGACAGCTTCACTGTTCCAGCACGGGCTCACCCCGGCTTTGCTCATTTCGCACTCGCAGATCCTGTGGCTCGATCTAGACTTGTATAGATTTTCTAACGTTATAATTCGGTACACTTGCAATTGTCATATTAATTTAATTTTTGTCTCATTACAGTAACTTTAATCTTAGCTTAATACTTAATCACTCTGTTAATCATTCACTACTTAATTGTAATCAGCTTATTCTTAACTTTTGTAAATTACACTCTGATTTTCCTAATTAATTCTTAACTTACTCCCTCTCTGGGTATTATTATTATTATTATTATTATTTTTAAAAAAAAATTTTTTTTTTCATATCTTCTTGGACCATGAGTAAACAAGCAGCAGTATTCCACATATTCATACCGAGGGTAAAGGGCCAATATAGGCCCTATCAGGCACCTCACGAAATTCTCCATGTCAATGTCAATGTCAATGTCTTGCAGGGCAGTAGAAGAGAGGGTCTACAGACGATGCAATGATGAATAATGATAAAGGAGAAAGTTTAAGGATAGGAATACATTTTTATTTGTTCTTTTAGATTTTTGTTATTTTTTACCTTTACAAGCTGGGTATTTATTTTTATTTTTTTAATAATAAGGACGAAAGACATAACATTTAAGTAAATGACAGGATGGCTCTGGGCCGTTTCCTGTTAGAGGGGTCAGCATGACCATAGTCTGCTAAATCTTTAAGTAAATCATTATCAATATTGTAGTGAAAGTTAATGGCTAGTTTTTGAAGGTAATTTTTGAGAGTGGGGAGACCGATTTCATTGTAGATATCAACATTACGAAAGTACCATGGGGCATTAATTATTTGTCTGATCGTGCTGCTCTGCTGAGAAGCTAGTTTTTTAATGTGCATATCAGTACAGTATGACCATGCTGGCCCACCATAAGTTAATATAGGACGAAGATGGCTCTGGGCCGGCTCTGGGCCGGCTGGGCTGGGATGGCTCTGGATGGCTCTGGGCCGTTTCCTGTTAGAGGGGTCAGCATGACCATAGTCTGCTAAATCTTTAAGTAAATCATTATCAATATTGTAGTGAAAGTTAATGGCTAGTTTTTGAAGGTAATTTTTGAGAGTGGGGAGACCGATTTCATTGTAGATATCAACATTACGAAAGTACCATGGGGCATTAATTATTTGTCTGATCGTGCTGCTCTGCTGAGAAGCTAGTTTTTTAATGTGCATATCAGTACAGTATGACCATGCTGGCCCACCATAAGTTAATATAGGACGAAGAAACGATTTATACATGAGCAATTTATTCTGTATGCTTAATTTGCTGTTCCGAGCAATTAAGGGGTAAATTAGTCTGCGAGCTGCTCGGAACTTGTCCCTAACGTGTGTGATGTGATGTTTAAAAGTGATATTTTTATCGAGAACTATACCAAGATATTTTACTGTTTCAGACCAGGGGAGTTTTGTGTGATAATTTGTTTAATACATGTTAAGTGAAAGAGTAATTAAAAAAAAAAATTTTTTTTGTAATAGTCATATTAAAATTTAATGTGTTAGTTAAGCACTTGGGATAATATTTAGCACAGCGCATACATATATTGAGATAATTTTTCCAACACATTCAGTCAACAATTTTCGGAAAGGTGGGAAACATCCTGCGTAAGCTCCGCCTCTCAAACCTGTCTAATTATCCCATACGTAGCAAAAGTATAACAATGATCAACTTTTAAAAGAAACATGAATAATTAATAACAAACTGTTCAACAGAAACAAATTAATGGACGGAAAATTATTCTGAACGTTGATGTACATTAGACACTTTGCAAAGATATATATCATCTTAATGATATTTGATGATATTATTCATGTTACTTGTTTGAATTTATATAAATTATAAGTCCACCACAATGCATTCGAAACGTAAATTTTAGTCTTTGGAATAATTTTACACGATATTTATGAATTGAGAAATTTATGTATTTGGTTTATTTCTATTTTATCATGTAATTCAAAGAAGTATACGGAGGGCGGCACCCTTATATGCTGAGACTCCTGAGATCATTGTTATACTTTAGTGCTCGCATATTAATTCACATGATGAAAGAAAAACAGATTAAGAAGAGATAAAGAGAACCAACATAAGATAATTTTTTCGGCGGAAAAGTTTTAAAACATTTTTTACCGTAGTAAAAGGAATCTTGGCGTGCTCGGCATCAATGATTTCTTATTTTTAGCCCACGTGAAGCAAAAGATGACCTAACATTCTAAACCAACCAACCAACTCTTGTAAAAGGTTCATATTATTTACTAGAGAGTTTGGATATTTTGTACATTAGATTGACATGGTAAGTTAACGACGAACCGGATAGCTTCATATCCTCGGTATAAATAATTTTTTGTGGTTATATTGCCGTTCACAGGATCGAAGCAAAAATATTCACGTTGAAAGTTAAGAAAAAAGAAATGTATAGTATAATTTAAATTGAAAAAAAAAAATTTTAATTAAAAATTAAAAAAATAAATAAAACATTTCGTTATGTACATCAGAGACATCAAAATCCACTGGTCTGTAGGGTCATCTGGATCACGCTCTCTTTATGCCTAACGGTCGTACATATCATTATCATAAAATATTACAGAATGCGTTGCTTAATTAATTTTTTTTTCTTCTAATAGGGCAATTTCAGTCAACATAATTAAAAGCAGACTTAGAGGAATGATTTCTTGTTTCTTACTCTTTGAAGGTTTTTTGCAGTTTCTCCCTAAAAATTTAGAAGTAATTTTAATACGTATCGGATATAATATATTTCCCTTATCTTTTCTTCCCCCCTAAAGAAGTAATAAAAAGTAAATTTCTTCCCATTGAAACTAAATAAGTTGAATATTTCTTGATTGCTCAGCAATTTACTGCAAAAGTATAATTAGCATAGCGATTACAATGTTATTTATTAATTTGATATAGTAACAATTATAATTATCAAACTTTGTACATATATTAAACTCTTGAGCTCTTATATGCCAGGTAAGATACGTATCGCTTAAATTTTGACATGTCTTCATTGCATCATATTACATTACTTTTTTCCGAAAATGTGGGTTTTAAGCAACAAAGATCCGTCTCTGAACTCATTCCCGAATTGGACAATAAACTAAGATTTCTTTAAATAAACAGTGATCGAAAAAAGTCTGGGACAGTTGCAGGTACTGAAACATCCTAAATGAAATGCATTGATTCTCTTCGCTACGAGACGAAAGAACAGAAATTTAAAGTGGAATTTAAATAATTAATGATGTTTATTAAATGATTACATTTGTGCCAGTGCATTTTCTCATCTTTAAGCGCTATCAATTTTTTTCCACAATTTGTGATAGACGACGGTTCTTTCCTAACTCAGTTGGATGACTGTGCTTTGTTATTCACCAGTAAAAATTTAAAGGAATTCTTTTTATTATATTCCTTTCCTAAAGTTGATTCCGAACACGAGATAATTCTATCTAGAACATCATGCAAGTTCGGACGCAACGAGCGTCTGAGCAGCAAAATTGTCATTTATATGAACACTCCAGAGAAATACGGTACGTAGTACTTCGGTCCGTTAAGTTCTTCTAGCGTGTATTCAATGAGTGTCCGATCAGCTTACGAAAATGCGTTCGCACTCGGCGCTTTTCAATTACGTTTATGATAGTACACTCGACAAGAAAAAATCAGAATATATAAATTGAATAGAATTAGAAATAAATCTGATTTCATTTCATTTTTGTTATTTACGAGCTAATCGAAATGACTTTAAATGGGAAACTCAATATTTGGAGTTGTGATACTGGGTTAGTTTAGATATTGGTTTTCTGTGTTTTATATGTGTTTGATACCTATCAGCATCAGTATGTATGAACTTTTTTTTATCCCGAGTCAAATATTCAGCCCTTTCGTACTCTACATTTTATCTCTCTTTTAAATTTATTATTTTAATATAATATTATTGCGGTTTTAAAATTTAAAGCTTTAAGCTGTTGATTAAGAAATATGTATACAAGTATGTGATTAACATTTTTAAAATTTTTATTTTTAATGCTCTCTCAGACATTTTCCCGTTTGATTTCTTATCCCTAATGGATGACTGAAAAGTTCTAGTTGTTGGCGCCACCTGTCTTTCTTCATGGCGCGTCCCCACCACCCCCGCGATATGGGCGCCCTCTGTCGCCCTACTCTATGTACTAGTTAATTTGTTACAAATGTGAGTCTTTTTTGAAATTAAATGCTTTACAAAGATTTGACTTTGATAAAAATCATTCGATGTGCATTAACTGTTCTGGAAACCATCGAGTCGCATCTTGCAGATCGAAGTGTATGTGCCGATTCTGATCAAAACATCATGGTGCATTCACATTGGACAGAGCTCTCTCCCCGACTCTCCTCTCAACATTAGTCACGGTAACATTAGACACAGTATTTAGAACCACCCCCATTCCAATGAACACGTGTCTTCCAGATATTCCCCCATTTAGAACCCCCCATTCAAGCCGCCAAAGACTTCGTGTTTCTTGATCTACTGTCCCCCGCCCCCACTGTCACCATTTGACCCCCGGGACCTCGAGTTTGCCTTTGATGCAATGCATACGGACCGCCAGAGCGAGCGATCCGACGCAGGGAACAGCGTACAGAGACATAAATCACTGGAATAGGCAGAGAGCGCTGTGCAAGTCTGTACGCGCTATTAGAATTCTCTTCTGTGCCGCCGTAGGGATGAAATTTCAAAACCCCCCTCAGTCTCCCGCAACTCCAGTTGAACTCTTGCCCCCGCTCCCCCAACACCTTCTCTCAGCGGAGAGAAGGTGTTGGCTCCCCTCGCCTCGCAAAAGGAATGTCCCGACGTCCGTGAGGGAAGAAGCTACGTCGCTCCACTCAACGCACGAATCACTCCAGCTTTCTACGATTTTGCTCGCAACGGCTGAGGTGTTGTTCAGGAGGAGGAGGAATATATAGTTTGTTGGAGTGCCATGGTCGTACGACTTTACCTCCAGTAGCAAGATATGTACATCAGAAAATATGTGCTCAGCAGTAAAATAAAAATATAAAAATTAAGCCCTCTTCAGATAAGTAAAATAAAAATATAATAAGAATTAAAAGAATAAAATTCAAATATTTAGAAAATATAGCAGAAATGAGCGTCCGCCAGGTTTGAACCGGGGACTGACGCATACGAGCCGCGCGCTCAAGCACTGCGCCAACATGTCACAGTAAGTTGAAAGAAGAAGTACAATACATTCGCACTGTGATAATAGTGAATTTCAAGGAGGTTGGTAAATAACAGGAAGGGTGGAGATAAGTAGTTAAAATTGTAAGCAAGATAAGTGAGAGAACGTTACCTCTTAAGAAGACACGCTCGAGGGCGTTTACGGTTTTCACGTGTACTGAAATCGTAGTCCGGAAATTCAAATACAGTTGGCTCTCTGTTTAACGACTTTCAATGAACCGTGAAAAATCGTCCTTAAGTAGAGATCGTCCTTATATAGAGTTTCTGAAAAAATAACATTTTTTTCACTCTTTACAGGCTTAGGACTGTCAATATATTTCTTAATATACTGGGGTGTTTAAAAAAGTTATTTTTATTATCGTTATTATTTTATTCATAAAAAGTTATTTTAAGTTACATTTTAAAAAGAATCCAAACAATACAATAAATGAGGTTTTAAAAAGGTCAAAATTGTTGATTGCTTTATTCGCCTTGCTTTCGTTATTCTCTTTTCCAGATTTTTTAAAATGTTAAATGTGTCATTTTCCATATTCGATGTAATATAGCGTCGGAGAACATCTAGAGGAGAAGTTGCATCTGTGTAAGACGGTGGTATTGTCTCGTTTTCCGTGTCTTCAACTTCATCTTCTTCGTCTGACACTGTGTTTTCGTTTACTATATCTTCATAAATTTGTTCTACATTTCTTTAATCTGTTGTTAAAACACATTCATCACAATTGTAGAAATCTTGAATTGAAACATCCTCATCTTCAACAAGACTGCTCCATTCTTCAGGGGTAATGTCGTCTTCGTCGATTTCTACATCCGTACTTCGCAGTTTCACTACAAGTACTTTATGAATTCCAGCAACGCGAAAGCAGTTTTTTATTGTGGATGAAGAAACTTCTTTCCATGATGTTATCATGTGCATTACTTCCAAGATCGTAAATTTTCTAATTTTCATACTGTCAAAAGCATTGTTCATTAATGGATGCTCTTGATTCATGAAACCATTGCAGGACTACCTTATCAAACTCTTCTGATCGGCCACATTGAATTTTCTACCGTTTGGATTTGGATCCCAAACCAAATTTTTGTGCTGCTTCAAGAATTTTCTCTTTGCTTCCTAAAATGCCTTTGAGAGTAGCTGAAATTGTCTTGCGAATTGGACTTTTATTATTCCAGTACTTACTTCCCAGTCTTCAATATTTCCGCCTGTTCATGTAGCGTAAGATGCTTTCACTTTGATGCTATTTTTCTCTGCTCACCTAGTATTCGTACTGGAATGAGCTCCTACACACAACTACGAATTCTCTAAACATGAACACCTTCTTCCCGGAAGGAGTGAGAGAGAGCTGCTATTAGATAGTTTGTAAGTCACATGACAACAGATGGTAGGGACAATAGAGTGATTCAGCTCCCGCACTAAGAGCTCCATGAATGAATAAACGATCTTCCGAGTTCCCCCCCCCCCGTTTTTCCCAGTGCAACAAGTCTATGATTGCAACATTGTAAACATCAAGGAAATTCCGGGTCTGTTATTGAAACCAAGCTTATTTTCCCCCACATAAGGTTCCCCTCCTTCAGATAAAATGTTGAAAAAAAAGTTTATCCTGAAAAACAAATCGTCGTTAAACAGAAACAACGTCGTCTTTAAATAGAATTTTTTTTGCATCGGATGGACCGGGACTGGGAAATATCGTCTTTAAATAGAGATCGTCGTTAAGTAGAGCGTCGTTAAACAGAGAGCCAACTGTATTATCACATTGTTAATGTTGGGAATGTTGCCATAAAAATCCTTGGATATTTTATGAGCAGTTTCAGTAACAGTAAGCATGCCAAGGTCCCGCCGTATGGTTTTATTTGACATGTATCTAAATGTACGTCGAATGTTTCTAAGAGTTTTGTTCTGAAACACCTCTAGTTTTTTAATGTGGGTATTAGCAGCATATAACCATACCGGTATAGCATAAAGGGCAGCGGTAAGAATTACTTGTTTGAATAATAGAACTTTGTTTCGAATGGAGAGATGGTGACCGTAAATTAATGAACGGAGTTGCATGGTGACACTGTTACATTTTTGAATGATTTTTGTTACGTGGGTTTTCCATGTTGGTCTGCGGTCAAGAATTACACCGAGATAAGTAACTGTGTTCTCCCAGTCAATAGGTGAGTTGTAAAGATAGAGGCGAGGGGTGTTGCAGTATTTATTTGAAAAGAAGATAGCGTGACATTTTGAAGGGTTGATTCGAATTTTCCATCGCGTGAACCAAGTCTCTAAAGTGTCAATATGCCTTTGGATCTGATTGGCAAGGTAATTAATGTTGTGTGAGTAGAAAGGATGGCGGTATCATCAGCATATAAAGCAAGAAGGGTGTTAGTACCTCGAGGAATAGTATTTAGATAAATATTAGAAAGCGTCGGACCCAGGATGCTTCCTTGAACAACGCCTGAAGAAATATAAGTAGTTCTAGAAAGCTCATTATTGACACGAACCGTAAAATTACGATTGTGCAGTTAGTTGTGAATTAGGTGGATTAAAGAGTCAGGCAAGTTAATATCCATCAGTTTAAAAATTAGACCCGGTTGCCAAAAATTGTCGAAAGCGCATTTGATGTCTAAAAATAGCGCACCCGTGGGTCTATGGGCTTGCAGAAAATCGCTAGCGAATTCCACCACAAGAAGCTGATGAGATCTGAACCCGAATTATTCAGGGATAATGATATATTCTCAGGGATATATTCTCATCCAGAAATTTATAAATTCTATTATGAATAACACGTTCAGTAATTTTACTGGGAGAACGCAGTAGACTAATAGGACAGTGGATTTTGAGGAAGGTTATGATCAGCACCAGGTTTGGGAATGGGACTAATAATCGCAGTTTTCCAGCAGGAGGGGAAATATTTATATTTAAGTATTTCATTAATAATGACAGTAATATACATAATATCGCTGCGATTTAAGAGTTTTGACAAACCGCCATAAAGTATTATCTTGGAGGGAAAGGTTTTGAATAAATTCGGACCAATTTTGTTGTTTAAACTTCCGGATGTCACGGCGGACGCGTGCACGTAGGTAATAGTAATTTTGACGATGCTCAGGTGAACGGGTATACTGAAAAAGTTTACGTGCCGCATTACGGTCTTTAATGAGGTTAATAATTTGGATAGGAAGATTATGAAACCGAGGTTTCTTAACAGTATGAGTGGAGCTAATTTTGGCACCAAAAATATTACTAATATTTTTGGTGGTACGCTCAATGTCCTCTTTGCTTCGGAGAGAGGGGTAGAAAAGGTGGGGGCGTTCTAGAATTTTTTGGAATTGATCCCAGTTAGTATAGGTGGTTGGGTTGGGATTTAGGATATCGACCTGTGTGTCAAAAGTAATAAGGACAAGGAGGTGGTCAGAATCAAAAATATCAAGGGTATCTATAGTGAAAGGGTAGGGAATATTTTTAATAAGTGCCAGGTCGATCGTAGATGAGCCATTATTGTAAAGATGGGTAGGGGAAGGAGGTATAAGAAGTTTGATGTTAGTATTGTCAGAAAGGTATTTTTAAAGAGTCCTACCAGATGGATTAATATTATGGCAATTCCAAGCAGTATGGTGTGCATTTTAATCGCCAGCAACCATACAGAAATTATTAGAATTAAAAATTTTGGAAAAATCGGATATCAGAATTTTTTACCCGGGGGGATATAGACGGATGAGATTAATAGTTTAGTATTTCTATCCAGCATTATCATGATAGAAGTGTTTTCTGCAATCGTAGTATCAATATTTTTAAAGGGGAAATGTTTTAGACTTTTGCGAACATAGATAGCAATACCACCATCGCGATGCGAATGAGAATTTGGCAGGGGAGGGCGGTCGTTTCTAAACAGGGTATAATTAGATATATTATATCGCCAAGGCGAGGAAAATTTTGTTTCTTGAATGAGCGCGAGGTTAATATTGGAATTTTCCAGGAAGTCTCTAAACTCGTTAATTTTATTAGAAAGGCTGTTGGCATTCCAGAACAAAACCCGAAATGAGGAAAGCGAAGATGTACTATGCATGGTCGAAGGAGGGGTTTAAGTATTCTGCTAGAATATCAAGAATATTTAGAAGCGTTTGATAGGGATCTTTCCTATTTTCTTTCAATGCATTAGAGATGGATTTTAAAAGTCCCATAATTTCACTAATATTAAAATCCGACATTAATTCTTTGATTTCTTTAATAGTTTTAAAAAAATCACCTTACTAACAGGTTGACTTACTCTCAGAGGAGGGTGTGTCAGTAGGAGTATCTTTAGTATTATTGTCCTTTGAGGGCGTGACAGCAGTCTCTTGCCAATGGGTAGTGTTATTTTCTTTCGAATTAGCCTGTGGTGCGTGTTTTTTTTAATTTTATTGGGGGGGGGGGAATTCCTTATTTTTTTATGTAGACGCATGCGAGGGGATACCGGCATCTTGAAAAACTTCCTTGTAGGAATGGATCGGAAATACTGGACCTGTTACTTTGTAATAGGTATGTGCTAACTGAACTTTGGACCTGTTACCGATTTTCAAAAGTAACCTGTTACTTTGTAATAGGTATGTGCTAACTGAACTTTGGACCTGTTACCGATTTTCAAAAGTAACAGGTACGGCGTACGTGACAGACGATAGAATACTCCCGCCAGGCGAATAGAATAGGGCAGCCAGGAGGGGAGCGGGGACGAAATAAGTATACGAGTATTTTTCCCTACCTGTTACCAGAAAATACTCGTTTACTCGTGCGCATACTAAACAAATAGACGAGTATTTCTACTTGTCTTGTGACCTTCCCCACTTCCTGTTTACAAGGAAATATTCGCTTACCTAAACATTTTCTCTTTCGTTTATAACCATAATTTTCCAATAAAATTGTCAGTTGATCTGAATTTCGTTGGGCATATTCTTACTTACTTCTTCATTTTAATTCATTATTAAATACAAATACACTCAAATACCTTTATAAGAATATTTACTTTCATTGGTTTTGAAATGAAATAACATTTTTTTGGTTAATGTTGTTGATAAAATTCCCTGATTATTCATTATATTATTAGTAATCATTTATGTGTTTTATGACAGGTGAAAAAAATTCTATCTACTCACTTGTCAGGATTTTGTGAATTAAATTGTTGATGATAATAAAAACAACGTCTTATGAAAAGAAAAAATTATTTTATAGTAAACATGATTATCATTAGCAAAACATAAATATTTTTTAGAAAAAACAACTTGATATACATGCATTTATTGTACAATAGGTATACAGATTTTATAAATAATCAACCGAACAATTGTAGTTTGCACATAAATATTAATTATCCCTTTATGTAAATATGAATTAAACTGTACCTAATACAATTAAATTAATATTGCAGAAAAATTAATTACTAAAATTTTATTGAATAAAAAAAATAGAATATTATTTCATGTTCTAAAAATTAATAGTATTAACAGCTACCTTAATAGTAATACTAACTTTTTGTATCGAAATCAAATAACAAAACTGAATAGGTATTTAAATATAAACGCATTACATTAATTATTACGCATTATTGTTAAAATGTACATGGCATTTATAAAAATCTTACATTAATCATTAAAAAAGTATTTACACTTAAATTTTTGTTTTCGTTACTTCTTTGTTTATTTATTTTTAGTCTTAAAATAATTGCTCACGATAGACGGTCAATCACCACAGAATTGGTCTATTAGTTTCTATTTTTTTATCAATGCAAAATCGTATAATAGCTATCAATAAATAAAACAGTGAAAAATAATGACAGTAAGTGATAAAAAGATTGGTAGTTAATTACTAATGGTAATCGCCAAATTTAGAAGCCTTTTATGAGCAAAATTGAGTGTTCGTGTTTAAAAATAAAAGTTAATTGACTTTTTCGCCATCTAACCGATAACGGTGATCGGATATTATATATCCAGACCTTGAAAATATTTTCTCGCACGGGACAGAAGTTTAGAGGGCACGAGGCTTCTCTTTTGCCAATTGGCTAAGAAACGGGTAATTAAATTTTTCTTCCACCCATCACCTCATAGCAGACTAGGCACTAGGCGAAGCGGTTACAGATACGGAGTATAGACCTACTTTGTACATGGGTATGGAGGGGGGAAGAGGATGAGGCTGGTGGACGGGGATAGGGTAATGGGTGTCTTGCATCTGGTATTTCTTTTGAGCTGGATTGGTTGTACCTGTTACTGAGAGTACTCGTTCATGGCATCTTTGATCTCTGGTCAATCGATTATCCGATCAACCTTTTACCGGACGACCTCTTTGTTTACCTAGTGCAAGCTTTTACAAAACGAAGTTAATCATCATATACATCTCTATGAATAATTTCTGGTAACATGTTTTCCTACATCATTAAAAATTGTGATTTCTGGGATCTTTGAGGACACATATATTCCTGAGATTTTCTGATGTTACACAAAAGTGTTTACTTGAAGACTTGGATATATGTTATTTCTGCACTTCGCAATTTAACTGAACTCAAACTGGAAATGGCGGGAATGTGTTTAGAGGAAGATCGTAACAGAGTTTGTTCAGTGATCTTATATGATATCGAAAATCTAAGGCTATGAAGTTCTAATATACAAATTTATGTAAAGTTTTTCTTTTTTTCCATCAAACTTTTATGTCTTTACCTAATCGTCGATACGTTCCTAACGTATTTACCACTGTATGCGAAATGAGAGTTGTCAACAGGAGCATTGTTCTAATCATGTAATGTCAATGCTTTTAAAATTATGTCAAGTATATTATTTATTTTTCTCAGTTCATTAATTAATTTATTTATTTAATTTGCATTAATTTTTTTTTACAGGAGAAGTCGGATAAATGTCTGGATAAAATTTAATAAAATCCAATTATGCACTGTTTTAAATGACACTCCTTAGAAGAGGTAAGTTATTAGTAAATTTAAAATTCGTGCAAGCTCCATATATCATCTCTCTCCTACTTTATTGTATAAATAATAAAAAAGAAAGAAAAGAAAGAAAGAGAGAGAAAGTACTCTAATATAGAGATAACTTCCGGTCTACCAACCTACAGTTTCGTTACCATGGTTATACAATGGCATATCAGTGCTTATTTAGAAATCCACATGAAATAGTGTATACTACTTTGGTCAATCCCGCAGCTTTCTTAGAATACGTTAAATTTTACTTGAGCAGCTTAAGGCCAGTGGCGTAGCGAGAGGGGGGCAAGGGGGTCTATCATGCCCCGGGCGCCACTCTCAGAGGGGCGCCAAATGGTACCTAAGACCATTGGACCCTTTGGTCCCCAAGACCATGAGGGGCGCCAAAAACGTATCGTGCCCCGGGCGCCAGTTATGCTCGCTACGCTTAAGGCACTGTGCGCAAATTCAGAGCAGAACATTGAATTTCAGATTTAAGTAAAACTTTCTAGTCATTCGATATCCAATCAACCTCCTATAACAGGTTTAACCATGGAAGTAGAATTATCAGCAAACTGTTATAAAACGAAGTTAATGATCATGTACTACTCTATGAATAATTTCAGATAAAACGTTTTCCTACATCATAAAAAATTGTGATTTCTAGGATCTTTGAGGACACATACATTCCTGAGACTTTCTGATGTTACACAAAAGTATTTACTTGAAGACTTTGATATATGTTACTTATGTATTTCGTAATTTAACTGAACTATAAGTCCTCCAAGTTTCGATCTCTAATAGATGAAGTCTCTATGGTCGACGTCTATAAAATATACTGATATAGACTGATATATTAAGCTTAATTTATTATTAAGAAATTAAGATCCAAAATACAATATTTTGGAGGGGAATAATACGTCCTTTAGAGGTCTAAAATATCTAAATCGCGTACCCTCCACATCGAAATTTTCACGGTTATAGACGTCCTATAGAGCGCCGCTTAGATATCGTAGACGTCTTATGGATCTCAAAGAGAGCACACCTCGGAGCTCCTATAGAGCTGAATTCCACGTGATGTAGATATTTTTCGACGTCGTATAGAGGTACGCGTTTTTATGAGGTGAGGTATTATAGACGTCTAATAGAGATCGGTGTGTTGTGTGGGTGGATAGGGCGTGAATATGTTTAGAGGGAGATCGTAAGAAAGTTTGTTCAGTGATCTTATGTGATATGAGGAATCTAAGGCCATGAACTTCTAATTTACAAATTTAGGTAAAATTATTCTTTTTTTTTCCGTGAAACATTTATGGTATTACCTAATCGTGGATACGTTCTTAACGTATTTATCACTGTATGAGATAAATCAAAAGATATACATGCACATAAATATTTTTTTACCCTTTTAATATTTGCTAATCGTGTTCAGAACTTGATATTTTATATAAAAGAAACAAACAAGTTATATGTATTTTCCTTTATAATTGCAAATGAGTACTTCTTAACTTTCTGTTGTAATTCTAGACAATTTACCATATAATAAATAATTTATGCTTTAGGTATATTTTTCAGCCTTCTTTCAGGTACCACGCCCATTTAATCTTATCATTCAGAATTAATAGCAAATTTCCCCTATTATTATGCGAAAGATGAAAATTTTCAAATTTCATCGTCTGAATATATTCACAAATTTTCGTTCCAATGACTGAGGCTAGATTACCCGTGAACAAAGTGTGTAGAGGTCGTTTTACAGATTTTAATTTATGATTTTAAATAAGATTTAAAATTTTAAAATTGATTGAATTCGTGTCAGAAAATTTTATTCATAAAGTATTTACACTTTCTATATATTCTATAAACGTTTGCAACTGCGTTTCGTCTCACTATTTTGGGAAATCGCTTATAATTACATCAGTTCTTGGACACGCCTAAATATTTAAAACATATTTTATTCATCTCCCATCTTTCATCCTCTTCGATCCTAAAAATATTTCTAAAATGATACATACTGTAAAGCTGAGGATGCATAGATTAATTCTAACCACGATTCATTATTTCTGAGGTTGATGTATCTTTAGATTAGCATGGTTTCGGTACGTACGTAATTGACTGAAAGTTCTCAATTTATTCTTTGACTGTGTGTCTCTATGATTACTGCAACACTTAATATCTAAGACTATTACATATTTCTTTACCAGCTTTAAAAATATTCTTATTTCTATTACTTCAGCATTTAAGGCGGCGCATCAGTAGACCTCGCAGATCGTATGATTCAATGTTAATCAGTGGCGAAATAACATTTCGCATTCTGGGTTGTCTAATGAATATTTTTAACTTAGGATTACATTCCTCAATAACGTTCCTCCGGAGAGAAAAAGAATTGTCCGGCGTCGCGAGTTAGATATTTGGTAGCGCGCCAAACTCAGAAGCTGTAAACAGTTAAACAGAAAAGTAGATATCGACATAGACATGGTACATTAACGAGGCACCAGAGAGCAGGGCTCCATATCCTCGGTATGGATAATTTTTTATGACTGTATTTCCGTTCTCAGGAAATACAGTCAGAAAAGTGTTGACTTAAAAGTTAAAAAAAATAATAACAATAAAAATAATAAATAGATAAATAAAAAATAAACAAAAATAAAACTAATACTAATAATAGTAATAAATAAATAAGTAAATAAATATAAAATTGACAACAATTTAATACGGCAGATGTTAAATAAATAAATAAATAAATAAAAATAAAAAGGTGGCAAACAATTAAGCAAAAATCAGAAGGTAGTCTTGAGGTCGATCCATCAAAAAATGACAGGTCAGAACCAGAAGCGCCGGCAATTGTAATTTAGAATTTAGAAGAGTTGGAAGGAAAGTTAAGAAGGGGGAAGGAGACCAGCGTGAATAATCAAAGTGTCCTTAGGACGCCTATAGCATTCCCTTGGGTCGTAGTCGGGGAGGTTAGCTATTTCTTCGTTGTCTATTGAATATAATGTATTGTAGAACTTAGATGCGAGATCTTTAATGTGTTGCCGAATGGGTTCGATTCTCAGATTCCTGTGAATAAGTACGTTTCTAAGGTACCAGGGCGCCTTCCTAATACCGCGGAGTGTTTTATTTTGAATTGTCTGCAATCGCTGGATATGGATGTCAGCCGCTGAGCCCCAAACAGGTACGGCGTACAACGGGATGGGACGAAGTACCGTCTATTACAAGAGTATTTTATTATCTAAACCCATTTGATTCTGGTACAGGAGGTGGACAATATCCTTACAGGCTTTTAAAAATTTCTTGGTTCTGATACTCTTTGATTGGTTCAGAATTTTTTTACTACAGTAAAACCAAAATAATGAATAAACGTTTGGGATAAACCTTCAAAGTAATGCTGACAATAACGGTTACAAAGGAAACAGCCTCTTACACAATTTTGTGACATTCTTTGGAACATAAAAATTCAAGATTTTTAAACCTATTTGATTGTGGTACAGAAGGTGGGCGGTATCGTTACGGGATTTAAAACTTTATCTAATGTTATGATCTATATATTTCTTCCTGGTTAGTCAACTGTAGAGGAAATTTCATTGAATTTGACCACTCTCTCAAAGTAAACCAGGTGATCGCATACTCTGACCGGAGGAGGTGGGTTTCTATTGTAACTGGAAATGATTACAAGATAAAAAGACTTTTTAATATACCATGTTTTTAAATTAGTTAATTATGGATTTCAAAATTATAAATTATAATGTATAATTTGAAGGAAAAAAATCAATGAATTTCGCAGAGAAAATATCGCAAATAGCATGTGGGCATAAATAAAAATTATCCCATTGTAATGAAAATGTAATATGCTTGGTTCACTATTACGTTAATAGATGGCGCCTGTAGCGCAGTTACTTTTGGCTCCAGACGCTACAAGTATTTTTACGCAATGGATTTTAAAATATGGAATAAAGATGGCTAAAAGTATTAAAATAATGCATTGTCATCGTGCTCTGAGCTATTCTAAAAGTTTCAAATGTCTAGCTCGTCGGGAAGTTAGTTAAAAATCGATTGCAAGATTTGTAAGGGACAAACACACAAACAAACAAGAAAGCAAGTTAATAAAAACATGGTAAAAATAGCTTTAGTTTTTGAAGGACTTGACTTAGGCCTCCACCTTTCTAACCATTGTTTAAGAATTCCAATATGTCTCTGTATGTACTTGTGCATGTATTTAACATTATGATGCTTAGCATGTATCGCCGTGTCATCCGCAAACATGGCTAGTGTAGTGAATGGAGAGTGAGGAACGTCGTTAAACTTTTGCTTGCGGGCGCCGTTTATTGAAAACGCTCTTTGAAACATGATGGATGTCTTCTTGCGAACTTGTCCAATTTTTCATGATTAGAGCGATAGAACTAGAGTTAGACCGTCCCGAAATTTCCGCTATAGACCCCTATACAAAAATTTTAATTTCCCCATAAATTTGAAAGTTGCGGCAGGATTTCAACGAAAGCTTAAATTTATTCTAATTAGCATTATAACAACCTAATTGTCAAGAAAGCTTTCAAAGGCCAAGAGACTCGACAAACATATGCCTATTTTCATTCATCAGTAGTTACTAAAATAATTTATTCAGATATATGAACATTTTAGTGCGAGTTAAACACATTCTTTACAAATATGGCTCTCAGTTTTTTCTAGCTCGAAGAGAAATTTTTTAATTGTTTAAAATTTTAACCATTGTTTTTTTCATTGCTATGTAATTTCGCACATATCACCAAACCAGTTGGTTAGAATACCGTGAAATTTTATACACGGGCAATATAAACACGTATCACTAAAATGACCTGCTATTGTGCCATTCCTGCATAAAAATTTTATATACAGTAAAATTTATCAATTTTTTTTATTTAATTTTTTTTTCTTTTTTTTTCTATGAAGAACTAAGAATTTTGATTTCAAAGTAGTTCATTTTAAAGGTATATTATACAAAATAATTTTTAAACTAAAAAAATATGCATATTCATTAATATACGGACGCAAGTCTGCGGGCATTGGCATAACAATGAAAAAAACAACGGTTGAAATTTAAAAAATTTCAAATATTTATCTTGAACGTAGAAAACAATTGAGAGCCATATTTATAAAGAAGAAAAAGTGTTTAACTCACAGTAAAATTTTCATATTTCTGAATACATTATTTTAGTAACTACTGATGATTAAAAATAGAGATATGTTTGTAGAGTCTCTTGGCCTTTAAAAGGTACGTGCCCCCATAAACGGACACGGGCTCCGCATTGGATAGAAAAATATTTTTAATTAAATTTTTTTTTTTTTTTTTTTTATATCCACTTTTATTCAAACATTGGCCCTTACTACGCCAAAGTTTTATTGTCCATCTTATTGTGGGGCACCATATAGGCGGACAGCATTACCCCGCCTATATGGTGCCGGTTAATTAATTAAATATTAATTAAATTAATTAAATATTAATTTAATTAATTAAATATTAATTTAATTAATTAAATATTAATTTAATTAATTAAATATTAATTTAATTAATTAAAAAATTTAAATTAATTTAATTAATTGACTAAAATTAATTTAATTAATTTAAATTAATTTTAGTCAATTTGCGCAGAACGGATATTCTATTTAATCACCTTAAGTCCGGGAGAGTTTAGCTTCAATGCAGCATTAGGGTGGTCCATGACATAATGTTAAAAAATAAAAGTGCAAGAATCTTCCTTCCACAAGCCCTATTTTGTTCCTCTGTATTCAAAATGTATGTAAATAAAATTTCAGGCCAATCCGATAATATTATGAGGTCGCTCAACATTTGTATTTTCAAAGAACATGTAACATAGCAAGAAAGAAGACAGAGAATTATATCAAAAGCAGAAATATGTTTTTCGTTGTTCTATGAGTGGAGTTGACATGAAAACTACACAAAAAGAAATAAGAAACAGAAAACGGGAAGATAATAAAGTGTAAACTTAAGAACGATATGGAGAAAGAGAAGCAAAATTACAAATTAGGGTAGAAAAAAATCATGACAGAATTATCAGACTCAGAAACTTCACATTCGATGGAATTTGAAAGTGAAGAAGAGTACCTGCCGCTGTCATCTACATCCCAATCCGATCTCAATACTACAAACAGGCCCAGATTTCCGCATGGGCAAGTGGGGACAGTTGCCCAGGGCCCCCAAAATTATGGAGGTCTCCTAATTTAGTATTAAGTTGTACATATCTTTTAAAATTTTGTTTTGGGTTAATACAGTAAATGGGGGCAGTGGCAGATACAGAAAAAAATCCTGGGGTACAGTGCACCCACTGTAGTAAAAGCATACTTATATCCATAAGCGTTTCTGGTTTAATATTTTTTTGGGGGGTGTAATAACTTTAGACTGTGATCTATTTTGAATTTCAAAAGAAAATTTCACGAATTTATTTATTAACATTAAAAAGTAAATTAATAAATCAACACTTATTATTATTATTATTATTATTAATTTTAAAATTTTTGACTTGTTGGTCAAAATTTTTTGGAATTTCCGGTGGGTGAGTGCCCCAGATGTTCATGTTGAAATCTGGTCTTGGGGAGGTACATGCCCCCTTCTGAATCTATCCTTGGAGGGGGCCCTTGAAGTCTGCTTTGCCCAGGGCCCCATTGGGTCAAAGTCGGGCCCTGACTACAAATACAGTTCCCCAATACTACAACTAAAGTTGCTGAAAAGAAATATGTAAAAAATATATTTAAGTATCCTGAAGTTGTAGGTGCATTAAATCGTGTTAATATTTCTGATCGGAAAGCTGCATTCGTGGCTGGAGCTGTTGCACGTGCACTTGGGAACGATATTTCTCCAAAAACCCTTTCTCAATAAGGAGACATAGAAGAAAAGGGAGGCAACAAGCTGCAGAAACAGAAAAAATTTCTCTAGATGAACCTCTATTGTTACACTGGGATGGTAAGATGTTGCCAGATATTGATGGGTCGAAAACAAAGGTTGATCGAGTTGCCATTATTGTTTCAGGAAATGGTCAAGACAAGCTCCTTGGAATTCCGAAGATTGAAAGAGGAACTGGAGAATTACAAGCAAAAGCATGTATTGAGACAGTCCAGAAATGGAATATTATATCTCAAATTAAAGGACTGGTGTTCGATACCACAGCCGCTAATACTGGTTTGCACAAAGGTGCATGCATCAGAATTCAAAAATATTTACGGGCAGATCTTATTTGGGTTGCATGTCGTCACCATATAATGGAGATTGTACTATCCAGTGTGTTTTCTGTTATATTCGGCCCATCTGAAGGTCCAGAAACTGTAATATTTAAGCGTTTAAAGAATTTATGGGCAGAAATAGATAAATCTGCTTATAATCCGGCAAATAAGGAACTATTTGACAATGTAAACTTTACTAAACTGAGAGAATATATGTTAGCATTTCAGAGAATGCATGAGAGAATATATGTTAGCAATCTCCATTATATGGTGACCATGTCGTCACCATATAATGGAGATTGTACTATCCAGTGTGTTTTCTGTTATATTCTGCTCATCTGAAGGTCCAGAAACTGTAATATTTAAGCGTTTAAAGAATTTATGGCCAGAAATAGATAAATCTGCTTATAATCCGGCAAATAATGAACTATTTGACAATGTAAACTTTACTAAACTGAGAGAATATATGTTAGCATTTCTACCAAAAGCACTTAAATCTCCAACTATAAGGGATGACTATAAAGAGTTTATGCAATTATCATTAATTTTTCTTGGAGGAGATAATAATCAGTCGTTTCGCGCTCCTGGACCCACACATCACGCTCGATGAATGGCTAAAGGTATTTACGCTCTGAAAATATTCCTTTTTCGAGAACAATTTAAGCTGTCATCTGAAGAATCTGGTAAAATGACAGAATTGTGCCTTTTTGTGAGCCTATTATATATTAGATATTGGAATGAAGCACTGAATACTATTAAGGCCTCTTGCAATGATATTGAGTTTTTAAATGACCTGAAGAAATATCCAAATCCTTCTGTAGCAAATATAGAATTATTGTCATTTTCCAGACACCTATGGTATTTATCTGAGCACTTAGTTGCATTAGCTTTTTTTTGATAACAGTGTCAGCATTAACACAAAAATGAAAATGATACAAAATCTTGATCGTCCACCAAAACCTACCCGTGATGATCGACTGGAACTAAAGAATGAAGAGCAAATTGTAAAGATCGAAGAACTTGTGACTGAAAAGACAAAACAATTCCTTGATGCCATGGTTAAAGGAGGTAAAATTAAATCACAAGATTTCACAGAAAAATCACCATCTCACTGGGAAAGTGATCCGTGCTTTTGTGACTTTCGAGAGAGGTGCTTAAAAATGAAAGTTGTAAATGACAATGCTGAAAGAGCTATAACCCTAATACAAAAATATAATGAAACCCTTACAAAAGACGGAGAACAAAAACAATTCCTGCTTCGTCTAGTAGCAAACCACCAAAAGAGCTTTCCCACGACTTCCAAGAAATCTTTGTTAATCTGAACTTTTAAAGTTTGAGCTTGAGCGACCTGTAAATATTATTATTTTGGAGAAAAAAAAGTTGTGCGCATTATTTACATGTAAAATAATAAAATAAACCTTGTGGAGCAATATATTTCGAAAGTTAATTTTTTTTTTTTTTTACCGCCCAAATGCAGCACGTGTCTTTTGAATTTATGGCATCAATGGTTGCATCCACAATTTTGATGAACCTTATACAATGGCTACAGTTTTCCCAGCGACAATTGGTCATCTTTATACATTTCCATGGCTGCAGCAAAACTGTTACTGAAGAACTAAATGAAAAATATTATGTTAAGGGGATAGTGGACCTTCAAACCTAACTTTTTTTGTTTTGAATGGATTTGCTTGAAATTTTAATATGTGATTAGTACCATAGATATGTAAAAGTGATTAAAATTTAAAGATGAAATATTAATAATTTATGAATTATTAATTATCAATTATATCAAAAATTGGCCTCATTAAAAATGTTCCATACGCATTTCTTTTGCATATAATACGGTAATTTTTATTTACATGATACCTTATAGAACTAACAATGAAACTTATTGCTTATTTTAAGCATTCATTAAAAATATAAATAGAAAAAATAATAATAGTGAAAACACCCATTTTATTACGCAAAATACCTATAAATCGTCTTTTCAAGTACAAAATTTAGAAATTCTGTGCTACGAAGCATAATTATTTTCAATAAGATTTATTTCATATACAGTTAAGTATATAAAACTTAAATTTCAAGGCAATACGATAGTTAGAAATGCGCCTGGAGCAGTTTGAATATTCGTATGACATGAAAATTTTTATTTTGAGAAAAGCACATTTAAAGTTATTGCTATTAGTAACCACATAATATCTAAATGAAATACAAATGCCCATAACTAGGAAAGTAATCACAGAAATTAAAAATTCTTTTTGCAACACATTCCTACTCGTCCGTAGTTTCACAATTCAATAAAATAAAACAATCGAATTTTTGGACACATTTCACAATTTTGAAAGTCCACTGTCCCCTTAATTGTAATGAACTATAGCAAACAGGTGAGTTGCAATCATCCAAAGTAGGGGTCTTCAACCCGTGGCTCGCCGACGGTATTTTAGTGACCCGCCGAAACATTTTGATCATGCAAAATGAAAGTTTGTTATAAATTTGAAAAAAAAAACCATAGAACGACTAATTCTGTCACACAAAATAAGATCAAGAATGCACGGGTAAAAGTAGCCCACGGCACATAGGCTTATCAAAATAATAAACTGGTAATTGTATTCAAAATCTGAAGACAAAATAAACACAAAAAAGCAGCATGCCAGGGCTCTTCCTTTCCAGAATCTCACGTGAGCCTCGTCTTCCTGCATTCATTCTCTTTCATGCAATATAAGGTAAAAAATTCATTGATTCAAGTCCCATTTTTTGATGTTTATAGAAATCAATAAAAAAAATCGTTTTTTAATTAATAATGGTTATAAAAGTACTAAATACTTTTTGAAATACACCATATACACAAAACTTCAGTCATGTGTTTTGAAGGAATGAATCCTTGATCAGCTATATATATAAAACAGTTCCGTAACTGACTGACTGACTGACATATAACGCACAGACCAAACCGCTGGACTTAAAACGCTGACATTTCGCATAGCGATTTTTCTTATAGTGTAGGGGTGCGCTAAGAAAGTTTTTTGAAAAATTCATAGATTTTCTTAAATTGAATTTTTAAGCTGTTTATGTAACTTTTTTTAAGTTTGCATTTAAAATAATAATTGGAGGGTTATAAAATTTATATCACGAGAAAGATCATAAAAATTCCTTTAAAATGAAATCTTTTTCGAATCTTTACCCCCATTTTCTGATTTTTGGTGAATTTTTAGAATTTAATTTATTAAATGCTGATCATGTGATTTCTTTTCTTTTGTGATACTTTAAACTAATTTTGCGTCACGTGCATAATAATGAAATAGACAAAAAAATTTATTTATTTATTTATTTTGCTAATGCGGCAGACGATTGGACGATATCCAAAAAAAAATATTAAAATACAGTAAAAGCTATGTTCCTCAAATTGTACTACACTAACTGTATTATATTCTTTAGTATGTTCTATTACATTCAATTTGAATATTTTCTTCTACATCATTTTGTCTATAAAAGTATCCGATACGATATTTTTATAAATGTATTTTATTTTTTTTTACATCAATTGCATGCATTGATCGTTGTATTTATTATAAACTTTATTAATATAGATTTATATACATATTTTTTGGCACTAATTGCATACATTGACCTGATTGCATACATTGCACTAATTGCATACATTGAAAGTAAACGTTTAAGATGAATTTAAAAAATACCTCAAATGTCATTTTCACATTCATCTTCTTGAAATATTGGGATAAATTGAATCCCAATAAGGATTGGGAGAAGCTTTCAGATTGAAGCCCTTTGGATTATCCATTTCCATAACTGCTTCCCAACATCGTGCATCAATAAGACCTTCAAGAGTCAGAAAGAATAATAGAACATAGAAGTCTCACCATTGAAATACAGAAAATCTAAAGCAGATATAATATAAAGAAAATTAATATTACACCGTTGTTTGTTTATTACAAGATATGAAATTTCGCATGTTCTTAACAAGATGCGGGAAGTCAGCAATGAACCGCAATCTTCTCTCGGGATCACAAATATGACTGCATCTTAAATTATCTGAGTCGACACCAAGTTGTGTCCACATTTTCCGGTTCCATGTTGCTCCATCACTGATCCATCACTGATCACATCCACGAATGGTCAAGCAGAATGATGCATTCTACAATCAGATGATGGTGTACTGTACCAGATGCAGCTCCCGTGCTCAGAAAGCATGAGAGCGTTGGGAACCATTTACCTTTAAAAGGGCTGGTACATGAGTTCTAAAGCATGGTCCCCCATCTCACATTTTTGATGATCCGGAGTGAACTTTGCCAAATCAGTAACAACTTTTTAAGGGGACAGTGGACCTTCAAACCTAACTTTTTTTGTTTTGAATGGATTTGTTTGAAATTTGAATATGTGATTAGTACCGTAGATATGTAAAAGTGGTTAAAATTTAAAGATGAAATACTAATAATTTATGAATTATTAATTATTAATTATATAAAATATTGGCCTTATTAAAAATGTTCCAGGCGCATTTCTTTTGCATATATGATAATTTTTATTTACAGGATACCTTATAGAACTAACAATGAAACTTATTGCTTATTTTAAGCATTCATTAAAAATATAAAGAGAAAAAATAATAATAGTGGAAACACTCTTTTTATTACGTAAGATACCTATAAATCATCTTCTCAAGTACACAATTTAGAAATTCTGAGCTACGAAGCATAATTTTTTTTAA
Organism: Dolomedes plantarius; assembly: GCA_907164885.2. Lineage (NCBI taxonomy): Eukaryota > Metazoa > Arthropoda > Arachnida > Araneae > Dolomedidae > Dolomedes > Dolomedes plantarius. Next base: position 99,632,251 of record OU015499.1, on the reverse strand, counting down.
TAAGATTTATTTGATATACAGTTAAGTATATAAAACATAAATTTCAAAGCAATACGATAGTTAGAAATGCGCCTGGAGCAGTTTGAATATTCGTATGACATGAAAACTTTTATTTTGAGAAAAACACATTTAAAGTTATTGCTATTAGTAACCACATAATATCTAAATTAAATACAAATGCCTATAACTAGGAAAGTAATCACAGAAATTAAAAATTCTTTTTGCAACATATTCCTACTCGTCCGTAGTTTCAGAATTGAATGAAAAAATTCTAATTTTTGGACAAATTTCACAATTCTGAAAGTCCACTGTCCCCTTAACGAAAGTTCTCTCTGATCAAACACGAAAGCAGGGAACAGCTTCATGTCATCAATGAGCAGCGTTCATAAAAAGAAGCACAATAAAGAAATTAAGAAATAAGGAGAGATTTTGCAGATATGATACACCATATTAAATTTTACACAAGCATTACCTCGGCGGTCAGATACATTTATGTCACTAGGTTTCTTTTCCATACACACAAATATACTTTTCTGAAACCTATACACCCCTAAACAGATTGAATATAATTCATAAGGGTACGCGGGGAAGGCAAACAAAGTATTGTTCCGTTTTCCTGGATTCGTTAGGATTGAATATAACCTCTTCAGAAAGTGCACACAAAATAAAATTAATTATTCTGTAAATTCTTCAGGCGCATACACAAATTCAAGAAGAAAGCACGTCACAACTGTTTTCTATACAGCAGAAAACTCTAAAAACACAAGTCCGTATACTAGAGTTTTCAATGCAATACACGCCTAACGCAGTTTCAACATATTCTATTCTCAGTAGAAATTGAACTGAGTTCCAATGCCAATTTCAGGTATTTATAGACTTCCAAAGCGCCCCCTATCGGTCAGCCAGCTAGATATCTCTAGAAGCTTCTAGAAAGGTCAGACGGCAAGTTGGTGACCAATTGGCGTCATATCGCCAAATGTGGCGAAATGTCGCCAAATGTGGCGACCAAAATAAGTCACCAAAGCCATCGCCAATTTGGTGATAACTCTCATATTTAGCTAGATTTCCATAGACTCGTAAAATACGTAACAGTTTATTATGCTCGAGTAGATGTTTGTACGCTTTGCTGCTTTTATCATCAGCAGCAAGCACTCATAAATCCACTGCCTTGGGAATCTCACGACCGCACTACATTTTCCTTTCGCAGCTAATAAAATTGTAAAAAATATTAAAATACGGTAAAAGATTAACCGCTAGATTAATTGAGATGGAAGTTTTTTAAGAATTTAATTCAAATTTATATGTTTTATAGATATTAAACATACAAATTAATTGCGTACATTAACCATTGTATTTAATTTGATATTTTCTGCTACAACGGAACTGTTTTATATATATATATATAAATTTTTATGGCATTACATTGCATACATTGCATACATATTTGCATACATTGACCGATTTATTTAATTTGAATGTAGCCCGTAGCAAAGCACGGTTATTCAGCTAGTTTATATATATATATATAACAGTTCCGTAACTAACTGACTGACTGACTGACAGATAACGCACAGAACAAACCTCTGGACCTAAAGGGTTGAAATTTTGCATGACGATTCTTCTTATAGTGTAGGGGTGCACTAAGAAAGATTTTTGAAAAATTCTTCTTGGATATTTTTAAATTACATTTTTAAGCTGTTTTTGTAACATCTTAAGTTTGCATTTAAAATAATAATCTGAGGGTTATAAAATTTATATCACAAGAAAGATCATAGAAATTCCTTTAAAATGAAATCTTTTCCGAATCTTTATCTCCATTTTCTGATTTCTGGTGAATTTTTAAAGATTAATTTTTAGAATTTTATTTATTAAATGCTGATCAAATGGTTTCTTTTCTTTTTGTGATACTTTAAATTAATTTTGCGTCACGTGCATAACAACGAAATAGACAAAATAATATTTTTTTTCTTGCTAATACGGCAGACGATTGGACATTATCCAAAAAAATATTAAAATACAGTAAAAGAAAGTTCCTCAAACTGTACTATATTCTTTAGTATGTTCTATTAGATTTAATTTGAATATTTTCTTCTTTATTATTTTTTTTTGTCTATAAAAATATCCGTTACGATTTTTTTAAATATATTTTTTCGTTTTTTTACATCAATTGCATACATTGATCGTTGTATTTATTATAAATATACTGTCTTTTTTTGTATTTTACTGTATTTTTTGGGGGGGGCATCAATTGCATACATTGACCGTTGCATTTAATTTGAATGTACTCCGTAGCGAAGTACGGGTTTTCAGCTAGTGAAATATGAAATCGTACATCGTTTTTACTCTAATCACTTTTCTGTTGATGATATTTGTCTCGTGTATATAGTTTTTAAACATACATTGTTTAGTTTGATCATGATTCTAGAAGATTTTAATGTCATACCTTTCTGATAAACGAATTAGAGGGTCTTTTCGATCAAAGTGGATTTAATGTGCACTTGTTAGTTGTAGTTTCTGTTGAAACGGTGTTGTAGGGTGCCCTTAGAGAGAATGCCCGTACAAACATAGAGTTAATTTAAGTTCACAGCAGTAATTGAAGAGTAAAGTTTTTGTTTGTATACCACTGGTCCATTTAAAATAATCACATTTTTTTTTTGTTTAGGTAGTTCAATGAAATGCTTCTAAATGTTTAACAGGTTAAGATGCTAATATCTAAAATTTATTGTCGAATTTTAATATTTGAAAAATATGTATGTAAAGGATGGGTGTGTGTGTTAAGTTAGTGGAATAACCCAAAAACTAACAAAACACAAACATTTAATTGAAGACGATTACAAAGAACAAATTACACAGATGAAACATATTCGTCGTTGCATATTTTACATTGAATAAATCGAAGAATAACATAGTTACTGCCGCGATATAACGGTTTTTTAGGAGCTACACGTCTTTGCGACCTGGTCGCTAGCTAGTAATAATTACAATATAAAAAGACTTTTTATATACCATGTATCACCTTGATTTTAAAGTGGTTAGTACTTGGAATAATTATAAGTGATAATGAGTGATTACTCAAATGTATACATATGAATCAATTTATTAAACAAACATATTAACATATACATATTTCGATTACACTTTCATTTCTCCAATGCACCCTCCTACACTAACCTATACTCATATTTCTCGTTTGCTAATTGCTACCAGTATTGATAATTCATTTCTTAAACACATACGTTAATACACTTTCTCACAATTGCAATCCGCTACTAATTATTAATTCACTTCTTAAACATATACCTTAATACATTAATTATCAGGTGCAATTTACTACCAATTAGTAATTCATTTCTTAAACACATACGTTAATACACTTCCTCACAATTGCAATCCGCTACTAATTATTAATTTACTTCTTAAACATATACATTAATACACACTTTTTTAAACACACCAGTGATATATATCTATGGCAACATACATAACATCAATTATAATTGCTCCCGTCATTAACCTACGCAATTCTGTTATTTAACCTAACCCAGTAATCCTTTTAAATTCTGAGCATTGATAAAGAATAAGTTCGTTAAATTTCTCCCTACCTTGGGCGGCCTACACAATACGGGTCTTCTCCTTGGACAATAGGGGCCGGAGAAATGCGCCTCATTCCTATTGGATAATCGAGCCACGGCCAGGTCTTGCTTGGGCTCCTGGACCTTCGACGGGGGATGGTGGCCAGAGGCAGGTTCAACTCCTCGGTGATCTTTGAAGAGGGCCTTCGCTGTTTAGGGCAAGGGTCATCGGGGTGATGCTCTATCTGGTGGCGGTGAGCTTGCGTCGGGTTCGGCGGCAAGCTTGCGTCTGGTTCGGCTCGGTGCGGGCGCTCATCAATCTACTAGTCACTTCTCATGCAGGGCATCAATGATTTGTACATCTCGCCTATGTATCAGGGGCTGGCGTCTGCAGACTTTTGGGGTGTTGAGTACTTCGACGTCATGACATTAATTGCTGCGTGTTTCTCGCCTTTGGAATTGGCGGCCTGCATCTATTTCTTCCTTCGTCATTCCATCTATTCCTTCCTCCAGACGACTATTAATATGAGCTTATCAATAGGCCATGCTCAATCGGCTGCGGTCTTTCCTTCTATTTATCAGCTCTCCTCGCAATCAGTTCTCCGCTACTCAGCTCCTAACTGCTATGCTTATCGGCTCTCTCGAATCTGTTGCTTT